>OY728125.1:1945979468-1947229468 GCA_963277665.1 Viscum album
TGATAATAGTAGATATGATTGAAAATTGTTATGTTCGCATTTTTATTTGTGAGTATGATTTATTCTAATTATAGTCAAAATATTATACATGTAAATGATTGTGAATTTTTATGTTCAAATTTTGATGCCTAAATATGTCTGCTACTATGTATTCTCAAAATATTATGAGTGTACATGATTATGTAGAACTATGTTCACAATATTATTTTTTCATATGCTTAGGATTCTAGATTGCAATGTTATGACTCTTGATTGAGGATTATTACTTTTAAAACCTTATAAATCATGGTTCTATATGTAACTTGATTTGTTGTTTATGATCAAATATTTTTTGGGTATGAAAATTTTATGTTGAGAAGATGTAGTTGATTGTGTTATCATACACTTAAGAACATCATATGCTCTTATGATTTAAATCTCCAATGTTTACCCATAATGAGCATATAATAAAAACCATTATTATTTATTTCATTTCTTAGGATTTAATAGATGGTCCTAAGAATTATATCACTATAATGGTACTAGTATAAATATATTTATGGGAGCTATTGAAGATCTATTAAAAAATAAGTTTATTTTGTATTTAGTCTCCAAACACACTAAACCTTTCTGATCCTCGAATATGTATGATTATGAATATATATTTTATTCATCTAGAATGATGAAATATTTATATATTATATGCTTTGGTTTTTTTTAGTTGGTATCATAGGAATATCTTGTTATTTTTGGAGATTAGTTTACTTGAAATATGAAGGCAGAACATGAGAAAACCTATAGTGAGCCAAAATTGATATATGATGAACCTAAATCATCATTATGTGATAACAAGGTTTCAAAAATTATGAAATCTAAGAAGTTATTTTCTTATGATTGGTTACAATATTGATAGTTCCTGAATACATATGTTAACTATTATTTTTTAGTTAATGGTTGGAATCAAAAGGAATCACATTAACAAAAAATGTGACAGGTAAGGAAATGACCATCCACATGAGAAAACATGTGGATTTGGAGCTACTATTAAATAGAATAAAGATATTCTTAATCAAATATATCATTATATGATTAATAATGATAACTATATTGAGCTTATTAATGCACCAGGGAGGTATGAACATGCCCTTAAGACTTTTATGGTAAAATGTCTTCCATCCTTGTGTGAGTATTCTAATCCACTAGTTATAAAGGCACAACCTTAAACAATTCATAATCATGTGTTTTTTTCATGAATTAATTCTATTATATTTAAGGATTTTTTAGATTTATAGATTTATTGAATTATGTTATAATAGTTACATTAGAAGACCATATATATAAAAGTGGAAACATCTTATCAGTATTAATTTAACCATATTATAAATCTTTAAAAATAAAAAAAATATCTCTATTATTGATAAATATTCCTCAGTTTAAACTTGATATCTTCCTTTTTGTTACACATCCTTAAACCCTATGAATAAAATTTTAAAATGTGGGATGAGATCAAAAAGCTCAGAGAGAAACAAAAAAGAATGAAAAATCATTAATCCATTCAAAAAAATGAAAACCCATGGAACATTTATCCTTTATCTCAATTTTCCATGAAATAAGGAAATAAATCATTTTTCACATGAGAAAACACACACATTCTTCTCAAATAAACTCTTTAAAACCCATAGACACAAATCAAAATCCTTTTTGAAAATATAGAGAATCATATTCATAACCCATTTAAACCTATTCCAGAAGTATCTTGATCCTAGTAAAATCTATAGGAATATCCTTATGGAATCTTCCTTATTATTTTATGTTAAGAAAAAGAATATTATCGAATAAATTGGAGCACTATCTGGGTACACCCATCATATAAGATATATCGAGCTCACCTGATGCTATCTGGGTGCATCCATCATATAATTTGTATTAAGACCAGCCATTAATCATATTTTATTCAAATATCATATCATGAATAACAAAATTTATTTTTTCACCTTTTCATCATAAAACATTTGAAAATTTATTTTTAACTAATATGAATATATTTTGCAGATATCAAAATACCCTTTTCCTTTTAATCCCCATTTTTAATACCAAAGTACCATTTTATTTAAAAAAATCAATATGAAAATATTCCAAAAAAATGAAAAGGGGTTTTTTTAGAATAAATTAAATCTTTTGAAGGAATCCAATCATAAAATAATTTTTATCGCATTTGGGAAATACATTGTTGTTGTATACATTAAAACAAAAAATTCATTTTATTGTTCATAAATAAAGTCAAAAATTCCATACAAAGATGCCTTTTTTATTTTTTAATTAAATACATAAATTTAATTTTATAAATTTTACATTTACATTTAATTTATTTACTAAAATTTTATTTTTTAAAATAGACATGTATGAAAAATATAGTTAATTGGGAAACATTTAATATGTATTTTTTTATTAAAATAAAAATTTTGAAGCATTTGAATCAAAATACCCATGAAATAATAACTTGAAAAATAACATTTAATATTATTAGAATAAAAAAATTACTAATAAAATTTTTCAAAGGGTCTATATATACAACTTATAAAGGAATATAGCTGCATAACATGAAAATATGCCTAAACGAATGGAAACTGTGACAAAGTCCCTTGCATTGAGTCTGACTAGTCATATGTGTATTTATATTCCCGAATAATAAAATTCTATTAAATATTTAATTTCAGAGAATGTTTTTAATATTAGTATTCGTCTTATCTCAATTATCACTAGGTTATATACAATTACATTATTAATTTAAATTTAATTATATGTTTTGACAATATTTGGATTATACGTTAACGAATACATTGTTAGGTTGACTGTGGTAAAAGTGGTTAATATTTAAACATATTTAGAATTAAAATATTAAAATAAGTATCATATTTAGATATTAATCATAATTTTTAATACCAATCATAAATTATGGTTATGAAAAACAAACTATGTTACAATCATTGAGACGGTAAGCTATACATAAGCATTAGTAAAATTCCCATTTTTCTATGATCATTATTGAAACAAGGTAGGTAGTAGTTTATCTAAAGATAATGATAATAATATCATAAATACCATATTATTTTATTAAATATACTTATATATATACATCATACCTATGTTTGGTTTATTAAAAAATAAAAACATCTCTTTGTGGAGGTGGTAGTTCACACGTACGCACAAACAACATTATCATTTTTTAGTGTAAGAAATAAAATGACATATTTTAATTCAATAATGTTAAATATTTCATTAATATAATAAATATTTTATTTATATCACATGAATTAATTAAATTTATCCTTATTAACTCCATTTAAAATTTTAGTGAAAATGAGTCACGTTGATTCGCGAGGCAGTGATCTGTCGTACACATGAGCGACGTTATCGTATCCCGTTCAGAATGGATAGTAAGAATTTATATGTGATATAATAATTTAAGAAGTATAAATATGTTTCAAATATAATATATATACTTTAAATCCATCAGTATAACTAGACATGATATGTGATTATGGAAATCATATGACATTGGTTCATGAGGCGGTAGACCACCATACACACAAATGATAATTTTGTATCCCATTTGATGGATGAGGAGACGAATTTAGTTTAAGATAGTAACATAATAAAATATCTGTATATGGGAGGTAATTATTTTATTATATAATAATAATTGATGAACATTTTGAGGAGGTTTGATAATAAGAAATAATGATGCTCGGTTAATCATGATATCTCTTCTTCAAAAAACCTACTTAGGTAAGTACCAAAATCCATCATAGAATGTTTTTATGGTCAAAATAAGGGATGTAGGTCTAGTGGGAAGTATTTAGGATGGTATATTATATAATATTTCTAAATACAAAGGGATTTTTAGTTGTGAGGAGGATAGGATTGGGGGTATCCTTTTATAAGTGTGGTGAGTGGTACACTTGTAATTATTTTAAATGAAAAAGTGTGCCAATATATTTCAGATGAAAAAAATGATCCAAAATGGAAAATTATAGAGCCTTATAAATTTTATATTCATAATTTTTCTATCTGATATAATTTAGACAATTTTTAGTTTATTTTAACCATTATCATTTTAGTGTAACCCCCAGTAAATATGTTTTTACCTTAACCGTAGAAAATGATTTTTACATTCTTCATGTTTTTTTATAGTAAAACTTTTAGTTGATGATACTATATAATATAAATTTTTGAGACTAAAAAATAGAATACATTTTACAAAATTCAATTGATATAAGTGTAAAATATTAATTTAAAATTAATCCCACAAACATGATTAAAAATGGGTTTTTAAAGAAAATATTTTTCTATAAATGATGATTTTATATTAATTATATAACTATTAATAATAATTATAGGTATTAAAATTAAAATTTATTGATATATAATATATAAATTTCATTAAAAAAGTTCTTCATTATGGGGATTTTTAATTAATTTATAATTACTAAAATTATGCACTTTAAAATTGTTTTCAGAAAAATTCTCTTTTTAAACTCCAAAATAAACTAATTCTAAATTATAATATAATGTTGATTAAAAAGAATTTAATTGTAATAAATATAAACAAAAAATAATTATGTTACTTTGAATCATAATCAATACATAATGGTACTTTTTCAATTACTTAATTTATTGAAAATAAATGAATTTTTGGGAAAATGGTATTTTTCACTATTCAATGAAAAATCAATCTTTTCCTAAAAATATGAACAAATTTACTATACATAAATTTTGATATTTTGGTAAAAAATTGATATAAATATATTCAAATTAAAATTATTAAATTTATAAATTAAAATTTTAAATAAAACATTTAAAAAATATTTTACATAAAACTATTTCCTTGAATATTTATAAAACATTACTTAATAATTTTATAATGAATATAACTTTATAATTCATACTAATAAACCTAAAACGATTTATTATATCATTAAATGGGTATATAAATTCTTCCCCCCCCCAATTTAAATTTATACCTTACAATTTTATTCACTTATTAAACAAGTGGGTACATCTTTCCCTCATAGCATTTTCTGATTACGATGTTACCTCTTCAACCATATAGTTTTTTCTATAAAACATAACATGGTGAATCAACTTATTCTATATAAAATTTCACTAATTGTAAAATAATCTATATATAATTTTCCTTATAAGAATTTATATCTTCTAACTAAACTACTTCAGGTCTCAAAATATTAAATGAATCTGGAATATACTAACATAACATCAAGACATGAAAAAAATTGGGTAATTTGAAAAAACCCAGAGGAAAATCATCTTGGTAGGAAATTTATCAAAATTTCTCTAGTATTTCATAGGGTCTTCTGAACCATGGAAATATAATTCCATTTTTACCAAAATACATAACAAATTTCCTTCTATACACTTTAAGAAAAACCTGACCACCTACCTTGAAAGAGGGGTATTTAGTTCGGTTACCTGCAAAACATTTATGTCTATTTTGAGCCTTCCTTATGTATTTTTGAATCAATAACACCTTCTTATACATTTACTATAAACAAATATAGTTCATTAAACTTTCTTTCTTGTACTTCATCCAAAAAATATGGAGTCCGACACCACTTTCCATATAATGCGTCAAATGGTTCCATTTATATAATAGAATGAAAATTATTGGTTTAAGAAAACTCATCTAAAGAAATATGATGATCCCAACTTCCTTGTTAAACCATTGAACTTGAATTAATAATATATTCAATGTTCTCAATCATTCTATTAGACTATCCATTATATTATGCATGAAATTTTTTACAGAAATTTAATTTAGTACCCAACGACTTTTGAATTCTCTTCCAAAAAAATTAGATGTGAACCTTGGATCATGGTCAGACATAATGGAGAGTAAAATTCCTTATAATCTGACTATCTACCTTATATATAATTCATAAAGTCAATCTAGAGACATATTATATCTAAAAGGAAGTAAATTTCCAAATTTATTCAATCAATCAACAATTAACCCAAATTGTGTTTTTACCTTATGATTTTCATCATATTACCAACATGAAATGAAAGTATATATTTTCATTTTTTTCACTATATCACTAGAATAAGATGAATAATTTCATTCATTAATTTTCATTCTACTTAATCCTACAGATAAGTCAAACATTTCATGGTAAAGTTGGAAATATCTCTTCTTATTTCATCACACTAGTAGTATTCATGAAGGTATTCGTACATCTTAGTACTTCCAAGATAAATTAAAAATAGAGAACTTTAATGTGTCCATTTTTTTCATTTATTATTTTTCAATATTAAATTGATTTATTTTCAGACAATGCACTAAGACGACATATGGTTCCGAGCCATGTGTCCATGAAAAAAATGTTTGAAAAATAATAAAATATTTAATAGAAGGCGCACATGGTTTTCATGGAAAATGGAATAAATATTAATTGGTTACCTATAACCAAAATCCTAGAGAACCATTGAGTTTTTAATTATTACTTTACCCTAGGCATGACATAACATTAGTTGATAGAGGTCATCTTTAGAAAAGGTACCCAAGGATGTAGCTATAAATAAAAATAAATACATAAAATTATTTTGTTTTTAAATCCCAATAACTCATGAATTTGGACTCATATAGGAAATCTGAAACCACCGTTGATTTCATAATGAGGTGTTTTTAGGTGTGACATAACCTTCATCAGCGCGAGGCGTTTTTGGAAAATCCCCCACAGGAAAGGAAACAAATAAAATAAATTATTTTGTTTTTTTCAATACTACAGTTGAATATTCATTAAATAAATGATTTTGGGGAAATCCCACGGTTATCCTTATAACCCTAGATATGCCAGAGGACCATTATAGAGAGATAGGGAGATAGATTGAGCTCCGAAGAATCCTCTCTGGAGAACGATGATAGATCGTGGATCGACGATCAGTATACCTTGGATTCGATGGATCATGCTAATGACGATAACAAAACATTATTCTTCATAAATGAATGATCAAAATCAATATTGGGTGTGTGTTTCAATATTTTAATTCCCCTTTCATAATTTCTACAATTAATGTAAATCAATCGACGAACGTGTTGATTAATGGATCATGTGTAATGTGGGATGGGATTTATTTTATAGGGATTTTATTAGGACAAGTTGCAATTGTTTAATTAGGTGATGTATTCATTTATTGTTCTAATGGAAATGAACCAAGATCGACATGAACATCAATCGATGTTCATACCTCTTTCTTCATTTTCCTTTTCTTACATAATTTATCATTTCACCATGGGCCCTCTTCATTGGCTCGGGATTTGACACATTTTGATCAATCGATCATCACACACCTAATTCTTGGACCAATGATCTGATTTCATAGATCTTGTATTTTCATAGAATGAAGGATGTTTGATGACAAAGATGAAGTGATTTAGATGATGAATAATTCTTGAAATCTCATTTTCAGGGTTCTTTGGCATACAAAGTATAATGACGATTAAATATATTTTGTGAGAAGATCTAATTATGGGACACATTATTCGACTAATGAAATGCTTGGATGAGCCCATATCAATGATTGTGTATAGTTTTGGGAATCATAGGAGACATGAAAGCTCATAGAAGTGGAGGTAGTGGTGGTTGGTGCAAGAAGAGGCAGACTACAACGGCAGATGCAGGATGACGACATCGTTAGATGTGAAGCGGTCTAGGTGGGCTGAGCCAGGCTATTGGGCCTAGTCAGGCTAGTTGGGTCGGCCTAGGCCCAATGTGCTAGGTTAGGTTAGGCCAATGGGCCGAGCAGAACATGGATTGGATACAGGACAATCAGGCATAACTGGTTGGATTTGACCACAGTGATCAACTGCGGTGGTCAACCATTGTGTTGCAAATATCTCAAGCTACCACAAGCACAAAAACTACATGGAATGATTGACCATAGCCGTCGACTTATGTAGTAGGTGAACCAGCTATGACGGTTAGACCACGGGCACAATGACCCTGATAATTTTCAAAAAGTCATAACTCCGAGATGGAGCTTCCAATCCACAATCCATATATAATGTTGAGACCCTAGCATCGAGAAGGTATTTTTGAGTCCAATGGTGGGTTTTTAGTTTGGACCCGTATTGGTTGGGAGCATTCTCATTTTCCCTTCCCCGAGGGTTTAGTACAACATTATATCCACATCAAAAGATTATAATCCACACTAGAGGTCGAGTCTCAGATTGAGTATGGTATCCCCCCCATCGAGACTGGAGTGTGATCCTATATAACCCCAAGTGGAGTTGTTAAATTGGTGTACCATCCGAGAGAAGGGTGTTGGTCCTCCATCTATTAGGCCACATTGGTAGGGTTTCATGGTATCCCCAGCGGTTCTGGGTGTGATCACCTACATAGTAGGCTGATCCAGATATGGGTATGTGGTATCTCCCTTTTCAGTTCTGGGCATGATCTGTGGTGTCCCCTTGCCAGCTTTGGGCATTCCCCTATCCCTATGTATCATAGTATTCCTTGAATAATGTGTTCTCTTTGGGTGAGGCCTAAATTAACTAGACCTCCTCATGGAGTGTCTTTGATGATATAATGTCTCGTGGAGTGATTTATCCTAGAATGAGTGTTCTTTGAGCAGATTCCTATGGATGATAGATGGTTATGACCTCCTGATGGCGCGGTGTGGTATCTCTATTGAGTATATTTGGATATTCTTGTTATATTTTATATATAAATATACCTTTGTAGATCTAACTGTACTTCCTCTATTTTATTACATTGTGGTTTTAGGGTGTCCTACTTATTATAGTTATACTAACCCCTATACGAGATTTTCTCACAAGGGTCATGTTTTGTTTAGATGATTGTCCTTTGGTGGAGTCCTAGGTGGATAAGACCATACAATGATTAGTGAGATGAGACCGACTAGGGTTTGTTCTTTCAGATTTCATATAGTAGTCCATATACATTTACATTTAGGTTGAACTTGTGTTACAAACACTTTATGATGGGATTGTATTTGGCTATATTTACTTTCCAGAAATTTTACTATCTCTCTTTTTTGTGGGATCTTAGTGGTATGCATGCATTGTTTACTTAGTTTTTTTACATTTCATCTTTTTTTGGCTTGGATATGTGTGCATGTGTACATTTATTTTATGCTAATTCCTTCCATTTGTGGTATATTACTACTTGTTGTTAGTCACCAGGCTTTGGCCTTTTGGAGGTGGGCTTGGGGTAGTCACAGAACAGGCCCTCTAGGATAGGTCAGGAAAGACTGATATCAATGGGTGTTGATTCTACTTTAGGACTGGGAGTCTATGAGTCTAGTTTGAGGAATAGTGTTAATGGTTTTGTGTTCGGATTTCAGGCTAGAGCCTCTAGTGTTGGTACGGTGGATGAGGTATCCATACACCAGGACTCTAATTTCCTATATTTCTACATGGTACCTAAGAACAATGTTTGTAGGGAATATAAATATACTTGAATCCTATAGGAAGGTTCTATTTTCCATGTTCTTCTTGAGTCAAATTCCCAGATATGCTCAGTTGAATCTGGTAAATCTTGTTTTATTTTAGGATGTCTCAATGTAGACAGACAGCTAGGATTCCCCTACTTGATCATGAGGATGATCCAATAGGTGACAAGGAAACGGTACATGGATTTATACTAGAGATAACACCACTAGGTGGTGCACCAGCCATACCACCACCTATTGAGCTTAAAAAGGTACCACAATACTAGTAGACGAGGTACGCAGGCTAAGAACACATCAACTGTTTCAACAGAAGAAACCCCTCATGTTTCAAGGTGATCCCATGACATGGGATGTTGAGGACTGGCTTGAAGAGGGGACTCGAGTTTTCTGCCTAGTCAGAACACCAGTAGACTATATGGTGTTCCTACCAATGGGATTTTATAGGTATTAGCAGGGAGATGGTGAGGTTTGGTTACTCGGCCTTACAAAGAGGTTAATTTCCCTGTATAGAGTTTGTGAACGAATTTAGAGAGGATTTATCACCTTATAAGATAAGGACCATGTGTATCCACGAGGTTCTATAGGTCTGGTAAGACAACATATCAGTGCTTGAGTATTTATCTAGGCATACAAGCCTCACTAGGTACTAGGTGGATATGATACACGATTTGTACATTAGGAATCAGACTTTATAGAATGTTCTGCATAGGGACATCCCCAACTCTTTTATCCCTCTGACAATTCATACTTTTATTATTGTGATTAAGAAAGTTTTAGTGAATATAAGTTTATTAGCTAAAAAGATACAGCAAGTGTTTGTCAGTAATGGGAATGTATGAGTAAAGACCTTAACTAATGGGAGATGATGTGATTATTAGGGAATTGGAGATGAAATAAATTTCAAGAGGAGGTATCGAGATAGAGGATTTATAGTTTGGGGCTCACATGGTAGGTCCAATTATCCTAGAGGGATGCAGTTCTATTCATGAGATGGAATGATACATCTTGTTCGAGTTTTTTCAAAATTAAAGACCTCTAATATGGAGACTTTTGATGGTCCACCGAGGTAGATATAATGAAATGAGAAGTTAGATCCATTTTTCGGTGGACATGGGAGAGGATATCATAGATAAACCTGAGGTGGTCGACATTTTTACATGTTACCACCACCACCCCTAGGTGGTCCATAATAGGATCGAGGTGCTGGAGGAGAGGGGAGGGTACAACTGCATACGTTCGTGGGATATGACCCAAGGGAACCCGAAATTAATCAAGATAAGATCATTGTATTTTATACATTACTTCTTGTATTGGAAGAAAAAGGTACTAATCATTCTTTTCTATCCACAAATCTTGTTTTAGACTCGATGATTCCTATTGAACTGTTGAATAAATCCTCACACTTATAGACTCATACTATAGGAGACCTAATGATCATGAACTAGTTCCAATAATGTGAACCTATAGATATAGGTGATAGATTCAGTTGGGTTATATTGGTAATGGCATCGAGAAATTATTACTCCATTATTGGTATGGACTGGTCATTAATAGTTCATGCTCAGATTGACTATTTTATGAGAATAGTGAGTTGTGTCCGCAGTGAAGGAACCACGTTTTCCTTTATTTAGTGAAAAATTAAATCTAGGAAGCAGAGAAATGGATTTGTGAGACCGGTTCTTTACCCTAGGTAGCCCATGATTTTTTTTAGTAAGGCAGGCAGGAGCTTGAGGTTATGTATGGATTTCCAACGCTTAAACCTGGTGACCATGAAGAACAAGTTTCCACTAAAGAATATTGATGATCCCATTTGATCATTTTATATGGACATGATGGTTCACTAATTTTTTCATCAGGTTAATGCTTTTAGGAACTAAGGCATAGTTGGCCAAGTGCTCTATTCCTGATATTACTAGAGGAAGGTGTTGAGTACTTAGTATTCTACGATGCATCAGGAACTAGGTTTGGTTGTTTCCTAATGCAGATTGAGGTGATGATTGACTATGGTTCATTTCAGTTGAGATCATATGTATAGTAATATACGAACCATAATCTTAAGTTAGCAGTGATAGTAATCAGTTTGAATATATGATGACACTCCCTGTTGGATGAGAGTTTCGTCATCTTCTCCGATCATAAACATCTAAAGTGTATCTTCTCTTAGAAAGATATTATGTTGAGAAAAAGGTGATGGCTAGAGTTCCTCCAAGACTATTACATTGATAATGTATATACTCTTGGAAAGAGGAATGTGGGGATAAATGATCTTAAAAGGAGATCTAGTTTGTATATTCTGAACAAGGCATCACAGATATAGGTATCATTGTAGTTATCCTTTGTCTATGGAGAAGGAGTAATATACCTATAGTCGAGGGTTGTCATCCCTCCACTCTTATAGAGAAAATGGGAGGAATATCTTGGGGATACCGACTTCAAGACTCGATTTGATCATATGTCCACATGGAATGCTCATGACGGATACTCAAAAGGTGTGGAGCACATCATTATTTTTAGAGGATGCCCATTGGTACCAGTGCCATTGCAGGAGGAGGTTTTGAGGGAGTTTTAGACAGCCTCTTTAGTGGGAAATATAGTTTTGGTGAAGATCTATTAGGGCCTCTGATGTTAGTTTTGGCAGCCATGGATGAAGAAAGGTGTTTTGGAGTCTGTTTCTTGATGCCTTACTTGTTCACAAGGGAATCCTGAGAACCAAGTTTCAGTGGGTTTGGCTCAAACCCTTGAGGTACCAGAATGGAAGTGGGATGGGATATTGATGGACTTCATGATGGTTTTACTATATACGTCCATGGGACATGATTCCATATGGGTGATCATTCATTAACACACCATGTTTTACTAGTTAATAGCTATCCAAGAGAAGATATCAGTGGAGGTCATGGGATTCCCCTATGTGTGGGAGATAGTTAAACTTCATGGAGTTAAATCAGATATTTTATCTGATTTTGATGCCCACATTAAATCCTAGTTTTGGAAGAGAAAAGAAGAGGTATTCGGGACCCATCTGTACATGTGCATAGGGATTCACCCACAAACAGATGGCCACACTGGGTAGACCATTTGAGTTGTGAAGGACATGTTGTGGTATTTTTTGTCAGATTTTGGCCATATTTGGGAGGATCACTCTACCACTAACAGAGTTTACGTACAAAAATAGCTACAATTAAACCATTGGTATGGCATCATTCAAGTATTTGTACGAGAGACCCGATAGGTCACCGCTTTACTGGACTAACCCAGGAGAGTCAGTACTCACAGGCCTAGAGTTGGTTCAAGAAACATCAAAGAAGTTAAAGATCATCTATGAGTGGGTGAAGACTACACAAATCTATCAAAAGTTTTATGATGATAGGCGACATAGGCCTTTGCGATTTGATGAAGAAGACCTTGTGTTCCTTCAGGTTTCACCTCAATGTGGATTACAGAGATTTGAATGTGGTACCATCTAATTATGAGGTTCATCATCCCTTTATAAACATTTTGAATAGTTATATAGGTTCCATACCGCTAAGCTATAACACTAAAGTTATACTGAAAATTGCTCTTTTTTATTTCAAAAACACCTTTTAAAAGAAAAGTGAGAAATCATAGAACAACAATTCAACCACAAAACACCAAAAAGAAAAAAATACCAGAACAAACTACCATGGCTTCCCCACCCTGGAAAACAATTCATGACCCCAAGCCTTCACCAAAACACGGCCCTTCAGCAAACAGTCCCGTGCAGAAGTGCACATGCACATAACCAATGGAGAAGTCATACCCTCTCAAGCATCCAAATCCAAAAGGCCAGTAACGGTGAAGGCTTCGTGCTCTGATCCCCTTCTGAATAAAATCCATGTAGTATGTATGAAACCAAAAAACACAACCAAACAGACATCACAAGGATCAAAACCTAGCAGAGTATGCCAAAACAATCTTTCCAATCTATCCACCCAACCACAAACTTAAACATAGTGATTAAAAGTAAACTGAACCTCACCTAATTATGTATCCCTGGATAATTTCCATGATAAGGATGAGACCTTTAGGTAAAGTACCTCCACCAACAACCTTTCAAACCCAGATGCTAATGGGTCCCAGACCTGAATGTACTCTTCAATGTTGAGCTTCCCTTTGTTGAAACCGCCTACCAGGATTATGTCTTGTTGGTGAATACATGCATATTGTTCCTCATTGACCACAACCTCTAGAGTTCTTCCCACCATCTTAGCTGCATCTTCCTCATATTCAATGAGCAACAGGACCTGTTCAGTCATAATTTGAGAAAGTACACAATGTCTTCCACATGTCACAGTTTAGGCAGTACATTCATGACACATTGCACATCATCGATAGGGGAGAGCTGTACATTGATGATGGAGTGACTTTTATTGAGTACCCAATTGAGATTGAGGATTGGAATTAGAGGATCTTTCTTGGGCGACTTGTTCATTTATTTCATGTCTTGTGGCAGCATGTGAATCTCTAGGAGAGAACATGGGAGTGGGAGGCTCATATTCATGCCTAGTACCATGATCTGTTCGAGTATCCCTTGTTTTGGATTTTCGGGGACGTAAAGCCCAAAGGTGGGGAGAATGTAACATCTCAAATTTTACAAGTATTATTTTTTCATATTTTAGGGATTTTTTTAGAATATGGGATAACGCTATGTGTGATTATAAGGCTTGGTGTTCCTGGAAAAAATGTTTTAAAAATAATTAAATATTTAATATCACACACATATAGTTTTAAAAAATAAATAGGAATAACTATTAAAAGGGTTCACATATCAAAAATCTGGGGGCACTATTGAGTTTATAAAAGAAGCATTACCCTGAGTGCGACATAGTTTTAGTATACACCAATCATCTTTAGAATGAGTCACCTTAGACGTAACCGTAAATAAAATAACTAAATAAAATTAATTAATTTTTAAATTCTAATATATCAAGAACGTGGACTAGGATCGGAAATCAAGAACCATCATTGATTTTTTATTGTGGTGTATTTCTAATGCACAACATAATATTTTTTCAGTGCAAGGCATTTGTGGAAAATCTATCATAGGCACCAAAACGAATAAAATAATTTAAATAAATTGT
The DNA here is from genome assembly GCA_963277665.1 of Viscum album. Taxonomy (NCBI): domain Eukaryota; kingdom Viridiplantae; phylum Streptophyta; class Magnoliopsida; order Santalales; family Viscaceae; genus Viscum; species Viscum album. The sequence goes on from OY728125.1 coordinate 1,945,994,042, forward strand.
TCTGTTCTTCTTTTCCAAAACTATGAATAAATCATCATTAAATAGAAGATTATGAGGAAATAAAAGGGTTATCTAAAAAACAATAGAGATTACTAGGGACTATTATAGATAGAGAGATATATATATATAAATATATAGAGCTCTAGAGAATCCTCTCAGGAAAATGATGATAGACATTGGATCGATGATCAATGTACCTCGAATTCGATAGATCCTTCCAATGATGACAACATCACATAATTATTTATAAATTAAGGATCCAAATCAAGGTAGGTTGTGTGTTTAAATTTATTAATTCTACACTCTTATTTTATTCAAAGAACGTGAGTCAATCGATGAATGGATTGATTCAATGATCACATGTATTACGAGAAGGAATTTATATTACGAGGATTTTATCGGGAGAAGTTTCAATGGTTTAATTCGATTATGGATTCAATTCCCATTCTAATGGAAACAAACTAATATTGACACAAACATCAATAAAGGTTCATTCTTGTTGATTTATTATGATTTTCTTCTCCAATTACACGTTTCACCATGGGCATTCTTTGTCAGCCTGGGGTTCGACACATCTTGATCAATCAATCAATGGGAACCAGATTCTTGGTGCAAAAATATGATATCATAGATCTAGGATTGACATGGAACAAAGATGGTGCAACAATGGAGATGGAGTGATTAAAAATATAGATGATGCATGAATTCACATTCTTTATCATATAATAAAGAATGATGATTTAATTTGTTATGCAAGCCGATCTGATGACCGAACAGGTTATTCGATGAAGAAAAGTCTTGGACAAGGATAGATATATCGACAAATACATTACATACATTGTTATTACTTTAGAATTGAAGAATACTTATTACAACATATAACAAAACCATTATAGGACCGTATAGGTATAGTGTCTTTAGAAACTGGGAAACATAAACAACTGGTTCATAAATCATCTACATTATCTCCTTCTTATTTCATCATATCTAGAGTCCCTTTTGGCATATACTACTTAATACCCTTATTCCGGACCCGGGGAAAAGAAAACATACAAAAGGGTGAGCTCAAATGCTCAGTAAGAGAAAACAAAGGAAATATCAATCATATCATATTCATAAGAACATAACATTTTGAAAATCTTAACATGAAAAACAGATCATAATATCATGACATGGGATAAATCATAGTAGTGAAATGTAATCCCAATAATAAAAACATAAAACATGAAACATTGTGGCATACACACATAATCATAGGAAATCATTTCATATTAGTCAAGACTCATTGACAAGACCATCATAGAAGACAAAGTCTATTACTGAACCAAGTTCACTCCTCATTCCAGTCCTGTATCACTGAACCAGATTAACTCACTACTGGAAAAACTACCTATGCCCATGGTTCAAAACTGTGGGTATAGCCCCCAAAACTGTGGGTATAGGCTATACCCACGGTTTTGGGAACCGTGGGGCTGAGTGGCGTCAGTATAGGGTCTTGACCTATCCCCACGTTTTGACAACCCGTGGGAATAATTTTTTTTACACCGTGTCAATCCATCCTCCATGCTGTCAAAGTCTTATTCCCACGGTTTAAAAACCGTGGGTAAAAATTTGAGAATTCTGCAGCCGCTGGGACTTGAACCTGTGCCACACCACGACCTGAGAAATTATCCCAATGCACTCCACCACTTCATCCAAGGTACTTTTATGAATATATATATATATCTATATTTATAAATATATATTAATCTGCGAGTGTATTACGCTCAAAAAAGAAGCCGGTGAGTTTTGATCCTGCGTCAAACGCAGCACACTTAAACTGACCTAGTGCTGAACCAACTAAGCTAACTCGACTACGTCATTATAAATATGTATTTTTAATTATATACTTATCCCTAGCTCTGTATTAAAAAAATAAGTCAGCGGGATTCGATACCACAACCGCTGCGACAATTGCGCAACACATAACCAACCACGCCGCAGATTTAATTGTTTTATAAATTTCTATTAACTTATATATATTAGTTCAAATCGTGGGTATTAATTTTTCCCACCAAATTGTTTTTTGTTTTCCCGCGCCTTTTTTTTCAACCAAGTAAGCTATCCCCACGGTTCTAAAAAACTGTGGGGATAAGCCTTCGGAAAAAAATCTATCCCCACGGTTTTTGAAAAACCGTGGGGATAGGCCTTGAAATAAATACCTATACCGACGGTTTTACAAAACTGTGGGTATAGGCCTTCGAAAAAAACTCTATCCCCACGGTTTTAGAAAAACCGTGAGTATAGGTGACCAATACCCATGGTTTTCCGGAACCGTGGGTATAGGTTCCCACACTATACATATACCCACAGTTTTCTTAAACTGTGGGTATAGAGCAACCCTATACCCACGGTTTTGGGAAAAACCGTGGGTATAGGTCTATTTTCTAGTTGTGACTTGTTGTTCCACCTATGTTTATCTCATGAGATATAAATATTTAACCAATGCATTGAAGGGATATATAGGTCTCACCCATCTCATAATGATACCATTCTTATGTGTGCCACAAAATCAAAAACCATACATCATAGCATAACCCATATAATAAGAATGGGATTCTTAAACATCATGCCATCATAACATAATACATATAAGATAAAAGGAGTTCATAAAATCATTCCATCATTACACAATATAATCAATGTAATAATAGGGATAGAAATAGAAATCTATATTATCTTATATGGAAAATAATTTTGATAAAACACTTGAACTCCATTCTTGGGGAAAATATCCTTTCTACATAAAAAACATTTTTCTTTTCTCAATATTTCATACTAAAAGAAGTTAATTGAATATAGAATAGAAATATTGTAATGTAATATTGATTTAAATAATGTTCTATGAAATCATAAAAATCCATTCATTCCGTATAAGTTAAAAAAACATTCTTCTCATACTTTGGAAGGAAAAGTCAAAAAGTATCTCGTACTGAAAACGAAAAAATATTCCTTTAATATCTTTTAATAAAAATTATCTAATAGGTAAAATTGTATTTAAAAAATTGTAGGGGGATAATATTACGTAGTGAGGAAACTTGGATGTGGATGATAAATATTCCCCAGTAAATACCGATGTATAAACAATCTCAGATAAAAATTGAGATTGATAGATTTTCCCTTACGTTAGGTCCAATTTGATTTGTACGTATCCGAACATCCTGTATAATGATTTAAATAATTTCATTTAATTATTCCAGAATCATTTTAATTGTTACGATGTCATATATGGTCATATTCTTATCTTCTTATTAGTAATATTTCATAGCTACTTGTTATTTGGGTGTTCATTGCTTTATGTTCTTATGCGTGTTTTGTCGAATAAATTCTTATTCCTCTTTTTAGGTTATAGATAAATCATTTAAATAATTATTTTAGTATAATATATATTTGATGTATTCATTCTATTCATTTATATAATCACTTTTTAATGAATAACTTGTTGAACGAATCACATTGCACCGCGGAGACGGTAAGTCGTACGTACACACGAGTGAAAATATCATTCCCAGAATTATTGAATGGTATTGGAGTGGATGATAGAATATATCAGAATTATTATCATGTTATAATAATCATATATAGTTATTCTTTACACCATTATACCCATACAAGTATGGTGGTGGTGGAAAACAGATTACACCACGGCATGGAGATGGTATTACGTACGTACGCACACGCGGTGATTTCATTTTCTGTAGGATGGATAGAAGGTGATATAGGATTGTTTCATATTTATAATAACATATAATTATAATATTGATACTGATTAAATTACTTTATAATTAAACAAATAAATAAGTGTAAGTAGAACAAGAAATAAATTTGAATGAATCGGTAAAGGATATTACCTCTTCTTCGACGCGCCTCATCTAAACCTCCTCTTAGGGCACTAAAGTTGGTCTTTGAAGAGGAACAAGACCTCTAGTATGTTTCTAGGGAAGTGTATAAGAGAAATGGATAGGGTTTTTCTAATATTTAAGGCTCAAAATGTTGTGATGATGAGAGGGAGGAGGTGCCCTTTTATAAGGGAGGAGAGGGGCACCTTTGGAAACATAAGAAATATTAATTTACAATAAATTCAAACCCAACTTAAAAACCTCAAAAAATGACTCAATTAGAATATGATATGGGATAGGGTTTTAATCTCATAAACCAATAAAATTTAGACATGTTGGTAATTTATCTTAAACCTTATCAAATTTATTTATCCTTATTTAATTTATATAATTTTATTTGTGGTAATCATATTCTAAATTTTAAATTGTTATAAATAATTAATTATGTGTATTTAATTGTCCATAATTGGATAATTTATGAAATTATAGACCATATAAATTAAAATTTATAATTTTAAAATATTTTTTTAATTTTTTAAAAAATTTATAATATGTTATTTTAATAAAATAACACTAGTGTCAATTTTGACACTATTCAATTATTTGCATTTAAATATAATCCAAACAGAGAATATATTCGAACCAAAATATTTAATAGATTCCTAATATGTCATATTAATCTATAAAATTTGTGGAGAACATTAATTAGTTCATATAATATTTATTTTAATATTTTTAAAACCATTTATTTGATATTTCAATCAATAAAATATCTTCTACATCACTATTGTGTCATCATTAATGATAATTATTTAATCCCTAAAAATTATAAATAAATTCTCATGATGTATATAATTTTATTCTATATTTTGAGAATATTTATATCTGAGGTTTTATGAAGTTTATCACTAAATTAAAATTATTACACTTATAAGATATAAGAGAGTGACATGTTGTCACTTTCTTTGGTTTTAATTATAATTATATCCCTTCCATAGTCAATAGCCCATGAAACGAATATATTATGACCCTTAGGTGATATGGATAGACTTTTATTCATCCAATATAATTTTGGCAGGTGGTAGGGTAATTTTATAATCTTATATTTACCCGTAATTACCTGATTTACCTTTAACTGTAGTAAATAAAAATTACCGTAGTTACTATTCATAATGTCAAAAAAATAAAAGTAAGTTATTAACATAATTTGGACCAATTGAATACAAATATGGAATCCATTTTTCAAAATTCTAAACACAGAAGTTGCAGTAATTTATTTAAAATTAATCTCGTTGTTAAGAAAATGGGTTTTAGAAGTTAAAACATTGTCAAAGATTGAAATGTTTTTACCTATTAATTCAATGTAAAATTAATGGTAATGACATAAATATTTTATTTATACTTTAAAAACATTGAATTTATTCATTTATCCATATAAATTATCTTGATGAAAAAATTTGTTTTTATGAAAAATTTAGCATATTTTTACTATTCATCAAAATATGAAAGTTATCAGAAAAGTATCAAAAATTTATCTAATGTATATTTTTATATCCTGATTCAAAAGAATAAGTTTATTTTGTCAGATTTAACTCATAAACATTTCAAAAATTATATTTAAAATGGGTGCTCCATCAAAAGGCGGAAAACTGCATTTTTGAAAAAAAAAATCTTTTATCCAAAAAAAATGATTTTTTCTCATATCATATGTAAGATGAATTATAATGTTATTTAAAATTTAAAATTTGGTTAGAAATATTTATAACATCTAGTTTATATAATATTTTAATAACATATAATTGTTTAGTGAAACTCGGTATTGCGTACAACGCAAGATATCGAGGAAGGTTGCTATTACGTGTAACGCAAGCCAAGCTAGTGTTGCCTATAGTGAAAGCTTCAATTGGTGATGCATATAACATAAGGGAATATATATATATATATATCATAAAATTTTAGGGTGTTACATTCTACCCCTCTTAAAATGAATTTTACTCTCGAAATTCGTCACTTCATAACAAACGGATGAGGACACCTCTCCCTCATCATATCTCCAAGATCCCATGCAGCTTCTTCTAATTGGTGGTTCCTCCATAAAACATTAACCAAGAGAGTGGTCTTGTTTCATAGAACTTTTTATCTATGATCCAGAGTCTCTATCTACTGTTCTTTATAAGAAATATCTTGCTCCATCGGTACAACTTCTGAGCTTAGTACATGTGAAGGATCGGGTATGTACTTTCTCAGGAGAGATACATGGAACACCTCATGAACTTGGGAGAGATTCGGTGGAAGCGCCAATTAGTAATATACCTTCCCAACATGGTCCATTACTTCAAATGGACCAATATACCTAGGGCTCAGCTTTCCCTTCCTTCTAAATCTGATTACTCTCTTCTTAGGAGATATTCATAAGAACACTTTATCACCCACTTCAAACTCTTGGTCTTTTCTTCGGTTATCGGCATAACTTTTTTGTTTACTTTGAGATTATCTTATGCGTTGTTGAATAGATATGACCTTTTCTGCCATCTCATCAACATGATTGGGTTCTAATAGCTTTCTTTCGACATCTTCATCCTAGCAGGTTGGAGTTCTGCATTTCTTTCTATAGAGAGATTCATAAAGAGTCATCTAAGTACTAGAGTGAAAGATATTGTTATAAGAAAATTCCACCAAAGGTAGGTTTTGATCCCAAACACCTTTTAAATCCATATAGAAATCTCTCAACATGTCTTCTAGAATTTGAATTGTCCTCTCAGACTGACCGTCTATCTGAGGATGATAAGCCGTGCTGAAACTCAACTCTTTATCTAGAGTATTCTAAAGTCATCGCCAAAACTTCGAGGTAAACCTCGGTTCCCGATTAGATATAATATAAAGTGGTACTTCATGAAATCTTACAACTTCCTTTACATATATCTTGGAAATATGATCCGTAGGGAAATATTCTCTAATATCAATGAAGTGTGCTGACTTCGTAAGATGATCAACTATAACCCAGATAGCATTATTGCCTTTGGATGTTTTAGAAAGTCCAGTGACAAATTCTATAGTGATGTTTTCCCATTTCCATTCTGGTATGGGTAATGGTTGTAACATCCCTTAATACTTCTATCTCTAAGAATTAACTTTCTGAAAAACCAAGCATCGAGAGACATATTCAGCAACATCTCTTTTCATGTCATCCGACCAGATGTACTCTTTCAGGTCCTTATACATCTTCATGCTTCCAAGGTTAATAGAGAATGAATAACTACGAGAATCATCAAATATTTCCTTCATTAATTCAGGGATAGGAGGATCAAAAACCTGATTCATGAACCTTATTATTTCATCACAATCAATGTAGAATTCAGGATCATTTCTCCCCTTATTTTGTAACTCTACATCTTCTTTATGTTCCTCTTTAATCTTCGCATGTATATATGGTTCAACATTCATTTGAGAAAGATATGATTTTCCCCTTCCATTATAATTCCAAGATCCATCGTTTGTAAATCCATAAATATTGGATCTTTTGTGATCCTCATCATAGATAAGCTAGCATGGTCTTGTCGACTTAATGTGTATGACACCTTGTTTGCTTTCCCAAGGTGATAATGAATTGAGTAGTCGTAATACTTAATCAGATCTAACCATCTTCTTTGGTGAATATTCAGCTCCTTTTTTTGAAAATATACTTTAAAAGTTTATGATCCTTATAAATATCACATCTTTCACTATAAATATAATCCCTCCAAATCATTAATGAAAATATTACTGCATATAACTCCAAATCATTAGTTGGGTAATTTTGCTCATGTATTTTCAACTGTCGTGAGGCATAATCTATCACCATATCATTTTTCATGAGAACACACCCCAATCATTTCTTGGATGCATCACTGTAGATCACAAACCTTTCTCCACTACAAGGTAGTGTGAGCACAGGTGCACTTGATAACCTTCTTTTTAACTCCTTGAAATTCTATTCACACTCCTCTATCCAAACGAACTAAACTCTTTTTCGAGTCAACCTGGTGAGTGGATTATATAATCATGAAAAATATTTCATAAAACGTCGATAATATCCATCCAAACCATGAAAACATCGTATCTCAGTTACTACTGTTGGTCTTGACCATCTTTCGATAACCTCTATTTTGTTGGATCCACAGATAACCCCTCATTTGAGATTATTTGACCCAAAAATGATACTTTTTTAAGCCAAAATTTACACTTGGTAAATTTTTCATAAATCTTCTCCATTCTTAGGGTCTTTAACACAATTCTCAAGTGATCTTCATGTTCTTCTTTGCTCTTTTAATAGACAAGAATTTCGTTTATAAAGACTACCACAAACTGATCAAGATATTCTCTAAAGACTCTATTCAATTGATCCATGAAAGTAGTAGGGACATTAGTAAGACCAAATGGAATCACTATAAATTCGTAGTGTCCATACCTTGTACGATAAGTCATCTTTGGTATATCCTCCCATTTGACCCTTAATTGATGATAACATGAATTAAGATCAATCTCAGAAAAGTATTGAGCTCTGCGTAGTTGGTAAAATAAGTCATTAATGCATGGGAGAAGATATTTTTTCTTGAAAGTGGTCTTGTTAGGTTCTTGATAATCAAAGCAGAGTCTCCTTTATAAATCTTTCTTCTTAACAAACATTACCGGTGCTCCCCAAGGTGATTCACTAGGGAATATGAATCCCTTCTCAAGATTCTATTGGATTTTCTTCTCTAATTCTTATAACTCAATTTGGGCCATTCTGTAAGGTGTATTTGAAATGGGTATAGCACCCAGTATGAGTTCTATTCAAAACTCAACTTCACAATTTGGTGGAAGTCATAGAAATTACTCTGGAAAGACATCATCAAACTCCCATACAATGGGCATATTCTTAATCGTGGGTTTTTCTCCAACCATTTGAGATAAATAACCTTTATTTATTGGAATCAAGTCCCATAAGATGGAAGAAATTTCCTTTGGAAGGTTATGTTTATCCTTGTGTCGATATATGATCATATATTGACCGGGAATATCAAATGTGACTTCCCTTTTTTGGAAATTGATATGAGCTCCATATAAGGAAAGCCAATCCATGCTAATAATCACATCAAATTCCACTATAGGAAGGATCACAAGATTAGTAGGAAGCACTTTCCCACAACCTTCAATCAGAGAAGAATTGTAAACATTTTATGTGACTGTTGTTCCATTTGGGGTTGTCATAGCTAACTCAATATCTAATTGTTGTGGTAATATGGTGATACCTTTGGAAAATTCTTCAAAAATAAATGATTGGGTGGATCCTAAATCAAATAAAACATTTTCTACTTTAGAGTGGATGGTAAGTGTACCTTTCACCACTTTGATATCATACTCCACATCGCCGATAGAAATTACATGTGACTATCCTTTGCCTTTGGCCTTAATAGGTTGTTGACGTAAATCATCATCGACAACTCTTGGATTAGGGAATTGATTGGAATAATTCTCCATTTCCTTGAAATTGTAACATTTAAGTGTAGGAGGTTCATTCTGTGTAGTATTTTCTTTGTTTGCATCACTATATATATTTTACCATCACTGCGACATTAAATTCTAGATGACCTTATTTTCCACACTTAAAACATTTACTTTTCCCTTTAAGACAATTCTCTCCATGTTTCTTTCTACACTTTGAGAATAAGGGAAAAAGAATCTTCTTTTCAGTGTGGTCTTTAGATTTTCCTTTGAATTCCATTTTCCTCTTCTTATCAAACCCATATGACTGATGGGTTACTCCAATATCCATCTCAACCTTGAGAGCACATCGAACAATTTCCTCATAGTAATTGAAGTCCCTTATGGATAACGCCCTTTGAAGACTTGGTTTTAAGCCACTAAATAATCGATCGATCTCACTCTCATGTTGGATAATAATTCTCGAAGTGTACCTTGCAAGTCTTGTAAAATTTTCTTTGTATGTACCAACTGATTCATCATCCTTTTTCTTTAGTTCAAGAAAATCCTTCTCCATCTTTGTTTGAAGAATACGAGGGAAGTACTTATTGAAAAATAAGTTCTTGAACTCATCCCATTGCATGGACTCAATTTCTTCTCTTTGCCTCGTATTCTTGATAAGATTCAACCATTGATCAACTTAACCTTCCAAAATATATACTGCTAAGATGACTTTATCATGTTCATAACATTTTAGAACTGAAAATATCTTTTCAATGGTACCAATCCATTTTCCACCACTAATGGATCATAAAACCCACAGAATGAAGGTGGATGTTTCCTCATGAAGGATTTAACAGAATGTTTCTCCTTATTTTCTCGTTCGTAAGTCCTGTATGATTCATAGTTTGAGAAAGTTGTGTGAGCATGGATACAAGATTTTGCATTCTAGCTCCCATAACATTTGGTTTCTCAGGGGGAAAATCATTGCATTGCTCATCACATTCAACATTAACACAGTTCCTTCGGGTTCCAGCCATTGACTAAAACCAAGAAGCATAGTGTGAGAAACACTAATCATAATAAGAAAACCACATAATCAAGAAAAAATTTCACACTTTAGGTCTTATCATAGGTTATTCATGGATATTTATAAAACACTAATATTGTTTTCTATGCTTATATATATCCTTAGAGTTCTTAATAAGGCTTTCACATCCTAGTTTCCAAAGGTTGACTATACCTTTCCTCTAATACCAACTATAATGACCCATACTTTATATACATTGTTATTACATCAGAATTGAAGCATAATTATTAAAACATATAACAAAACCATGATAGGACCATATAGGTATAGTGTCTTTAGAAACTAGGAAACATATGAAACTGGGTTATAAATCATCTACATTTTCTCCCACTAATTTCATCATATCTAGAGTCCCTTTTGGCATATCCTACTTAATACCATTCTTCCTAACCTGTGGAAAAGAAAACATACAAAAGGGTTAGCTGAAATTCTCATTAAGGGTAAACAAAGGAAACATCAATCATATCATATTCATAAAACATAACATTTTGAAAATATTAACCTGCAAAAGAGATCATAATATCATGACATGGGATAAATCATAGTAGTGAAATGTAATCCCAATAATCATAACATAAAACATGAAAATTTGTGGCATACACACATAATCATATAAAATCATTTCATATTTGTCAAGACTCATTTCCAAGACCATCATAGCGGACAAATTCCATTACTGAACCAAGTTCACTCCTCGTTCTAGTCCAGTATTATTGAACCAGATTAACTTGTTGTTCCACCCATGTATATCTCATGAGATATAAATCCTTACCCAATGCATTGGAGGGAGATATAGGTCTCACCAATCTCATAATGAAACCATTCTTATGTGTGCCATAAAATCATAAATCATACATCATAGCATAACCCATGTAATAGAAATGGGATTCTTAAACATCATGCCATCACAAAATAATCCATATAAGATAAAAGGACTTCATAAAATAATTCCATCGTTAAATATTAAAATCAATGTAATAATATGGATAGAAATAGAAACCTATATTATCTTAGATGGAAAATAATTTTGATAAAACACTTTAACTCCATTCTTGAGGAAAATATCCTTTCTACCTTAAAAACATTTTTCTTTTCTCAACATGTCATACTAAAAGAAGTTAATTGAATATAAACTAGAAAACTTTTCAAGGAAGATTCATGTAAATAATGTTCTATGAAATCATAAAAATCCAATCATGTCGTATAAGTTAAAAAAACATTCTTCTCGTACTTTCGCCGGAAATTTCAAAATGTATCTCATACTAAAAATGAAAAAATATTCCTTTCATATATTTTACTAAAAATTCACCAATAGGTAAAATTGGATTTAGAATATTTTAGGTGGATAATATTACATATTTAGGAAACATGGATTTGGATGATAAATATTCCCCAGTAAATACTGAAGTATAAACAATCTCAGATAAAAATTGAGATTGCGAGATTTTCCCTTACCTTAGGCCCGATATGATTTGTACGTATCTAAACCTCCTGTATAATGATTTAAATAATGAAATTGACTTATTCCAGAATCATATTCATTATTAAAATATCAAATTTTGTCATATTATTATCTTCTTATTAGTAATATTTCATTGCTACTTGTTATTCAGGTGTTCATTGCTTTATGTTCTTATGTGTGTTTTGTCGAATAAATTATTATTCCTATTTTTAGGTTATAGATACATAATTTAAAGAATAGTATTAGTATAATATATATAAGATTTATTCATTCTATTCTTTTATATAATCACTTTTTAATGAAGATCATGTAGAACGAATCACATCGCACTGTGGAGACGGTAAGCCGTACGTATGCACAAGTGACAATATCGTTCCCATAATTATTGAATGGTATTGGAGTGGATGATAGAATATATCAGAATTAGTATCATGTTATAATAATAAAATATAGTTATTCCTTACACCATTATACCCATCCATGTATGGTGGTGGTGGAAAACAGATTCCACCACGGCGTGGAGATAGTATTCCGTACGTAGCACGCGCAGTAATTTTGTTTTTTGTAGGATGGATAGAAGGCGATATAGGATTTTTTTTTCATATTTATAATAACATATCATTATAATAGTTATAATGATGTTATTACTTTATAGTTAAACAAATAAATAAGTGAAAGTAGAAGAAGAAATAAATTTGAATGAATCGGTAAAGGATATTACCTCTTTTTCGACGCACCTCTTCTAAACCTCCTCTTAAGGTACTAAAGTTGGTCTTTGAAGAAGACCAGGACCTATATAATGTTTCTAGGGAAGTGGAGAAGATAAATGGACAGGTTTTTTCTCATCTTGAAGGCTTAAAATGTTGTGAAGAGGGGAGGGAGGTGGTGCCCTTTTATAAGGGAGGAGAATGGCATCTTTGGAAATATAAGAAATATTAATTTATAATAAATTCAAACCCAACATAAAAACCACCAAAAAGGACTCAATTAGAAGCTGATATGTGATAGGGTTGTAATCTCATCAACCAATAAAATTTATACAGGTTGGAAATTTATTTTAAAACTTATCAAATTGATTAATCCTTATTTAATCTATTTAATTTTATTTTTGGTAATAATATTCTAAATTTTAAATTGTTATAAATAATTAATTATGTGTTTTTAATTGTCCATAATTGGATAATTTATGACATTATAGACCTTATAAATTTCAATTTATAATTTTTAAATATTTTTGTGATTTAAAAAAAATTATAATATGTTATTTCTATAAAATAACAATAGTGTCAATTTTGACACTATTCATTTATTTGCATTTAAATAAAATCCAAACAGAGAATATATTCGAACCAAAATATTTAATAGATTCCTAATATGTCATATTAACCTAGAAATTTTTTAGAGAACATTAATTAGTTCATATAATATTTATTTTAATATTTTTTAAACCATTTATTGGATATTTCAATCAATAAAATATCTTCTACATCACTATTGTGTCATCATTAATGATAATTATTTAATCCCTTAAAATTATAAATAAATTATCATTATGTATATAATATTATTATATTTTTGGAGAATATTTATATTTGAGGTTTTATGAAGTTTATCACTAAATTAAAATTATTACACTTATAAGATATAAGAGAGTGACATGTTGTCACTTTCTTTGATTTTAATTATAATTTTATCGTTTTCGTGGTCAATAGTCCATGAAATGAATATATTGCTACCCTTATCTGATATGGATCGACTTCTATTCATCCAATATAATTTTGGAAGGTGGTATGGTAATTTTATAATATTATTTTTACCCTTAATTACCCGATTTACCTTTAACTGTAGTAAATAAAAATTACCATAGTTACTATTCATAATGTCAAAAAAGTAAAATTAAGTTACTAAGATAATATTTTCCCATTGAATCCAAATATGGAATCCATTTTTCAAAATTCTAAACACATAAGTTGCAGTAGTTAATTTAAAATTAATCCTGTTGTTAAGAAAACATGTTTTAAAAATTAAAACATTATCAAAGATTGAAATGTTTTTACCTATAAATTCAATATAAAATTAATGGTAATGACATAAATTATATTAAATGGTAAAAATATATTCCATTTATACTTTAAAACCATTAAATTTAACCATTTAACCGTATAAATTATCTTGATTAAAAAATTTGTTTTTATGAAAAATTTAGCGTATTTTTACTGTTCATCAGAATATGAAATTTATCAGAAAAGTATCAAAAATTTATCCAATGTAAATTTTTATATCCTGATTCAAAATAATAATTTTATTTTTCCAAATTTAACTCATAAACCTTTCAAAAATTAGATTTAAAATTGGTGCACCATCAATAGGTGGAAAACTGCATTTTTGAAAAAAATAATTCTATTATTCAAAAAATTGATTTTTTTCTCATCTAATATGTAAGAGGAATTATAGTGTTATATAAAATTCAACATGTGGTTGATAATATTTATAACGGATATTTTATATAATATTTTAATAACATATCGTTGTTTAGTGAAACTCAGTATTGCGTACAACGCAAGCTATCGAGGAATGTAGCTCTTGCGTGTAATGCAAGCCAAGCCAATGTTGCGTGTAGTGAAAGATTCCTTTGGTGTTTCATATAAAGTAAGATATATATATATATATATATATATCATAAAATCTCATTTTGTTACACTAGATCTACAATATTTTACTATTTTAGTCATGAGAGGAGACACAGAGGTTTGCAGAATTAGAGGCAGTGGTGGTCGATGCAGATGGCAGCACATGGTGGCACGTAGTGGTGGACGTGGGATGACAGCGGCATCAGATGCATAGTTTCTCGGGTTGGCGGGGTCGGGTAAGGCTTTTGGTCCCAGACGACCTCTGGTTGGACTAGAGTAAGATCTAGGAAAACCATATAGAGCCATTTTTTGTCAACCATGGTGATCGCACACGATGGTCGACCATGGTTCCATAGAAGATTGAGTTGCCATAGGCACAATGACTATGCAACACAATCGACTACGGCGGTCGACTGTGAACCATGGTAGCTTGAGCAACCATGGGGTAAAACTGGCATGTGGTTGGAATATGGGTAGTCGATCGTAGCGATCAGTCAGCGTGGTAGGTTTACCGACTACGGTTGTCGGTAGACTGATCACGACAGTCAGTCCACCAGTATAGTTGCCACTACAGTTTTCGAATGATTTGGACTCCTAGATAGAGTGCCCAATAGACGATCTGTCTACAGCATTGAAACCCTAACAATATTTAGGTATTTTTTAGAACAGTAGTGGTGTTTTATTTGAGACCAATATAGGTTGAGATTGTTCCTTTGGACCTTTCTTCGATGGTTTGATACAAAAATACATCCACATCACTAGATTGTATTCCCCTTTAGAGGCTTATTTTCACAAACCAGGTCGGTTCGTCATCCGACCCGGCGCCTGACCCAGTCCTCGACATGGCCCGAAGGGCATTCCCGATCCCCACGGGTTGGCACAAGTGCCCGGGTGTCAAAAATAAAACTTGGGAACGATTTACCCAAATAAATAGATATAAAACAAACAAGCTGAATAAATTGAAACTAAAAACAGACAACCAAACATGCCCTTACCAAGTTCAGACTTAAAGTTAACAACATGAAATAAAAACCCAAAATAAACTACATCAATAAAAAAACTCCACACAAACCTCCGTGCGACATGAGGAGTCACATCCCCAAGTCGTCGCCACCAAACTGCATGGAAAAACCAATGAAACTCGAACCCTCATTGCTAAGCCCGATGCCTCGACTTGGAAAGAAAAATAAACATAATCTACATACACCAAAAGGTGTATGTAGGGTGTGAGCTAAAAGCCCAGTAAGATACCACCGAGAAAAGGTTCCACACACAATTATTAAACGACAAATACATTTACAATTTTAATTAGAGAAAATAACTAAAAGCTTGAACAACTTTAGAGAAAATAGGTTTAGAGAAAGCAGTTTTAAAAAGAAACAATTTGAATTAAAACACACACACACACACTTACTTTTAAAATAACCAAAGTGTCACACTGATGAGTGTAAATTAACCAATGAGAACTAATATGGGAGAGCCCGCATGGGTGTTAGCTAGATCGGGTTTCTAGATCTTCGTGTCTCGGTGAAACGTGGCTTAGAAGGACATGACCCACAGAAAACATGGATTAGAAGGCCACGACCCTCAGAAAATGTGGTTTAGAAGACCACAACCCTCAGAATAGAATATGTTTAGTTAGTGTTGCAATCGTCAGTCCTGTTAGTGAAATTGGGTCGAGTCACCTCCGGAATACTAGCCCACTAGTCTAGTTCACCCTCCTAGCTACCTGGGCTTCCCGTTTGTACTCAAGTAGTTCAGAGTTCATGTCACATGTTATAAAAATATACTCAAACCGAACAAGACCATACTAACACCAAAACCACCATTTGCACACACAAAATCTATTTGAAACAACACACACTAATAATATCCCAAAACCAAACCCGCATTACATACACAACCAACTAAAATGACTGCACAATCAAGGAAAACACATTCACTACCAGACACACCATTAAAAGGATTTATTGAATAATTTTCACACACGCCGCATGACTTTAAGCATGAAAACCTTTACACAATTTAACCAAAACAATTCTTCACCATTATTAATTACATAATAAAACAATTAAAATTTTCATAAATAGATTTTAAAGAAGAAACGCTGCTTCACACACTAGACCAGCCCAAACCCTCCTACAAGACCATACACACATCTCTCCATCTCAGGAACACAACCTACATCACCCACGCAATTAAAGAAACCACCCCCACAGTTAAAAGACCATTTCTTCTGTTAAACAAACCACTAGAAAACTTTCCAACCCATTTAAAAAAAAATGCCGCACAACTAAAACAATAAGAAGATCCACTCAAATAAAAATTTAAGATAAAACGCATACTGAAACTATACCAAAACACCAATTGCACCCCTTGCACATCCTAACAAAGTAACTGCACACCTTATAAAACACTAATGAATAGTATGACATGGGTTTCCACAACCACAACATACTCATACCACTTAAACACACTAACAAACACATTAAGACATACTAAAACTCAAGTAAAAATTAAATCACATCAAAGAAACTAATTAATAAGCTAATCTCCCAATAAAAAAATGCTAACAGTTAACCAGAGTTGATTTCAGCATCAAGTACACATATTATGGCAACACGCTACTAAACAATTTCGATGAAAAATAAACTTCAATGAAAATAAACTTCACGCCACAAAAATTAGTTAAATAAAACTCTAGCTAATTAAACATTCAAATTAAATAATCAAATAATAATTGGACATGGAAACACTTACCTAAAATGTAGGAAAATTTCGCAACATGATGCGTAAACTCTAATCGCACACCAAATTTGCCTCCATCAACTCAAATAAACTCTAGAATCAAAACATAAATCCAATTTTACCAAAATTGAACTAAATTCCAAACCAAAACCCCTAACCACAAATTAAACAAATTGAATGAATTCATAATAGAGGTATATCACACCTATGGAAAGGGTATGAGGAGCTGTCCGAGTAAGAGATAGGGTGTCGGAAGGCGTTGCGCCGGCTAGACCCATCGGAATAAAAAGGGGAGGTGTGGCCGAGGTTTTTCGGAACAGAGGAGGGTGCGCGAGTCCCGCTGGCCGTGAGGGAGGTGCGTGTGATGCTGCTGACCAGAGGGAAAGGCATCACAAGGCGGTCCGAGTCATCGTAGTGCGGTGAGGGGAGGTTGGCGAGTCGGGCGCGGCGTGGGGATGACGTCGCCGGAGTGCAGGGGGGCTGGCCGGGAGGCCGCGCCTCACACGGAGCTAGGGGGAGCTGGCCGGGAGGCTGCGCCGCACACAAAGTCAAGGGGAGCTGGCCAGAAGGCCGCGCCGTATAGGGGTGTCACGCCGGAGGAGGCATGCACTGGAGGAAGCCACGCCAGAAGAGGAGGTGTGCTGGACCGCTGCGATGCCGGAGGGAAGTGAGGGGAGGGGCCTTGTGGCCGCTAGGGTTAGGGGGGTCTTGTGCGGGACGAGGGAGAGAGGGGGAAAGGGGAGAGAGGGGAGCGAATGGGAGGAAAAAAATTTAAAGTGAAATAAAAAAAAGAAATGAAATATAATAAAAATAAAATGAAGAAAATATAAATAGAAAAAAAGAAATTGAAAACAAAATAAAACCCAAAAAAAGGAACATAGGCCATTAAATAATAATAATAATAATAAGTTAATAATTCTATAAATATAAATTAGTTTAACATCCATGACCAAATTAAAGTATAAATTGAAATAATAACAATCCCAACAATATTATTATTATTATTATTATTATTATTATTATCATTATTATTAAGACAACTCTTACAAAATGTTATTTTATTTGTTCGTTATTTTGTTTTATGAACACTTCAATGTTTACCCTGCTAATCAATTAATTAACCACGTACCGGGCAGGGCGCACAAACAACTGACAAAGCCAAGCGGCTTCACCCATTCCTTGTCCGCATGCTGGACACTACCAAGCCAAAACACTCATGTACCATCAAAACGCAAAAACTCGAGTCGGGTTTGGAAACGTGCACGGTCGTGTGCAAGGTCGCGCACCCGAATAATAAGACATTTAATAATAAAACATCGTCCAATTACGATTAGGCGCTACGCACGGTCGCGCGTACGAGTGCACACCCGTATAAGATCCCAAATCCCTTTTAAATTAGAATCGATTCAAACTGAAACTCTAAGAAAGAACTAAAATAATTAAACTAAAATAATGCGTTGGTCGAGGTGTGGCAATTTTCCCCACCATGACACTTTCTGCCCCCAGAAAGTCCCCAAAGACTGGGTCAACCCAAGATTCCAAGCAAGAAAATGAAGATACTTAAAACCAAACCTCAATCGCCCAGAGGCCAAGACTTTGAAACACCCATAACCTGAAACATCAAAGAACTCAAAGCCAGAAACACTACGAAAAATAACCAACAGTAATGGACTCACCTTCAAACACAACCACAACATGGAACACCCCGACCCCTAACTTAAGGATTACCAAGGCAGCTCGAGATCTCCAAAAACAAACTTCCAGCAACCCACGATCTAAGCTATCCAATTAGCATGGTCGAGGTCGGGTGGAGCAGAAGCAAGGGGTTGCACTGCCAAGTGCACTTTGAAAACAGAGTCTTCCACAAGCCCGTCCTATGGTGGTCTCCCCAACATATTAGGGTTCTCATCAAACATTGGTTCTCCAAATCAAAATGACTCCCAAACCCAGACATCTCTAACACTGGATTGACCCTTCAAACACCCTATGTTTAACCAACACAAGAGGGGAGATCGGTGAGACCCCCACTGGGTCTCCCCACCATTTTAAAATATCCTAAAACCATGAAACCCGTGAGGAAATTACCAATTTACTTTGAGAAATACTGACTGAATCATCCATTGCGAGCCCACCAACATGGGATGACCTGCACTGATTATCCCTACAGTGGACAACACTCTGCCACATGAGATAGCTTTGATAGCAGAAACCCCTACCTAGGAGGCAAACCAGAAAAGTGCACGAAAAATCCATAAGACATGAGCATCTCTGACCACAAGAAGGTTCACGGATCACACCCATTAGATTTACAAGAATACGGATTCTCTGAATCCCTTTAAGGCTCAAGAGGAACTCCCATGAACTAAGAATGCAACCAGGATACACAACCTCCATACCCATCACAACAAAAATAAAGCCTTCAGAGGCGATACCACAATAAGAAAATTTAATTTGTTCTCATCCTGACACTGCAGACTTAAGTCAGACCAAGCTCATCCCACGTCCGACGAGTTTTGACTACGCGCCAGCTTCACCCCGAGACCTATGGTTGGGGCCCTGATGTCTGAAGCATCTACAACCTCGCAGTCATTAGCTGGCCACCTCTGACTGGAACTTCATCCCCTGGAAAAGAAACTTACCTACTTCTCCTCGTGTCCGAAGTAGCCACTTCGTCAACATCCCAACTAATAATTGCAGCGAATGACTTAGAGTGTCCGACTGACCGCACAAAAGATAAGAGATTGAGCAGTCTTTCAAACACGCAACACAAACTAACAGAAGGAGTAATTTAGGAACAATCCCCTTTGGTTCACGCCCCTCATCAAATGCAGGACCTAGACTTACCACAATATGAGCTAGACCCCAACTATTACGAGTTTTAGACTGATTACTCTACACTACTTCTGGGGAACATGAAACTAACTCATCAAAAAGGTAAACACACCTCAATCTCCACCCATTGATTGGTTGATCACCTACGAGATCTACTAATTTCCCTCGCCTTCACTTCCTTAGGTACAACCGCGGAATGAGGTTAGTCTTTAGGATCACTGACAACATCTTCATTCACAACTAAAATGGAACAATCACCATTCACTGATTTAGTCCCGCTCCTCCAAACATACACGAGACAACATACACCCACGCGACTTTTGGAGTTCCTAAAAAACTGGACACTTACAACTTTCCCAAAGCATTCAACAATATCAAACTGACCTCGACATCTACGAACAATCGACACCACCGAGCAGAACCCAACTCTGCCACTCCTCTAGGGGTATGGGCCATGAAAAGAACTGAGGGACTTGCTGGAAACCCATGGGACATTTCTAGGGGGCATATCCGAACAAGAAACACAAAACCAAACTTCCACAAAACAAAACATCTCACCAAACAAACACCCACATTCCAGACACAAAATCAATAATTCCAATCCAAGACATCAATTAATTCTTAAAGAAAAACACCCACTTGAGAAACCAAATACAGTACAATAAAACCCAACAACTCTTTTGAACCCATCAATTTCACTTCGAACTCAACACCATTTTTAAATTCCAAAACCATTTAAGCACAAAAACCCATTTTTGAGAAAATCCCACATTTCCAGAAACAAGATGCAGCTTTTAAAATCAGTCACTCACCACTGATATTCCTGGATGCCTCGCAGATTTTAATTTCCGTGCCACCCAGGCACCCATCCACACAATCCACCAACTATCCATTAATCACTTCCACGTGCCCACGCGAGCATCCATAGGAATACCACTGGACAAAGAAAGGTTATTCCACTTTCTTAAATAAAACATTTTCAATATTCCAAAAATACTCTCTTTTTTTTCAAAAATCATTTCAATAATTCAAGATAAATTTTTAAAATTCCTTCCATTTCTAAAACAACCCACTTCAATTTCAGATAATCCAAGATGTTATTTTAGGAATTCAATTTTTCAACAAATCAAATGCCAAATTTCCAACAAACAAGGTCCAAGAAAAATGCACCCCAAAATAAAATAAAAGCAGCAGCAAAGTCTGCTTCCCTTTTTAAACGAAAACAATTTCACGTCAATTCCCAAAACTGAATCAAGATATCACAAACATTAAAACACATGGGTGGAGGACTAGTGGTCATGTCTAATCCGGCTAAATGGTTTAGCAGACCATGCCCTAGGCAAGAACCAACCACTAGGAGTGTCGAACCGTTCTCTCAGGCATCGCATGGGTCATTACTCCATGTGAGACGCACGCAGCACCGGGTTACTCCCATTTTTATCCCCTATCCACAAAGACCAAAGCCAAAACTTAGATCTCGGACTACCCTTGGTTACTCGAGGATCAGAACGAGCAAGAGTTCGCGACGCTCTTCCCGCACCTACCACTCGAGTACCGACAATCCTATCTCCAATCTACCTGACACCCCAAATAACAAGAACAAAACCTCTCTCTGATACCATTTTTTCACGAACCAGGCCGAGTCTTCATCCGACCCAGTGCCCGACCCAGTCCGCGACATGGCCCGAAGGGCGTTCCCGATCCCCATGGGTTGGTACAAGTGCCTGGGTGTCAAAAATAAAACTTGGGAACGATTTACCCGAATAAATAGATATAAAACAAACAAGATGAATAAATTCAAACTAAAAACAGACAACCAAACATGCCCTTACCAAGTTTAGACTTAAAGTTAACAACTTGAAATAAAAACCCAAAAGAAACTACATCAATAAAAAACTCCACACAAACCTCCATGCAATATGAGGAGTCACATCCCCAAGTCGTCACCGCCAACCTACATGGGGAAACCAATGCAACTCGAACCCTCATCGCTAAGCCTGATGCCTCAACCTGGAAAGAAAAAAACATAATCTAAATACACCCAAAGGTGTATGTAGGGTGTGAGATAAAATCCCAGTAAGATACCACCAGGAAAAGGTTCCACACACAATTATTAAATGACAAATACGTTTGCAATTTTAATTAAAGAAAAGAACTAAAAGATTGAAAAAATTTAGAGAAAACAGGTTTAGAGAACGCCGTTTTAAAAAATAAACAATTTGAATTAAAACACGCACACACACTTACTTTTAAAAAAACCAAAGTGTCACACTGATGAGCATAAATTAACCAATGAGCACTAATATGGGAGAGGCCGCATGGGTGTTAGATAGATCGGGTTTCTAGATCTTCGCGTCTCAGTGAAACGTGGCTTAGAAGGCCATGACCCTCAGAAAACGTGGATTAGAAGGACAAGACCCTCAGAAAATGAGGTTTAGAAGACCATGACCCTCAGAATAGCATATGTTTAGTTAGTGTTGCAATCGTCAATCCTGCTAGTGAAACCGGGTCGAGTCACCTCCGGAATACTAGCCCACTAGTCTAGTTCACCCTCCTAGCTACCCGGGCTTCCCGTTTGTTCTCAAGTAGTTCAAAGTTAATGTCACATGTTATAACAATATACTAAAACCGGACAAGACCCTACTAACACCAAAACCACCATTTGCACACACAAAATCCATTTGAAACAACACACACTAATAATATCCCAAAACCAAACCCGCATTACATACACAACCAATTAAAATGACTGTACAATCAAGGAAAACACATTCACTGTCAGACACACCATTAAAAGGATTTATTGAAGAATTGTCACACACACTACATGAATTTAAGTATCAAAACCTTTACACCATTTAACCAAAACAATTCTTCACCATTATTAATTACATAATAAAACAATTCAAATTTTCATAAATAGATTTTAAAGACGAAACACTGCTTCACACGCTAGACCAACCCAAACCCTCCTACATGACCATACGCACATCTCGCCATCGCAGGAACACAACCTACATCATGCACGCAATTAAAGAAACCACCACCATAGTTAAAAGACCATTGCTTCAGTTAAACAAACCACCAGAAAACTTTCCAACCCATTTAAAAAAATGTCGCACAACTAAAACAACAAGAAGATCCACTCAAATAATAATTTAATATAGAACCCATACTGACACTATACCAAAACACCAATTTCACACCTTGAACATCCTAAAAAAGTAACTGCACACCTTATAAAACACTAGTGAATATTCCGACAGGGGTTTCCACAAAAACAACATACTCATACCACTTAAACACATTAACAAACACATTAAGACATACTAAAACTCAAGTAAATATTAAATCACATAAAGAAATTAATTAATAATCTAAAATCACAATAAAAAAATTCTAACAGTTAACCAGAGATGATTTCAGCATCAAGTACACATATTATGGAAACACGCTACTAAACAGTTTCGATGCAAAATAAACTTCAATGAAAATCAACTTCACGCCACAAAAAAAAGTTAAATAAAAATCTAACTAATTAGACTTTCAAATTAACTAATCAAATAATAATTGGACGTGGAACCACATACCTAAAATGTAGAAAAATTTCGCAACATGACGCGTAAACTCCAATCACGCACAAAATTCGCTGCCATCAACTCAAATGAACTCTAGCATCAAAATATCAATCCAATTTCACCAAAATTGAACTAAATGCCAAACCAAAACCCCTAACCACAACTTAAAGAAATTGAATGAATTCATAATAGAGGTATATCACACCTATGGGAAGGGTCTGAGGAGCTGTCCGAGCAAGAGATAGGGTGTCGAAAGGCGTCGCGCCGGCTAGACCCGTCGGAATAAGAAGGGGAGGTGCGACCAAGGTTTTCCGGCAATGAGGAGGGTGTGCGAGTCCCGCTGGCCGCAAGGGAGGTGTGTGCGACGCTGCTGACTAGAGGGAAAGGCATCATACGATAGTCCAAGTCATCGCAGTGCGGCGAGGGGAGGTCGACGAGTCGGGCACGGCGTGGGGATGACGTCGCCGGAGCGCAGGGGGGGCTGGCCAGGAGGCCGCGCCGCACACGGAGCCAGGGGGAGCTGGCTGAGAGGCCGCGCCACACACAAAGCCAAGGGGAGCTGGTCGGAAGGTCGCGCCGCACAGGGGTGTCATGCTGGAGGAGTCATGTGCTGGAGGAAGTCACCCTGGAAGTGGAGGTGTGTCGGTCCGCTGTGACGCCGGAGGGAAGTTAGGGGAGGGGCCTTGCGACCGCTAGGGTTAGGGGGGGGGGTCTTTTACGGGACGAGGGAGAGAGGGGGAAAGGGGAGAGAGGGGAGTGCATGGGAGGAAAAAAATGAAAGTCAAATAAAAAAAAGAAATGAAATATAATAAAAAGAAAATGAAGAAAATAGAAATATAAAAAAAGAAATTGAAAAAAAATAAAACCCACAAAAAGGAACATAGGCCATTAAAAAAAATAATAAGTTAATAATTCTATAAATATAAATTAGTTTAACATCAATGACCAAATTAAAGTATAAATTGAAATAATAACAATCCCAACAATATTATTATTATTATTATTAAGACAACTCTTACATAATATAATTTTATTTGTCTGTTATTTTGTTTTATGAACACTTCAATGTTTACCCTGCTAATCAATTAATTAACCACGTACCGGGTAGGGAACACAAACAACTGACGAATCCATGCAGCTTCACCCGTTCCTTGTCCGCGCGCCAGACACTACCAAGCCAAAACACTCATGTTCCATGAAAACGCAAAAACTCGAGTCGGGTTTGGCAATGCTCACGGTCGTGTGCAAGGTCTCGCACACGAATAATAAGCCATTTAATAATAATACATCATCCAATTACGATTAGGCGCTACACACAGTTGCGCGTACGGGCGCACACTCGTATAAGATCCTAAATCCCTTTTAAATTAGAATCGATTCAAACCGCAACTCAATGAAAGACCTAAAATAATTAAACTAAAATAATGAGTTGGTCGGGGTGTGACACTTATTCTTTAACATAGTATGGTATACCTCCATAAGATTAGAGTATGATCCTATATCACCCCTATTGTAGTTGTGGAATCAGAATAACCTCTGAGATTAGGGTATTGGTCATCCATCTAGAGTGTTGCATCGGTATGAAATGTGGTATCCTCTAGCGGTTCTGGGCGTGATCCCCTACGTAGTAGGTTGATCCAGATTTGGGTACTTCGTATCCCACAGTCTATTCTGTGTGTGATATTTGGTGTCATTAGATCAGTTTTTAGTGTGACCCCCTCTCTATATATTATAGTATTCCTTGAAAATTTTGTTTTGTTTGGATAGGGACCAAATGAGCTAGAACTCTTCATGGAGTTTCTCGGATGATATCATGGATGAGGAGTGAGTTATCTTGGAATGAGCATGCTTCAAGCAGAATATTGTGTATGGAAGCTGGTTATGACCACCTAATGTCATGGTATCTCTCTGTATTATATCTGGATATTCTTGTTATATGTACTATAGATATATACATGTGTAAAGATGATTGTAATTCCTTTGTGGTATTTAATTATTATATATTTCAGGGTTTCATACTGAGTATTTTTAATCACCCCCACACATTCTTTTCTCACACATTTCATTTCTTATGTAGACTATTGACCTTTGACAGAGTCTCAGTCAGATTAGTACCAGATAGTGCTTAGTGTGACCGAACAGACTGAGGTGTATTCCTGCGGCTTTCAGGTTGGAATTGTTGTAGACACTCTTTGTGGTGGGATTCTATATGGCCTTATTTAATTTCCTATACTTTTATTGAAACACTTGATTGTGTATTATTATTATTTTACATGAATTGTTTACTTAGTTGGTTTTAAATTTCATCAATTTGTTGCTTGTAGATGTGTGTGTGTACATGTACTTTAGGCTAATGCCTCCCATTTTTTGGATATTACTACTCAGTGTTAGTTACCAACCCCTACAAAGTGTACCCATCATGGGCTGACAATGTGAAAAGGGAGATAATGACCCCTGAGACCCGCCCCCAATAGGCCCCTAGTTGGCGAATAGCACCGAGGTTATAATAACACACAAATGGGAGGCATTACCCTCTAAGTGAACACATGTGGAAGAGAGAGATAAGATAGGAACCAATCAACTCCAACTCCGAACAAGAAATATAAAAGAAACCCTAGTGCAAAAATGGAATGTCAAGAAAAATTAATACAACCAAAAAGGGGAAAAACTGCAAGTACCCAAAAGAAAGTAAAACAGTTGCAACCACAAGCCTGAACAGCACCTGCAACCCCAAGCTAGTAGAAACCAGCTTGATCTCTAACCTGCTCCAAGTAACCTGAAAATTAGTTTATATATATGTAGGGTGGGTATAACAGTATACTCTATAGCATCCTCCCCAAAGCCTCTCGTAAAAAAATAAAGAAGGCATGCTAAAGCACAGTGAACAACAAGTGGATCTAACTTGTCACCTAATAGGTATACTAAGTTCCAAACCTCACCATGGCTACTCTCACTAAGTAACACATACAAGAATATATATTATAATAAAGAATATCATGGGTACCCTGCTACTACTTCCCCACTGGTTTTCCAATTTTCCCCAACACCGCATGTCCTAAGCATCTCTCTCCAAAAAGGCTTGCCCGTAGACACCTGGACGAAGTACCACAATCTGCACCTCGTGCACCACAAAGTCTTGCCTACAGACAGTTGGGCGAAGCACCACACCATCCTCACAACCAAAAGTAACTAGGTAGTTTTCAGGAGCCACCACAACTCGTATAACATGTATCATACGTCGGGTATTATACCTCAATCTGTTACAGCCCATACACCGAGTAAGGAACCTCAAGCCATCACAGCCTATACACATTACACCTATAGTAGTCCATAGGATAATATATCTAGAATATGTGTGTGTGAATAACCCCAATCCATTACATCCCTCTACACACATATAAGAGGGAAAACAAACTGTTGTGCTTAATGGCACAAGTATCTACCAAGAGAAGAGAGCGAGGCCAAAGGGGGTAGTCTGCCATTCATCCTCCCACCGGAATGTTAGGGAAAACACCCCTAGGGATCAGAATCTTTGGGGTGTCAGTTACCCTTACTGATTGGGTGGAGTAGTGTATTGAAACACAAAAAGTAAAAAATATACTATATCTCACAACCACACTATGGGAATAACCTAGTCTTAGACACAACTGCAGCTAACGTTTCTCGGACTCTAGGCTTCCACTTCTAAGACTAGGTATCCTATAAGCACACAGCCATTTAAAGATATTTATTATATTACTTCATTCCCTTTTTATCGATTCCATTGTACGTTAATTAATTCATTAAACATTAATTTACCATGAACCAATCCACATTAAATTTCATTAGCGACACACCCAAAGTCAACTATTTCCTTCAACAGTTTTCAACCTCATCATTAAGTTCCGTCAACTCCAACCCCATTGGTTAACAACATTTATTCAATTATTCATTACATAATTACTTTCCCATATTTCCAGTCATTCTAGAAAATCATTCTATGCTACTAAACACAAGGGGGCTCAACACGGTGAGTATATGTACTACCTGTCGAGTCTTTGCCGCCTATAGCAAGAGCGTAGACCCATCCTCCCTTGAGAAGCGAGACAGAGAAATCATGTGGCATTCCCCGCGCGTCTTCGCCTCTTTTGGGAGAAGGGTAAGTAAGACCAGCTGCCTTGAGTAGTGGGGAAAAGTAAAGCAAATAAACAACCAAATAACCAGAAAGCAACCAACAATCACATCCATCCCATTCCATCAACCCTGGTGTCCTCCCCGACACCCACATGCAAAAACCGTTGCATCTCTCCACCCTAGGCGTCATCTGCTGCCACAACCAAAAGGCCTCTATGCCCCCACATATCATAACAACTATCCAGGATCACATCACAATACAAGCTGTAGGAAAGAAACCATCACATCAATTAGGCTCTTGGCCCCTTAACAATCAAGAGGGTAACTCATAACCCTTCAAGGAATTATCAAACATTAAAATCTTTAAACCATATTGAATTAATAGGTTTATAATTCGTTGGCTCCAACATCGGGAAACCTAACCAGTAAGCTATCACAAAGATTAAACATTCTTACTATGCCAATTTGATTAACATA
Organism: Viscum album; assembly: GCA_963277665.1. Classification (NCBI taxonomy): domain Eukaryota; kingdom Viridiplantae; phylum Streptophyta; class Magnoliopsida; order Santalales; family Viscaceae; genus Viscum; species Viscum album. Next base: position 1,946,022,292 of record OY728125.1, read on the forward strand.
AAATTGCAACAAGAACCGGATTCGTTTTCGTGGCTCTTTATCCTTAGCCAAACAATTACCAATTAATCCCAATTTACGTTCTTTACCGATTTCCATTAATAAAGGACATCAAATCAAAGCAAGAATAGATGTCACACTATCTAGAAAAACATGAGGCAGTAACATACAATTGATATCAATTTCATTATCCAGTTAAAATATTTATTATGTAAATTCCATTTTTCATCCCGGGGGATTAAACATGCTAACAATACAATTACACATAAAAGAAAGAGAAGCAACGAATCCCCTACCTTAGGGTTTTCGTCTAAAACCCCAACAACGAAGAACGCACAAGAAAGCTGGGTTGATTCTCCAAAAACCCACCTTAGATCTCTCCTCCTAGAAAGATCAAGACCAAAGATCAACATATTTGGAATCCACACACTTAGATCTACCCATAATGGGCGTAGAACTAAGAAACCGAGGGAAGAGGAGAATTACATCTAAGTAGATCTAAGAATGCAAACAAGAATGATCACATACCTCAAGAAATCACCTTCAATTCTCCAAGAAAAACCTTAGGATCACCTCCAAAACACTTGGGAGAGGTTCTCCTACCTTCAAGGAAGGGAAATCTCGAGTTATGGCCGATTAGGAGCTTAAAAGAACCATTTAGAGTCAAAACGAGTTAGATCCACAATTTTAGGATCTTTGATTAAGTTCCTGCACGGTTAGTCCACAAGGCTTGACAAATCATGTGCTAGGAGTGCATTAACTAATGCCTCGCCAAACACTCCTCACATGGTTAGTCTGCATGGTTAGCCAAACCGTGCACTAACTATGCATTATCCACTACCTCTAACACCAACCTCGCACGATTTGGCTGCACGGTTTAGAAAAACCGTGCGCAGGACGTGCGAAAGCTACTACCCTTTTGTATTCCGTAAAAGTCCACCCAAACACACCCCCAAGTCACCTTTACCTTACAGAAAACCTCTAACACCTCATTTTCACAAATTAATGGACTGGAGAGGTCTGATCCATTACATCAGATACCTCTCAAAAACATTCTCGTCCTCGATAGTCCAAAACACACCTAAAGTGAAAACGAAACAGGGTCTGAACAACCACCCCTTAAGATACCTCTCAAAAGAGAGCAAGCCACAAAAGCAACAAAGGGAGCCATCACATACACATGAAAGTTTCATAACCACAAAAGTTACAATGATACATGAAGAGATTCAAACATCAAACAACTATGGGTACTGGACACGCATCAGTGACTCACATTCTTAGCTACTCTCTTCCAAGCCACCATGTCACCACAAGACACGAACTAAGGGGATAGAACGCCCGCGCAATACCTTATCCTTGTGGTCTTGGATCTCTATAGGTCACTCCTCAAAGGTTGTATCATCATCAACATCAATCTCTCTCCAATCTATGATGTGAGAGTCTTCGTGAAGATAATGACGGAGCTGTGATACATGGAAAACATCATGTATCTGACTCATCTGAGGGGGAAGTACTACTCGATACGCCATAGCACCAATACGAGCTAACACCTCGAAAGGCCCAACAAACTTGGGAGAAAGCTTACTTCCATGACCAAACCTTCGCTGCCCACGACAGGGAGTCACCTTCAGAAACACATGATCCCCAACATTAAACTCTAAGGGCCTTCATCTTTGATCAACATATGGTTTCTAATGATCTTGCACTATCTTCATCTGCTCACGAATCACCTGAACCATCTCTGTTGTATTCTGCACTAGTTCCAGTTAGAGAATTGTTGACTCTCCGACCCCAATCCAGCACAACGGAGAATGGAAATCCCAGCCATACATGGCTTCAAATGGCGCCATGCCGATGGTACAGTGAAAACTATTACTATAAGAAAACTCCACCAAGGTTAAGTGCCTTATCCATGAGCCTCCAAAATCTAAAACACAAGACCATAACATGTCTTCACGAGTCTGGATGGTTCGCTCTGTCTGACCATCCGTTTGAGGATGAAAAGTAGTGTTAAGGCATAGTTGAGAACTGAAAGCATGTTGGAGACCTCTCCACACCCTGGAGGTAAAACAAGAATCTTGATAAAAAACAATTGTCCTAGGGACTCCTTGAAGTCTCACCACCTCCTCTAGATACTGACTTAACAAAACTTCCACTGAGCTTGACTCCTTGATTGCTATAAAGTGGGCCAATTTTGTTAAATGATCCACTACCACCCAATTAGCATCATTTCCTCCCGGAGCACGAGGTAAACCAGTAACGAAGTCCATTGAGATGTCCTCCCACTTCCACTGAGTAATCTCTAATGGCTGGAGAAGGACAATAGGAACACGGTGTTCGTCCTTCACTTTCTGGCAGACTAAACGTCGAGACACAAACTCTGCAACTGCACACTTATGCCTAGGAGACCAAAACTGGATCCTCAAGGATCGATACATCTTTTTCACGCCAGGATGTACTGCTAAAGGTGAACTATGGAACTCTTTGAGAACTGTCTCGCACATCGACAAAGGGACAAAAGTCCTTCCATGATACAACACTCAGTGTTGTTAATCTCCAGTTCAACCATCAGGGGCCTCACCACAAACAACATGGTCTCTCCAGACTTACACCTCTAGATCTCCCAACTAGGACTCTTCCACATTCTGCATCAGGGATGATTGTACCATCATCTGAAAAAGATAGACTCTACCCCTAACTTCTCCCATATCAAGATGTAATGCTGAATGTTCTTCCATTACTCTCCAGGAGTCACCGGATTTACGCACAACATCACCACGTGACTTTCGGCTCAGCACATCAGCTACAACATTCCCCTTTCCAGGTGTATATGATATTTCGAAGTCGTATTCCTATAATAACTCCATCCACTAATGTTGTCGCAAGTTCAAGTCACGTTGGGAGAATACATACCTCAAACTCTTATGATCGGTGAAAACCACGAAGCGCTCACCAATTAGTTAATGTATCCACGACTTCAGAGAAAACACCACGGCTGCCAACTCAAGATCATGGGTGGCATAGTTGCGTTCCTGGGGACATAACTGTCGAGACCCATAAGAAACAACTGACCTCTACTACATGAGAACACATCCTAACCCCAGATGTGAAGCATCGTAGAAAACATCAAACTGAACTCCTTCAGTTGGAAGACAAAGGACTGGAGCACTTAAAAACTTCTCTTTTAGATACTCGAAAGCTTCTTGACACTAATCAGTCCATATGAATGCCTGATCCTTCCTGGTCAAAACTATCAGAGGATTTGAAACTCGTAATAAATTGGATATGAACCTTTTGTAGTAGCCTGATAGTCCAAGGAAACTTCGCACCTCTGAAACTATCTTGGGGTCTTCCCAAGACACAACTACTTCTATCATTGATGGATCCACAACAACTCCCTGTTGGGACACAAATTTCCCCAAGAAACAGAATTCTACAGCCCAAAACTCACACTTCAAAAACGTCCCGAACAACTAATGTTGGCAATGAACTCCCAAAATGACTCATAGATGCTCAGCATGCTCCTCTTCAGATGTGGAGTACATAAGGATTTAGTCGATAAAAACAACCACGAACTTGTATAGGAACTTACAGAACACAACATTCATCAATCCCATGAATACTGCTAGAGCATTTGTCATGCCAGACGACATTACAATGAATTCATAATTCCCATGACGACAACGGAAAGCAGTCTTCGGAATATCCTCATCCTTCACACGCATCTGATGATATCTTGACCAAAAGTTAATCTTTGAGAACCAACTTCCACCCTTTAGTTGATCTAATAAGTCATCAATCCATGGAAGAGGATAGAGATTCTTTATTGTAGCTTTGTTTAAGCGATGATAATCGACAAATAACCACAAACTTCCATCGTCCTTTTTCACAAACGAAACTGGTTCACCCCATGGTGACACACTTAGCCGAACAAAACCGCACTGCAACAGACCATCAAAATGTATATGTATCTCTTGCAACTCAGAAGGGGCCATCCTATATGGAGACATAGATATAATAGACACTACTGGTTGTATCTCGATCTCGAATTCGATCTCTCTTCGAGGGGGTAAGGCTACAACCTCTTCTAGAAATACCTTTGGGTACTCCTCTACGACCCGAGGAAACGCCAACTGCTAAACCTTTGAAGAACTCAACATCCTCTCGGCCATTATGAACGATAAGGATGATACGTGCCTATGACCCATCCGAGGATCTCGCTCACCAACAAACACCACTTTCTCTCCATCTGCACTAAAGAAAATGACCTTCTTCTAGAAGAAATCCACGATATCCATCACCGAATACAACCAATCCATGTCGAGGATGACATCATATAGTTGTATTCATAAACATAGGAAATCTCCCCAAGAGCGGTGTTTCCCCAACACTAGCTCACATTCTCTACATACTTCAAACAAGTCAGCTCGACCTTCAATTGGCGTAGTCAACGCCAAGGGCACTAGAAGCCTCTCGACCTCAAGTCCCAAAGCATGGACAAGGGTAGGTGATATGAAGGAGTGTGTCGCTCCTGAATCAAACAAGTCATACACTAAGGTATAAAATAAGCAAAGGGTACCTTGAACAACATCTGGCTCGTCTGGTGATGGAAACGCTAGAGCATGAAGCTGACCACGACCTCCTCCACGACCTCTCTGACCCTGATGAAAACAACCACCACAGTTGTGCTCTGCTCTCTAAGGACAGGGACCGTCATGGGGTTGTCCTCTTCCTGCCCCATCTACCCTCTGCTGATCTAAAGCTATTGCAACCGGCTACTACTACCTCGGCTAGAACTGTCTCAATGGAGGAACCTGAAGCGTAGCGCCTGGTGCACGATGACCACTCTGAAAGGTCAGGAACTCCCACTGCTGATGGCCATGACCACCATAAGAAAAACAAGCGCCTGATCCCTTGGCATAGGCCTGAGAGTTTCTGCCTTTGGAGAAATGAGATGTGAAGTGCTGGGACCTACCCCCGGCTGAACAGAAACACTTCTGCCCTAAAAATCGGGGACCCTGGACCAAATCCTTGCTTCATGAGGGTTCATAAAGATACCCCTATGGTGATGATCTTGTCCTGGAAAAAGTCCTCTCAACAACCTCTTCCCTCTCCAGCACCTCAAGATATGTCTTCAGCATAAATGGGGTGACCTGGCGCTAGATCTCTGGATGCAAAGCCTCCTCAAAATGCCTTGCCCTGGCCTCCTCATCTGGTAACAGATGTGAAGCATATCATAAAATGTTCTTGAAATGGATTCCAAACTCCAGAATAGTAGATCTCCCCTGTCGAAGGGTAAGAAGATCCTAGCGACTGGACGCCTTCCCAGCCGAAGAAAGGAACTCGACTCTAAACTTGTCTCAGAACTCCTCCCATGATATCGCTGACTCCTCATGATCACTAAGGAACATGAACCACCACTGCCTTGATGCTCCATTCAGCATTGTCACAGCTAAGGACACCCAGTGATCCTTATGAGCACGGATCGAACCAAAGCTTATCTTAGCCTCTTCCAACCAGTCTTCCATGAATGCATCTGAAATAGATCCCTCGTACTTCTGCAGACTCTGGTGCTGAAACTCTCAGAGTTTCTTCCTCCAAGCTTCATCATCGTCAACCTCTACCCTACGGTGATCTCTTGGAATAGCCTGCTGGAAATTTTCTATGCAAATCTGATGAGGGCATCGACCTAGATTCATACCTATAAAATAACAAAACGTTAGTTCTCATAAACCTAGAATATGGAAGACTCAACATTAATTAATTTATTGTCTACTTTCATTCATTTTAGGTTAACCTATCCCAAGGTCTACCAATTCAAACATAGGCACAAAGAAGAATGATGCAGGATCCTTTCATTGGTCTCTACCCTGAAACTAGTATCACCTTGTTTAGTAGCCATTGTAAACTTAAAGGTCCATACATCCGATCATAGGAGGCCCTAAACACCTATGTCTCAGCCAGTCTCTAGTGTTTACCTCACTTTCTAAACATGAATGAAACTTTTTCCCAACCAAACAATGAAACATCATATGTGCCTAACTCCAAACTCCATCCTATTACTCAACCAGACCTCTGATACCACTCTGTCATGACCCTCTTCCCACAAAGTGTACCCCTCCGAGGCAGGCAATGTGAGAAGGGAGATAATGACCCCTGAGTCCCACCTCCATTAGGCCCTGGATTAGAGACTAGCACCGAGGGTATAGTAACACACAAATGGGAGGCAGTACCCTCTAAGAGAACACATACGGAAGAGAAAGATAAGATAGACAACAATCAACTACAACTCAGAACTAGAAATATAAAAGAAACCCAAGTGCACAAATGTAATGTCAAGAAAAAGTACTACAACCAAAAAGGGGAATACAGTAAGTACCTAAAAGAATGTAAAACAGCTGCAACCACAAGCCCGAACAGCCCCTATAACCCCAAGCTCGTAGAAACCATCTTGATCTCCAACCTGCTCAAAGTAACCTGAAAAACAGTTTATATTTATGTATGGTGAGTATAACAGTATACTCAGTAGGATCCTCCCTGAAGCCTCTCATGCAAAAATAAAGAAAACATGCAAAATAACTGTAACACCTCGAGATTTTATGAAAAATATTCTTTTAATTTCATTGATGTCTTCTATTATACACCACACTAAGTTTATCTTGTACTATACACAACATCGTATTAGCTTGTAGTATACGCAACACTGTTCTTGGCTAATGTTACACACAATTTCAAGTTCGTTTGATAGAAGTTATTCTACGCAACATTGAGTGTACATATATATATATATATTCAATGTATAAATAAAATATGGTTGGATTATTTTATACACAACAACAATGGAGTCTTTCACTACATGCAACCCTAACTTGTCTTGCATTACACGCAATCATGACCTTCTTCGATAGCGTGTGTTGTACGCAATATCGGGTTTCCCTAAACAATGATATATGGTTATAATATTATTATGAACTAGCCGTTATGAATAGTAATAACTAAATTTTTAATTTTTGAACATTATTATTCATCTTACATATTTCTAGAACATGGTATGAGAACAAAATAAATTTTTCGGGTAAAATAAGTATTTTTCAAAAAATGCAGTTTTGCCGCCTTTTTATGGCGCACCCACTTTAAATCTAGTTTTCGACATGTTTATAAGTTCAATTTGACAAAATAAAATTCTTCTTTGGAATCAGGATATAAACATTTACTTTGGATAAATTTTTCATATTATTCTGATAACTTTCATATTTTAATGAATAGTAAAAACATGTTATATTTCAATTAAAAACAACTTTTTTCATCGTAATAATTTATATGGATAAATTATAATATTAATTAGTTTTAAAGTATAAATAGAATATATATTTTTACCATTTAACAAAATTTATGTCATTATCATTGATTTTACATTGAATTTATAGGTTAAATCAATTCAATCTTTTGCAATGTTTTAAACAAAAACTCGTTTTCATTCGACAACGGGATTAATTTTAATTTAATTTCTACAACTTCTGTGTATTGAATTTGAAAAAATGGATTTCATATTTGGATTTATTGGGTCCAAATTATGTTAATATGTTACTTTTATTTTGTTGATATTGTGAATAGTAACTACGGTAATTTTTTATTTACTGCAGTTAAAGGTAAATCGGGTAATTAAGGGTAAAACTAATATTATAAAATTACCCCAACACTTGGAAAAATCTTATTGTTTGACTAAAAGTCGACCCATATCACCTAAGGGTCAGATTAGATTAATTTAATGGACTTTTTACCTGAAAATAATTTAATTATTATTAAAACTAAAGAAAGTGACAACATGTCACTTTCTTAAATCTTATAAGTATATTAATTTTAATTTAGTGATAAAATTCAAGAAACATAAAACATGAATTGTATCCAGAAATATAATAAAATTATCTAAATCATATTAATTTATTTATAATTTTTAGGGATTAAATAATTATCATTAATTGTGACACAATAGTGATGCAGAAATTGTTTATCAAGTGAAAAATCAAGAATAAAGTTTTTATTAAACTAATTGTGACCATAAAAGGCACAAAACCCTGACCAAAACTTATTGTTCATGTACATTTGAACCATAGTCATCCAATGGTCTAATATTTGACCATTTGGAGCCTTATAAAAGAGATTATGACACTTATATTATTTTATTTTAAATGATTCCAAAGTTGTCACCTTCAAAATTTAATAAATATAACAATTTAAATATTGTTATTTTAAGATGATAAATTCTAGTAAGAGCATTATTGTGAAAGTTAATATATTTATATGCATCATAAGATTTTTTTTAATTTTTATGCAAAAAATAAGTATATTAAATAATTATACAAAAATGTTGTAGTAATTATTTTATTAAGAGATAAACCAAATAAATGGTTTTAAAAAAATAAAATAAATATTATATGAACTATTTAATGTGATCCAATAATTTTATAGATATATATGACCTTTTAATGAATCTATTAATGCTTTTATTTCGAACATATCTTCTGTATATATTTTATTTAAATTCAAATAAATGAATAGTGTCAAAATTGACACTATTGTTATTTTATAAAAATAACATATTATAAAATTGTTTAAAAATCACAAAAATATTAAAAAATTATAAATTTAAATTTATATGGTCTAAAATGTTATAAATTATCCAATTATGGACAATTCACAACAAATAAGTAATTATTTTTTATAATTTAATATTTAGAATGTTATTACCACAAATAAAATTAAATTGATTAAATAAGGATAAATCAAGTTGATAATGTTTAAAATAAATTCCTAACATGTTTAAATTTTATTGTTTGATGATATTACAACCCTATCTCATTTAATATTTGGATACTAGTCATTTTGGAAGTTTTTATGTGGGGTTGGGATTGAATATAAACTAATATTTCTTATATTTCCAAAGGTGCCCCTCTCCTCCCTTATAAAAGGGCACCTCCTCCCTCTCCTCCTCACACCAATTTGAGCCTTCAAGCTCGGAAAAACCCTGACCATTTCACTTCCCCACTTCCCTATAAACATCATAGAGGTCCTGGTCTTCTTCAAAGACCAATTTTAGTGCCCTAAGAGGAGGTCTCAAAGAGGCGCTTCAAAGAAGAGGTAATGTCTGTTACTGATTCTTTCAACATTATTTCTTCTTATACTTCTTCTTCTTTAGTTGTTTAATTATGAAGTAATAACATCAGTATCAATAATATAATTATATGTTATTATAAGTATGAAACAACCCTATTTCATCATCTATCCATACTACGGAAAATGAAATCACCGCGCGTGCGTACGTACGGAATACCGTCTCCACACCGTGGTGTAATCTATTTTCCACCACCACCTTAATTGGATGGGTATAATGGTGTAAATAATGACTATATATTATTATTGTAAAGTTATATTGATTCTGAAATAGTATACATACACTCCAATATAATTACATGGGAACGATATCATCGCTCATGCGTACGTACGGATTACCGTCTCCACGACGTGATGAGATTTATTTTCCATGTTAACAATTCAAGAATTATTATAAAGTATGAAAAATAAGTAATAATGAAATATATGACATAATAATTCTACTGGATTTATGTATATATATATGTATATATGTATGTCATATACTTAATTCCACTCAATTCAATAAGGAAATGAAAACAGCGTTCATGCATACGTACGGCCTACCGACTCCATGAACGGTGTATTTATTTATATTTATTGATCTATTATATATATGTATATTCTGAATATATATTATATATAAATCATGTTTTACATTCATGATGTAAGTAATCATGATCTAAGTAGTCGTATTAATAATTAAAAGTTAAAACACGAACGACAAATGAAATGATTTTACCCAAAACGTTGCTTTAACATGGAATTTATAAAAGAACAGGTAATATAAAGTCATAGGTGAAACGTATATGATATAATAACAATGAATATGATTATGTAATAAGTCAATGAAATTATTTAAATCATTATACAAGAGGTCTGGATCCATACGAAGCATATCGGACCTAAGGTAAGGGATAATTTTGCAAATCTCATTTTTATCCGGGATTGATTATTCGTAAGTATTTACTGGGGTTATTGCTATCATCCATGTCCATGTTTTATAAAAGTGTTTTCATGTATGTTTAAATTCTTTTTTACCCATTTTTTACTTTTACTACATGGTATGTAAGGAATATTTTTTTTACCATACGAGGTACTTTTTGACTTTTATGAAAAAAGTATGAGAAGAATGTTATTTTTATCTTATACGGCGTGAACGGATTTTTACGGTTTCATAACGCCTCATTTTCATGAAGCTTACTCTACAATATTTCCTGACTATTTTCAAAAAAATCTCTTTCTTTTAAAATTTCTTGAGGTTTTGTGAAAAGAAATTGATTTTGAAGAAGAAAGGATATTTTCCTCAAGAATTTATTTTAAGTGTTTTATCAAAACCATTTTTCATCAAAGATGACATTATTTCTAATGTGTATATTTCAAGTATCATGTATCTATGGTTTACATGGTTTCAATTTTCTTATTATGAAATGATATCCATTTCTTTTATATGGATTATGTGATGATGGGATGATGTTTATGAAACCCATTTTATTCGTTGGGTTATTATGAATGATGTATGTTTATTTTGTAGCACAAGTAAGAATGATTTCATTATGAGATGGGTGGGACCTATATATCCCTCTAATGAATTGGGTAAAGATTTATATCTCATGAGATAGACATGGCTGGAATGGTAAGTTAATCCGGTTCAGTGTTACGGGACTGAAACGAGGAGCAAACTCGATTCAGAAAGGGACTTTGTCCACTAAGATAGTCTTGGCAGCAATGCCTTGGCTATTATGGAAATCATAACAAGTGCTGAATGGTTTCCACAATTACATATTTTATTCTCATGCTAGTTTATCATGATTAATGTTCCTTTATGATCTATGATTTATTTACTTCCATGATTTATGTCTTTGTTCAAGATTTTGAAGTTTAGATTTTATGTTCATGTTTTTGAATTCAAATTTTTATAGATTATTTTATGTTCTCTATGCTTACCCTTACTGAGCATTTGAGCTCACCCTTTATATGTTTTCTTTTCCCCAGGATTTAAAGAAAGTTTTTAGTTAAGAAAACAAAAGGGGAACATCTTTATGGGAGATGTTGAAGATCTTTCACCACGATTAGAAGATTACTTTCCAAGTTTCCAAAGACACTAAACTATTATGGGACTTGTGTGTCTGTTTTTGTTATTTACTAATTATTCCGCAAAAGTAATGTAATGTCCATGTACGTCAAGCTTCAGGTCTCTACAGTTGGTGTCAGAGGAAAGGTTTATTCATCCTTTGGAAGCTAGGATGCGGAAACACTAGTGAGATCCCTAGAGATATTTCTAAGGTATGTCTAGGGATTTACCAAAGGATAAGTATACGTATAGGATATAGTCCTAGAACTATGTTAATGATCTTAGAATTTAGCCTAAGATGTTAGATATTGAGGGTACTCCCCCTTTACTATGTTGTTTTCCCTAGAATGATTTTTTCCTCTCACACTATTCTTTTTGGGCTTTAGAAAATGGCTGGAAACAGGAAGATTCACGATAATGGAGGATATAACGGACAATGGAATGAAATTATTAATTAGAAACCAAATGAAACAGGATTTGAAAGTCCAAACATCGTTATTATGCCTAATCAGAAATCTCATAATATGACCAATAATCTCAACTTTGGTAAGTTTCCCGACTCAGATAATACGAGAAAGATGGAGTTTCCTGATGATCATAGAGGAAAGAAAGTTCAATTTCCCTCATGTAAATCATGTGGGAAGAGGCATCCGGGAGAATGTTTCAAAGGAACTGGAAGATGATTTGGGTGTGGAAAATGAGGAAACAAATCCAGTAAGTGAAAAGGAAAAGGTTCAGTTAACAGCATGGAAAAGCATAATGGTATTGCTACGACATCAACAATGATTAGATGTTTTAAATGTGGAATGTATGGGAATTATGAAAACCAATTCCCTAAGGGAAAATCTCATGAAGGGAATCAGCATGGTCACATGGGTAGTATTTATGTGGATGATGATGGAGAGACTACAAATGAAATATGAGATGAAAGAAATGATGAAGCTCCGATAGTGGTTTAAGAAGGTAGTGGAATGATTGTATGTTTATGAAGAATAATGTATGGTACTATGGAATAATGAATCATCTAAGGATTGTTACACTATTGTTTTTCCTAAAGTATTTGAAAGTATATGTTGAATGGTACCAGTAACCATGGAAGGTTATTCAGATATTTTTGAAAAGTAGATGATATGCACATAATGAAGGGATAAGAAGATAATGAGATGTTTGATTTTATTCATGAGCTCATGACTGATATAAGGAGAAAGTGATATCATGGTTTGAGTATATAGAATTTTTGGGATGTGGAAAGAGTTTCCTTTTGAAAGAATTCATGTTTTCACTAAGGTTATATGGTAATTTATTTTTCAAGAGAATACATGATTAAGGTATTCACATGTTTTTAATTTGACTAACAAGATATATATTATGATATATGGGGGATAAATGATGTAATTAACATGATTGTTATGTGACATTTCAAGTAATAATTTTCTTTATACTATGAGATTGGACATAAGTATTTTGGATAAGACTAAATAATGGAATGGATTATGTTGGACATAAGTTAGTATTGTTTAAGGATAGAACTTTTTTCAATATTATTTATGGGATGTTAGAATAATGTAGTTTTAGAAAAAGGACAACCTGTAGGATGGGTGATAGCCCATCACATCAGACAATGTTGTGGGAATCAAACCCACAACCGAAGTGCAACAGGCCTTTATCGCCTACCACTGGCCTACAGGAAGTCCCTGTTTAGTAGAAACTAGTTTTATTATATTAAGCAGTATGATATATGAAGTATAAGTCAATTTTAGGAAACATATATGATTAATCTCACTATAGATGGACTTATGTATTTTTGATAACTTTTTCTAACCTTTTGTTTGAGATAGATGGAATGAACCATCATTCTATCACATGATATGCTAACACTTCACGAATGACAAATTCAACTTAATTTCTTTAAGATATGAAGTGGAAATTTTCCATGGAATGACCAACGGTGAGACTATATCAAAATCAAGAAAGTATTTCTTCTAATTACATTTTCTTAAACTTTAGGGAAATCATCTTGAAAACCAAAAATATTGTCCTAGTTCCCTTATATTCGATGAATTAGATGGTACCTTAAATCATCACAAATTTATGGCTTTGTGATTAATGGATTTTTTATAGCCATGTTCTCTACCACTCTCCATCAGAACATGATGGTTAGATTTCTCTTCCATATCCATATTTTCACCTATGTTCTCCTATGTGGGAACCCAGTGATTAGTTAATTTGGATAACCGTTACATTTTATACTTTAGTTTTTAAATTTAAGTTTTGGTATTTCATTTTATGATGTGGGTTTCAATTATAGAAACTTTCAAGTAGAAAACTATTTATAACCCCAACGAATTTCGAGGGTAAAATTCATTTTAAGGCGGGTAGAATGTAAAACCCCGAGATTTTATGAAAAATATTATTTTAATTTCATTGATGTCTTCTATTATACACCACACCAAGTTTAGCTTGTACTATACGCAACACCATATTAGCTTGCAGTATACGAAACAATGTTCTTGGCTAGTGTTACACACAATTTCAAGTTCGTTTGATAGAAGTTATTCTATGCAACATTGAGTGTGTATATATATATATATATATTAAATGTATAAATAAAATATGGTTGTATTCTGTTATACGCAACAACAGTGGAGTCTTGCACAACACGCAACCCTAACTTGGCATGCATTACACGCAATCACGACCTTCTTCGATAGTGTGTGTTGTATGTAATATCGGGTTTCACTAAACAATGATATATGGTTATAATATTATTACGAACTAGCCTTTATGAATAGTATTAACTAAATTTTGAATTTTATAACATTATTATTCATCTTACATATTTTCTAGAACATGGTATGAGAACAAAATAAATTTTTCGGGTAAAATAAGTATTTTAAAAAAAATAAAGTTTTACCGCCTTTTGATGGAGAACCCACTTTAAATCTAGTTTTTGACATGTTTATAAGTTCAATTTGACAAAATAAAATTATTCTTTAGAATAAGGATATAAAAATTTACTTTGGATAAATTTTTCATATTATTCTGATAACTTTCATATTTTAATGAATAGTAAAAACACGCTATATTTTAATTAGAAACAACTTTTTTCATCGTAATAATTTATATGGTTAAATTATAATATTGAATGGTTTTAAATTATAAATAGAATATATTTTTACTATTTAATATAATTTATGTCATTATTATTTATTTTACATTGAATTCATAGGTTAAATCAATTCATTGCAATGTTTTAAGCAAAAACTCGTTTTCATTCGACAACGGGATTAATTTTAATTTAATTTCTGCAACTTATGTGTATTGAATTTGAAAAAAATAGATTTCATATTTGGATTCAGTGGGTCCAAATTATGTTAATAGGTTACTTTTATTTTTTTGATATTGTGAATAGTAACTACGGTAATTTTTTATTTACTACAGTTAAAGGTAAATCGGGTAATTAAGGGTAAAAATAAGATTATAAAATTACTCTAACACTTGGAAAATCCTATTGGATAACTAAAAGTCGACCCATATCACCTAAGGGTCTGATTAGATTCATTTAATGGACTTTTTCTCTAAAAATAATTTAATTATTATTAAAACCAAAGAAAGTGACAACATGTCACTTTCTAAAATCTTATAAGTATATTAATTTTAATTTAGTGATAAACTTAATGAAACTTAAAACATGAATAATATCCAGAAATATAATAAAATTATCTAAATCATAAGTATTTATTTATAATTTTTAGGGATTAAATAATTATCATTAATTGTGACACAATAGTGATGCATAAAAAGTTTATATAGTGAAAAATCAAGAATATAGTTTCATTAAACTAATACTAATAGTGACCATAAAAGGCACAAAACCCTGAACAAAGCTTATTTTTCATGTAAATGTAAACCATAATAATCCAATGGTAGAATATTTGACCATTTGGATCCTTAAAAAAGAGATTATGACACTTATATTATTTTATTTTAAATGATGCCAAAGTTGTCACCTTCACAATTTAATAAATATAACAACTTAAATATTGTGCTTTTAAGATGATAAATTCGAGTACAATTATTATTGTGAAATTTAATAGATCTAACTACATCATAAGATTTAATTTTTAATTTTTATACAACAAATAAGAATATTAAATAATTATACAAAAATGTTGTAGTAATTATTTTATTAAGAGATAAACCAAATAAATGGTTTTAAAAATAATAAAATAAATATTATATGAACTATTTAATTCTATCCACTAATTTTATAGATACATATGACATTTTATTAATCTATTAATGCTTTTAGTTTGAACATATATTCTGTATATATTTTATTTAAATTCAAATAAATGAATAGTGTCAAAATTGACACTATTGTTATTTTATAAAAATAACATATTATAAAATTATTTAAAAATCACAGAAATATTTAAAAATTAAAAATTTAAATTTATATGGTATAAAATGGTATAAAGTATCCAATTATGTACAATTCACAACAAATAATTAATTATTTGTAATAATATAAAATTTAGAATGTTATTATCACAAATAAAATTAAATTCGTTAAATAAGGATAAATCAAGTTGATAATGTTTAAAATAAATTCCTAACATGTATAAATTTTATTTTTTGATGATATTACAACCCTATATCATCTAATATTCATATATGAGTCATTTTGGAAGTTTTTAAGAGGGTTTGGGATTTAATATAAACTAATATTTCTTATATTTCCAAAGGTGCCCCTCTCCTCCCTTATAAAAGGGCACCTCATCCCTCCCCTCCTCACACCAATTTGAGCCTTAAATCTTGGCCAAACCCTGACCATTTCACTTCCCACTTCCTTAGAAACATCCTATAGGTCTTGGTCTTCTTGAAAGACCAATTTTAGTGCCCTAAGAGGAGGTCTCAAAGAGGCACTTCAAAGAAGAGGTAATGTCTATTGCCGATTCTTTCAACTTTATTTCTTCTTCTACTTATTCTTCTTTAGTTGTTTCATTATGAGGTAATAAAATTAGTATCACTCATATAATGATATGTTATTATAAGTATGAAACAACCCTATTTCACCATTTATCAATCCTACGAAAAATGAAATCACCGCGCGTGCATACGTACGAAATACCGTCTCCACGCCGTGGTGTAATCTATTTTCCACCACCACCTTACTTGGATGGGTATAATGGTGTAAATAATGACTATATATTATTATTGTAAAGTGATATTGATTCTTAAATAGTATACATACACTCCAATACAATTCCATGGGAACGATATCATCGCTCGTGCGTACGTACGGATTACCGTCTCCAGGACGCGATGAGATTCATTTTCCATGTTAACAATTAAAGAATGATTATAAAGTTTGTATAATAAGTAATAATGAAATATATGAAATAATAATTCTACTGTATTTATTTATATATATATATATGTATGTCATATACTTAATTCCATTCAATTCAATAAGGAAACGTAAACAGTGTTCATGCGTACGTACAGCCTACCGACTCCATGAACGGTGTATTTCTTTCCATTTATCGATCTATTATATATATGTATATTATGAATATATATTATATATAAATCTTGTTTTACATTCTAGATGTATGTAATCATGATCTAAGTAATCATATGAATAATTAGAAGTTAAAACACGAACGACAAATGAAACGATTTTACCCAAAACACTACTTTAACATGGAATTTATAAAAGAACGAGTAATATAAAGTCATAAGTAAAACATATATGATATCATAACAATGAATATGATTATGTAATAAGTCAATGACATTATTTAAATCATTATATAGGAGGTTCAGATCTATAAGAATCATATCGGACCTAAGGTAAGGGATAATTTTGCAAATCTCATTTTTATCCGAGATTGCTTATTCGTAAGTATTTACTGGGGTTATTGCTATCATCCATGTCAATGTTTTAAAAAATTGTTTTCATGTATGTTTAAAGTGTTTTTTTACCAATTTTTTACTTTTACTACATGGTATGTAAGGAATATTTTTTTCACCATATGAGGTACTTTTGACTTTTCCGAAAAAAGTACGAGAAGAATGTTATTTTTAACTTATATGGCATGAACGGATTTTTAAGTTTTCATAACGCCTCATTTTCATGAAGCTTATACTACAATATTTCATGACTATTTTCAAAAAAATCTCTTTCTTTTAAAATTTCATGAGGTTTTGTGAAAATAAATTGATTTTGAAGAAGAAAGGATATTTTCCTCAAGAATTCATTTCAAGTGTTTTATCAAAACCATTTTTCATCTAAGATGAAATTATTTCATATGTGTATGTTTCAAGTATCATGTCTCTATGGTTTACATGGTTTCACTTTTCTTATTATGAAATGATATCCATTTATTTTATATGGATTATGTGATGATGGGATGATGTTTATGAAACCCATTTTATTCATTGGGTTATTATGAATGATGTATGTTTATTTTGTGTCATAAGTAACAATGATTTCATTAAGAGATGGGTGGGACCTATATCTCCCTCCATTGAATTGGGTAAAGATTTATATATCATTATATGGACATGGTTGGATTGGTAAGTTAATCTAGTTCAGTGTTACAGAACTGAAATGAGGAGCGAACTCGATTCAGAAACGGACATTGTCCACTAAGATGGTCTTGGAAGCAATGCCTTGGACACTATGGAAATCATAACAAGTGCTGAATGTTTGCTCCAATTACATGTTTTATTCCCATGCTAGTTTATCATGATTAATGTTCCTTTATGATCTATGCTTTATGTATTTCCATGATTTATGTATTTGTTCATGATTTTGATGTTTAGATTTTATGTTCATGTTTTTGCATTCAAATATTTATGGATTATTTTATGTTCTGTATTCTTACCCTTACTGAGCATTTGATCTCACCCTTTATATGTTTTATTTTCCTCAGGATTTTAAGAAAGTTTTTAGTTAAGAAAAGAAATAGGGAAGATCTTTATGGGAGATGTTGAAGATCTTTCACCATGATTAGAAGATTACGTTCCAAGTTTCCAAAGAAACTAAACTATTACGGTCCTTGTGTGTCTATTTTTGTTATGTACTAAGTATTCCGCAAAAGTAATGTAATGTTCATGTACGTCAAGCTTTGGGTCTCTACAATAACAGTGAACAACAAGTGGAACTAACTCGTCACCTAACAGGTATACTATGTTCCCAACCACACCATGGATACTCCCACCAAGTAAAGAATACAAGAA
The DNA here is from genome assembly GCA_963277665.1 of Viscum album. Lineage (NCBI taxonomy): Eukaryota > Viridiplantae > Streptophyta > Magnoliopsida > Santalales > Viscaceae > Viscum > Viscum album. Next base: position 1,946,040,764 of record OY728125.1, read on the forward strand.
TATATCATATAATAAAGAATATCAAGGGTACCCTACTACTACTTCCCCACTGGTTTTCCACTTTTCCCCAATGTCACACTTCCTAAGAATCTCTCTCCAAAAAGGCTTTCCCGTAGACACCTGGACGAATCACCACACCATCCTCACAACAACAACAAAACTAGGTAGTTTCCGGGATCCGCCACAACTCGCATAACGTGTGTCATACGTCGGGTATTATACCTCAAGCCATTACAGCCCATTCACTGAGTAAGGATCCTCCATCCATCACATCCTATACACATTACACCTATAGTAGTCCATAGGATACTATGTCTAGAATATATGTGTGTGAATAAACACAATCCATTACATCCCTATACACACATATAAGAGGGAAAACTAACCATTGTGCCTAATGGCACAAGTATCTACCAAGAGAAGAGAGCGGGGCCAAAGGGGGTAGTCATCCATTCATCCTCCCACTGGAATGTTGCGGAAAACACCCCCCCGGGCTCAGAATCCCCGAGGTGTCAGTTTTACTTACCAACAAGGTGGAGTACCATATATAAACACAAAAAGTACAAAATATACTATATCTCACAACCACACTATTGGAATAACCTAGTCTTAGACACAACTGTAGCTAACATCTCTCAGACTCTGGGCTGCCACTTCTAAGACTAGGTGTCCTATAAGCACACAATAATTTAAAGAAAATTATTATATTACTTCATTCCCTTTTTATCGATTCCACTGTACGTTAATTAATTATTTAAACATTAATTTACCATGAAACAATCCACATTAAATTTCATTAGCAACACACCCAAAGTCAACTATTTCCTTCAACAGTTTTCAACCTCATCATTAAGTTCCAGCAACTCCAACCCCATGGGTTAACAAAATTTATTAAATTATTCATTACAGAATTACTTTCCCATATTCCCAGACATTCTAGAAAATAATTCAATGATACTAAATACAAGGGGGCTCAACATGGTGAGTAGATGTACTACCCGTCGCGTCTTTTCCGCCTATAGCAAGAGCGTAGACCCATCCTCCCTAGAGAAGATAGACATGGAAAGCACATGACATACCCCACGCGTCTTCGTATCTTTTGGGAGAAGGGTAAGCAAGACCAGCTGCCTTGAGCAGTAGGGAAAAGTAAAGAAAATAAAAAACCAAAGAACCAGCAAGCAACCAACAATAAAATCCATCCCATTCCATCAACCCCGGTGTCCTCCCCGACACCCACATGCATAAACCGATGCATCTCTCCACCCTAGCCATCATCTGTTGCCATAACCAAAAGGGCTCTATGCCCCCACATATCACAACAACCATACAGGATCACATCACATCACAAGAAGTTGGAAATCAACCATCACATCAATTGGGATCTTGTCCCTTTAACAATAAATAGGGTAACTCAAAACCCTTCAAGGAATTATCAAACAATCAAATCTTTAAACCATATTGAATTAACAGGTTTATTATTAATTGGCTTCAACATTGGGAAACCTAACCAGTAAGTTATCCCAAATATTAAACATGCTTACAACACCAATTTGATTAACATCAAATTGGAAAAAGAACTGGATTCATTTTCGTGCCTCTTCATCCTTATCCAAACAATTATCAATTAATCCCAATTTACATTCTTTACCAATTTCCATCAAGAACTAACAACAAATCAAAGCAAGCATAGATATCACACTATATAGAAAAACATGAGGCAATAACATACAATCGATATCAATTTCTTTATCTGGTTTAAATATTTATTATGTCAATTCCATTTGTCATCCAGGGGGATTAAACATTCTAACAATACAATTGCATGTAAAAGATAGAGAAGCAATGAATCCCCTACCTGATGGTTTTTGATGACAACCCCAGAAATGAAGAATGAATAAGAAAATCGGATTGATTCTCTGAAAAACCGCCTTAGATCTCTCCTATTAGCAAGCTCAATACCAAATCTCAACATATTTGTCATCCACACACTTAGATCTACCCATAACGAGCGTTGATCTAAGAAACCGAGGGAATAAGAGAAGTAGATCTAAGTAGATCTAAGAAACCAAACAAGAATGATCACATACCTCAAAAACCGGCTTCGATTCACCAACATAAGCCTTCGTATCACATCTAAAATGGTTGGGAGAGGTTCTCCTACCTTCAAGGAAGGTTAATCCTGAGTTATGGCCACTTAGGAGCTTAAACAAACCATTTAGAGGAAACATGAGTTAGATCCACAATTTTAGGATCTATGATTAAGTGCCCGCACGGTTTGTCATTACCCCCTCCCCACAAAGTGTGCCCCTCTTGGGATGGAAATGTGAGAAGGGAGATAATGACCTACGGGTCCCGCCTCCAGTACAACCCGGGTCGGCGACTATCACAGAGGGTATAGTAACACACAAATGGGAGGCATTACCCTCTAAGAGAACACATACGGAAGAGAGAGATAAGATAGAAACCAATCAAATCCAACTCAGAACTAGAGATATAAAAGAAACCCAAGTGCATTAATGGAATGTCAAGTAAAAGTACTACAACCACAAAGGGGAAAACTGCAAGTAACCAAAAGAAAGTAAAATAGTTGCAACCACAAGCCCGAACAACTCCTGTAACCCCCAAGCTAGTAGAAACTATATTGATATCTAACCTGCTCCAAGTGACCTGAAAAATAGTTTATATATACGTAGGGTGAGTATAATATCATACTCATTAGGATCCTCCCCGAAGCCTCTCGTGAAAAAGTAAAGAAAGCACGCTAAAGCACATTGTAGAACAAGTGAAACTAACTCATCACCTAAATAGGTATACTAAGTTCTCAACCTCACCATGGATACTCTCACCAACTAATTCATAGACAAATATAGCATAATGATAAAGAATATCAAGGGTACCCCGCTACTACTTCCCCACTGGTTTTTTTCTTTTCCCCAACGTTGCACGTCCTAAGCATCTCTCTCCAAAAAGGATTGCCCGTAGAAACCTGGGAGAAGCACCACAATCTGCCCCTCGTGCACCACAAAGGCTTGCTCGCAGACACCTGGGTGAAGCACCACACCATTCTCACAACCAAAATTTACCAGGTGGTTTCCGGGAGCCACCACAGCTCGCATAACGTGTATCACACATCTGGTATTATACCTCAAGCCATTATAGCTCATACACCAAGTAAGGATCCTCAAGCCATCACAGCCTATACACATTACACCTATTGTAGTCCATAGGATACTATATCCAAAATATATGTGTGTGAATAACCACAAGCCATTACAGGCCTCTACACACATATAAGAGGGAAAACTAACCATTGTGCCTAATGGAACAATTATCTACCAAGAGAAGATAGCGGGGACAAAGGGGGTAGTCAGTCATTCATCCTCCCACCGGAAAGTTGGGGAAGACACGCCCCCGGGGCTCAGAATTCCCAGGGTGTCAGTTTCCCTTACTGATAGGGTGGATTAGCGTATAGAAAAACAAAAAGTACAAAATATATTATATCTCACAAACACACTATGGAAATAACCTAGCCTTAGACACAACTGCAGCTAACGACTCTCAGACTCTGGGCTTCCACATCTAATACTAGGTATCCTATAAGCACAAAACCATTTAAATAGCTTTATTAGATTACTTTATTCCGTTTTTATCGATTCCATTGTACGTTAATTATTTCTTTAAACATTAATTTACCATGAACCAATCCACATTAAATTTCATTAGAAACACACCCAAAGTCAACTGCTCCTTCAACAGTTTTCAATCTCATTATTATGTTTCAGCGAACACCTACCCCATGGGTTAACACCATTTATTCAAACATTCATTACAACATTAATTTCCCATATTCCCAGGAATTCTATAAAAGCATTCTATGCTACTAAACACAAGGTGCTCAACACGGTGAGTAGATGTACTACCCGTCGACTCATTGCCACCTATAGAAAGAGCGTAGACCCATCCTCCCTTGAAGAAACTAGACATGGAAAGCACGTGGCATACCCCACGTGTCTTCGCCTCTTTCAAGAGAAGGGTAAGGAAGACCAACTGCCTTGAGTAGTGGGGAAAAGTAAAGTAAATAAACAACCAAAGAACCAAAAATCAACCAACAAACACATCCATCCAATTCCATCAACCCTGGTGTCCTCCCCAACACCACATGCATAAACCGATGCATCTCGCCACTCTAGGCATCATTCGCTGCCACAACCCAAAAGGCCTCTATGCCCCCACATATCACAACAACCATCCAAGATCACATCATAGCACAAGTAGCAGGAAAGAATCAATCACATCAATTGGGATCTTGGCCCTTTAAAAATCAAGAGGGTATATCAGATCCCTTCAATAAATTATCAAACAATCAAATCTTTAAACCATATTGAATTAACGGGTTTATAATTCGTTTGTTCCAACATCGGGAAACCTAACCAGTAAGATATCACAAATATTAAACATGCCTACTACACCAATTAGATTAACATCAAATTGCAACCAGAATTGGATTCTTTTTCGTGCCTCTTTATCCTTATCCAAACAATTATAAATTAATCCCAATTTACATTCTTTACCAATTTCCATCAAGAACGAACAACAAATCAAAGCAAGCATAGATATCACACTATCTAACAAAACATGAGGCAATAACATACGATCGATATCAATTTCTTTATCTAGTTAAAATATTTATTATGTCAGTTCCATTTGTTATCCAGGGGGATTAAACATTCTAACAATACAATTGCATGTAAAAGAAAAAGAAGCAATGAATCCCTTGCATCAAGTTTTTTGACGAAAACCCCAACAATGAAGAATGCACAAGAAAGCCGGGTTGAATCTATAAACAACTTGCCTTAGATATCTCCTCCTAGAAAGATCAAGTCCAAGTCTCAACAAATTTCGCATCCACACACTTAGATCTACCCATAACGGGTGTAGATCTATGAAACCGAGGGAAAATGAGAATTAGATCTAAGTATATCTAAGAAACCAAACAAGAAGAATCACATACCTCAAGAAACCAGCTTTGATTCACCAAGAGACGCCTTCAGATCACCTCCAAAACTCTTGGGAGAGGTTTTCCTACCTTCAAGGAAGGGTAATCATGATTTATAGCCGATTAGAATCTTAGAATAACCATTTAGAGGAAAAAAGAGTTAGATCCACAATTTTAGGATCTAAGATTAAGTGCCCGCACGGTTAGTCCGCATGGTTTGACAAACCGTACACTAACTGTGCGTTAACTACTTCCTCGCCAAACACTCCTCATATGGTTAGCCCACACGACTAGCCAAACAGTGTGCTAACCATGCATTAGCCACTACCTCTAACACCAACCTCGCATGGTTTGGCCTCACAGTTTAGACAAACCGTGTGCAGCCGGTGAGAAAGCTAATACCCTTTAATCTTCCTTAAAAGTCCACCCAAATGCACCCTCAAGTCACCTTGACCTTCCATAACACCTCTAACCCCACATTTTTACAAATTAATGAACTAGAGAGGTCCGGGCCATTACATCAGATACCTCTCAAAACATTCTCATCCTTGAGAATACAAAACCCACATAAAGTGAAAACGAAATAGGGTCTAAACTACCACCCCTCGAGACACCTCTCAAAAAAGAGAAAGCCAAAAAAACATCAAGGGGAGCCATAACATACACATGAAAGTTTCATAACCACAAAAGTTACAACGATACATAAAGAGAGTCAAACATCAAACAACTCTGGGTACTGGACATGGATTGTGACTCACGTTCCCAGGTACTCTCCTCCAAGACACCGTGTCGCCACAAGACACGAACTAAGGGGATAGAATGCCCGTGAAACACCTTATTGTTGTGGTATTAGATCTCCAAAGGTCGCTCCTCAAAGGTTGCATCGTCATCAACAGTGATCTCTCCCCAATCGATGATGTGAGAGTATTCGTGAAGATAATGACGAAGCTGTGATACATGGAAAACATCATGTATCCGACTCATCTTAGGGGGAAGTGCTACTCGATACACCACAGCTCCAACACGAGCTAACACCTCTAAAGGCCCAAAAAACCGGGGAGAAAGGTTACTTCCACGACCAAACCTTCACTGCCCACGACGGGGAGTCACCTTCAGAAAAACATGATCCTCATTATTAAACTCTAAGGGCCTACTTGTTTGATCAGTATATGATTTATGATGATCTTGCACTGTCTTCATCCGCTCATAAATCACCTGAACCATCTCTATTGTATTCTTCACTAGTTCCGGTTCGAGAATTGCTGACTCTCCAACCCCAGTCCAGTACAACGGAGAACGTAAAGGCTGGCCATACAAGGCTTCAAACGGTGCCATACCGATGGTGGAGTAAAAAATATTATTTTAAGCGAACTCCACCAAGGGTATGTGCCTCATCCATGAACCTCCAAAATCAAGAACACAATATCATAACATGTCTTCAATAGTATGAATGGTTCACTCTGTCTGGCCATCTGTTTGAGGATGAAAATCAGTGCTAAGGAATAGTTGAGAACCGAAAGCATGTTGGAAACCTCTCCACACTCTGGAGGTAAAATGAGGATCTCGATCAGAAATGATCATCCTAGGGACTCCATGAAGTCTCACCACATCCTCTAGATACTACCTCGACTAAAATTCCACGGAGCTTGACTCCTTGATTACTATAAAGTGGGCCAATTTTTTTAAATGATCCACAACCTCCCAAATAGAATCATGTCCTCCCAGAGCTCGAGGTAAACCAGTAACAAAGTCCATTGAGATGTCCTCCCACTTCCCTTGTGGAATCTATAATGGATATAGAAGACCACCAGGAACATGTTGTTCGACCTTCATATTCTGGCAGACTAAACATCGAGACACAAACTCCGCAACCGCACGCTTCAACCCAGGACACCAAAACTAACTCCTCAAGGATCGGTACATCTTTGTCATGCTAGGATGTACTTCTAAGGGAGAACTATGGAGCTCTCTATGAACCATCTCACGCATCGAAAAAAGTACAAAAGTCCTTCCATGATACAACACTCGGTGTTGTTCATCTTCAATCAAACCATCAAGGGACTCACCACAAATAACTCGGTCTCTCCAGACTTACACCTCTAGATATCCTAACTGGGACTCTTCCACATTCTGCATCATGGATGACTGTACCATCATTTGAAATAGATATCCTCTACCCCAAAATTCTCCCATATCAAGATGTAATGCTGACAGTTCTTCTATTACACTCTAGGAGTCATTGAATTTAGGCACAACATCACTATGTAGCTTTCGGCTCAGCGCATCAGCTGTAATATTCCTCTTTCCAGGTGTATATGATATTTCGAAGTCATATTCCTGTAAGAACTCCATCCACCGACACTGTCGCAAGTTCAAGTCACACTGGGAGAAGACATACCTCAAACTCTTATGATCGGTGAAAACCACGAATTTCTCACCAATGAGGTAATGTCTCCTAAAATTTAGAGCAAACACTAAGGCTGCCAACTCAAGATCGTGGGTGGCATAGTTTTGTTCATGGGGATGAAAATTCCAAGACCCATAATAAACAACTGACCTCTGTTTCCTGAGAACATAGCCTAACCCCATATGTGAAGCATTGCAGAAAACATCAAACTAAACTCCCTCAGCTAGAAGACAAAGGACTGGAGCACTTAATAACTTCTCCTTTAGATACTCGAAAGCTACCTGACACCAATAAGTCCATATGAATTTCTGATCCTACCTAGTCAGAGCTGTTAGAGGAGTGACAACTCATGAGAAATTGGCTACGAACCACCTATAGTATCTTTCGAGAGCAAAGAAACTTTTCACCTCTGAAACTATCTTTGGGGCTTCCCAAGACACAACTGCTTCTATTTTTGATGGATCCACATCTTCTCCCTGATGGGACAAAACATGCCCCAAGAAAAGGACTTCTAGAGCCCAAAATTCACACTTCGACTACTTCCCAAACATCTGATGTTGATGAAGGACTCCCAAAACAGCTCGTTGATGCTCTGCATGCTCCTCTTCAGATGTGGAGTACACAAGGATGTCATCAATTAAAACTACCATGAACTTGTCAAGGAACTCACAGAACACATAATTAATCAATCCCATGAACACAGCTAGAGAATTCGTCATTCCAAATTGCATTACAATGAACTCATAATGCCCATGACGACAACAGAAATCATTCTTCGGAATATCCTCATTCTTTACACGCATCTGATGATATCATGACTGCAAGTCGATCTTTGAGAACCAAATTTCACCCTTTAGTTGATCGAATAATTCCTCAATACACGGAAGAGGATATGATTCTTTATTGTCACTTTGTTTAAGCAATGATAATTGACACATAACCGCAACTACCGTCAGCCTTCTTCACAAACAAAACCGGTGCACCCCATAGTGACACACTTGGCCAAACAAAATCGCATTGCAGCAGACCATCAAGCTGTATACGTATCTCCTGCAACTCGGAAGGGGCCATCCTATATGGAGACATAGAGATAGGAGATGCTCATGGTTGTATCTCGATCCCGAATTCACTCTCTTGTCGAGGGGGTAAGGCTACAACCTCTTCTGAAAAGACATCAGGGTACTCCTCTACGACCCGAAGAAACACCAACTACTGAACCTCTAAAGAACTCAGCATCATCTCGGCCATCATGGATGATAAGGATGATATGTGCCTATGACCCATCTATGGATCTCGCTCAACAACAAACACCACTTGCTCTCCATCTGCACCGAAGAAACCGACCTTCTTCCTGATGCAATCCACAATAGCCTGCACCGAATACAACAAATACATGCCGAGGATAACATCATATAGTAGTATTAATAAACATAGTAAATCTCCCCAAGAGTGGTGTTTCCCCAACACTAGCTCACAGTCTCTACAAACTTCAAACAAGTCAGTTCGACCTCCAACTGGCATAGTCAACGCCAAGGGCACTGGAAGCCTCTCCACCTCAAGTCCCAAAGCATGGACAAGGGTAGGTGATATGAAGGAGTGTGTCACTCCTGAATCAAACAAGGAATATAACAAGGTAGAAAACAAGCAAAGGGTACCTCGAATGACATTTGGATCGTCTGGTGCTGGAAATGCTAGAGCATGAAGCTGACCACGACACACTTCATGGCCTCTCTAACCCTGATGAAGACCACCACCATGGTCTCTCTCTACTCTCTAAGGACGAGGAGCGGGATGGGGTTGTCCTCTGCCTGCCCCATCTACCCTCTGCTGATCTAAAGCTGGTGAAACTGGCTTCTGCTGCCTCGGCTGGAACTACCTCAACGGAGGAACCTGGAGCGTAACACCTGGTCCACAATGACCACTCTGAAAGGTCAGGCACTCCCGCTACTGATGGTCATGACCACCACAAGAAAAACAAGTGCCTGATCCCTTGGCATAGGCCTGAGAGTTGCTGCCTCTGGAGAAACGAGATGTGAAGGGCTGGGACCTAACCCCGTCTGAACGGAAACTCTTCTGCCCTAAAAACCAGGAACCCCAGACCACATCCTTACTTCATGAGGGATCATGACGATACCCCTCTCATGATGATACCATCTTGGCCAAAGTCCTCTCGACAACCTCTGCCCTCTCCAGCAGCATAGAATATATCTTTAGCATAAATGGGGTGACCTGGCACTGGATCTCTGGATGTAAAGCCTCCTCAAAATGCCTCGCCTTGGCCTCCACATCTGGTAATAGGTCTGAAGCATATCGTAAAAGGTTCCTAAGATACATTCCAAACACTTGAACAGTAGAGATTCCATATCGAAGGGTAAGAAGTTCCTGGAGATTGGATGCCTTCGCAGTCGAGGAAAGGAACTAGAATCTAAACTTGTCTCAGAACTCCTCCCATGAGATCGCTGACTCCTCACAATCCCTGAGGAATAGGAACCACCACTTCCTTGTTGTTCCATGAAACATCATCACAGCTAAGGACACACAGTTCTCCTTCCAAGCATAGATCTAACTGAATCCTATCTCGACCTCCTCCAACCAGTATTCTGTGACTGCATCTGAAATGGATCCCTCGTACTTCTGCAGACTCTGGAACTGAAACTCTCGGAGTGTCTTCCTCCAAGTGTCATCATTGTCAACCTCTACCCTGTGGCGATCTGCTGGAACAGCCTGCTGGACATTTTCTACGCAAACCTGACGAGGACGTCGACCTGGAGCCATACCTGTAAAATAAAAAACCATTAGAGCTCCTAAACATGGAATAGGATATACTCAACATTAATTAATTTATTGTTTTCTTTCATTCATTTTAGGTTAACCTATCCCAAGGTCTACCCATTCAAACACAGGCATAAAGAAGGATGATGCTTGATCCTGTACTAGGTCTCTACCCTGAAATAAGTATCACCATGTTTATTATCCATTTTAAACTTAAAGGTCCATACATTAGATCATATGGGGCCCTAAATGCCTATGTCTCATCCAGTATCCAGTGTTTACCTCACTTGATAAACAATAATGACATCGTTTCCCTACCAAACCATGAAAACTCACATGTTCCTAACTCCAAACTCCATCATATCCCTCAACCAGACCTCTGATACTACTTTTTCATGACCCCTCCCCACAAAGTGTACCCCTCTTGGGCTAGAAATGTGAGAAGGGAGATAACAACCCCGAGTCCCGCCTCCAGTAGGCCCTAGATTGGCGACTAGCACCGAGGGTATAATAACACAAAAATGGGATGCATTACTCTCTAAGAGAACACTTTCAGAAGAGAGAGATAAGATAGACACCAATCAACTTCAACTCAGAACTGGAAATATAAAAGAAACCCAAATGCACAAAAGGAATGTCATGAAAAAGTACTATAACCAAAAAGGAGAAAAACTGCAAGTACCCAAAAGAAATTAAAACAGCTGCAACCACAAGCCCAAACAACTCATGCAACCTCATGCTAGTAGAAACTAGCTTGATCTCCAACTTTCTCCCAGTGCCCTGAAAAACATATATACATAGGGTGAGTATAACAGCATACTCAGTAGGATCCTCCTCGAAGCCTCTCGTGCAAAATTAAAGAATGTGTGCTAAAGCATAGTATACAACAAGTGAAACTAACTCATCACCTAAAAATGTATACTAAGTTCCCAACCTCACCATGGATACTCTCACCAAGTATCTCATACATGATTATAGCATAATAATAAATAATATAAAGGCTACCCCACTACTACTTCCCCACTGGTTTTCCGCTTTTCCCCAATGTCGCACGTCCTAAGCATATCTCTCCAAAAAGGCTTGCCCACAGACACCTAGGTGAAGAACCACAATCTGCACCTCATGAACCACAAAGGCTTGCCCGCAGACACCTGGGCGAAGCACCACACCATCCTCACAACCAAAATTAACCATGTAGTTTCCAGGAGCCACCACAACTCGCATAACATGTATCATATGTCGGGTATTATACCTCAATTCATTACAGCCCATACACTGAGTAAGGATCCTCATGACATCACATCCTATACACATTAAACCTATAGTATTCAATAGGATACTATATCTAGAATATATGTGTGTGAATAACCACAAGCCATTACAGCCCTCTACACACATATAAGAGGGAAAACTAACGATTATTCCTAATGGCACAAGTATCTACCAAGAGAAGAGAGCAGGGCCAAAGGGGGTAGTCATCCATTCATCCTCCCACCAAAATATTGAGGAAAACACCCCCCCCCCCCCCCCTCGAGGGCTCAGAATCCCCTGGGTGTCAGTTTCCCTTAATGACAAGGTGGAGTAGCGTATAGAAACATAAAAAGTACAAAATATACTATATCTCACAACCACACTATGGGTATAACCTAGTCTTAGAAACAACTGCAGCTAACGTCTCTCAGACTCCGGGCTACCACTTCTAAGACTAGGTATCCTATAAGCACACAACCAGTTAAAGAGATTTATTAGATTACTTCATTCCCTTTTTATCAATTCCATTGTACGTTAATTAATTATTTAAACATTTAATTTACCATGAACCAATCCACATTAAAGTTAATTAGCAACACACCCAAAGTCAACTTCTCCTTCAATAGTTTTCAATCTCATCATTATGTTTCAGCGAGCACCAACCCCATGGGTTAACACCATTTATTCAGAAATTCATCACAGAATTACATTCCCATATTCTCAGGCATTCTAGAAAATCATTCTATGTTGTTAAACACAAGGGGGATCAATATAGTGATTATATGTACTACCCGTCGAGTATTTTCCTCCTATAGAAAGAGCATAGAACCATCCTCCCTTGAGAAGCTAGACACATAAAGCACGTGGCATACCCTGCGTGTCTTCACCTCTTTCAGGAGAAGGGTGATCAAGACTAGCTGCCTTGAGTAGTGGGGAAAAGTAAAGTAAATAAACAACCAAAGAACCAGCAAGCAACAAACAAACACATCCATCCCATTCCATCAACCCTGGGGTCCTCCCCGACACCACATGCATAAACCGATGCATCTCACCACTCTAGGTGTCATCCGCTGCCACAAACCAAAAGGCCTCTATGCCCCCACATATCACAACAACCATCCAGGATCACATCATAGCACAAGCAGTATGAAAGCAACCATCACTTCAATTGGGCTATTGTCCCTTTAACAATCAAGAGGGTAACTCAGAACCCTTCAAGGAATTATCAAAAAATAAAATCTTTAAACCATATTGAATTAACAGGTTTATAATTCGTTGGTTCCAACATCAGGAAACCTAACCAATAAGCGATCACAAAGATTAAACATGCTTACTATTCCAATTTTATTAACATAAAATTTCAACAAGAACAAGATTTGTTTTCAGGCCTATTTATCCTTAGACAAACAATTATCAATTAATCCCAATTTACATTCTTTACCAATTTCCATCAAGAACGAACAACAAATCAAAGCTAGAATAAATATCACACTATCTAGAAAAACATGAGGCAATAACATATTATCGATATCTATTTATTTATCTAGTTAAAATATTTATTATGTCAATTCCATTTGTCATCTACGGGGATTAAACATGCTAAAAATACAATTTCACATAAAATAAAGAGAAGCAACGAATCCCCAACCTCAAGGTTTTTGAGTAAAACCCCAACAATGAAGAACGCACAAGAAATCCGGGTTGATTCTAAAAATCTACCTTATATCTCTTATACTAGAAAGATCAAGAACAAAGCTCAACATATTTGGAATCCACACACTTAGATCTACCCATAACAAGTGTAGATATAAGAAACCGAGGGAAGAGGAGAAGTATATCTAAGTAGATCGAATAATACAAAAAAGAACGATCACATACCTCAAGAAACTGGATTCGATTCGCCAATAGAAGCCTTCAGATCACATCAAAAATGCTTGGGAGAGGTTCTCCTACCTTCAACAAAAGGTAATCCTGAGTTATGGATGCTTAAGAGCTTAAACGAACCATTTATAGGCAAAACGAGTTAGATCCACAATTTTAGGATCTAAGATTAAGTGCCTGCACGGTTAGTCCTCAAATTTTGACAAACCGTGCGCTAACCGTGTGTTAGCTACTGCTTCTCTAAACACTCCTCATACGGTTAGTCCACACGGTTAGCCAAACAGTGCACTAACCATGCATTAGCCACTGCTTCTAACACCAACCTCACACAGTTTGGCCACATGGTTTAGACAAACCGTGTGTAGCCCATGCGAAAGCTACTGCCCTTTAATTTTCCTTAAAAGTCCACCTAAACGCACCCCCATGTCACCTTGACCTTCCAGAACACCTCTAACACCACATTTTCACAAAGTAATGTACTGGATAGGTCCGGTTCATTAAATTATTGGGGTTGTCATAGAATGGGCCACTATGGGACTGGTTGTGAAAAGAACTATGAGCCTCACTTAAGAGCTCTCACTTTTACTAGTAATCACATGATACGCATAATATTTTTTAAAATCTGATAACACTATCTTTATCAATATTAAACTCATGAAACTTACCCTTATTAATGTATTTTACCTTTTAATACAAATCATGGTACTATTTATGAGATTTTGTAATTCATTTTGATAGAGTCAATTTCACTAAAACCTAATACAAAACAGAGGATGTGCCTTCATCCATAACTAATGGCCAAAATTCATCAACTGATTAACAAAAATGTCAGGTTCTGACTGTAACATGGTTAAAATAGAATTATTATTCTAACTCAAAGAATATTCCATTTTTTTTCTTTTCGAGGACATAAATTAATTGTGAAATTATAATCCTTGATCCATTCTAGACGTCTTATCATCCTCATGTTTAACTATTTCTGAGTAAATATATAATTAATTTTGTGATTAGTACATATCTCACACTTAACTACTTATGAATTATGCCACTAAATTTTTAAAGAAAAAAATAGTAGCTAATTCCATATAATATGTAGGATAACCTAACTCATGCAGTTTCAATTGAAAAAATAATAAGAAATTATCTGATCATTCTGCATCCTGACACAACCAAGTCTCTCCAGTGAAGCATAACAGTAGATGATAAATTCAAAAAATTTGGAAGGTAGAGATAAAATTTAATATTTCACCGATCTTCTTTTTAGTTCATAAAAAATAATTACATTATTTTGTCTAGATGAATTTATAACCTTTTTGAGATAACTTAGTCAATGAGATAGACAACTGAGAAAAGTTTCCAAAAAACATCAACTATAACCTGAAATTCAAAGAAATGTAAGAATCTCTAAGATATTTTTTTGGTCTTATAAAATCTTCAACAACTTCTATTTTAGTACAGTCGATATTTATTCCATATTTATAAACAATATGTATAAGAAAATAATTTTTTCCAAAAAAATTCACACTTACTAAAATTCCCAAATAGTTTATTTTCATTTAAGGTATTGAGAACAATACCTAGGTGTATTTCATGTTCATATTAACATTTAGAATATACCAAGAATATCATATATAAACAAAACCACAAACTTATCCACTAAATCACGAAAAAAACTATTAATAAGGACCATAAATACAACTAGTTCATTAGGAAACCCAAATATTATAACTAAAAAATTGTATTTCCTGTATATAGTCCAAACTAAAATCTAGAAAATTTCATCCTCCTTTCCCTTCAGCAGATGGTTCCCAGACCTCATATCAACATTTGAAAAATATCATGCTCCCTGAAGCAGATCAAACAAATCATATATATGGGGTAAAATATATTTTCTTATAATAGTGATGTTATTAAAGGCTTTATAATCAATGAAAAGTATCATTGATCCATATTTATTTTAAAAAATAAAATATGAGCACTATATGGTGAAGTGCTACTTAAAATGAAGCCTTTATCTATAAACTCCATTAATTAATGTTTTAATTCTAAAATTTCTATTTGATCTGTTCGATAAGAGGGTTTAAAAATAGGCTTTGCATCAGGAACTAAGTCAACAATAAACTCAACATCCCAATAAAGAATAACACTAATAAAATCATTAGGAAAAAAATCTATGCATTTTTTCACTCTTATAACATTAAAAATTTGAATAGTTTCTCTCTTTTTAAAAATATGAGATTGGTAACTTTCACTGCTATCAATAATCAATTTATTAGATTCTTTGTAAGTTATCAAATACATGAAATGATTGAACATAACTTCATTGGATCTGTAATATATATTAGCATGATAAAATGAAAAATAATGCATATAAATAATTATATAAACCTACAATATAATAAATTTAACAATAATTTCATGAAATACCATTCCACTAATATAAATAGGGCGATTCTTATAAATATTGGTTTCATTAACATTGAAACATATAGTTTTCACCAAAAGTTCGTTCTTCTTTTAATTTTGTGATATTACTATATTACCTCAATTTTTTTATAAATTAAAGAATGACAAGATCCAGTGTCAAATAGGGAATTAAAATAATTTTAATAAAATCATTTGTTACCTGTCACCATTGCGTTCGACGGTTGAGCATCAGCTATAGTAGTAGAAAATTACTTGTTTGTACCTTTCTATTTCTATTAATGATTATTTTTATCATGTGAAATTAACTTCAAAACCATTTTAGAATAATAACTTGAATAATTGAATCTAAAACACCTCACCATTGGATGTATATCGATTTCCCCACTCCTTGGTAGTTCATGACTATTTTCTTTATAGACATATGCCATATGACCAAACTGACCATACCAAAAACCCTTTCTATATACTATGAAACATTTCTTTAAATGATGTTTACTATATTTGGAACATTTTTGGGGTTTTCCTCTAGAATTATTAGTTGGGTTCATCTCTATTGACTACAAAATTGACCCTTTCTTAATGACGTCATCTCAATGAACATAATTATCAGTAAACTGCATATCAACTATCATAGCGCAATGAACAAGTTTATCATAATTTTTAAATTTTCTTTGTGACCAATGCTCTTAGAAAACATGGTTTCAACCCTGAGTAATATCTAATAATTTTATCATCTATGCCCCAAATAAAAGAAATCACATACATGGCCAATATTGTGAATTTTCCTTCATATAAAGAAACATAATCTTCATATTTTTTCCATAATTAGAGGAAGTTATTTCCATTAATATTCAAACAACCTTAAGGAAATATTTCTCAATGAATATATAATTAAATTTCTTCCAATACATTGAATCAAAACATCATTATATTTAGTATTATTTACCACATAAGTCCATCAATCTGCTTCACCTTAAAAAATAAAGATTTCAATGGTAACCTCTTGACATTTAGAAGATCACATAACTTAAGATATATTATATATGGAATTGATCTGTCCTTTTTCTACAATCTATAACTTATGTAAACTTATCCATCACTACAACAAATTAGTCTATTCTAATTACAACCATCTTAAGCTACTGAATTGAAAGGATATTTTTCTCTTTATTCCTTTCCAATATAGATTCCATGTTTTCCTCTTCGAAACCCTATTATGAACAAACATAGTTTAAATAAAGAAATATGGAGATCTTATAATGCTTATAGAATTTCAACTTATAAATAAATTAAAATCATTCAAGGTCATGTTATTAACATTATCCTAATATATAATGTTATCAAAACCCTCCTCTGATACTAACTATAAATAATAAACCACAAACATTACATAATCATGAGTTTTAATTCAAGAATTAATGCTCATAAATTTGACGATCTTTTCTGTTTTTGTGTTTTATAGAATTAGTTCATAGTTAATACATTACAATACCTTATATATACAATGTGAATACTTATTATTAGTATAAAATTTCCCATAATATAAAACTTTTAAAATAAATAAGGATAAATTTTCATGGAAAATATTCACAACATTAAACTTTACCTCTTACTTTCACTTAGCCATCCTTAAACCCTATTTAAAACATTTTAAAATATTAAATGATCACAAAAAATATTATTAAGGTACATAAAAAATAAATAAATTTGATAGTCGATCAAAAAACATGAAAAACTGATAAATGTATTACCTTTGTCTCAATTCTCATTGAGATAAATAAATCAATCAAATTTCACATGAAAAAACTTTTTTCTCATATAAAATCCTTAAAGCCCACAATATTCAAATCAAAACCCTTTTTGGAAACTTAGAGCATCATATTCTTAACCCATTTTAAAACAATGTTATAAGTAACTAGAGACCAGTGAAATCCATAGAAGAAGCCCTTTAGCACATCAATCCTTATTTCTTGTTAAGATAAAGAAAATTTTCTAATTCATTGGATCACTATATGGGCACACTCGTCATATAAACTATATTAGGTTCACCTGATGCTATCTGGGTGAACCCATCATATAAGCAGTATCGGGCTCATCCAGTACTATTTGGGAGAACCTATCCAATAAGCTATATCTAGATCACCCATTTTCCATATAATTATCACATTCCATATCATGAATAAAAATTTTAATTCTTTAACTTTTTCATCATAAAACATTTTAAAAACTCTTATAAACTCTTATGTATATCACATTTAGATATCAAAATACCATTTCCTTTTAAATACCAATTTTCAAAACCAAAATACCCTTTTATTTTAAAAACCCATTTTCCAAACCAAAATACTCAGAAAAAATGAAACATTGTTTTTATTTAAAGAAAACATTAGTTCTTATAATGGAATATGAACTTAAGATAATGGTTGCGGTGACAAAGAAAGTAATTGTCACCACATACGTTAAAATAGCATGTTATTTTTTTCATTTGTAATGAATATAAACCATTTAATACAATGATTCCTTTTTGATTTTTTTATGAAATACATAAATTTTATTTTATATAAATCTCATGTAAAAATAATTTCATTATTAAAATCTTTTAAGAAAACATGGACATTGAAGAAAAATGGAGTTTGAAGGAAAACATCAAAAGATAATTTTTTTATTAAAATAAATCCTTGGAAACATTTGATTAATAATCCCCATGAAGGAATAATGTTAAAAAACACTTAATATAACAATAATAGATAAATTCATGATATAACATGTCCATGGGGAAGTATATTCCCCTTATAAAATATTATAGGTTCAAAACATTAAAATATTTCTCTGCTAAATGAAATTGAGATGAAGTCCCTTACCTTGAGTATGACTTGTCACATATGTATTTATCTTCTTTAATAATACAATTATGTTAATTATCTACTTTCCTGATAATAATTTTCAATTTTACTATTAATTTTATTTCACTTATCCCCATTTCATATACAATTACTTAATTAATTAATATTACATTAGATTTTTCAACATTATTTGGATTATCTAACAAAAATTAAATTTGTAGGTTGACTATGGTCAAATAGCTCATTATTTCAACATATCCAGAATAATAATCAAGATATAATTATCATATTTATAGATCTATTATAATTTTTTAATCCAATCATGAATTATGGTTATGAAAAATGAACCACATTATAATAATTGAGATGGTAAGTCATACGTACGCAAGAGTAATGTTTCAATTTTTCAATGATCATTATGGAAAGAAGGTAAGTAATATTTTATTATTCCATAATGATAATCATATATTAAATAAAATATTTTTTCATGAAATATACTTATACTTATCATCCATGTGTTGTGGAAGTGGAAAAATTATAACATCACTTCATGGAGGCAGTAACCACCCGTACAAACGAACGACATTATAATTTTTCTGTGTAAGAAAGAAAATGATATATTATCATTTAATAATAAAAAACATGTCATTAAATTCATAATTAGTTAATTTATATTATAGATATTAATGAATTTTATCCTTATAACCTACCATGTTATGTTTCAGTGAAAAACGAATCACATCGCTTCGCCAAGTGATAGTCCTCTGTACACACGAGCGACATTATCATATCCCCCATAAAATATAAATTAAGTAGTAATATGTGATATAATTACTCAAAAAGTATAAATATTTTATAAATATACAATACAGACTTTGAATCCATCACTAAAACAAGTTGTGAGTGATAATGATAGAAAATTAATGACATCAATTCGTGAGGTGGTACTCCACCGTACACACAAATGATGATTTCGTATCCCATTTGATGGAAGTGGAGATAGATTTATGTTATACCATTAAAATATTAAAATATAAGTATATTGGAGTTATTTTTATTATATAATCACAATTTAAAAATATTTTAATGATTTTTAAGAATAAATAAAATAATGACACTCGATTAAGCATGATACAGCTTCTTCAGACAACCTCCTTAGGTAAGTACCAAAAGAATTTTTAGTATGGATATATGATCAAAATAAAGGATCTAGGTTATGTGAAGAATATTTATGAATATATTTTGGATGGTATTGGATAATAAAAAGTTAATTTAAGGTCTGAATATGGTAGGAGTGGAAGTGACCGTTTATAAGTGAGGTGAGTGGCACATGTGTAATTTTTTAAAATAAAAACGTGTACCAACTTTTTTAACATGTTAAAAGGACAAATAATGGACCATTTTAAATAATTAATATTTATAATGTATCAATATGGCCAAATAATATAATTTATACAAGTTTTTTTCATTTCAATTCTTATGTATTTAGTTTAACCCCAAGGTAAATATGTTTTTACCTTAATCGGGGTAATAGATTTTTACTATTTTAACTATTCATTATGGTAAGAAAGTAAGTTATCACTATTAAATAATATAAATTATTTATATTACAAATATTAAATCCATTTTACTGATTTTAATTCATAAAATTAGAAAAAAATAATTTAAAATTAAACTAGTAGACGTGATGAAATAATTGGTTTTCAAGGAGTGTATTTTTCAAGAAAAATGATGATTTTTTATTAACTCTATGACTTGTAAAAATCATTGTATTAATTTAAATAAATATTTTTTGGTATATAATATAAAAATTTAATTTGAATAATTCTTCATTAGGGTATGTTTTAAATAATTAAAAAGGATAAATATAATGCACTTTAATTTTTTTAGAAAAAATAATTTTTTTAAACCAAAAAATAAACATACACTAAAATACAATATAATGTTGATTGAAACTAATATAGTTGGATTAAATATATAAAAATAATTATTATAATTTAATTCATATTCAAAACAAAATTGTACTTTTAAATTAAAAAATTTATTGAAATGAAATGACATTTTTATAAAAATTGGTATTTTCACTATTCACTGAAATATCATTATTTTTCCAAAAATCCAAAAACATTAACCTATATATATTTTTATATGAACATTTAAAATATCATATAATTTTTTTTAAAATCAAAATGAAAATTTTTAAATGAAAATTATAAATAAAACATTACCATTTTTTTGTAATTATAATAATTTTCTTTTTTATTTTAAAAAAATTACTTAATATTATTATAATTAATATATCTATCATATTCATATTAACAAACATGAACATGATTTATTATATAATTTACTAGTTATTTAAACTATTTCCCATGTAATGGATCAATGTGATGATAAGATATTATTCGTTCTTCAATGGTCAGACCATGATAATGTTTCCTTAATATTTTTTCACTAGGAAGGAGAAGTTGATCAATGCTTGGAACTTATCAAAAAAAAGGGAAGGAGGAAGAAATAAAATCCATGGAATGTGTATATTTTAATATGGAATTTCTCAATAAATAAATTCCTATAAATATTTATACTAATATGGAATGGGAATTTCAAGAGCTGAAATAGAAGGAAGATGAATCCATTTTTATATATGAAGATAACGTTACAATACATTCAAGGTACGTTTCAGGATTTATCATTGACCCCATGAAATAAATTAATAAATTATCTAGTGTCATGAAACCCATCCATATAACTGAATTATCCATAAGTAAATGTGGTAAATATGAATAAATCATTCAATGTGCTCTAGTGGTTGAAATTGAGAGGGGGAACTCAAATTATTCTTCTTGTTTTAGTGAAAAGAATAGAAAAATGGATCTTCATGGAAAATAAAATGATAAATACCATATAGGAGTTAAATGATAATGACTTACATTCCAAAAATTTGGATTAAATAACTCACAAAATATTCTAAAAGAAACTGGGAAATGTACCAATTTTAGAAAGGTTGTACATAATGCTAGTGATTGTCGATGGGTGATGAACAATTTAGAAAATTAAACAGAGGAGAGTAAAGATTCAACCAATAGATCTCAAATTTTTTAATGAATGTAGATAGGAAATTATGTGAATAAATTCCCTAATATATGAGTTTATGAAGATGGTTGGCCTCAAAACCCCATAAGTAAAATGATAAAGATAAGGTCATCGTTATCACAACTAAAGTGGGATATGAGAATACTATGGTTGAAGGTAAACTTACCATCTACTCTAGAACTATAAATTTATTATTTTATAAATATCTAGCCACATTAATATATGAAAAAATCACTAAATTTATCACATCACCACCTTAATTATTAGATTTTGGGTTGGAAGTACTAACTAATAATGGAACGACGATCACATCTCTTGTTCATAGATCATCTTCAATAGACGTTTGTGGGAATGTTATTAATAAAAATATTTTTATTATTACTATTTTTTATTATTGTGTTATATTATGAATGGGTTGAATTTATTTATATATATACCATATAAATTTATGATAAAGTGAAGTCACATTTGATATTCTGAATCAACCTACAATTGTCTGTTTTTGTGAGGATGAACATGAACCTCTAATGGAAATTACTCCCATTGTATAGGTCTTACTATCAATTCAAGAGAGATATTTTTATTAAATGACTAATGATAAACTCAAAATTAATTATATACATATTATTTAGTAATATTATTATGATTTAGTTACTAATTAATATTATAGTGTTCTCCCAAATTGAGAAGTTGATTTTTTAATAGAACTCAAACCTGATGCTACACAAATTTCAATGAATCCTCATATAATAGACCAGATCGAGTTATTGTAATTGAATAAGAAACTATAGGATAATATTTACAATGTATTCATACTCTTGAGTGAATTACTATGGGATTCACCAATTATTTTTGTTAATAATAAATATTGTTTAATGTGTCTTTAAATATATTATTGATAACATAACAAGATCAAAATCAAGAAAAAGTATCCTTTACCTTGTATTGATGACATACTTGATTAGATATATAGATCTAAATATTCTTACAAATATATAAATTCGTTTTGAATATTATTAATTGATGTAAAAAAAGGAGTATATACCAAAGGCATACATCTATACAAGGTGTGATCATTTTTAATTTATACTAATTCCATTTGGACTTGTCAATACATCCACTATATTCATGGATATAATGACTATAGTAATTTGAGATTATGATGATTATTTTATGGTATTATTTATTGATAATATTATTATATATTCAAAGATAATTGAGAGCATTAATATATTTTTATGATTTCATTGAAGTCCTTTAGGAAGAATAATGTGTAATCCAAACTTTTCATGTGTGGATTATGGTTATAAAAAAGATTCATTCATAGGTGATATAATCTCAATAAAGTGTATACCGGTAGATCCTTAAAACATGGTATTCATTGGGAAATGTCTTAGAAAAACAACTATGACTAATATCCATATATTTTTTATCCTTGATGGATATTATTGATGTTATGTGAATAATTCCTCCTAGAAATCTATTCTACTATCCGAGTTGTCACAAAAGGGATCCAAGTTACTATATATAGATAAATGTGAGTAAAATTTTAAGGAGCTATAAAGAAGTTTAATAAGAGAAAAGGTTCCCCCACTATCCTATAGTAGAGAAGGGTTTGAGATCTATAGTGATGCATCAAAGAGGGGAATGGGATGCATCCTAATTTAGAATTATATAGTGATAACTTATGCCTATCTCTAATTTAAAATTGAAGAGAAAAATAATCTATCTCATGATTTAGAGCATACGTTGGTAATTTTTCATTGAAAAAACAAATCCATTATATTTAAGATGAATGTTTATATACTAATAAAAAAATATTAAAGTATATATTCACACATAAATAGTAGAATATGTTTTAAAATAGATGGTATAAATGGATTAAAGATTATAATTTTTTAATACATTACAACCCTAGGAAGGAGAAAAAGTAATCTTTTACTATAACTCAAAAGGGCCATACTTGTTTTTCCAAAATGAGGATTGAAAGAGATCCAATATTTATGTATTTTCATAAGATAGACATTGAAATAATGAAAAAAGGGGACACAACATATGATTATTAGATGAATGGTCAACCAACCATCCGTGTAAGGATTACAGATAGATGAAATGAGGACATGTATTTATAAAATAAAGTGAGAAATGTTGTCTAGTTCAACAATGATTTTAATGGAATAATAAGATTGGAGAACTGAGAATTATACCATCAATATAATCTTATATATGTTTCAACCACAATATCTTTAACTTTTCTTTCGTTCTTATCATATAATATAATTCTGTTTTGGAGAAAAAAATATACAGTTGCAGCCTCAACATCTTGATAACTGAAATCCTATTTATGGTAAATATGACTTTGGTTTTAATTTTTCATGAATCTGAATCCCCGTTAAATTATGTGTTAATATAAAAAACCAATAGATCATGATAATCAAAGTAGAGAGTTATATCTTCAATTCAGTTGAGATATACTTGGATCAACTTCTCACCTTCCCAATGATATTTCCTTATATTTTACATGAACCTATTGAAAAATACCATTGTATGGAAAATTTATAGTTGAGTACATACAATGGAATACATCATACTTACTTCTAATGATTCATATAATATTCTTTCAATTTAATTTAACTCTCCTTAAATTTGTGTTCCTTATTCCATTTTGAGTTTTAGTTTCCCATAAAGTTAGTTGAAACAAATTTACATCTGATCACCATAATGTATTTCTGATCTTAGGGACATACAATTTATGATATGAAGCCAAATATTTACTCTTTCTATCTCACTAAATCCCCATACTTAATATCTTATTATCTTTATCGAGATATATTATTTCAAACATCCTTGAAAAGTTATCCTTAATCTCAAGAACCCACTAGATTGATAGAACCACCAGTACCATATAATCCAAATAAAAAAGATTCATAGTGAAATTCACATTTCTAAACTTCTTATGGTAACAATGATGATCTAATTTGATTTTTACGAAACATTTAGCCTCCATGAATTATTTTAACTTTTGGTTTTAATTACTTTGTGTCTATTTCAAAACCCAAATATTTTCATTAATTTTCACACAAATACAAGATATCGATTATCTATAAAAATAAAATGTTTCTTTATATAAGTTTCATCCACCAAATCCCTAGGATGAAAATTCATATTTACATGTATATTTTATAGATTTAATCCTCTATAAATGACTAAATTGGGAATGGTTTGGATAGTATTATGCTTAACTACTAGAGAGAAAATTTTAGAAATATTGATGCCCTCCTTCAACTAAAATCTATTAAATTATAGACTTTATTTATAAATTTTTCTTATATCAAAGTAATCCTTTATCATTAACACACACATTCACTTGAGATTTTTATTTTTGAGTGGTAAATATGTTAGCTCCCATGTGTCATTTAGATATAGAAAATTCAAATCCTTCTGTATTTCCAACTATCAGATACCAGAATCACCAAGGGTATGAACTTCTTTTTTGACTCTATGGTTCTCCTCCATCTGTTAAAAGTATATGTATTAAGTCATATCAATACCACTATATTATCTTTGTGACACTTGTAGATATCCAAAATTCATACTTAGATATTCTTTCTTTGGAACTGAAATCTATATAATTTCATCATATAGATCACTTGATCAAAAATCACTAATTTTGAAATTGTTTTGTAAATATTAAATTGGCCTCATCATTAAGCATTACATGTTGCCCTTAGAACATTCCTATGGATTTTGAAAATTTTAGATAGAAATAGATACTTTTTAAATTTATTGATTTTTATTTATTTTTGGCACCTCCATTCACATAAATTTGAAACTGATGTTGATCCCTACCATCAAATTCCTTTTCATTTAATATATTATCCATCCAAATATGTATCACCCTATGTTTTTATGAACTTTTTTTTTCAAATAAGTTAAATTTAATTGATTTATTTCATTGTATGATACACCATTTTAATCATTCTATATACTCTAAAAAAATTTAATCTTACACTACACCTATCATCATCTAAGATAGCAGTACACAAAACACCAAGTTTTTAAAAATTAGCATTTTATTAATTTAAAAAATACGGTTATAACATAGCCCTTAAACATAGTAATATTAATAGTAATAACTAATTTTTCGATATTACTCTTAATATTTTCATTTAGATAAAACATATTGATAATGAAATATATAATATTTGGTAAAGTATATAAATTTAGAAAAAAAATACTATTTACTCAATAGAACTTTTTTTATGTCCTATAAAAAATAATAAAATAAAATTTAGAAACTTTTTTAAATTGAATTAAATAAAATAAACTCAATTTTTTAATTAATAATGTCTAAAATTATCTAAAGTTTAATTTTTGGGCCTTTTCTAACATATCTCATTTTGAGATGAATAGTGAAACTACTGAATTCAATTTTAAAACTGTTTTTTCTGATTTATTTATATAGTTAAATAATATTTTAATTTTATTTTAAAGTTTATTTATATAACTTTTACATAATTTAATATAATTAAATTATCTGGAATTAATTTGACATTTAAATTAGATATAAAAACATATCAACATTTTGATCCTTTTACTTTAAAAACCTGCTTTCATGGCACGTCTATGAGATTAATTTTAAATTAATTTCATGAACTTATAGGTTTATAATTTAAAAAAATGAATTCCATATTTTTAATAATAATAATTTATAGTGTCTAGTATGGTCAACATATCAATTTAACAAAAATATAAGTGAATGTCATGGAAATTAATTATATTCATTAAGTTAAAAACAAGATTAATTATTTACTAAAATTAAAATATAAGGTGTAAACATTACCATATAAGTTTCTAAAAAAATATTTTATGGACATATTTATATGTTTAAACCTATAATTATATATAATGTTCTATTTTTAACCCTTTGGGATAAATAAATTGTGGAGAGAGGACAATTATTTTTAAAATACCTAGTGTATCCCCTTTCCACTTATAAAAGGCCACCACCACTTCACCTCTATTCACAACTCTCATGCCATTTTTATCGAACAAATAATTCCATAATATCCTCAAAAATTCACTTCTTAAATCCTAGAATCCTCACTTTGGTCAGAAATCCAACAAAGGACGCTCTTTGTTGAAAACCAAAAGGAGTTTCCAAATAAGAGGTAACATCCTTCAAAAAGATATATTTTTTTTTATTTCTTCACCCCCTAAATTATAATTATTCTATGATTATATAATAACATAAGTATACTAAATTTAATTAGATTTTTTATGATAATTTTATTGAATATACTAACACACACATCCATCAAATGGGATACACAATTACCATTCATGTGTACGGAGGACTAACGCCTCGCGCACTGATGTTGTTCATTCTACCATTATGACATTTCATAGTTGATAATAATGATAATATTTCTGTTTTTATATGATATATATTATATTTATGATGTATTTATTCTTATATAATTGTTATATAACACATACCTCCATGATTTCCCTTTTGTGTAGATATGGTAACTTTGTTTGTGGACGTGTGGACTACCACCTCCCCAAACCAATGTGATTCATTCACACATTACATAGCATGTATTATGGATGTGTTTAGTAAAAATATATTATATATATGAAATAATAATTATAATATAATTATAATATATATATATATTTCATTCACTTTCTTTCATTCAATACAATAAGAAATTAGAAACAACGTTCATGCATATATACGACATACCATCTCCATTAACGGTGTATTAAATTTCTTATTAATATCATTCATACATTGTTATAAATTCATATATACTGAATTTATATGATATTTATATAAATTTTTTAATTCTTTAAATAATTAAATCATGATCTATGTATGTTTATCAAGATTAATAAATCAAAACATATATGAAAAACAAAACTATTATTACCCGAAACATTATATTAAAATGGAATTGTTAATAAGAAGGTAATATAAAGTCATAGTAAAATAAAATATGGTATGATATATAATAATATTTTCATGTTTTATATTTATAATAAAACTATATTTATTATATATGAGGTTTGAATGTGTACAAATAAACTAAACACTTTAGGTAAGGGTTTTCCTGCCTCACTTTTATTTCTGTGAGACTTATGTCTTATTCACCACTTATATCTATTATGTGGTATATATACTAAACATAAATGTATTATACTATTATTATACTTATATATATGGGTATTTAAATATATATTTAATTATCCCTCTTTCATGGGGTTTATGTGTCAAAAGTTATCAATTCATAAAGTAATTTTGTCTCTATTTACCTTTTTTAAGATAAAAGCCATGTTAGAAACATATATTCTTTATGAGGTGTATATACTACACTTTTAAATGTTATATATACAATAAAATTATTTTCATGATATTTTAAGACTTATTTAGTGTTTTTATCTCATGCGGATTATGATTCAAATTACCAAAGTTTTAATGGTTTACTGCTATAATATCATCATTTATCGAGATTGTTTATGATTATTATTCCATTGATGACATATTATGATCCCAATCTCAAGAACCCTAAGGAATATTATTATACTATAGTTATTTGTGATATATTCATTTAATTGAACTATTTTCCACCCTCTAGTACTTAATATAATTAAAAAGTGTTTTTAAGAAAATATGACCTTATCCATATGTTCAGTCAGAAATCTGTAATCTTTAAAAACTATGTTTTCTAAAAATGAAATTTAATTTTTTTATATTATTATACATTGATATATAAAATATATTTTTATGCATGGTTTAAATTTTTAATGAAATAGTTTTTACAAGGAAATCATCTTATCAGTTTCAGATCGAGGAACTTTGCTAAACCTTTTACAGTGCAGAAGGAATGTTCAGTTTGTATGAATTTATCTGCTATCAATGACATCATATCTAGGAAGCCTATATAATAAATTTTCACAGTTATTTTAAAAAACAATTATGGTTAATAATTATTTTAATTAGTTTAAAATCTTTCATTGTATGTTTTCAAAAAGTTATTTTCAATAAATAAGACTTCAATTATTTCATTGATTGTTTAATAAGATTTCAGAGTTGTTTTGAGAAAAAAATAGATTTCAAAGTGTTTTATATTTTTCAAATAGGAAAGTATATTATACTCCTGAAAAATTTTAATTTATTTTTAAAGCTGAATTTATTAGTTTTAAATGTATTTTTCAAAGGAAATGATTTTGAAAATAAATTATGTTTTTAAAAATTGATTTTTAAGGAAAAATTATTTTCATTATGAAATTATACATGTGATATTTCAAAATCCTCCTCCAACATAGATGAAATCCTTTGATATAGTTTACAATTTATTGGGGATATGATAAAATGAAACCATTATTATTCCTTCTTTTAATGGTTTATGTTTATGATAAAAAGTTTCTTATAAACGTTTCTTCTCTTCCAGTAGTTATACAATAATAAAATGATTATGAATCTAAATTACAATAATAGGTTATTGTATGATTAAATTACTATTAATCCTTCCTATTTTCTATATGTAATGATAATATAATGTGTTTATAATACCCATTTCAATTCATGGGTTATGATATTTTGGATTATTATGATCTTTTGGCACACATATGTATGATTTCATTATGTGATGAGTGGGACCTATATCTCCCTCCAATGAATTGGGTAAAGATAGATGACCCGTGAATATATATGTTATTTGTGAACATGATTAAGTTTTCACTATGTTATGAGTCAACCTTATTACATGTTCACAATGTTATGTGTGAACCTGATTACATGTTCACTACAACATGCATAGACTTGGTTTCATGTCCATATAAGTATGCATAAACCTAATTACATGATAAAAATGTTATGTATTAACATAATTAAATGTTCACAATGTTTTTAATGTTCATGGTTCTGTGTCCATAAGTTTCTGTTTGAGCCTAATTACACATTCACAAAGTTATTCATGAACTTGATTACATGTTCACAATTTTATGTGTGAACCTAATTACATGTTCACAATGTTATGTGTGAACCTGGTTACATATTAACAATGTTATGTGTCGACTTGGATTCATGTCCATAAGTTTATGTGATGGCCTGATTTCATGTCCTAAACCTAATGAGTTAACATACTTCTATTTACACATGTTAAAAATGTTATTAGTTTATGTTTATGCCACAAGTCTATATATTATTTCTATGTTATTCTATCAAGATTTATGTTATTTTATTTACTTATGATTCATGTCTTATGTACTACCAATATTTATTTTATGATTCTTGATTATGATCTTTGTTATGAAGGTTATGATATTATAATGATATGATCATATTCTCATACTCTTATATTAATGTTATACTTATATATATATATCCCTTGTTTACCCTTACTTAGAATCTAATATCACCCATTTTTTATGTTCCCTTTCACATGGTTATTTAGAAAGAATTAATGTAAGAATAATAAAGGGGGGTGTTTTTAAGGGAGAAGTTAATGATTATTCACTAGATTAGAAAAATATGTTCTAATATTCTAAAGGCACTAAACTATTATGTTCCTTAGTTTCATGTTTTTATAATGTGATGAATATTCAATGAAATAACGTAATATCCATTTATGTTAATACCTATGTTTATATAAAATAAATTTCTCATTGAAGAGAAAATTTATACTTTTATTGATTTATTTGAAATTAGATATTTTCATCTACACATCCCACAAATAAACATTCAATAATTTTCACTTATAAATTATATCTATTTTTGGAATAAAAATGTGAATAGTTTAAACTTATAAACAATTTAAGGTGAGCTAAATTCAGTGTCTTCTATATCTATATAAAATTTTGAAATTACTATCCCATTGGTGTTGTGAGGCTCCGATTAATTAAGTATATTTTAATATAAGCTTTTCCCACTAGAAAAACCTCAAGCATCCCAATATTATTCCCTATACTCTCTGATTTTCCCTCAATTCTTGATTCATTCATCTAACTATTTCATTTGTCACATGCATTCTTAATATAGTATTCTCATGCCTAATACATATCTTCCAAAACATGTTCTAAAACATTATTTTGATGTACTCACCAAGGTTTTCTAATGTCATTAATTTCATCTTACATCCTAATTCCATTTCATCCATGGATTTTCATTGCACAGAAAGTCCAGAAAAATTCTAACTTATGTTTCAGGAAGTATACATAAAAATTCCTTTTAGATTTAACTAGGTCATTAATTCCAACAAATATATATACCAGATATTGAATTTGGTTTTTTAGTGTCCTTACACTCAATATAATGATCACCTTCCATAAATACTGGGTATACAACTATAAAAAAAATCCTTAATCATGATTTACCCATTTCTTAAATGTCTTTTACTACATAATAATTTATACCTTTATCACTGTGTTTCCCATGATGTTAGTCCACAAATTTATACTTTTAGCAGTTGATGTTCCAATGAGTGTATCTCCAACTTCCCTTATATTCCTATAAAATGTTCCATACTTTAAACCTCCTTCAATTTCCAAGGAACCCCATGTTATTTTCCAAACTCCCTTAGAAAATTTTAGTTCATTTATATATTCATTCAACCATCATACGGAAATTAGATTCTTATAGTGACTAGGAATATGTTTGACTCTATTTATCTCAAATAAATATCCATTATTCATAGGAGTTTCACATTCCCCTTCCCTGTGCTATTAATAGATTTACCATATGCTAGATATACTCTCCTAAAACTTCTATAGACAAGATTAATCATGCATCCCATCTCACTGGTGGATTGTAAATATGCACAATAACCTATGATCAAATATTTTACTGGTGTATTGACTTTCAAGAGTATGTTAGAATTACTCTCATTTGATATGTTCATGTATTTTAACCCCATATAAGTTTTTCTTCAATAATTTTCTTTATTCCTAAAAAAATACTTATTGAGAGTAAACTTTATTCCATAATGCCAACATGCTTGTCTACATCTAGTATAATTACCTATATTTCTCTCTCCTTACATCCCTTCCAATTGGATTTAACTTAAGGAGGTGAGATCCCTCTTCCATATACATTAATTACATTATTAGTAGGTGTATAAATATACCTCATCTAGGGATCTTTATTTAGATTCATGTTCTATACATCCTTTAATATTGAGTCATTTATTCCACTGAAGTTATTTATTTATGTCACCATTGCATCCCATGATTATAGTAATGATGTTAATAATAGCATAACCCATACATCATCCAAACAAGTAACCTTCGTATACTTGATATGCTTTATAATCATAATGAAATCATTCATATGATCATCATTAGATCTTCCTTTCGATAACATCATGTTCAATAACCAATTCATTAAGCACATAAATTTGAGTGATGTGATATTCTCATATATATATTCCCACATATATATATATATATATATATATATGTGTGTGTGTGTGTTAATAAGGAAACTAACTATATTTTATCTTAGATATTGTAGGCCACATGAATTTCTAGAAACATTCTCACCAAACCTAAATCCTTCACATCCAACTTTTCCCATTCTGATTTCTATATTTCTTCTAGTTTAACATCCTTCAACATAACCTCCAAATATTTCTAGATGAGATAATAATCAATATATATCCCACAAAATATGACATCCATTCCATCAAATATATTGATTTGGAACTCTCTATATTATGATTCCATAACCTTTAAACATAATGAAACCAATTTAATCAAGAAACTTATGATAATGAATGAAGGTCACTTAAACTATTACTAAGAAAACTACTAAGATTACAAGAAAAAAATAATTATACTCTAATAAAAATTATTGAACAAACCTCACATTTTCTTTAAATAATGGAATTTTATCACTAGAAGATCATAATGGAAAAATAGATATCCAATGGAAATTTTATGAATTTAAATGTCACGTAACAAGAAGGAAAATAATTTCATGCTAATCAAAAAACTGGTTCTTTTACTAAATATTAATGACTCTAACTCACAAAAACATTCAAAATAAATTTTTAAAGGAAATAAAAGTGTGTAAATAACTCAAAAAGGTTTTATATGGTTCATAATTTCATGTTACATACATGGAGAAAAGCATTAGTTTATTAATATTGGAAGGAAAAAAGGTTAAGATAATGTGTGATTAGAAAGCCATGTAGATCACTCATGTAAAAAATCGAATAAATCCTTAGAAAATTGTTCCCACCCCTTAATATAGAGGGTCACACTCAGTATTCCAATTGTACAAACTTCCAATATTTTTCGGTTTCTATCCATTTTACTATATAATTTTTGATCCCCTATATCTTTTCTCAATGTGACCACATATCATTACAATAGGAAAAAATTTCCCAATACCATGCCCATTTCATGCGAAATCCATGCTATAAATTGATTGAAACATAGATAGTAACACTTTACGGTAAAAGAGGAAACTTATGAATGAACGGTTAAATGAAAAATAGTTTAATATATCTTATGAAACAACATTTTTAAACCAACACATTTCCATACCTATGAAAAATTCTACCATCACTCTTCCAATGGTCAAAGGTATATCTAGATTTCCTACTTCTGGTGAACTTTCTCCATATATTGAAGAGTATTCACAATACCAACATTATTCACCCACCCTAATCCTTTTATCTTGACCAATATCTCCCTAAAACCATCCCCAAAACTTTTATCATTGACTTGGATGTTCTATTCTCATCAAAAGACCACCCATTAAGGGAATAATCCACTTAGAAAAGGATTTTTACCAATAAGTATGATGATAACTTATAATTACTCTATTTTTAAGAACCCATTATTGATTGTAGTATTTTTTATAAATATGGATAAGTATCCTGATGAATAATAAATATTCAATATGTGTTGAAAGTTATTAAAATGTGTAATTTTAGTATAAATACTCATTATTTCTTCCAATGTTGATATATATAAGATACTGAAAGAGGGGATCCATTAATATGTTTTTAAGAATATATTATTTCATAAGTGAATGTATAGATAATTTTAGAGATTACAATTAAAGTATTGATGTTGAGTTCAAAGTGTACTACAAGCTTATATGTGTTTACTATTATTTATTAGAAAAATAATTAGAAGAAAATAAGAAAAACATTGTCCATCATTAGGGTAGGTCTACCAGCCAAGATGCTTGGAATCTAGGGTTAGTCGTTCAAGCTTAAAGATATGATCCATTCAAGATATGCATGGATATCATATATCACCTTCTTGGGTTGGAATAAGTATGAGAGGGGGAAATATTATTGGACACTGAAATGGGATCAGGCATGAAAAACAACTATAGAGCATCGAATCTGAAGGATTTTATTGATCTGGTGAAGAAGCTAATTTATTTGTAAAGATAAAACAACCCATTTTCATTTATTGATATGGATTTCAATGAAGCAAAAACTATTTATTTATTTTTAAATTATATTCATATAAAATGATTCCATATTACTTTTCTTCAAAATCATTCCATCTAAAGGGGTTTGACACCACTATTATTAATGCTTTATTATTATCTGAGATAAAAAACATACATGAAAAAAAAATATAATGATGATTAATATCAATATAAATATTTAATATGATATTAATTTTAGAATGTTTTATTTTATTAATAGAATTTATGAATTAATAAAAAACATAAAAAGTTTGATGATTCTTTTAAGATAATCTTTACATATCTATTATCATGAGCAGATATGGATCATCATTCAAGTAAATATGAAGAAAGGACATATTAATGGATGATTTGGTGTTATTGAGAATATTACCATTCCAAAAAAATTAAATTCGTGTAAGACAATGCCATTTCACATAACATGGTTTCAAACTGAGCTGACTGTGAGAAACAGATTGTGGTATTGAAAATTTTATCTGAGACAATCACTGATAAGAAATTATGAATCACTTGTGCTATAGTGAATTCCTTTATTGGATTCTTAGTTTCTTACATGGGAGTTGGATTGTGGAAATGAATATTTTGAGGAACACATCAAGGTTAATGTTTATTAGGTTTGGTTATCATGGAAGATTGAAAAAGTAAATGTTGTGTGAAAACAACATGATAGTTATTTTAATCATTTTTGTGTAGGTCATGGTTGGAAAATGGGTAAAAACAGACCCCACATCATAGTGGTGGGTGTTTCAGGAAAGTGGATTACCTCATAGAAATAATAACTCCTTTATGTTTTGTTCTATGTCATGAAGAATTGTATGGAAGATAAGGTCTAGAATTCAAAACAATGAGGAACATTCCATAGTTTATTTTGATTATCCATTTTGAGATGCCTCTATCACTAGGAATTTTATAGAGTTTATCATGGCGAGTTCCATGCCACATGAAAAATTCATAGATTAATGTTATTTTTACCAATTCCGAATGGTTTTTAAATAGTATATTTTGTATTGAAATAGGTCATGATACTTTATAGTCAATATGATGGTTAAATTATACTCAATGAAAAAATATTTAGAGTATGAAAGAATGATATTATAGTGAATTAAATTATGATATCGCGTGGAATTTTAAATAGATGAACAAAAGAAATATATTCAAGTAAATATATATATATGTGAGATGAGGAAGAAAAAGAGGGGTATTAGAATATATTATTCAACTTCACCTAATTTGAGTCAATAAACTAGAAATAGTTCTCATATCTTTTGATGTTGCATATTTTTTTATGTTGAAAGAAAATAAGCAGAAGGGGAGAAGCATTTGAGTGGAGCATTTAGGAATAAACCAACATCTATTGAAGAAGAAAAAATAAGTGTAATATAATACTACATCTTCTATTGAAAATACCTAGAGTCATCGAAGGAGGTTGAGACTACACTAATGTAAGATCCCATCATTTTCCAGGTATTTCCCTCTTTATTTTTTTTGTTGAACCTCTTTCGTTGAGTTTTCCTTCTTTATTAAACACTGGTGGACATGTCCCTTTTTGAGGGTAAAGGGAATTTATAGGGGAAATGAATTAAAATTTTGTGATGTATGTATGTTTGAGTTATTATAGTATGGGTTTTAAGTGTTTCATGGGTCATCAAGGTTTCTTCATTAGTTTGGATGGCTTCAAAGGTTGTTTGGGATTTTCCTATAAAATCATGGGTGAGAGCTATCCTCTAGTCATTTAAATGCAGTGAACATGTTACATGGTGTGTAAAGTTTTCAGGAAGAAATTGTAATACTTAAGGATGTGAAACAGTTACATGTCATAAAAATAGTTCATAACACCAAATGGTCAATCCGGGTTATTTTAACCCAAGAGACTCATTTTTTAGTGATTCTAGTAAATTGATAATTACACATTATAAAAGGGTTTTACACCATGTATTTATCATGCATTGTGGTTTTAAGGCCGCATTTTTCATATGATATTTTTATCATCTAGGTACATACCTTCTCTCTCATACCAAAGGATGACTCAATGTGATTTTTGAGTGCTTTATTCTTTTTGAGAAGACTCAATCAAGTGTTAAATATCTGATGAGTTTGTTTTTCTTTGGTTTTCCCCTCTCTTGAACTTGTTCTCTATTATCACAATATAATATTTTTGATTCTATGGAAATAAGTGTTTGTCATGATCATAACTGATCTATGATATTCTTATGATCTTATTCACTTTCTTTATTGTTATTGTTACTTATTATAAGTGTATTTTTGATCTCTAGATGATGGTAGGTGGTCTAGAACAAAACCCTATTTTACATTACTAATTGTTTATGTATGTGAAATATTGTGTGATTAGACTGAAATAATTCGAATGTTAATTAACTGATTAATAGGTGATGATAAATCATGTGTTTAATTACTCATTAGACCCCTTTGATCCAAATGTGTTGCAAACAGGCTTTCAATTACATATAGGGTGATCCAACCCTTGAAAAATAATGGACACACTAATGTCTTAAAATATGAATTAACATTATATGAGACCTTGGATATTTTCTTGTGAAATATTCACCATATAAAATTATAAAAACATTTATTGGAAATACTTGATATACTCAATATGTTATGGTTTTTTTCACTTTCCTATAATTATGTCAATGAAAACTAGATAAATGAATGTGTAATTAAAGGATAAAGGGAAATTGTCTGAATTGGCCTTTATAGCTTATGATTTTATATGTGTTATTTGGGATTATATATACTATGTATTGATTCATGATGAAAAAATTATATAAATGTCTCATCCTAGTTAAGATGAAATGATTATACAAATGGTTTTTTCCTATTATTCCGAAATGCTAATAAAAAGTGAGTGTACTGGTTATGATGAAATGATTATACAAAGGAATTAGGATAGTTATGTCAAAATTCTTATATAGAGGGATTTTTTCAGTTATGTGATTATGACAAAGACTTCTTGTTATGGTTAGAAAGGTTGTAGTACATGATCAGAAATATTCCATTTTATTTCAAAAATAGTTAGAATGTAGTATTTTATTGATGAATTAATTAAAACTCATGATTATCACTTTATTGCATGCACTTATAATCTAGATTGTTTTTTAGACATGGTGGATTCGACCTACTAATTTTTACTCATACCCTATTTAGGCTATCATTTGTTTCTCGTGCAGATTATGTGGATGTAGGTTTGGGCAAGGCCAAGGGACATTGCTATTGATTGTTTCTTACTATATGGGTTGTATTTTAGGGATTGGATCAACATGGGGTTTGGGACCGGGAATTTTAAGATTATTTTGGATAGCATGGTTTTCTATTTGTATTAATTTTAGGTTGAAATTTCAATAAATTTCATCATATCATTACATGGTTAATTATTACTGGTTTACTTGTTTTATCATTTAACTTCCAATTTTGTATTTTCTTATTTCCACTATTTTCATTGATCTAATATTTTCTTATTTCCAATGTATTGTAACCTTATACCAAGGGGTAAAGTCTCCACCTAATGTTCTCTACACCCCTATAATAGTCAGCAGCCTTGGGCATACAGGGAGGCATGCTTGAGGTCTAGTAACTAACCAAAATGGCCATGTGAGATAGTTCCAAATTAGGGGATTTTACAAAGTGGTATTTGAGGAGGTTTTTCATTTTATGCTGCTTTAATATTTAGGAAAGGTATAAATGAGACTATTATGTTTTAGGAGTTGTTAATGACCCTATGCATGTGAGTATCCAACCCCTGTGTGGTGTTAAATTTGAGTACATATGGATGATAATATTGTTCATGATATTCATTTTTTACAGTTGATATTATATCACCTTAGGTGATTCAAATGTTGTGTGATGTCATTGTTTCTTGAGATTCATACTCAAGGACTAGTATGGAATGAGATGAGTATGCATGAATCATGTAGGAATATAGGGATATATCTTGACGTGTATTATTCATGATAGGAACATATTTATTTTATGTGAAATGTTTTCCTATATTAATTGTTAAATGATAAATGTACTATATCTATTAAATGAAATGAAAAAATATATATTTCATGAATATTCACATGTTAATCCATAATTAAAGAGACCATGATCCAATGGTTCTCTATTATTGTCATATGTTGAGGTTGAACTTGTTTTTATCTAGTGTTCTACAGTGTTTATTTGTCTTGTAGAAAAAATTCCTCCTCGTGATCTTAAAATTGAGTTTCATGAAAGTTTAAATTAGAATGATCCTAATGAAGATGAACCAGAGCTTCATGTATCTCTTAAGGATAAGATGGTTGTTCAGCTTCTCGATGGATTCTTGAGGGTCATTCAATGCATTGAAGGGGATATTGTTCACACCATGCCTTTGATGTATGAGTTTATGAGATATTTACATCAAAAACATCCATATATGTTCACCTGGGAGGGAGGCCCCTAGGAAGATGAGTTCTAGACTGTGTCTGTCTATATGATCTCTGAGCCCCTTGAGACACATAATGATAAGAGGGTAAAGCTTGCTGCGTAGAATCTTCATGTACTAGCCAGGCGTTGGTAGGACATTCTAAAGAAAGATGAATAACAAGAGGAGTTATCCTAGAAGTAATTCTATTGGAAGTTTTTGAGACACTTCTATACTTAGATGATGAGGGGTGAGAAGTGTCCTGAGTTTATGCACCTGATTTAGGAGGGAATTTCAGCAATTGATTATGTTGGATGATTCACTAGCTTATAGTTCTTTACACCATCTTTAGTGTTGATGAGATCTCCAAGTAGATACACACTACTGAAAAAATGACCTATACCAAAAGATTCAAACCATGGGTATATCCCATAAAACCATTGGTATAGGATATACCCATGCTTTAATGAACCATGGGACCTCGAGGGGTTCGTATTTCCCTATACCCACATTTTTTTAGAAACCGTGGGTATAGCCCACTGAAATTTCAACTTACCCACGGTTCTGGTAAACCATGGGTATACATCTAAACCCACGGTTTACATAACCGTGGGTAAACATTTTTACAGAAGAAATTATATACCCACAATTAAGTAAACTATGGTTATATAATGGTTTCTTCACAGCACACATACCCACAGTTCAACAAACTATGGGTATAGATAGTTCTACAGAAGAATATATACCCATGGTTTTTCAAACTATGGGTATAGATGGTTTTCTTAGAAACAACATCCACCCGCATTGGTTTCACCTTTCTTTAGAAAACTAGACTTCAAACCACTATGAAACCACTCCCCCTCATCCTCTTTCACACCCCCACTCTCTCATTGGACACCCCCTACATCCCCTCCCTTCCCCTTGGATAAACCCCCCCAGAAGACCACTCCCCCTTGCACACCCCCACTCTCCCCCTGCAGCCCATCCCTTCCCCCTAGACAGACCCCCAGCACACCACCTCCCCTTTTTCACACCCCCCACTCTCCCCTGGACAAAACTCCCTTGAACACCCCCTGGACAGAACCCCCTTTGCACACCCCCCTGGACACCCCACACTGGACACCCACCTGCTGGAAACCCCCCTAGATGCCCACCTTATACACCGCCCTCTAGACCCCCCCTACCCCACTTGACCCCCTATATACCCCCCATGGACCCCCCCCCCCCCCTCCCCTAAACACCCCCTCTCCCAAGAACCCCCCTTGTACACCGCACCTGGACACCCCCCCCCCACTAGACCCCCCTGGACAACCCCCTAGAAACCCCCCACTGGACACCCCCTGGACCCCCCCACTGGACCCCCTGGACCTCTTGGACACCCCCTACACCCACAGACACCCCCACCCTACCACCCTATATCACCTTCACCCCATCTTCCCCTAATCTTTTCCCCCCACCTACACCCCCACTTCCCAACCCCCCCCCCCCCTGCACCCACCCACCCCCTGCACCCCCACTACCCCATGTTCCCTTCACCCCAACTTCCAACCAACCTTCACCCCCCCCCCACCTACACCCCCCAAACTCCCCTCCCACTCCTGGAAACCCCCAAACCCAGCCCCCTTCCCTGCACCCAACTCCCACCCCCTTTGAAACCACCATAAAACAATGCAAACTAGAATGAAAAAACAATGGAACCACAATGCATTGTTTTCACCTGTTAAAACATAAGCAGAGCTGGACAAAGTACTCAAATAAGAAAAAAGTTCTTATAAGAGAAGACCTAAATAAATTTTTAATGATGAATCATCACAATCATTAATCTCTTATTGAATCCAAATAATGTCTGATAGAGGATGAAAAAAATACATCCTTCCAATAATTCAAAGGAATTGTGAATACTCACCTTTAATTTTTGATATCCCTTAACATGATGAGCCAGGTCTGTACCCGGTGTTTTCTATACCATATCTATCATGGGAGTCTCAAAATATTAAACCCCATGAAAATACCTAGAATAAGTATTGTCACTAGTAGACTACATGTAAGAAAAGGCTGTAGCATTCCCAACCCATTCTACATTAAGAGAAGGGG
The DNA here is from genome assembly GCA_963277665.1 of Viscum album. NCBI lineage: Eukaryota > Viridiplantae > Streptophyta > Magnoliopsida > Santalales > Viscaceae > Viscum > Viscum album. The sequence goes on from OY728125.1 coordinate 1,946,081,387, forward strand.
TTAAGGAAATGACATCTTTCTTGTGCCCACCCTTAACAAGAGTAGAGGTCTAAGAATGCAAAGTAGGTGATCCAGGAACCAGCCTAGAAATGGTACTTGGTAGTGTTGTATTATATCCTTCAAGTCTATCATATATCTTCAAGGAAGAATAAATCATAACATCCAAAATATAAACATTGAATAAGTCACAACTCACTGGTTTTCCAGTTGGACACGCACTGTTCGTATGATAGGTACATGGAGGAATGATTGATAAAGAGTGAACCAAGGCCAAATTAGAATTTCCTCCTTATGCAAAACAACTTTCCATCATAGGTACTGATTGCACAATACAAACAACAGTTGTGGGAGGTTGATATTCACCAACTATCTTATTGGAATCCTTAGCAGCCAATGCAATACCAGAAAGGGATTTCCCCAAATTAGGGGAAAAGTAGTGAGAAACCAAGTATCAAGTTTTTCTCAAGAATTTACCTGAAGTGGTATCAACTATCTCTAAAGTACATTTCTAGTTCATTGAAGAAATCGTTCATTGATCTTTCCAGTAATTGGAATCCACCGCAGCCTGCATATCATATTCCATTTCATCTATACTATGCTCAGATGCTTCTCCAAGTTTTTCATCAAAGATGAACCTTGATAGAGAATATTTAAAAGAAATTGCCTCATAGGATGAATGATAATCATGTACTATATCAGCCCATAAGATAGTATTTTTCACCTACTCTTTAATAAGAGGAATAGGTCCACTAACCTCTCTATCAGAGGAAACTAATTCAAGAACATGATCATCCTAAGGGGGGATTATTGCCACCAAGTCTTGATTGGTTGGATTTGTGAAAAATATATATGGTATGATTGAGGTATGTTTGATTAAAGAGGCATGATATTTGTCCAGAATAATGGAATGAAGGTCTATTGCATGAAGATGTGTTGAAAATATATATATAAAGAGTGAATTCGATGTTTTAACTTATATAAGAAGTCTTGGTAGATGATCTAGGGTGAAGGTATGATTGGAATAATTTCATAATGAAATGACATTCATGATTTGGATATGTTGATATGGGTTTGGAGCATGGATGGAAGTTTATACAGGTTGGAAATTGGATGTGGATCATGTTCACTGGTTGAATTAAAGAGGTGGATGATATATTAAATTTTTAATTGATCTTAATATATGAAATCTGGAACTGATTTAAAATACATTAATGCTGAGGCAATTTTTAACTGGTTTAATGCTGAGGTTACACAACATTTCAACGGCCTACATAAATATTGTTGCCTATGGAGTTAGAAGCTTCCATGAAGCTATTATAGAATGGGAAATATAGTTGTAGGTGTGAAAAAGTAGGCTAACAAGAAATGTTCATGAGGAAAAACAAGCAGCATGTGAATGAAACTCTTGCATGGTTCATATAGTTGCATGAATCAAGTTTTTGGGTCTCATACCAGTGATGTTTTGAATGAATATTTTTTGTAATATAAGTTCCATAGTATTCGGAGTCTTATAGGAAGAGTAAAATGTTGCAATATTTGAGATTTGATTTTAAGGAAAGTTATTAATGAAGACTCAGCATACTGGGTTCTTAAATGAATAATTTTAAATAAAGATTCAAATGTCAGGATTCTCATGAGTTCAAAAGGATAGTTTGAATGTAAATATTTCACACCAAGTTATTTCTATTGTTTCAATTGGATGGATTCTAATTATCAACTCCAAAAATTTATAGTGGCTCATGATCTGATATTACATTACCAAATTAGTTATGAATGTCAATTTCCATTTATTAATCCCAACACATTATCATTTCACTACATTTTATACCCATAACATTTTTAGAATCAATATATATTGCATAGTCTCTCATATCATCTCATTATAAATTCCAATGTACTTGATCCTTATTTGTGGGAATACACAATTCATTCCTAGACATTCTCAATCCCTCCTAAATTATCTTGGTTTCATAGGCCTTCCCATGGTTCAGACATAGACTCTGATATAGGAATACTAGAATGGACTAAGGTTGAGGGGTTATTCCCATGGGCGGGGAACAAGTGTTCGTCCATCAAGAAATTACCACTCAAGAAAGATTTTCCCCACAAAAAATTAATTAAAACAGCAGCCGAAAATAAATAAAATTTCGGCATAACCCATACGTATGTCAAACATCCATGCTGAAGGAAAAGAAAATAAATAGAAGAAAAACAGTAAAAGAAGGCAAAAATGAAACACACTATTAATCCATCAACTACCCCTATCTCCCTCCCCTGCAAAGAAAACTGTGTAGCCACCTCCAGTTCCCTTCTGGCCCCCTTCACAGAACATAAGTACCCATCTTCTGTAGAAAGAGGTAAAAGGCCTAAGTGGTCGATGTGATAAAGAAAATAAAAACTCAACTACAACATAACTATCATCTGTTATTAAACAAGTCACCACCCAACATATAAGAACCACAACGCCTCATGGGTTAAATCATGTTCCTGAAAGAAAGCGGGAAATAGATCCAAGTTTCAAAATGAGATTTTCAAATAGTAGAGTCTTATTAATTAATAATCACTCTTCCTTTTAATGGTATATAATATGTTTGGCTCGAGTTTCAACTTAGTTTGGATTTATTCGATACAATTTTGTTTGGGAAATTTTCATTAGATTAATTTTATCTTGTTTTTATTTATATTAGATTGGACAATTTCATTAATTTGGGTTCTAATCGACACAATTTGATTACATTTGGTTCATATCAGTTTGGTTTTGTTCATATCAGTTGCAGTCATATTGGTTTGAATTCATTATATTTGGCCCAATTTGATTCATCATTTTTAATATCAGATTAGTTCAAGTTAGATAACATGTACTTGGTCTAGTTTATTCTCATTCAATTTTTTTATATTTGAATTATATTTTCATTATTTTGATCATTTAGATCTATTTTGTTTCTTCTGATTTACATTTATTCCTGTACGTTTCAGTGATTTTATAAATTTTTTTCTAAAACTGTTGCATTCTAGTTTCTATTTGGTTTTATTCTATCCATTATGGATCAAATTATGTTGATTCAATTTTGATTCATTTTAATATATTTTGGTTATACTCGGTTTATGTTTGGTTAGTATGGGTTTATGCATGTTGGTTCTATTTGGGGAGGTACATGTTTGGTTTGGTTTGGTTTGGTTTTTGTCATGGTAAATATGTCACACACAATAATCTATTTTAGAGAACATCTAATATACTATTAATTACTACAAATGAATATAAATCACTATCGATATTTTTTAACAATCAACATCACCCTTTGACATATATATATATATATATATATATATATATATATATATATAATATCATAGGCATACCATTATCAAGATACATGAACAATATGAAACAATGAACAACCTAATCTCAGTGATTCATAATGTTTCCTATGCATTTTTCATCAAAAATGTCAAGATCACATACCAAGATCATAGGTGAGCATTCAATCCAAAAAACATTCAAGAATCACCTAAAATTTAACAAACAAAATTCAATCACTAAATAAACTCAATTATATAATATCTACAGTCAAATAAAAACTAATACCTAAGGGAATCCAATTAAATCAATTTCCAAAAAATTAACCCAAAATCCCACAAGCCTAAAGTACCAAATAACTACAATAGAGTATCCCATTCTCGGGTGGGATTCACCTAAAAATATTTAATTAATTAACATGGATTAAAATAAGAGTTGAGGAGAATAGGAATACCTAAAAAGGATTACTTGAAGAGAATAGGAATACCTTTCGAGGTCGGGAGGTAGAGGCTAGGAGGTCACGGAGGTAGCCACGAAGGAGGAGGCAGAGGTGGGGGTGGAGGTGGAGGTGAAGGTGGAGGGAGGGATATGGAAGGTCACTTGTCATTTTGTAAAGGAATATATGATATTCCAACCAAGAAAAAAGGAATATATGAAGAATAATATATCACATAAGGTTGCATTTCACATTGTTTTACATTCAATAAAATTTGTCCTACATAATATGTCTATTTAGAAGAGTGGGGACATCATGTTGTATACACAGATAAATGATGATAAAATTAGGAAAAGAGGATTAAGGATTATCTAAGAAATGAAATGTGGGTATATAACTGTTGGTTAAGATCCCATTTCCACTATGAATAATCAGTTTCAATGAAATAACTTATGGATCATAAAATAGGGAGGAACATATGGGAGACTTCTTTGAATGTTTATGTGGGAAGGGAATATTATAAAGGACCTCAACAACATGATCCTAAATTAGTAGTGTTTTCGATTGTATCCAAATAAAAAAATTTATTGGTATACATACATCCTCATGTATATACAATAGATTAAGATACTTTGCAGGCATGGGGCTAGGTTGGAGGGGGTTGTTGCATTGTAGGTAGGGGATGGGATGGGGGTACCTGTAGGTAGGGGAGGGGGGTAGTTTCTTGTAGGGCATGGGGCTGTAGGAAAGTAGGAGGCTGGGGGAAGGTGGGGGCTGTAGGTAGGCGGGGGGATGGGGGCAGGCAGGGGGTTGGGGGGAAGCTGTAGGCATTGCATGGGGCTGGGGGAAAGGGGAGGGTGTGGGGGTTGTTGAAGGACGGGGGTTGGGGGGCTGCTATAGGCAGCGGTTGGGGGCTGGTGGAGGTCCAGGTAGGGAAGGAGGGGGGTCAGCTGCAGGCAAGGCTGGGGGATGGGGGGTTGGGGGTAGGTATGGGGAAGGCAGGGGGAGGGGTGCGGGTAGCTTCAGGCAGTGCATGGGGTGGGCTTAGTGGAGGGGGCCATGATGTGCAGGGGGTGGAGGGAGTTGATGGGGGTCTGTTGTAGGCAGGGGGATGAGGGTAGGGGGCTACAAGAAGGGGGCTATGAGAACATGAATAATGTGCATGTAGTTGAATTTCTTCCATTCAGTGGTAGTGGAAGACCTATTATTGGGGAAGAAGTTCTTATAATTGGTATAGTGACATCCGGGAGCCGAAGATTGATATATTTCATGAGTTTGATAATGATAGTAGAATACTAGGGGGTTCTATTAAACATATTTCTATACCAATTAGAATACTAACTTGGGTCAAGGAGATATATACTCTCATGAAAAATCATTGGCAGAAGGATGATACCATATCACAACCATTATAGGTGTTGAGTATAATATGATACCTAATAACCCAATTGTAAACACTTATCTACACAATTAATACAATATTTGTCTGATAATAAATGTAAACACAACAAGGAGTCGATTTCCACAGAGGGGATAAACCTTATAAAAATCATTCATGTTGTTTTCTCCTATTTATTTAACACTTCACACATGGTGGTGGTTGTTAGGAATTCATATATGTTATATAGTATCTTGTATATATTTCATAGTCTCTCAACCATCTCACACTCAAATAGAGTCCTAAAAATATGATAATATGAAAATATGATGACTGTAGAAAACATAACATCATTTTAGGAGCCACCCTATACCATAATGATGATGAATTATTACCTAAGTAAAACAGAACATGTAGTCCTAGAACAACCCCCAATGGTTAGAATATATCACCCTGAAAAGCTAATGCATCTAGCTCATAGTCAAATTGATTCCAGAAAATATGAAAATATAAAAAGATGATGACTGCAGAAAAATTATCATCATTATAGGATCCATCCTATCCCATAATGCCAAGGAGTTATTACCCCCTTCTGTTTTAAATTTTGGAATCTCTATGTTAGTATTCCATTTATAATAATTATATTCAATGTTTCATTACTTCATGATTTTAATCCTTCATTGGGAACGCTATCAGTGAAAGATGCGGGAGAATTATTTGATATCACCATCCATGAAGCTTTTAGTAAAATATAACGATGGGAAAATATAAATCCTCATAGAGGATATAAGTTTAAATAGACCACTATGATATAAAATAATGAGGATTCTGATTTGTTTCTTGAATGATATTCAAAGGATAATAAATTCTTATAAAACTCTATTGGGGACTTGATTTCCACTACGTGATTTTCATTACTAAATATTATCTGTGTTATCCCCAAATATAATAAGGGGCATGGAACTAATGCATATAGACATGATGCGGTGGCATCTATCCAAAACATGGATCAAACTGAAATATGTCATGAAAGAGTGTGAACCTGACAAAAAAATTATCTTAAGATATGTGAGCTCCTCTAAATCGTATACCACCCACTAGATGGGATTTAGTTAAATTTAAATGGAAGGTTGTGGATATATCTATAGACCGCATTAAACCCAAATAATTTATGACCATTTAAATTAAGTTGAAAATTTATCGATATGATGTTTAGTTTGATAAATTGGGTTGAATCAGTGTAGAATTATTTAGGGAAAATATTACCACTAAATGAAACTCACACAGAGAGGTCAATATATCTCTTCTATTAAATCCCCCATTGAATGTGGGAACTTATCTATCAATGAGGTTGTAATCTAGTTATTTGTCCAACTTGAAACCCAAAAAACAAGTCTACTTAACCCTGACAGTCACATATAATGAAAAACTTCATCTCATTAGGAAAACAATTAACAATATTTGTAAGAATTTAAACTTGGATGACTCAAGATATATATAAAAAATAGTTAAATTAAATTCATCCCTATCTATTTCTACCCACTACCTCTAATTGGGAATTGACCTATGTAACATCCTGGTTCTGGAAGCCACCCAGAGGTGCCCCATACTCGGTTGGTCACATAGCCTTAAGCACATTTCCCCGAGTGCCAGAGGGTGCCGACTAGCAACAAGGGTCTTGGGTGTGATAATGGGGAAATAATGCCCTCATTGGCTGAGTAACACAGTGGAAGAGAAACAAATATACAACATCCGAAGCAGTAAATATCCAAAAACAGTAAACAGTGGAAGACTGAGATAAAGAAACAATTGGAGAACACATATATATAAATGATGCATGATACATATGTGTCTAGGAAAGAATCCGAACAAGTCAAAATGCTGAATATAGTGCTAAACCAAAGTACAAAAGGAAAACAGATGAGCAACTCCTCAGCATCGCAAGCCCCAGCTTGGTCCCATCTTCTCCAGCTCCAATGTAATCAAGTACCTAAAGTCGAAGGGAACTTTCTCTTATCTATACCTACAGAAATATAATCTCATTGGTCCCAAAAGCATGACCCAAACAGGGTGTGAGACTAATCCCAGTAGGCAACCACCTGAAGATATGTGCCTAACAGTCAGTGAATATATGGAAGGTAAAAGTACAGAAATCAGTAAATAAGAATGAACTCAACAGCAAACAATCTACACTTTCTAGCATTAAATTTACAAACAACTAACCATCCAATCAAGCAAGTAGAACAAATAGGTAAACCTATAGGTATCTATCACAGCCTAAACCCTATGGTTCAACCAACAAGTAATAGAAACCCTCTGGGAGGCACACATAGTCTCACCCCTCTGGTTCAGCTAAAGAATAGACTCTCTTGGAAATCACTCACCGTCAATTCCGCATATAGTCTCGTATCGTAGTAAATGTGATCTGGGGAAGCACTCAACGTATCATTACCCCTATGGACCATGTCGAGGAACTACAAACACTCTGAGGAAGCAATCAACGTCAATTCCCTCTGGGGTCTTGTATTGTATTATAAAGACACTCTAGAGAAGCCCTTATGTCGATTCTCCATGTGGTCTACTACACTATGTTCTCACGTCACTGTGTAAGTAAAAAATCATAGCACGTGTATCGGCCAAAGTAATCTCAAGAACTACTTGGATAGAATTATACAAAATCTCAGCATGGAAGAACAATAGTCACACCATCCTACAATATTAGGCATGGGAAAACAACAGCAGTCAAAAAGGTAAACTAGACCCAACGGTCTAGATAGGAAATAACATGAATTAAAAACACTTCCAAATCATTACAATTATCCTAAAACAGAATCAAAATATTCTACTATAGAAAACAATCAAAGAAGGCAATCAATAGGGCTAAAACGGTAAACTCGCCATACCCCGTTCAAGGGTATTGGTGGAATTTTCACATAATACTCAAATAATTTATACAGAAAGGAAAAAAACCACCTACCTTGATGTTAGTAGATCGATATAATTGAACCACGAGGCTTGATTCGCCTTAAAACTTCGAAGATCTACAAAAACGTCTAAAACGTTCAACCCAAAATAACATGGAAAGAGAGGTAATTGGGAAACTATGCTCTAGGAGAAGAGAGAAATCACTGCTGTGATTCCAACATACTCACCAGTGTTCGAATCGGAAGAGGGACAGAGGTTTGGGGGCTCGTCGAAGATCTGCAGCTACTAAACGCTCTCGGATGAATACAACCTAAAAGAAGTCAATTCTGGCGATTAGACATGACCCCGATGTGTTTAATGAAAAAAGAACAGAAAGTGCATGGCATGTAATTTTAGAGTACATGGCGTGTACTCGCCTTTTCCGTACTCTTCTTTAGGCGGCCTCCATGTCACCCCTACTTGGTCGTGTGTGTGGTCCTGACGTAGCCCTCACACAGCCTCCAGCGGCATCAAAGTACACGACCGTGTACTCATAAAGTACACAACATGTACTTTGAAAATTTTTAGAAACTCCTTTTTTCTTAAAAAATCCAGGAAAAGGAAAAACATACCTGAAATGAAGATCTAGGTTCTTACAAACTTCCCCCCTTAAAGAAATTTGTCCCTGAATTTTCCTAGCATGGTGTAGAAGAAGAAACCTCGAACAACTCTGGCCACTACGATCATACATTAGCCTCCCTCTCCCAAGTCTCGTCCTGTACTCGCCTGTGATGCCATATCACCCATACTAGAGGAACAAACTGGCCACATATAATTTTCGTACTACGATCAATAATCTAGATAGGATGATCCTCGAAAGATGCATCCAACTCCAACTCGACTTCCTTGGGTTGGAAAGCATGAGATGGGTCTGAAAAGTAACGTTGGAGCTGAGAAACGTGGAAGAAGTCATGCATATCCCAATTCCTATAAGGTAACTGCAACCGATAGGCAACCAGTACAACTCTCTCCAACACCTCAAATGGACTGAAGTACCTCGGTGAAAGCTTACCATATCTCCTGATCTGCTTGTGTCCCAACCTCAGTGTGACACGTAGAAAAACCTGATCCCCAACCTCAAACTCCAGAGGTCATCTTTGCTAATCAGCATAAGGATTCTATCAATACTGAGCAGTAGCCATCCTTTTCTTAATCAAATATATCTATTCTGTGGTCTCCTGAGTAAGACGTGGTCCCAGAAAAGATTCCTCTCCTGCCTCCAGCCAACATAAGGGTGACCAGCATGGCCTACCTTACAAAGCCTCATAAGGTGCCATCTAAATAGTCTCTTGAAAACTATTATTGTAGGAAAACTCTACAGGAGGTATATGTTTCTCCCAAGGACCTCCAAAATTTAGGATTCATGCTCGAAGCATGTCCTCAAGCACCTAAATCTTACGGTCGGACTGGCCATCTGTCTGGGGATGGTAAGTTGTACTCAAAAGCACATGTGTACCCAAATATTTCTGAAGCCCCTACCAGACCTAAGAAGTAAAACATACATCCCTTTCTGAAATGATGGAGTGTGGAAATCCATGAAGACGTACAATCTCACGGATGTACAACCTTCCCATCTTGTCAACACTGAAGGTATCCTTAATCGGCAAGAAGTGAGAGAACTTCGTAAGCCTCTCAATGAAAACCTACACTGCATCGTTCCCTTGAGGAGACCTCGAAAACCCCGTCACAAAATATATCGTGATTTCATTACACTTCCACTCGAGAATGGGTAACTACTGTAAAATCCCCACTGGTCAATGATGCTCCGCTTTCACCTGCTAACAAGTGGAACACCTCATAAAGAAACCAGAAACATCCCTCTTCATACCTGGCCACCAATACTGATGGTGTAGGTCTCGGTACATCTTGGTGACACCAGGATGAACTTCCCAAACTGAGGAATGAAAATCCCACATCAGCTCCTCGTGTATATTTTTTGGCACCCATACGCATCCCTGGAGACACAAGATCTCGTCCTCGCCTATGGTTCACCCAGGAATAGGGTCCTATCCTGACACACTGTCCCTTAGGACTTGGCCTTCAGAATCTGATAGATGACTCATTCATACCTGATCATGAAGTGTAGAGGTAATAGCTACAGAAGATAAAAAGTTTTTCCCCTATCTGTCGTTCACCTTCAAACGTATCTCTGAAAATAGATCCATATGTTGCCACTCACTTCTGGCCTCCCGAACTACCTGTATTTGAGTCCTCCTGCTCAACGCATCAGCCACTGTGTTGCCCTTCCCTGGCGTGTAGGCAAGCTGAAAGTCAAAAGACTGAAGGTACTCAACCCACCTTCGTTGTCTCAAATTCATATCATGCTGAGTGAAGATGTACTTGAGACACTTGTGGTCGGTGAAAACCACAAATTTCTCTCCCAGAAGATAATGTCTTCAACAGTGTAAGGAATGAACAACTATAGCCAGCTCGATATCGTGTGTTGGGTAGTTCCTCTCATGTTTCCTCAACTACCGAGACACGTACGCAATTACTCCATCTCCCTGCATAAGCACAGCTCCCAACCCAATACTTGAGGCATCACAATAAAAAGTTTAGCTCTTTCCTGGATCTAGAAAGACTAGTATTGGGGCTGAAGTCAACCTTTCTTTCAACTCATGAAAGGATGAATCACATGAATCTGACCATAAGAACTTCTCACCCATCTTGGTCAGAACCGTCATCAGTGCTTCTAAGTGTGAACAGTCTTGTATGAAGCGTCTGTAGTATCCAACCAGCCCTAGAAAACTCTGCACCTCAAAGACATTTTTCGGCTGCTCCCATGAAACTACTGCTCTCACTTTCTCTAGGTACACTGATACTTCTTTCTCTAAGATAACTTGGCCCAAAAAGTGAATTTATTCCAACCAAAAGTGGCACTTCGAGAACATAGCATATAACTAATGCTCCTTCAGTGTACTCAAAATGATCTCAAGATGGGTACCATGGTTGTGTCGAGTATGATATTACACCAAGATATCATCCACTAAAACAACCACGAAGGAATCGAAGTATGGGTGGAACACTCAATTCATCAGTTCCATGAAAACTACAGGCGTGTTCGTGAGACCGAACGGTATAAACATATACTCGTATAGACCATACTTGCTCCGTAAGGCTGTGATAGGTATATCAGATGGTCTAACATGCAACTGATGGTAACCAGATCTCAAGTCAATATTCTAGAACACCCAGGTTCTTCTAAGCTGTTCAAAGAGATCGTCAATCCTAGGCAAAGGATATTAGTTGTAATGCCCCGACCCCAGTTACCCAGAGTCGGTGCATTATTACATAACATTGGCATGATCACAAGAAAAATCAAATCTCTAAAGACCGATTGGTTTAATAGCCTTGTAAACACTAGATATATTCATAAAGATTTACATTACATCATAAAGTGAAAAACTACTACAACAACATATTGTCTCCATAGTCCACACTATTATCCCCTCATAATATCCATGCTAGTCATTCATAATTTACTTCTTCACATCCTGGGAAAAATAAAACATAGAAAAGGGGTGAGCTCAAATGCCCAGTAAGGATAACAATATAGCGGAAACTTTCATAAATAAGAATAAACATTTAAGGAAGTGTATAACTAAAACAAAAGCCTTTTAAACTTGGACTTCAACATAGTATGGCAAAAATAAAATGAAATAATTCAATTTAATTATTCACAAGGATATTCTACTAATAGGATAATCACATGCATTATCAATAACCACTTTCATAATGATGGAATGCATAATTCCAGACTGTCATAAACACATATCCAAGGCCTCGTGCCAAGACTACAAATAAGATTTTTCCAAGGCCTTGTGCCAAGACACTAGTTTGTCTCATGAGACCTACCGATGCATCGAGGAGCTATAGCGGGCTCCACCCATCACATATTAAGTCCAATGCATTCCCATATGAAAAGGTTTAAACATAACATAAACATTCGTATTAAAACTAGCATACGAAATGTCAATACTTTCACCATAAACCATGAATGGTATAAAAATAACACATCCACAGTCAAACATATCACAAAACCTTAAATACAATATAGAAGTTTTGTATCATAATAAATCAACTTCAAATAAGCGTAAAATCCATCAAAGGATGTTGACATAGATGAAATCAAAACTCTTTTTAGAGAAATATATCTTTCTATTTTGAAATCATTTAAGAGTAATATATTTATAAAATAAACCATTTTCTTTGAAAATATTCTTATAATCTTGTAAGGTAAGCTTCAAATATTTTATAATGGTGGAAAATAGCCTCACCCGCCGTATAAGTTAAAAAAACATTTTTACCTTAATTCTGTCGAAAAGGTTAAAAAGGACCTTGTTTGGAAACCGATGGAAAGATTCATTTATAAACCACTTATAAAAGTCAACAAGGGTATAAATGAATTTAAGCCATAGTCTCTAAAATAGAAATAATTATTTGAAATACATTTTTAAGAAACATGGATGTGGATGATAAAGAGGTCCCAGTAGATAATCGCGTACAAACAACCTCGGATAATGAAGAGATTGCGAAATAAACCCTTACCTTGTACTTTTCCTTAGTTGGGGGAAGGTTAACCTCCTGTATAATGGTGAAATAAATTTTATTAAATTATACAATAATCATATACATTAATATTATATCATATATGATCTTTTAACATTTATTTATTAATAATATCTTAGTATTATCGTTGTTTCGGGTGTTAACTTACTCGTTTTCTTTTATATGTTTTGTTATGTAAGACATGTTTGTAATGGATAGATTGTATCTTATTAATATCTAGAATCATATCAAGTCCTTAAACATTATTTTTAAATCATCAAATGTTAATTATACTTGAATGGATACAATGGAGAATGAATCTCATCGCGTTCGTGGAGACGGTAGTCCGTACATACGCACGAGCGACAATATCATTATTTTTGATATTAAAATAATATATAATTGGATGGTATATCATATATACAGAATTATTATCATGTTATATTTATTATTTACATGAATTATAAATCATTATTATACCCATACAAATAATAATTTATTGAATAACAATTACACCACGGCGTGGAGACGGTAAGTCGTACGTACGCACGTATAGTGACATGTTATTCAAAGGATGGATAGAATAATGAATATGGTTGTACCATATTTATAATAAAATTACATTATATATAAGATACTAGAGTTATTATTTTATAATGGTAATAACAAAGGAAGAAGAAGTGGAAGACGAAATGAACTTGGAAAAGGGTGGTGAAATCATTACCTCTTCTTCGGGTTCTTCCTTTTGATTTGATCAAAAGGGCTCTTAGGTTGGCTTTCTGACTAAAGGAAGTCCTATAGGATGAATTGAGGAATTTTGATAGAGTATTTGGGTAGAGTATGGCCGAACCAAAAGTCTTTGAAGGTATAAGTTAATGAGAATGGCGAGTTTCCTTTTATAAGAGGGTGAGGGGCACCTTTGGAAAAGCTAGAAATATTATTTTATAATAAATTCATATTCGGTTTCTAATGGCTAAAAAGTGTATTATTTAAATTTTAAGGTGGGGATATGTCTAAAACCACTCAACCAATATAATTTAGACAGGTTTGGGTCATTATACTAACTTTATATTTAAGTATTAACTCTTAGTTAATTAATTTCACTTTTACAATGTCTCTTTGTATTTTTTATATTATATGGTTAATAAACATACTATATACATCCAAGAAACCCCCAAGTGGCCCATTAATGATACACCTATCGTGATATAAGTCTCTTGGCCGAACCTTAGATTTTTTAGGAATTTAATATCAATTAATAATATAATATTTTTTTTAAAAACTCTTTTATGTCAATTTTGACACTATTCAATAATTGATTTTTGTAAAAATCATAACAGAATGATTACTTCAAACAAAGTTAATTAAATCATTACTAATATGTCATACTAACCTAGAAAATTATTTTAATTCATAAAAAGTCTCAAATTATTTTTATTTGGGTATCTATAATATCAATCATTTTAATTTTTCACTATTATGGTAATTACTGTATCACCATTGTGTCATAAATAAATTAAATTATTTAATGTCTAAAAATTATAAATAAAATACCATTATGTATGAAATATTGTTAGATTTATAATGAATATTTATAGTCGAAAATCAAACATATATAACCCTACGTAAAAATTGTTTTTCTAAAATATATATGCTTGTGTCACTTTTGTATTCATTTTAACTTAATTAAAATAAAGTGTCCCTATCACTTACAAGTGGCACCATGGGGTCCCAAAATCGACCCAAAGATTCCCATGGTTGGAAATGTATCAACCAATAAGGTTAGGACACGTTTTAGGGTAATTTGTTATTATTATAATATTATTTTTTAACCCTTATTTACTGGATTTACCCTTTAAGCATGGTAAATAAAATATTTACCGAAATAGTTATTCAAAATGTCTAAAAATAAAAGTTACCTATTTACACAATTCGAACATCCTGATTCCAAATATGGAATACATTTTTCCAAATTCAAAACACAAAAGTGGCAGAAATTAATTTAAAATTAATTCCAATTGTCAAAACAAAAAGGGTGTTTTTAAGATATAATAACTATCAAAAGATTGATACTTGTTTATGTTTGGTTTAATTGTGAAATTATGTCCAATGACCAAAATTGTATTAAATGGTAAAAGTATATTCTAAATATACTTTAAAACCACTAAAATTCATAATTTATCACTATTAATTATTTTGATTAAAAAAAAGTTGTTTTTAATTAAAATTTAGTAATTTTCACTATTCATCAAAATATTAAAGTTATCCGAAAAGTACCAAAATTTAAACTTAGGCTAAATTCTATAATACAAATCCAAAAATGAAGTCCATTTTGAGAGATAAAATATATAAAATTTCAAAAAGTAGGTATTACTATTCATAACGGCTAGTTTGATCGGTTGTGGTGTGTGTTAGAACTCGATGTTGCGTACAACACATGCTATTGCATTATTCAAAGAGAAGCGTACCATAGAAGCCTGAGGTGTTACATTCTCCCCTCCTTCAAATAATTTCATCCTATAAATTTCTAGAATACTACCGCATGAAAAGACTCGGGTGGTTCTTCATCATAAGTTCCTCGGGTTCCCACGTTGCCTCTTCCATCTTATGGTTTCTCCACAAAACTTTTACCAGACGCATCGTCCGGTTTCTCAGTACTTGTTCTCTCGTATCAATAATCTTGAAAGGTTCTTCACAATAAGACAGATCTGGTTCCAGTTCTAATTCCTCATATATGAGTACATGCATTGGGTTAGGCATGTATTTCCTCAACAGAGATACGTGGAACACATCGTGAACTTTGGAGAGACTTGGGGGCATTGCCAATCGGTAAGCTACAGCCCAAATTCATTCTATAATTTTGAATGGTCCAATGTACCTGGGACTCAATTTAACTTTCTTACAAAAACATATGACTCCCTTCCATGGAGATACTTTCAGGAAAACATGATCACTGACTTGAAATTCCAAATCCTTCCTTCGATTATCAGCATAGCTCTTCTGCCTACTTTGAGCTGGTTTGATGTGATTTTGGATTACCTTCACCTTTTCCATCGTTTCCACCACCATTTGTGGGCCTATAAGTTTATTTTCACCAACTTCATCCCAACAGGTTGGTGTACGACATCTCTTTCCATATAATGCTTCATATGGTGCCATCTGAATACTCAAATGGAAGCTATTGTTATAGGAAAATTCTGCCAGAGGTAAATATTGATCCCACATACCCTGAAAGTCAAGTGAGAAGGATCTCAACATGTCTTCTAAGGTTTGAATAGTTCGTTCTGATTGTCCATCTGTTTGAGGGTGGTAGTCAGTGCTCAAATGAAGTTCGTTATCCAAGAATTTCTGAAGACTTTTCCAGAATCTTGAAGTAAAACGGGGATCACGATCAGAAACAATCGATAGGGGTACTCCATGAAGTCTCACAGCTTCATCAATATATAGTATTGCTAGATGTTACAGTGGTAGATCTTCTCTTATATCAAGAAAATGTGCTGACTTGGTAAGACGATCAACAATGAACCATATTTCATTGTTCCTTCTATGAGTCTTTGGTAGCCCCATGACAAAGTCCATCGTAATATTGACCCATTTCCACTCCGGTATGGGAAGAGGTTGCATGACTCCTCCAGGATGTTGGCTTCCAGCTTTAACTTGTTGAAAAACCATACATCATGACACAAAATCATCAATCTCCCTCTTCATGTTGTCCCACCAAAAATGTTCATTCAAATATCTATACATTTTGGTGCTCCCATAGTGTATAGAGAAATTGGAACATTAAGCATCATCCAACAATTCCATTTTTAGATCAGGTATATCGGGAACACAAAGTCTCTTCCCGAATTTCAAAATTCCATCTTCATACACAAAGTCTCTCAATCTCACATCATTCACAGCTTTAATCTTCTTTTGAAATTCTTCATCATCATTTTGAGAACTCTTAATCCTTTCTAGTAAAGATGGTTTGGCAACCATTTGAAAAAGAATTGATGTTTCACCTTCCCTGGTTATTCCCATGTCCATCTTCACTAGATCCATGAAAATTGGATCCCTTTCAATTCTCATATTATTCAAAACTCCATGGTCTTTTCTGCTCAAAGAATCTTCCACCTTGTTTTCCTTCCCTGGGAGGTAGTGTATCGTGCAATCATAATCCTTGAGTAATTCAAGCCATATCCTTTGCCTCATGTTGAGTTCTTTTAGTGAGAAAATATACTTCAAACTCTTGTGATCAGTATAAATCTCACATTTTTCACCATAGAGGTAGTGCCTCTATATCTTCAAAGCAAAGATCACAATTGATAACTCGATATCAAGAGTAAGATACTTTTGCTCATGAATTTTCAACTGTCGTGATGCATAGGCAATAACCCTATCATTCTGCATAAGGACACAACCAAGTCCTTTCTTTGATGCATCACTATAAATAAAGAACCCGTCATTCCCCGATGGTGGAGTCAATATAGGAGCATTGACTAATCTTCTCTTCAGTTCTTCGAAAAATTCTTCACACTCTTTTTTCCAAACAAATTTAACCCCTTTACGTGTGAGCTTCGTTAATGGGTTAGCCAATCGGGAAAAATTTTGGATGAAACGTCGATAATAACCTTCCAAACCAATAAAACTGCGTACCTTAGTTATACTCCTAGGTTCTGGCCATTCCTGGATTTCCTTGGTCTTAGAAGGATCAACAGAGATTCCATCTTTAGAGAAAATATGACCAAGAAAAGAAATCTCATGAAGCCAGAATTCACACTTGCTAAACATCCCATATAATTCATGTCTTCTCAGAGTCTTCAAGATAATGTGCAAGTGATTTTCATGATCTTCATAGATTTTGGAGTATACCAAGATATCATCAATAAATACCGACACAAATTCATCGAGATATTCCTTGAAAACTCTATTCATCATATCCATGAATATAGAGGGTGCATTAGTCAATCAAAAAGTCATTACAGTAAACTTGTAATGCCCATACCTGGTTGAAAATTCTATCTTCGGAATGTCTTCCTTCTTTACACACAACTGATGGTATCCAGATCGAAGGTCAATCTTTTAAAAGTATTGAGCTCCATAAATTTGGCCAAATAAATCATCAATGTGAGGTAGGGGATACTTGTTCTTTATTGTTATAGCATTGATCTCCCTATAGTCGATACATAACCTCATAGATCCATCTTTCTTTTTAAGAAAAATAACAGTGGCTCCCCATGGAGAAACACTAGGGAGAATAAATACCTTATTACTCAATTACTCTAGTTGTTTCTTTAGTTCAACTAATTCTACAGTGGCCATTCTATAAGGGGTCTTCGATATAGGCCTTGATCCATGAATTAAATCAATGGAAAACTCAACTTCTCATTCTGGAGGATGTCCTGGTAAATCTTCCGGAAATACATCTAAATATTCTTTCACAATAGGTACATCCTCTATTTGAACATTCCTTTCCTCACCCACAGTCATTTCATTCTCTTCCTCCCCGATAATTGAATTTAGTTGAGCTACTGGGGGTGGATATAGATAAGAATTAGGTGGGGACGATTCTGCTCTAAAGATAAGGTGTTCCTTATCGTCATCATCAAAAATCGTAACCTCCTTCTTCTTTTAATAAATCTTTGCATCATAATCCGAAAGACAATCTATACCGAGGATTATATCAAACTCAATCATAGGTATGACGATGAGATCAGCGGATAAAGAACATTTATGTGCTCTAATGGGGACTGATTCACCAAACTTTGTTGCAATAATACTTCCCTTAGGAGTTTTAACTAACAACTCCCTTGTTAAATCAAATTGGAAATATCTAATTTTCTTAGCAAACTGGGAAGATATGAAACAATGCGATGATCCATAATCAAATAATGTATTTTCTAAACTTGAGGAAACCATTAAATTACATTCCACCACATCTTTTGGAGATTCTACCTCAGCAGTAGTGATAGAAAAAGCTTGGTATTCATACCTTGGCCTTTTCTGAGGTAAGTTCCCCTAAATATTAGGACATTTATTTGCATAATGTCCCATATCTGTGCAATTGCAGCATTGAACATTGGTATCTTCCTTCTTCCCTTTGCAATCACGAGCTTGGTGGCCTTTTTCACCTCACTTGTAACGGACGCCCATTCCCTTCAAGCAAGTACCGGGGTGTTTCTTCCCACATTTACCACCAGATGGATATTCAACCTTTCCCTTCTTCCCCTTATTTCCATTCCCATATTGGTCAGCAGATCTCTTCTTCTCTTTCTTTGCTTTAAAGTCATAAGACTTAGGGAATTCCTTTTCTGTTATGATAGCACATGAGACAATGTCTTCATACGACGAGAAGGATTGTGAGACTAATGCTCGATGGAGAAATGGTTTTATCCCATCAAAGAAACGATCAATCTTACTTTTTGGGTTACGTATATAATCTCCAGCATACCTTTCTAACCTTGTAAAGTTATCCTCATTCTTTGTGACATTCTCATCCTCCTTTTGTCTCAGACACAGGAATTGTCTTTCCATATCTGCTCGATGGTCACGAGGAAAGTATTTTTCTAAAAACAGAACTTTGAACTCCCTCCATTCCATATTTTATATTTCATCATCTTCCTTTGTGTTTTGAATCAATGGCCACCATTGGTCAGCATCTCCAGTGAGCCAATAAACTGCCATGATAAATTTTTCCTTTTCACTACTCCCCAAAGCCTGAAATATTTTCTCTATGGAATTTATCCATTGCTCAGCTACTAAGGGATTTGTACTCCCATTAAAAGTTGGTGGTTTTTTCCTCATGAATCGATCTAACATTGATCATCAATGCTGCGGATCAGGGTGCTCCATACGGGTAAGATTATTATTCATAACCTGAGTGAGTTGTCATAGTATAGTGATTAGCTGATCGGCACCAGTTGCATCACCAGCTCCACTATAATTATATTAAGTAGGAGGGAAATCCCTATATGGAGTGCATGCATTGATATGGTTTCCATTTCTTCCACTAGATTCCATTTCTAAAAAATGGTATAAACTAGATCAGTTTATGAATCAAAATACATAATCCCATACTTATAAAACCCTTAACATAAATTGAACTATTTATGGATATATTCCATAATCATAAAAATGATTTCTTTGAGGAATTATATACTCATAAACCCTTCATAATGATTTGTAAAGAAAATGAGAGTTATCCTAAGCATATCCCCCGGGAGTGTCGTAACCAATAGTGCAACAAGGCCCGTTGTCGTGCACCAGTTCCTGTTCGAGTCTAGCTCAAAGCAGTGTTTTCGGGTTTTACCATTAGGTACATCTGTGCCAGAGCCGCCTCAACCTACTCGTATCCAGACATGGATGTATTGCTAAGAAAACTCACAAAATCTCTACAATACTAAAATTCTAGAAATTTATTCTATACTAATCCTAAAAGTCCATCTTAGGTCTATGTGCTCTAATCAGAGTTTATCTAAATATAGCTTCCAAGGTTTGTACTAAACTTCCTATGATACCAACAGTAACGCCCCGACCCCAGTTACCCAAAGTCGGTGCATTATTACATAACATTGGCATGATCACAAGAAATATCAAATCTCAAAAGACCGATTGGTTTAGTAGCCTTGAAAATACTAGATATATTAATAAAGTTTTACATTACATCATAAAGTGAAAAACTACTACAACAACATAGTGTCTCCATAGTCCACACTATTATCCCCTCATAATATCCCTATAGGTCCTTCATAATTTACATCTTCACATCCTGGGAAAAATAAAACATAGAAAAGGGGTGAGCTCAAATTCCCAGTAAGGATAACAATATAGCGGAAAATTTCATAAATAAGAATAAACATTTAAGGTAGTGTATAACTAAAACAAAAGCCTTTTAAACTTGAACTTCAACATAGTATGGAAGAATTAAAATGAAATAATTCCATTTACTTATTCACAATGATATTCTACTAATCGAATAATCACATGCAATATCAATAACCACTTTCATAATGATGGAATGAATAATGCCAGACTATCATAACCACATATTCAAGGCCTCGTGCCAAGACTACAAATAAGATTTTGCCAATGCCTTGTTCCAAAACACTAGTTTGTCTCATGAGACCTACCGATGCATCGAGAAGATATAGCGGGCTCCACCCGTCACATATTAAGTCCAATACATTCCCATATGAAAAGGTTTAAACATAACATAAACATTCGTATTAAAACTAGCATACAAAATGTCAATACTTTCACCATAAACCATGAATGGTATAAAAATAGCACATCCGCAGTCAAACATATCACAAAACCTTCAATACAATATAGAAGTTTTGTATCATAATAAATCAACTTCAAATAAGCGTAAAATCTATCAAAGGATATTGACATAGATGAAATAAAAACTCTTTTTAGAGAAATATCTCTTCCTATTTTGAAATAATTTAAGAGTCATATATTTATAAAATAATAAATTTTCTTTGAAAATATTTTTATAATCTTGTAAGGGAAGCTTCAAATATTTTAAACGGCGGAAAATAGCCACACCCGCCGTATAAGTTAAAAAAACATTCTTACCTTAATTCTGTCGAAAAGGTTAAAAAGGACCTTGTTTGGAAAACGACGGAAAGCTTCCTTTATAAACCACTTATAAAAGTCAACAAGGGTATAATTGAATTTATACCATAGTCTCTAAAATAGAAATAATGATTTGAAATACATTTTTAAGAAACATGGATGTGGATGATAAAGAGGTCCCAGTAGATAATCACGTATAAACAACCTCAGATAATGAAGAGATTGCGAAATAAACCCTTACCTTGTACTTTTCCTTGGTTGGGGGTAGGTTAAACTCCTGCATAATGGTGAAAAAATTGTTTTTAAATTATACAAGAATCATATAAATTAATATGATATCATATATGATCTTTTAACATTGATTTGTTAATAAAATCTTAGTATTATCGTTGTTTCGGGTGTTAACTTACTCATTTTATTTTATATGTTTTGTTACATAAACCATGTTTGTAATGGATAGGTTGTATCATATTCATATCCAGAATGATATCAAGTCCTTAAAAATTATTTTTAAATCATCAAATGATAATTATACTTGAATGGATACGATGGAGAATGAATCTCATCGCGTTCGTGGAGATGGTAGTCTGTACGTACGCATGAGCGACAATATCATTATTTTGATATTAAAATAATATATAATTGGATGGTATATCATATATAAAGAATTATTATCATGTTATATTTATTATTTACATGAATTATAAATCATTATTATACCCATCCAAATAATAATTTATTGAATAACAATTACACCACGACGTGGAGACGGTAAGCCGTACGTACGCACGTATGGTGACATGTTATTAAAAGGATGGATAGAATACTGAATATGGTTGTACCATATTTATAATAAAATCACAGTATATATAAGATACTAGAGTTATTATTTTAGAATGGTAATAACAAAGGAAGAAGAAGTGGAAGAAGAAAGGAACTTGGAAAAGGGTGGTGAAATCATTACATCTTCTTCGGGTTCTTCCTTTTGATTTGATAAAAAGGGCTCTTAGTATGGCTTTATGACTAAAGGAATGCCTCTATGATGAAGTGAGGAAATCTGAGAGAGTATTTGGGCAGAGTTTTGCAGACCCAAAATTATTTTAAGGTGTGAGTTAATGAGAATGGGGAGTGCCCTTTTATAAGAGGGGTGAGGGGCACCTTTGGAAAAGCTAGAAATATTATTTCATAATAAATTCATATTCGTTTTCTAATGGCTCCAAAGTGGATTATTTAAATTTTAAGGTGGGGATAGGTCGAAAAAAACTCAACCAATATAATTTAGACAGGTTTGGGTCATTATACTAACATTATCTTTAAGTATTAACTCTTAGTTAATTAGTTTCACTTTTACAATGTCTCTCTGTATTTTAATATTATATGGTTAATAAACAAACTATATACATCCAAAAGACCCCCAAGTGGTCCGTTAATGATACACATATCATGATATAAGTCTTTTTGCCGAACCTTAGATTTTTTATAAATTTAATATCAATTAATAATATAATATTTGTTTTAAAAACACTTTTATGTCAATTTTGACACTATTCAATAATTGATTTTTGTAAAAATCATA
Organism: Viscum album; assembly: GCA_963277665.1. Classification (NCBI taxonomy): domain Eukaryota; kingdom Viridiplantae; phylum Streptophyta; class Magnoliopsida; order Santalales; family Viscaceae; genus Viscum; species Viscum album. The sequence continues at coordinate 1,946,104,149 of OY728125.1, forward strand.
ACAGAATGATTACTTATTAAAAAGATAATTAAATTATTCCTAACATGTCATATTAACCTATAAAATTAGTTTAATTAATAAAAAGTCTCAAATTACATTTATTTGGGTAACTAGAATATCAATCATTTTAATTTTTCACTATAATGGTAATTACTGCATCACCATTGTGTCATATCTAAATTAAATTATTTAATGTATAAAAATTATAAATAAAATACCATTATGTAGGAAATAGTGTTATCTTTCTAATGAATATTTATAGTCAAAAATCCAACATATATAACCCTACGTAAAAATTGTTTTTCTAAAATATATATTCTTTTGTCACTTTTGTATTCATTTTAACTTAATTAAAATAAAGTGTCCCTATCACTTACAAGTGGCACCATGGGGTCCCAAAATCGACCCAAAGATGCCCATGGTCGGAAATGTGTCAACAAATAAGGTTAGGATACGTTTTATGGTAATTTGTTATTATTATAATATTATATTTTAACCCTTATTTACCGGATTTACCTTTTAACCTTGGTAAATAAAATATTTACCGAAGTAATTATTCAAAATGTCTAAAAATAAAAGTTACCTATTTACCCAATTTGAACATCCTGATTCCAAATATGGAATCCATTTTTCCAAATTCAAAACACAGAAGTGTCAGAAATTAATTTAAAATTAATTCCCGCTATCAAAACAAAAAGCGTGTTTTTAAGATATAACAACTATCAAAAGATTGCTACTTGTTTATGCTCGGTTTAATTGTGAAATTATGTCCAATGACCAAAATTGTATTAAATGGTAAAAATATATTCTAAATATACTTTAAAACCACTAAAATTAATAATTTATCACTATTAATTATTTTGATTAAAAAAAGTTGTTTTTAATTAAAATTTAGTAATTTTCACTATTCATCAAAATATTAAAGTTATCCGAAAAGTACCAAAATTTCACCTTAGGCTGAATTCGATACTCCGAATCCAAAAATGAAGTCCATTTTGAGAGATAAAATTTATAAAATTTCAAAAAGTAGTTATTACTATTCATAACGGCTAGTTTGATCGGTTGTGGTGTGTGTTAGAACTCGATGTTGTGTATAACACATGCTATTGCATTATTCAAAGAGAAGTGTACCGTAGAAGCTTGGGGTGTTACATTCTCCCCTCCTTCAAATAATTTCATCCTCGAAATTTATAGAATACTACCACATGAAAATACTCAGGTGGTTCTTCATCATAAGTTCCTCGGGTTCCCACGTTGCCTCTTCCATCTTATGGTTTCTCCACAAAACTTTTACCAGACGTGTCGTCCGGTTTCTCAGTACTTGTTCTATCGTATCAATAATCTTGAAAGGTTCTTTGCAATAAGACAGATTGGGTTCCAGTTCTAATTCCTCATAGATGAGTACATGCGTTGGGTCAGGCATGTATTTTCTCAACAGAGATACGTGGAACACATCGTGAACTTTGGAGAGACTTGGCGGCATTTCCAATCGGTAAGCTACAGCCCCAATTCGTTCTAGAATTTTGAAAGGTCCGATGTACCTGAGACTCAATTTACCTTTCTTACCAAAACGTATGACTCCCTTCCATGGAGATACCTTCAGGAAAACATGATCACCAACTTGAAATTCCAAATCATTCCTTCGATTATCAGCATAGCTCTTCTGCCTACTTTGAGCTACTTTGATGTGATTTTGGATTACCTTCACCTTTTCCATCGTTTCCTCCACCAGTTGTGGGCCTACAAGTTTTCTTTCACCAACGTCATCCCAACAGGTTGGTGTACGACATCTCTTTCTGTATAATGCTTCATATGGTGCCATCTGAATACTTGAATGGAAGCTATTGTTATAGGAAAATTCTACCAGAGGTAAATATTGATCCCACATACCCTGAAAGTCAAGTGAGGAGGATCGCAACATGTCTTCTAAGGTTTGAATAGTTCGTTCTGATTGTCCATTTGTTTGAGGGTGGTAGGCAGTGCTCAAATAAAGTTTAGTATCAAAGGCTTTCTAAAGACTTTTTCAGAATCTTGAAGTAAAATGGGGATCATGATCAGAAACAATCGATAGGGGTACTCCATGAAGTCTCACAACTTCATCAATATATAGTCTTGTTATACGTTCCAGTGTTAGATCTTCTCTTATATCAAGAAAATGTGCTGACTTGGTAAGACGATCAACAATGACCCATATTGCAGCGTTCATTCTAGTAGTATTTGGTAGCCCCATGAAAAAGTCCATAGTAATATTGTCCCATTTCCACTCCAGTATGGGAAGAGGTTGCATGACTCCTCCAGGCTATTGGCTTCCAGCTTTCACTTGTTCAAAAACCATACATCTTGACACAAAATTAGCAATCTCCCTCTTCATGTTGTCCCACCAAAAATGTTCCTTCAAATATCTATACATTTGGGTGCTCCCAAGGTGTATAAAGAAATTGGAACTATAAGCATCATCCAGAAATTCCATTCTATAAGGACATTCATTTCCATAATGTCCCATTTCCCTGCAATTTTAGCACTGAACATTGGTAGCTTCCTTCTTCCCTTTGCAATCATGAGCTTGGTGGCCTTTTTCACCACACTTGTAACAGACGCTCATTCCCTTCAAGCAAGTACCGGGGTGTTTCTTCCAACATTTACCACAGGATGGATATTCAACCATTCCCTTCTTCCCCTTATTTCTATTCCTAGATTGATCAACAGATCTCTTCTTCTCTTTCTTTTCTTTAAAGTCATAAGACATAGAGAATTCCTTTTCTGTCTTGATAGCACATGAGACAATGTCTTCGTACGACGAGAATGATTGAGATGCTAAGGCTCGACGGAGAAATGGTTTTAACCCATCAAAGAAACGATTGATCTTACTTCTTAGGTTACGTATATAATCTCCAACATACCTTTCTAACCTTGTAAAGTTATCCTCATACTTTGCGACATTCTCATCCTCCTTTTGTCTCAGACTCAGAAATTTTCTTTCCATATCTTCTCGATGGTCACGAGGAAAGTATTTTTCTAAAAATATATCTTTGAACTCCCTCCATTCCATATTTGATACTTCATCATCTTCCTTTGTGTTTTGAATCAATAACCACCATTGATCAGCATCTCCAGGGAGCCAGTAAACTGCCATGATAACTTTTTCTCTTTCACTACTCCCTAAAGCCTGAAATATTTTCTCTATGGAATTTATCCATTTCTCAGCTACTAAGGGATTTGTAATCCCATTGAACGTTGGTGGTTGTTGCCTCATGAATTGATCTAACATTGATCCTCCACGCTGCGGATCAGGGTGCTCCATATGGGTAAGGTTATTATTCATAACCTCAGTGAGTTGTCCCAGTATGGTGAATAGCTGATCGGCACCAGTTGCATCACCAGCTCTACTATAATTATCTTGAGTAGGAGGGAAATCCCTACATGGAGTGTGTGCATTGATATGGTTTCCATTTCTTCCACTTGACACCATTTCTAAACAATGGTATAAACTAGATCAGTTTATGAATCAAAATACATAATCTCATACTTATAAAACACTTAACATAAATTGAACTATTTATGGATATAATCCATAATCATAAAAATGTTTTCTTTGAGGAATTATATACTCATAAACCCTTCATAATGATTTGTAAAGAAAATGAGAGTTATCCTAAGCATATCCCCCGGGAGTGTCGTAACCAAGAGTGCAACAAGGCCCGTTGTCGTGCACCAGTTCCCGTTTGAGTCTAGCTCAAAGCGGTGTTTTCGGGTTTTACCCCTAGGTACATCTGTGCCAGAGCCGCCTCTACCTGCTCGTATACAGATAGGGATGTATTTCTTGGAAAACTCACAAAATCTCTACAATACCAAAATTTTAGGAATTTCTTCTATACTAATCCTAAAAGTCCATCTTAGGTCTATGTGCTCTAATCAGAGTTTATCTAAATCTAGCTTCCAAGGTTTGTACTAAACTTCCTATGATAAAAACTATAACACCCCGACCCCAGTTACCCTGAGTCGGTGCATTATTACATAACATTGGAATGATCATAAGAAAGATCAAATCTCAAAAGATCGATTGGTTTAGTAGCCTTGGAAACATTAGATATATTCATAAAGTTTTACATTACATCATAAAGTGAAAAACTAATACAACAATATATTGTCTCCATAGTCCACACTATTATCCCCTCATAATATCCCTATAGGTCATTCATAATTTACTTCTTCACATCCTGGGAAAAATAAAACATAGAAAAGGGGTGAGCTCAAATGCCCAGTAAGGATAACAATATAGCGGAAACTTTCATAAATAAGAATAAACATTTAAGGAAGTGTATAACTAAAACAAAAGCCTTTTAAACTTGAACTTAAAAATAGTATGGAAAAAATAAAATGAAATAATTCCATTTACTTATTCACATGGATATTTTACTAATCGAATAATCACATGCAATATCAATAACCACTTTCATAATGATGGAATGCATAATGTCAGACTATCATAACCACATATTCAAGGCCACGTGCCAAGACTACAAATACGATTTTGCCAAGGCCTTGTGCCAAAACACTAGTTTGTCTCATGAGACCTACCGATGCATCGAGGAGCTATAGTGGGCTCCACCCGTCACATATTAAGTCCAATTCATTCCCATATGAAAAGGTTTAAACATAACATAAACATTCGTATTAAAACTAGCATATGAAATGTCAATACTTTCACCATAAACCATGAATGGTATAAAAATAGCACATCCATAGTCAAACATATCACAAAACCTTCAATAAAATATATAAGTTTTTTATCATAATAAATCAACTTCAAATAAGCGTAAAATCCATCAAAGGATATTGACATAGATGAAATCAAAACTCTTTTTAGAGAAATATCTCTTTCTATTTTGAAATATTTTAAGAGTCATATATTTATAAAATAAAACATTTTCTTTGAAAATATTCTTATAAGCTTGTAAGGGAAGCTTCAAATATTTTATAACGGCAGAAAATAGTCGCACCCTCCGTATAAGTTAAAAAAACATTCTTACCTTAATTCTGTCGAAAAGGTTAAAAAGGACCTTGTTTGGAAAACGACGGAAAGATTCATTTATAAACCACTTATAAAATTCAACAAGGTTATAATTGAATTTATACCATAGTATCTAAAATATAAATAATGATTTGAAATACATTTTTAAGAAACATGGATGTGGATGATAAAGAGGTCCCAGTAGATAATCACGTATAAACAACCTCGGATAATGAAGAGATTGCGAAATAAACCCTTACCTTGTACTTTTACTTGGTTGGGGGTAGGTTAAACTCCGGTATAATGGTGAAATAATTGTTTTTAAATTATTCAAGAATCACATACATTAATATGATATCATATATGATCTTTTAACATTGATTTGTTAATAATATCTTAGTATTATCGTTGTTTCAGGTGTTAACTTGCTCGTTTTCTTTTATATGTTTTGTTACATAAGTGGTGTTTGTAATGAATAGGTTGTATATTATTCATATACAGAATTATATCAAGTCCTTAAATATTATTTTTAAATCATCAAATGATAATTATACTTGAATGGATACGATGGAGAATGAATCTCATCGCGTTCGTGGAGACGGTAGTCCGTACATACGCACGAGCGACAATATCATTATTTTGATATTAAAATAATATATAATTGGATGGTATATCATATATAAAGAATTATTATCATGTTATATTTATTATTTACATGAATTATAAATCATTATTATATCCATCCAAATAATAATTTATTGAATAACAATTACACCACGACGTGGAGACGGTAAGTCGTACGTACGCACGTATGGTGACATGTTATTAAAAGGATGGATAGAATACTTAATATGGTTGTACCATATTTATAATAACATCAAAGTATATATAAGATACTAGATTTATTGTTTTATAATGGTAATAACAAAGGAAGAAGAAGTGGAAGAAGAAAGGAACTTGGAAAAGGGTGGTGAAATCATTACCTCTTCTTCGGGTTCTTCCTTTTTATTTGATCAAAAGGGCTCTTAGGTTAGCTTTATGACTAAAGTAATGCCTCTAGGATGAAGTGAGGAAAGTTGAGAGAGTATTTGGGCAGATTTGGGCTGAACCAAAAGTCTTTGACGGTGTGAGTTAATGAGAAGGGCGAGTGCCCTTTTATAAGAGGGGTGAGGGGCACCTTTGGAAAAGCTAGAAATATTATTTTATAATAAATTCATATTCGGTTTCTAATGGCTACAAAGTGGATTATTTAAATTTTAAGGTTGGGATAGGTCGAAAACCACTCAACCAATAGAATTTATACAGGTTTGGTTCATTATAATAACATTATCTTTAAGTATTAACTCTTAGTTAATTAGTTTCACTTTTACAATGTCTCTTTGTATTTTTATATTATATGGTTAATAAACAAACTATATACATCCAAGAGACCCCAAAGTGGTCCATTAATGATACACCTATCATGATATAAGTCTTTTGGCCGAACCTTAGATTTTTTAGGAATTTAATATCAATTAATAATATAATATTTGTTTTTAAAAACTCTTTTATGTCAATTTTGACACTATTCAATAATTGATTTTTTAAAAACTTATAACAGAATTATTACTTATAAAATAGTTAATTTAATCATTCCTAACATGTCATATTAACCTATAAAATTAGTTTAATTCATAAAAAGTCTCAAATTATATTTATTTGGGTATCTAGAATATCAATCATTTTAATTTTTCACTATTATGGTAATTACTACATCACCATTGTGTCATAAGTAAATTAAATTATTTAATGTCTAAAAATTATAAATAAACTTCCAATATGTAGGAAATCTTTTTATATTTCTAATTAATATTTATAGTCGAAAATCCAACATATATAACCCTATGTAAAATTTTTTTTTTCTAAAATATATATGCTTGTGCCACTTTTGTATTCATTTTAACTTAATTAAAATAAAGTGTCTCTATCACTTACAAGTGGCACCATGGGGTCCCAAAATCGACCCAAAGATTCCCATGGTCAGAAATGTATCAACCAATAAGGTTAGGACACGTTTTAGGGTAATTTGTTATTATTATAATATTATTTTTTAACACCTATTTACCGGATTTACCCTTTAACCATGGTAAATAAAATATTTACCGAAGTAATTATTCAAAATGTCTAAAAATAAAAGTTACCTATTTACACAATTTGAAAATCCTGATTCCAAATATGGAATCCATTTTTCCAAATTCAAAACACAGAAGTGGCAGAAATTAATTTAAAATTAATTCCCACTGTCAAAACAAAAAGCGTGTTTTTAAGATATAATAACTATCAAAAGATTGATACTTGTTTATATTCGGTTTAATTGTTAAATTATGTCCAATGACCAACATTGTATTAAATGGTAAAAATATATTCTAAATATACTTTAAAACCACTCAAATTCATAATTTATCACTATTAATTATTTTGATTAAAAAAAGTTGTTTTTAATTAAAATTTAGTAATTTTCACTATTCATCAAAATATTAAAGTTATCTGAAAAGTACCAAAATTTCACCTTAGGCTGAATTCGATACTCCAAATCCAAAAATGAAGTCTATTTTGAGAGGTAAAATTTATAAAATTTCAAAAAGTAGGTGTTACTATTCATAACAGCTAGTTTGATCGGTTGTGGTGTGTGTTAGAACTCGATGTTGCGTACAACACACGCTATTGAATTATTCAAAAAGAAGCGTACTGTAGAAGCTTGTGGTGTTACATTCTCCCCTCATTCAAGTAATTTTGTCCTCGAAATTTCTAGAATACTACCGCATGAAAAGAATCGGGTGGTTCTTCATCATAAGTTCCTCGGGTTCCCACGTTGCCTCTTCCATCTTATAGTTTCTCCACAAAATTTTACCAGACGCGTCGTCCGGTTTCTTAGTACTTGTTCTATCATATCAATAATCTTGAGAGGTTATTCGAAATAAGACAGATTGGGTTCAAGTTCTAATTCCTCATAGATGAGTACATGCGTTGGGTCAGGCATGTATTTCCTCAACAGAGATACGTGGAACACATCGTGAACTTTGGAGAGACTTGGCGGCATTGCCAATCGGTAAGCTACAGCCCAAATTCGTTCTAGAATTTCGAAAGGTCCGATGTACCTGGGACTCAATTAACCTTTCTTACCAAAACATATGACTCCCTTCCATAAAGATACCTTCAGGAAAACATGATCACCGACTAGAAATTCCAAATCCTTCTTTCGATTATCAGCATAGCTCTTCAGTCTAGTTTGAGCTGCTTTGATGTGATTTTGGATTACCTTCACCTTTTCCATCGTTTCCTCCACCAGTTGTGGGCCTACAAGTTTTCTTTCACCAACGTCATCCCAACAGGTTGGTGTACGACATCTCTTTCCGTATAATGCTTCATATGGTGCCATCTGAATACTCGAATAGAAGCTATTGTTATAGGAAAATTCTACCAAAGGTATATATTGGTCCCACATACCCTGAAAGTCAAGTGAGAAGGATCTCAACATGTCTTCTAAGGTTTGAATAGTTTGTTCTGATTGTCCATCTATTTGAGGGTGGTAGGCAGTGCTCAAATGAAGTTCAGTATCCAAGGCTTTCTGAAGACATTTCCATAATCTTGAAGTAAAACGGGGATCACGATCAAAAACAATCGATAGGGGTACTTCATGAAGTCTCACAACTTCATCAATATATAGTCTTGCTAAATGTTCCAGTGGTAGATCTTCTCTTATAGCAAGAAAATGTGCTGACATGGTAAGATGATCAACAATGACCCATATTGCATCGTTCCTTCTAGGAGTCTTTGGTAGCCCCATGACAAATTCCATCGTAATATTGTCCCATTTCCACTCCGGTATGGGAAGAGGTTGCATGACTCCACCAGGCTATTGGCTTCTAGCTTTCACTTGTTGACAAACCATACATCTTGACACACAATCAGCAATCTCCCTCTTCATGTTGTCCCACCAAAAAAGTTCCTTCAAATATCTATACATTTTGGTGCTCCCAGGGTGTATAGAGAAATTTGAACTATAAGTATCATCCAGCAATTCCATTTTTAGATCAGGTATATCGGGAACACAAAGTCTCTTCCCGAATTTCAAAATTCCATCTTCATGCACAAAGTCTCTCAATCTTCCATCATTCACAGCTTTAATCTTCTTTTGAAATTCTTCATCATCGGTCTGAGAACTCTTAATCCTTTCTAGTAAAGATGGTTTGGCAACCATTTGAAAAAGCATTGATGTTTCACCTTCCCTGGTTATTCCCATGTCCATATTCACTAGATCCATGAAAATTGGATCCCTTTCAATTCTCATATTGATCAAAACTACATGGTCTTTTCTGCTCAAAGCATCTTCCACCTTGTTTTCCTACCCCGGGTGGTAGTGTATCATGCAATAATAATCATTGAGTAACTCAAGTCATCTCCTTTGCCTCATGTTGAGTTCTTTTTGTGATAAAATATACTTCAAACTCTTGTGATCAGTATAAATCTCACATTTTTCACCATAGAGGTAGTGCCTCCATATCATCAAAGCAAAGTTCACAACTGCTAACTTGAGATCATGAGTAGGGTAGTTTTTCTCATGAATTTTCAACTGTCGTGATGCATAGGCAATAACCCTATCATTCTGCATAAGGACACAACCAAGTCCATTCTTCGATGCATCACTATAAATAATGAACTCGTCATTCCCCGATGGTAGAGTAAATATAGGAGCATTGACTAATCTTATCTTCAGTTATTCTAAAAATTCTTCACACTCTTTTGTCCAAACAAATTTAACCCCTTTACGTGTGAGCTTCGTTAATGGGTTAGCCAATCGGGAAAAATTCTGGATGAAACATCGATAATAACCTGCCAAACCAATAAAATTGTGTACCTCAGTTATACTCATAGGTTCTGTCCATTCTTGGATTTCCTTGGTCTTAGAAGGATCAAAAGAGATTCCATCTTTAGAGAAAATATGGCCATGAAAAGAAATCTCATGAATCCAGAATTCACACTTGCTAAACTTCCCATATAATTCATGTCTTCTCAGAGTCTTCAAGATAATGCGCAAGTGATTTTCATGATCTTCGTATCTTTTGGAGTATACCAAGATATCATCAATAAATACCAACACAAATTCATCGAGATATTCCTTGAAAACTCTATTCATCAGATCCATGAATATAGAGGGTGCATTAGTCAATCCAAAAGGCATTACAGTAAACTCATAATGCCCGTACCTGGTTCAAAATGCTATCTTTGGAATGTATTCCTTCTTTACACACAACTGATGGTATCCAGATCGAAAGTCAATCTTCTAAAAGTATTGAGCTCCATGCAGTTGGTCAGATAAATTATCAATGTGAGGTAGGGGATACTTTTTCTTTATTGTTATAGCATTGATCTCCTTATAGTCGATACATAACCTCATAGATCCATCTTTCTTTTTAACAAAAATAACAGTGGCTCCCCATGGAGAAACACTAGGGCGAATAAATCACTTATTACTCAATTCCTCTAGTTGTTTCTTTAGTTCAACTAATTCTAAATTGTCCATTCTATAAGGGGTCTTCGATATAGGCCTTGATCCATGAATTAAATCAATGGAAAACTCAACTTCTCGTTCTGGAGGATGTCCTGGTAAATCTTCCGGAAATACATCTACATATTCTTTCACAACAGGTACATCCTCTATTTGAACATTACTTTCCTCAGCCAGAGTCATTTCATTCTCTTCCTCCCCAATAATTGAATTTAGTTGAGCTACTGGGGGTGGATCTAGATAAGAATTAGGTGGCGATGATTCTTCTATAAAGATAAGGTGTTCCTTATCATCATCATCAAAAATTGTAACCTCCTTCTTCTTACAATAAATATTCGCATCATAATCTGAAATCCAATCCATACTGAGGATTATATCAAACTCAATCATAGGTATGATGATGAGATCAGCGGATAAATAACATTTATTGCTCTAATGGGGACTGATTCACAAAACTTTGTTGCAATGATACTTCCCTTAGGAGTTTTAACTGACAACTCCCTTGTTAAATCAAATTGGAAATATCTAATTTTATTAGAAAACTGGGAAGATATGAAACAATGCGATGATCTAGAATCAAATAATGCATTTTTTAAACTTTAGGAAACTATTAAATTACCTGCCACCATGTCTTTTTGAGCTTCTACCTCAGCAGTAGTGATAGCAAAAGATTAGGCTTCATACCTTGGCATTTTCTGAGGTAAGTTCCCCTGATGATTAGGACATTCATTTGCATAGTGTCCCATCTCCGTGCAATTGTAGAATTGAACATTGGTAGCTTCCTTCTTCCCTTTGCAACCACGATCTTGGTGGCCTTTTTCACCACACTTGTAACAGACGCCCATTCCCTTCAAGCAAGTATTAGGGTGTTTCTTCCCACATTTACCACAGGATGAATATTCAACCTTTCCCTTCTTCCCCTTATTTCCATTCCCATATTGATCAGCAGATCTCTTCTTCTCTTTCTTTGCTTTAAAGTCATAAGACTTATGGAATTCCTTTTCTGTCTTGATAGCACATGAGACAATGTATTCGTACGACAAGAAGGATTGTGAGACTAATGCTCGATGGAAAATGGTTTTAACCCATCAAAGAAACAGTCAATCTTACTTTTTGGGTTACGTATATAATCTCTAGCATACCTTTCTAACCTTGTAAAGTTATCCTCATACTTTGTGACATTCTCGTCCTCCTTTTGTCTCAGACTCAGAAATTGTCTTTCCATATCTTCTCAATGGTCACGAGGAAAGTATTTTTTTCTAAAAACAGATATTTGAACTCCCTCCATTCCATATTTGATACTTCATCATCTTCCTTTGTGTTTTGAATCAATGACCACCATTGGTCAGCATCTCCAGTGAGCCGGTAAACTGCCATGATAACTTTTTCCCTTTCACTACTCCCCAAAGCCTGAAATATTTTCTATATGGAATTTATCCATTGCTCAGCTACTAAGGGATTTGTACTCCCATTAAAATTCGGTGGTTTTTTCCTCATGAATCGATCTAACATTGATCATCCATGCTGCGGATCAGGGTGCTCCATACGGGTAAGGTTATTATTCATAACCTGAGTGAGTTGTACTAGTATGGTGATTAGCTGATCGGCACCAGTTGCATCACCAGATCCACTATAATTATATTGAGTAGGAGGGAAATCCCTACATTGAGTGTGTGCATTGATACGGTTTCTATTTCTTCCACTAGACGCCATTTCTAAACAATGGTATAAACTAGATCAGTTTATGAATCAAAATACATAATCCCATACTTATAAACCCCTTAACATAAATTGAACTATTTATAGATATAATCCATAATCATAAAAATGTTTTCTTTGAGGAATTATATACTCATAAACCCTTCATAATGATTAGTAATGAAAATGAGAGTTATCCTAAGCATATCCCCTGGGAGTGTCGTAACCAAGAGTGCAACAAGGCCCGTTGTCGTGCACCAGTTCTAGTTCAAGTCTAGCTCAAAGTGGTGTTTTCGGGTTTTACCACTGGGTACATCTGTGCTAGAGCCTCCTCTACCTGCTCGTATCCAGATAGGGTTATATTGCTCGGAAAACTCACAAAATCTCTACAATACTAAAATTCTAGGAATTTATTCTATACTAATCCTCAAAGTTCATCTTAGTTCTATGTGCTCTAATCAGAGTTTATCTAAATATAGCTTCCAAGGTTTGTACTAAACTTCCTAGGATACCAACTGTAACGCCCTGACCCTAGTTACCCAGAGTCGGTGCATTATTACATAACATTGGCATGATCACAAGAAAGATCAAATCTCAAAAGACCGATTGGTTTAGTAGCCTTGGAAACACTAGATATATTCATAAAGTTTTACATTACATCATAAAGTGAAAAACTACTACAAAAACTTATTTTCCCTATAGTCCACACTATTATCCCCTCATAATATCCCTATAGGTCATTCATAATTTACTTCTTCACATCCTGGGAAAAATAAAACATAGAAAAGGGGTGAGCTCAAATGCCCAGTAAGGATAACAATATAGCGGAAACTTTCATAAATAAGAATAAACATTTATGGCAGTGTATAACTAAAACAAAAGCCTTTTAAACTTGAACTTAAACATAGTATGGAAAAATTAAAATGAAATAATGCCATTTACTTATTCACATGGATATTCTACTAATCGAATAATCACATGCAATATCAATAACCACTTTCATAATGATGGAATGCATAATGCCAGACTATCATAACCACATATTCAAGGCCTCGTGCCAAGACTACAAATAAGATTTTTCCAAGGCCTTGTGCCAAAACACTAGTTTGTCTCATGAGACCTACCGATGCATCAAGGACCTATAGCGGGCTCCACCCATCACATATTAAGTCCAATGCATTCCCATATGAAAAGGTTTAAACATAACATAAACATTCGTATTAAAACTAGCATAAGAAATGTCAATACTTTCACCATAAACCATGAATGGTATAAAAATATCACATCCATAGTCAAACATATCACAAAACCTTCAATACAATATAGAAGTTTTGTATCATAATAAATCAACTTCAAATAAGCGTAAAATCCATCCAAGGATGTTGACATAGATGAAATCAAAACTCTTTTTAGAGAAATATCTCTTTCTATTTTGAAATAATTTAAGAGTCATATATTTATAAAATAAAACATTTTCTTTGAAAATATTCTTATAAGATTGTAAGGTAAGCTTCAAATATTTTATAACGGTAGAAAATAGCCGCACCAGCCGTGTAAGTTAAAAAAACATTCTTACCTTAATTCTGTCGAAAAGGTTAAAAAGGAACTTGTTTGGAGAACGACGGAAAGATTCCTTTATAAACCACTTATAAAAGTAAAAAAGGGTATAATTGAATTTATACCATAGTCTCTAAAATATAAATAATGATTTTAAATACATTTTTAAGAAATATGGTTTTGGATGATAAAGAGGTCCCAGTAGATAATCATGTATAAACAACCTCGGATAATGAAGAGATTGCGAAATAAACCCTTACATTTTACTTTTCCTTGGTTGGGGGTAGTTTAACCTCCTTTATAATGGTTAAATAATTGTTATTAAATTATAAAAGAATCATATAAATTAATATGATATCATATATTATCTTTTAATATTGATTTGTTAATAATATCTTAGTATTATCGTTGTTTCGGGTGTTAACTTACTCGTTTTCTTTTATATGTTTTGTTACGTAAGACATGTTTTTAATGGATAGGTTGTATATTATTCATATCCATAATGATATCAAGTCCTTAAACATTATTTTTAAATCATAAAATTATAATTATACTTGAATGGATACGATGGAGAATGAATCTCATCACGTTCGTGGAGACGGTAGTCCGTATGTACGCACGAGCGACAATATCATTATTTTGATATTAAAATAATATATAATTGGATGTTATATCATATATACAGAATTTTTATCATGTTATATTTATTATTTACATGAATTATAAATCATTATTATACCCATCCAAATAATAATTTATTGAATAACAATTACACCACGATGTAGAGACGGTAAGCCGTACGTACGCACGTATGGTGACATGTTATTAAAAGGATGGATAGAATACTGAATATGGTTGTACCATATTTATAATAACATCATAGTATATATAATATACTGGATTTATTATTTTAGAATGGTAATAACAAAGGAATAAGAAGTGGAAGAAGAAAGGAACTTGGAAAAGGGTGGTGAAATCATTACCTCTTCTTCGGGTTCTTCCTTTTGATTTGATAAAAATGACTCTTAGGTTGGCTTTCTGACTAGAGTAATTCCACTAGGATGAAGTGAGGAAGGTTTAGAGAGTATTGTGGCAGAGTTTGGATGAACCAAAAGTCTTTTAAGGTGTGATTTAATGAGAAGGGGGAGTGACCTTTCATAAGAGGGGTGAGGGGAACCTTTGGACAAGCTAGAAATATTATTTTATAATAAATTCATATTCGGTTTTTAATGGCTCCAAAGTGGATTATTTAAATTTTAAGGTGTGGATAGGTCGAAAAACACTCAACCAATATAATTTAGATAGGTTTGGGTCATTATACTAACATTATCTTTAAGTATTAACTCATAGTTAATTAGTTTCACTTTTACAATGTCTCTTTGTATTTTTATATTATATGGTAAATAAACATACTATATACATCAAAGAGACCCTCACGTAGTCCATTAATGATACAAATATCATTATATAAGTCTCTTTGTCGAAACTTAGATTTTTTAGGAATTTAATATCAATTAATAATATAATATTTGTTTTAAAAACTCTTTTATGTCAATTTTGACACTATTCAATAATTGATTTTTGTAAAAAACATAACAGAATGATTACTTATACAAAAGTTAATTAAATCATTTCTAACATGTCATATTAACCTATAAAATTATTTTAATTCATAAAAAGTCTCAAATTATATTTATTTGGGTATCTAGAATATCAATCATTTTTATTTTTCACTATTATGGTAATTACTGCATCGCCATTGTGTCATATATAAATTAAATTATTTAATGTATAAAAATTATAAATAAAATCCCATTATGTAGTAAAACGTGTTAGATTTCTAAAGAATATTTATAGTCAAAAATAAAAAATATATAACCCTATGTAAAAATTAGTTTTCTAAAAGATATATTCTTGTGTCGCTTTTGTATTCATTTTAACTTAATTAAAATAAAGTGTCTCTATCACTTACAATTGGCACCATGGGGTCCAAAAATCGACCCAAAGATTCCCATGGTCGGACATGTATCAAAAAATAAGGTTAGGACACGTTTTAGGTTAATTTTGTTTTATTATAATATTACTTTTTAACTATTATTTACTGGATTTACCCTTTAACCATGGTAAATAAAATATTTACCGAAGTAATTATTCAAAATGTCTAAAAATAAAGTTACCTATTTACAAATTTTGAACATCCTAATTCCAAATATGGAATCCATTTTTCCAAATTCAAAACATAGAAGTGGCATAAATTAATTTAAAATTAATTCCCGCTGTCAAAACAAAAAGCGTGTTTTAAATATATAATAACTATCAAAAGATTGATACTTGTTTATGTTCGGTTTAATTGTGAAATTATGTCCAATGACCAACACTGTATTAAATAGTAAAAATATATTCTAAATATAATTTAAAACCACTCAAATTAATAATTTATCACTATTAATTATTTTGATTAAAAAAGTTGTTTTTAATTAAAATTTAGTAATTTTCACTATTCATCAAAATATTAAAGTTATCCGAAAAGTACCAAAATTTAACCTTAGGCTGAATTCGATACTCCGAATCCAAAAACGAAGTCCATTTTGAGAGATAAAATTTATAAAATTTCAAAAAGTAGGTATTACTATTCATAACGGCTAGTTTGATCGGTTGTGGTGTGTATTAGAACTCGATGTTGCGTACAACACACGCTATTGCATTATTCAAAGAGAAGCGTATCGTAGAAGCTTGGGGTGTTACATCAGTTCATGACCGTCAATTGGTTCAGCTTCCGATAGTCCACACACAGCCTAAGGGTACTGTCTTTCTTCTTCACAAATAGGACAGGTGAACCCAAATGAGAAGTATTGGGTTGGATGAAACCCTTTGCCTGCAACTCCTCCTACTTCTTCTTGAGCTCTTGCAACTCAGGTGTAGCCATCCTATAAGGAGTAATGGACAATGGTGTCACTCTTGGAATGATATTAATAGAAAAACCTACCTCACTCTCTAGAGGAAAAACTGAACAGCCCTCTAGAAAGACATCCCTAAAACAATCCACCATTGGAGGAAAGTCTAACTGTGAAGTACCCTAGTCATTCAGGTACAGACCAACAATATGATCTATAACCCCACCTACCCATGATTCTCGGGTCCTGCTCTACTCTCCTAGACATCCAACTCACCTCGATGAAGAAAAGATTCACCCTTTGGTGATATGAAGCTCACCCTGCGATGATAACAGTCGACGAATGCCTGGAATGGAACTAACCAGTATATCCCAAGGATGACATCATAGTTTATCATCTCTAGTACATAGAGGTCCCATAGAAAGTGATACCCAACAACCTCTATAGGGAACTCCTTGCACTGACGTACACTAGCCGTTCTTATCCCCAATGGTGTATCTAGATTCAAAGTATCGATAGAGGAAATGATGAAGAGACCAAGGCTCTCCACAACAGAAACAGAGATAAAGCTATGAGAATCCCATGTATCAAAAAGATCAGAAGATAAAACTGAGGCTACTAAGATCATACATCGAACTATAGAGGGTCCTGGATCCTGCTCTTACTGGGTCTGCTCCACTGAAAAAGCGTGACCTGTACCATGACCCTGTGACCGTGTCTGACCACTCTAAGATGATCCACCATATTGTCACTGAAAAACCGGTGACTGACCGCTATGTCCTCGACCTCCACCTTGGCCTGAACGGCCGGAAGAACTCTAGTTCCTGGACTGGTGAGAAACTGGTGGCGCTACTCGTGAACAAGGAGTCATGGATGAACCCCTGTCACCAGTTTCTGGTGAGAAACCTGACAGAAGAGCTAAAGATGACCCATCTTACCGCAATATTGTCACTCTACTAGGTCTCTTTGGAACTACAGCCTCGTATGGCCAGCCCTTCCACACTGGTATCATACCACCTGGCTACCTGAAGATTTGTCTCGCTACCTCGGATCACCGCACGTAGTCTCCCTACGGCGCTTCCTATTGTCAGCTCGTGAATCACAGACTCTGGAAGTGGAACCAACTGGGCTCTCAGCTCCATAATATCTCAGATTGTGCTCTGTAATCTGTGCCTATTTGATGATGGAAATGATGGAAGTCAACCTGAATATATTCACCTGTGAGAGGATCTCCGGTCTGAGACCATCCTCAAACTTCCTTTCCATGAACAACCCATCTCTGCCCTGGAGGGGTGTGAAATGCTAAAGCTTAGTGAAACGAAAGGAATACTCCATGACAGAAAGAGTTCCCTGCTCTAGGCTCATGAACTCTAATGCCTAATTTACCTTCAAGGTCTCAGGATAAAAGTAGTCATAAAAGACGCACAGGAACTCCTCCCATGTCATAACTTGCTGATGACCCGCCTATGAGATCATGTCCCACCACCTCTTGGTGAAGTCTCATAGCATGTAGGTAGTGATATTGAACCGCCTTTCTGGAGGTGTCTCTAGATGCACAAAGATCATCATCATGGATTCTAGTCATGTCTCTGTATCCTGAGGTCCTCCTTCCCCTAAGAAGGTGGGAGGATGCTACTACTGGAAAACTCGCATCAAGTCTACCATAGTCGAGGCAGGAGGTGGTTCTCCCTGGATGGTCTGCATCATCCTTATAAATCCATCCCTAAAATTCACATTGGAACCTGTAACCAGTATCACTGCTGGTGGCATGGATGACACAATAGGAGGATATGCGGGAATCACTTGATCATCCATATCTGGCGTCTGATCACAGGACTGCAACTGGAGAACAACCGGAGGACATCTCAGTGGCATGAATCTGCAAGGTCAAACGGACACCTTGGATTTAATATTATCAATAACTGAAAGTAGAATGGACAAGAAAGGAATAGAAGAAAAAATCATTCAAGTACTATAAAACATGACTACACAACATGTTCCCTTAAGTCATTCACATGGGTGTGTACTTCAGTTTAAACCGGTCGTGTAACACCCCAAACACACGGCGTGTTATCATAACACACGACATGTACCGGAATCCTCTTCCCCTACCTGAGTCCTTCTACACGGCTAAGCCACGCGACTCTCCCAAGACAAGACTACACTGCGTGTTCTCAGAAGACACGACATATACTAGACAAGCTTCACCTAACCTGTGTTGTTAGTGACATGGTTAGACACACAGCTCGAACCACACGACATGTTCCTGACAGACAAGAAATTTACGCGAAAGGATAACATCCAACCTTGTTGTTCGTGAAACGGACGGGTACCTGGGTCAGACTACACAGCGTGCTCAAGGTAGACACGACGTGTATAAGAAGAGACTCCACTAACCATGTTGTTAACTACACGGCCAAACTCCTAGTATTCCCCTACATGGTGTGCACAATAAGTACACGATGTGTTCCCATGAAATTTTCCTTATCCTGTGTCTCTTCCCACATGGCCTGTGACGCGGTTAGAGAATACACGACATGTATAGAAGGTACACGGTGTGTACTTATGACAAATATTTTCTTCCTGAACAGAATAACACATGGAGTTTAGTCAAAACTACACGGCTTTTATTATGGGGTTTTCCAGACAGAAACTAATCTAGAGCCCAGGAAACACTAAAACGAACTCTAAAAGTACCATATTTCAATCCGTGAGGCGCCATACTCCTCGTGAATCAAAGTTTGGCATCTTTAACAAGTTAGAAACAAGGTAAAAAATTCAATGATCCACCAAATTCTGGTACATGAGGGCCCATAACACCTCAATAACCAAAGATTGGAATTCATTCAAACAAAACCTTACACAATAAATGCTCTAACAAGAAGAAGATATTTTTATCAAGGCATCTATCATAATAGCATGCATATTCTACACAATATCTATCCCAAAAACATGAAATTGCTAATGCATCCTAGATGACATGGAAAGAATACATGACATGTGATTTCTAGCAGGTGCCTATATGATGCATGAGATGGAATACCCTCATCTCATCAGGTTGTGACAGAAAATAGAACCTCAATAACATCAACGGTAATAGTAAAAAACATGTGAATCACCCAAAGTTGAAATCAAATCAACTGTAAAATTGCAAACCAGTCAAAATACAATAAATGAGGTAGATTGGATTTTCCATGTACACGGGTTATCTACTCCTGGGAACAACTTATTACCAAGTACCTATTCCATCTTATACCTGGTTAAAGGCTCCAAATAGTTTTTCAAGAGAAAAGAATCTGTTGATACCACTTTGTAATGTCCCGGTTCCGGAAGCCACCCAGAGGCTCCCCGTACCTAGTTGGTCACATGGCCTCAAGCGCATTTCCCCAAATGCTAGAGGCTGCCGACTAGAAGTGAGGGCTTTGGGTGTGATAATGGGGAAACTATGCCCTTATTGGCATAGTAACACAGTGGAAGAGAAAAAAATATACACTAGCAGAAGTAGTAAATATCCAACAACAGCAAACAGAAGAAGACTGAGATAATGAAAATACTGGAGAACACATATATAAAAATGATGCATGATACATATGTGTCTAAGAAAGCAGACAAACAAGTCACAATGCTGAATACAGTGCTAAAACAAAGTACAAAAGGAAAACAAATGAGCAACTCCACAACATCACAAGCCTCATCTTGGTCTCATTCTCTCCAGCTCCAATGCAATCAAGTACCTATAGTCGAAGGGCACTTTCCCTTATCTATAACTACAACAATATAATCTTTTTTTGCCAAAATCATGACCCAAATAAGGTGTGAGACTAATCCCAGTAGGCAACCACCCGATGATCCGTGCCTAATAGTCAGTGAATATATGGCAGGTAAAAGTACGTAAACAGTAAACAAGAAAGTACTCAGCAGAAAACAATCCACAGTTTCTAGCATTAAAATTACAAACAAGTAAGCAGCCACTCAAGCAAGTAGAAAAAATAGGTAACCCTCTAGGTAGGTATCACATCCTAACCCCTATGGTTCAACCAAAAAAGTACTAGCAACCCTCAGAGAGTCACACACAGTCTCACCCCTCTGGTTCAGCTAAATAATAGACTCTTTGGGGAAGCAATCACTATCAATTCCCCCTATAGTCTTGTATCATACTAAAGGTGCTCTGGGGAAGCACTCAATGACTCATTCCCCATGTGGCCCACATTGAGGAACTACAGACACTCTGAGGAAGCACTCAACGTCAATTCCCCTTGTGGTCTCGCATCGTATTATAATGACACTCTGGAGAATCCCTTACGTTGATTCTCCCTATGGTCTACTAAACTAGGTTCTCACAGCCCTGTGTAAGTCAAAAAGTATAGCGAGCGTATCAGCCAAATTAACCTCAAGAAATACTTGGATAGCATTCTACAACATCTCAACATGGATTAACAACAGTCACACCATCCTACAATAATAGGCATGGGAAAACAACAACAGTCAAAAAGGTAAACTAGACCCAATGGTCAAGACAGGAAAGAATATGCATGGAAAACACTTCCAAAGCCTAAAAATTAGCCCAAAACACAATCAAAATCCTCTACTCTAGCATAAAAGTAAATCAAGAAATCAATAGGGCTAAAACAGTAAACACGCAATACCCCATTCAAGGGTATTGGTGAAATTTGAACATAATACTCATAGAATTTCTATAGAAAGGAACAAACCACCTACCCTGATGTTAGGATATTGATATACTTGAACCATGGTTCATGAATCTCCTTAAAAAATCTATGATCTATAAAAACATTCTCAAATTTTTAACCCATGATAACATGGAAAAGATAAGGAATTGGGAAACAATACTCTAGGAGAAGAGAGAACTCTTCGTTTTGATTCAAATGAACTCATCGGTGTTCGAATTGGAGGATGGACAGAGGTTTGGGGGCTCATCTAAGATCCACAACTACTCGGCACTCTTGAATGAAGACGACCTAAAAGAAGTTGGTTCTAGTGATTAGACCTGACCGCGGTGCGTTTAATGAAAAAAAAGTACACGGCGTGTAATTTTAGAGTACATGGCATGTACACGCCTTTTCCATACTCCACTTTAGGTGGCCTCCATGTCCCCCCTACATGGTCATGTGTATAGACATGACACGGCCCACACAAGACCTCCAGTGGCATCGAAGTACACAGTGTGTACTACTAATGTACACGACATGTACTTTGAAAATTTCCATAAACTCTTTTTTTCTGAAAAAGTATAGAAAATGGAAAAACATACCTGAAAATAAGGTCTAGGTTCTTACAACCTATGAGATAGCTCCACTAAAAATCCATGAATTAATTAAGTCTCGTATTACATGTATTGGATCCATGGAGGGTTGATGCACATTAATATATCTAAAGATAAAAGTATACCATGATTGGTGGGATTTAACTCCTCCACCTAACATTTGGAATCCAAAATTCTTAATATTCAATTTCATACCTATACATTGTAGTATCTCATGGAATTCATGGTTTGATGCTCCCCTAACATGGGAACACTATATAAACATGTAGTAATGAAGATTAGAAGCTTCACAAAAAACATGGAAAGAATAGTATTTATTTTCTATAGGTTCCAACAAGCTAGATATTTCACTAGTTGGGAAGATCATAGATGAGAGTTCATTTAACAATTTAGCTCCATGATAAAGAAGAAAATTGTCCTTAACCACTCAAATTTTAAATAGTTCAAAAATAAGATGTTTTTGGAGTTTATATCTTAGTGGAAAGGATTATCCTATTCACTCAATATAAATATTACCTAAGATAATATATTGGATATTTGAATATAAAATATCTTTGATGGGTTACAAACACCAATTTTTCCCTTGATATACACTAGATATTTCTTGGGGTTTCAAGTCATATATTAATTCCTAAAAGATATTACTTAGTTCTACGAACAAAAATCTCAATTAACTCTTACAATAAAAGGAAATAAACCTAGTACAATAGATAACATGATGGTCATGATTAAGCTAGTGTTGATGTTAGATCCAATTTTGAAGTCATGTTACTATTATGTGGTGCCTCCTCCTAAACCATAGGAGCAACAATAAAAAAAACTACAGGAGTAAAAAAAAGATAAATGTTGTCCAAATTTTGAAAACATAATTAATAATGGATCATCTTTATAAAAAAACAAGTTTTGGGTTTCTTCATAGTATTTCTAGTGAAGGAATTGGTCAAATTTATATAGATTTATAGACCTAGTTTTACCTTTTTGAATGATTTCCTATATTATTACTCCTACTAATGAATGTTTGGGAATTACATATATTACTAATTCCTCTTTAAGGATATACTCTTGTAGATGATTGACTATGGGAATGTGAATTTGGGTAAACCCCCAACATTGGTGAGTTGTGTCACTATTACTCCATCAGAGGATGAAGGTTAGTGGAAGGAGATTCTCGATAGATACCCTTTTAAATTTAATTAATAGATTACTATGAAATGTTCCATTCAGATTCATGATTTACACAAGGCACAACTAAATTATCCAGTTGTGACCCCAATTCACTCATTGAAGTCAATAGAGAAAACATCATCATCTCAATCTTGTAATATTCTATGCAAATAACATAAAAAAAAGTAGGCATAGAATGAAGAGAATATGTGGGAACTCAAGCCAGTATAATCTATCTTGGACTTATTACCTCAATCACTTGTATAATAGGAACGACCACACAAAATGGAACATTATATAATGAGGATTCAAAGTGAATATTTGTCGATTCTATTCAATTGATTGATCCCTTCACCAATAAAAGAGTCTCATGAAAACATAGTTCTATATTTATACTCATAGGGAAATAAATCACCAAAATACCCATTTTAAATTGTGCCAATCAAAGAGAGAAGAATAAAGAAACCTAAAATGGCGGCAAATGAACCAAGTTGATCCCAACCACTTTATCGGATGCCAAAACACATGACGAACTCAAGAGAACCCTAATACGCCCTAGAAAAAAGTATCAAAGTTAGAATATTAGATCCTAAAAAAGCCTAGGGTTCATCCAAATAAAACTAGGAAACAGGAGAGAGGAGAAATCTAGGAAATTAAAGAATTAAATAAAATGAATTCATACCTTGAAGTACCGACCAATAACCCCCAAGAAATTCAAGAGAGATGGTGGAATGAGAGGGAGATGAGAGAGGGGGATGTTGCGTGGGGTGTTCATCCGTGGGGGGTGTCGCACGCGACTGGAGAGAAATATGGGGCTTGGGGATGTCACCGATGGTGAGGGAGATGACAGGGGAAGGGGGATGTCGATGGAGGAGAGTGAGCTAAGAGGGGACGAGCGATGTCACCTGAGGAGAGGGATTCGAGAGGGGCTGGGGGAAGGGAGGTGGAGGCTGGGAGGTCGATGTTAGGGAGGTTCGGGTAGGGCCAGGAGGCAGAGGTATAAAAGGGGCGGAGATAGTTCTTGTGGGAGGATCCCGTTAGAAATCAGAATTCATGCAGTGAAGCCTGATTAAATTTTGTAATCAGAGAATTCTATTCAAATGATTATAACAAAACCGTGGGAATAGATGATAATATATCACTTATACCCCTAGTTTAGAGAATCCTCTGGTATATATGTGTGTGGATAGACCTACTTTCTATTAGTGACATATTTAGGGTGTTATTCAAAATGAGGTCAGGACACAAGTGAATATTCTTCATTTGATTAGATTTTTTGATATAATGAATTAGTATCTCATCATTAAAGGGAATTTGAGAGAGTCATCAAGTAGCACCTATATTGTTTCATCTGGGAAAAGTGGGATCTCTTATATAGGTGTAAATGAGCACTTCTGTGATATTTTTTTCCAAGGAAACTACTGTTAGATCGGTTAGGGAAATGAAAATCCATTTTCGATTATGTTCCGTTTCTGTTCTAAAAGTGTGGAATGTTTGGACACATGAGGCCTCAATGTTTGTACCATGCTTTGGAGTGTCATACTTGAGGTAGTCTAAGCCACCTATAGAGGTTTTTTAGGTAATATTATAACAGATCAGTGGCATGGGATCATGATAGGTATTAATGTCTGGAAATGGATCATCTACCCCTCCGTAGATTGTTATCTAGAGTTCCACTAGATTTTCAAGTCAAGGAAGGGGTGTGATACCCCAATGCAAGAGTGAAAATACAATCCAGAGGAAAAACACAAGGTATTCCAACTAGATCCAAGGGCATATGGGCAATTTAGTTGCACACTATTTCGTCTACTCTGACTTTTTTGGATTTAGGGCCTTCTACAGGAATAATTATAATTCATGTATCATATACTCATTCTTGTGTTTTATATGATATAGGATCACTATATTCCATTATATCTTCTCTTTTTTAAAATGATTTCGGTTTGTTTATGGAAGTTTTTCACGGTGTCTTTATAATCGATACATTGTTTGGAGTGTGTTCAGAGAATATCAACCATTGCAAAGCATGTTCTCTAACAATTGGTGGTTAACCTTTATTTTGGGGTATTTGTGAGATAGAAATAACATGTTTTAGTTTAATTACATTAATTTATTGGTAATTTATGTATCAATCACATAACAACTATTCACAGAGAATATTTACCTATCTATTGCACATGAGCCTCATCCCAGTTGGTGAGGACTCCTTATGTGCATCCAGGAGACCCAGAATCAAATCTAGGTGGAGGCTAATTTTCGATACTGTATCAGTAATATAGAAGTTATTTTGCATAACTATAGAAGGTACTATAGCGGGACTGTATCAGGAATTGTTTTCCACTGTAGCAGTAAGTAATATTCCCCTGTGTCGGCCTTCAGGCCACTGATTTGGTCCCCGAGTCCGTTAAGGCCTTCGGGTGACCCATGCCTTTGGTTTAGTAAGGCCTTTGGGCCACCTCAAGGCCTTAGGGCCACATTAAGTGCATATGAAAACTAGACAACCTAAAAGGAACAAAATTCAGAAGGAGGATAAGCAAGGAGCTTTTAGCATAGCAGAAGCTAAACGAATTTCAAGAATGAGAGCGTATAGCACCTGTCATCAGGACAAGCCTGTGCATGCATGATAAGTCCTAGACGAGTAGCCATGCGAAGGTGGAGAGATGATTTCATGATGAAGATTCTAGGGGGGAGAATTTCCAAGTAGTTAGTCTGGGTTGTATGTAGTGTTTGAAGCCTACATGCATTAAATTCCTCTAAGCCTTATGGGCCATGTAACACTTATGCCTACGGGCCTTGTAAGGGTTCCACCTCACCCCTTGAAAGGTGGATTATCAAAAATCAATAAAAATGAAGGCCTTCAGGCCATTGGAGGAGGATTTACCTATCTATCTATAGAAGGTGTCTACTAGTTTCACCTGGGTAAGTGGGACAGTTAGGATGGTCATAGAAGACCAATTTAATGAAATTGGGATTTTCTTATGGCTCAGATAGAAGTTATTTCTCTAAATGATGTTATAATATAGTAGTATATTTTTCCTCCAGTGTTGGACCCTTTTTTGGATATCATTTCTGATGAGTTTCATGGATTACCACCTAAAAGGGAGATCGAGTTCGGGACTGAGTTGGTTTGGGGAGCATAACAAGTTATTATCCCATATTATAGGATGGAACCAATAATAATTCATGAGTTGATGGTTTAGTTATAATAAATAGAGGATAAGTATTTCATATATCCTAGTACATCGCTATGAGATTCTCCATTTCATTACTCCATGAAAACTTATGAAACTTTGCGCTTGTGTGTAGACTATCAGAGATTAAACCAGATGATGGTCATGAAAAATTATCCCCTTATGTTCATTGATGGTATCCTAAATGCATTGAGATATTATAAAATAATAATTAATTGTGATTTTATATCATGATACCACAAGTTGACGGTGAGACCATCATACATACCTCATACTTATTTTAGGAGTAGGTATGTCTTGAATGAATTTGTGGTGATGTTATTCAATCATTTGAATGCACTAGAGGTATTAAAAACCCTAATGAATCAAATATTCATCATTTTCTTGATCATTTAGTGGAGGTTTTCATTGATGATATCTTAGGGTAAAAACATTTAGCAGATGATAATTCCCAACAACATCACATCATGTTGACTACAATAAGAGAACAACGGTTCTACACCAAGATAAATAAATACATTTTTTGGATTAATAGTGTGTTATTATTCGGAGATGTAATCTCTAATTTTATAGTGTTATTGGAACCATAAAATGTTGCAGACAAGCTATATTGGGATTGACCTAAGAATACTATATAGATTCATAATTTTTTTGGTCTAGAAGGTTATTATTGGAACTTCATCAAAGACTCCTCCCATTTGGAAGCACCGATATCTGGGCTAAACAAGAGAGGGGTGAAGTTTTTTTGTTCATATTATTATGAGGGATATTTTTTAGATTCTAATAGTAGGATAACCACAACACTGATCCACAATTTTCCCATGATAGTGAAGTCATATACAGTGTAATATGACACATCCATAGGTTGACTCGGAGTAGTTCTAACGTAATAGTACTGAGTGGATGCTTATGCCTCCAGAAAGACAATACATCATGAGTGGAATTATTCTACTCATGATATTAAGTTAGTAGAGGGGGTACACACCCTATGATACTAGAGAAAGTATCTTATGGGAATGTATTTTGTGGTGGACATGGACAACAAGATCCTTCAGAATAGATTTTCTCACTGAGACTTGAACCTATAACAGAATAGGTGGGTCAAGTGTCTCGATTCTATCGACTTTGATTTATATTATATAGTGGGAAAGGTAAATTCCATTACTGATTACATGAGCTGAAATATGCATACATAGGTAGTTACAGAGTCTTGAGATGAGTGGATGATGATGAATATCTTTTTAGACATGAATCTAGATGTTCAAGAGTTATATGGAAGAGTGTAACTGACTTTGACATCTGTTATACCTGTGATTTTAGACCAATTCTAAATAGAATAATTATTTAATCCAAAGGAATTATCTCTTAGGGTATCCTATATGGTAGAGTAATTCCATCAGGATGGTCTCTTGGTAGTGGAAATTTTATTATTTTATGTCGTTGAGTATGGGTTCTTTTGGGAACGTTCAAGGAGATGATGAGAGAGTTTTTTAATTCTATATGGGTGATACATCCCAGTTTGACAAAGATGTATCATGATATCTATATATAGTATTGGTGGGTAGAAATTGGGAAGGAGGTAGCAGTATTTATGGAGAAATGTTTCTATTACCCATAGGTGAAAGATGGGAATCAGAGGCCCACTGGGCTGTTACAGCATTTTCCCATTCCTAAATGGAAATGGGTTGATGTCTCTATAGATATTCTAATAGTATTTCTAACTCCCTTATATTTTTTGATTTTTTTAAATAATTTAATCATTTTGTTTTTTTACATTTCAAATGACACTAAAAATAATTTATTTGATATTATAGAACTATGTTTGTCTTGACTTATACACAAAACCATGTTAATTATTCACTATATAGAGAACTAATTTTATATTTCTCAACATGGAACACCAATGTTATCATGTGTTACATGCAATAAAAACCTCCTTGATGGCTTGTGTAACACATAAGATTGAGTTTTACTGAATAATGATATATTATTAAAATATTATTTAATATGACCTAGAAATTAAATTAGAAGTTATGAAAAGAGTTAACTAACTTATTAGAATGTATGGTTTACACAAATATAATATGAATTCATTGGTTACAAATTAATTAGAACTAAAAATGGAAACCAATTGGATATACAGAAAAATATTATTATACCCACAAAGATTTTTTAAACTAATAAATTAAATTAATTAAAATTAGTGAGTGATATTGATGTGATATATATATTATATTCAATCGAATGTTTTTTATATTAATACAATATATTGGATAGTCTTAAGAAAAAAAGTAAACACAATTTTATGTATAAAATATGATATTTTTTATTAAGGAATTTTTATTTCTTTTTAGTGGAGAACCAATTTTAAATCGATTGTTTTTTAACTTTTATGGATTATATATGTCCAAATAAAAATCCTATATTAAGTAAACATATAAAAATTAAGTTAGTGTAAATTTTTTTGTTTTTTTTATAAGGTTTCATTTTTTAATGATAGTTAAAAAATAATGAACATTATTTCAAAACTGATTTTTCATATAATTTAATTATAATGGTAAATTAAATATAAAATTATTTTTATAGTTTAATTAGATCAAATTTTTATCAATTTAACTAATTTAGTTCATTGAAATCAATTTCATTTTTAGATTAAAAATAAAAACATAGCAAACTTTTGAGTGTTTCTATATTAAAAACATTCAGTGTCGTCCCACCAGTGTGATTAAATTTTAATTAATTTATGAAACTTATGTGAAAGTAATTTGGTAATATGGATTCAATGTTTGTAATAATTATAATTTCTAACTTCTAATAACATCAAATTAGTTTTTACCAATAATATTAGTGAAAGTAATTAATATTAATTATATGGATTAATGTAAAATTAAGAATACAAAGGGCATAAACCCTCAACTTAAGAGACAAAATAACCTACAAAAATGCCCCAAACCCATTGGATGGGAATTTTTAGGCCATAAAACTTCTATTCTTGATTTTTTATGACTTTTCTTAGGAAAACACATGGGTATGCCGAACTATTTTTTAAAACATTCCAAGTGTGTCCTCTCCCTTCCCTATAAAAATCCACCACCTCTCTCTCTTCCGCACACTTCCCAAACCACTTAGGGTTAGAGAATATATACCAATTAAACATATAAAATAACCATTAGTTAATATTTTAATCCACTCTTCATTTATAAATACTTCCAAGAAATCCCTTTGGTGAAAACCAAAAGGAGTTACCCGATTAAGTGGTAACACCCTCCCTCAAGCTCTATTCTTATATATCCATTATCCACTTCCAAAATTATTCATATTCCCTAATTTTATATAAAAAATTATCCTAAATATACTAGGGTATTTTTATTCTATGTTTTAAAACTAAACTTACACACACTTCAATCTAATGGGTAACAAACATACTGTATATGTGTGTGAGGAACTACCACATCACGAAATAATGATTGTTAATTTTACTTTAATGCCACTCATGGTGGAAATTATGATGGAAAATATATTTATATATAATATATATGATATTTATAATTACTTTATTCTTCTATAATTTTTATTTAGAATAAACCAAATTGCTTTCCATTTTTTGTAAATATGATAATTTGGTTTGAGGAAGTGTGGACTACTGCCCCCTCAAAGCGATGTGATTTTTCCACACACTACATTGAATATATTAAAGATATTTTCAGTGATCATATATGATATATATGACACAATAACGATACTATAATGATAATATATATATATATATATATACATATATATATGTCATTTACTTTATTTCATTAAATATGTTAATGAAACAGAAGCAGTGTTCATGCATACGTACGACCTACAATCTTCATGAACGGTGTATCCCATTTCATGCCTAAATATTATATATTTTATTATAATAAAGATATGAGTAATATTAATGATATTTATAACCTGTATTACATTATATAAATCATGATATATGTATAAGGACAAATGATATAACAAATTAAGACAGATGCGAATAATAAAGAGAATATTACCCGAAGCATAACCTTAAAACAGAATTGTTAACTAGAGGGTAATATAAAGTCATAATGAAAAAATATATGCAATTAGATATAATAATATTTTTTTACAAGAAAATATTTATAATAAACTTATATTTATCATACATGAGGTTCTTATGAGTACAAATAGAGCCTGGACACACGGTAAGGGAATTTCATGTCACTTTTTATTTCCCTGATATACATGCTTTATTCACCACCCATTCTTTTTGTATGACATGTATAATACCCATGGAAATATTATATTTTTAATATAAATAATTTTATGGGTATTTAAATATAAATTTGGTGATATTTGTATCAGGGGGGTTTTGTTTCTGAAGTTACCAAATCAGTAAAGTAATTTTTCTCGATTTTCCTTCTTTGAGACACATGTCATGTTATGCACACATATTTTTCCATGATATTTATATAATACCTTTGAAATTTTATATAATGAAGGTAATTATTTTCAAGATATTTTAATCTTGATTTAATCTCAGTAATTAAATGGAACTATGTTTCAATGTTAATATGTGGTTAGAGTTTATTAAAACAATCTCATCTCTTTTTGAGATTGTTTATGATTATGCTTACTTAGATGAGATCTTATGATCCATATCTCCATTAAACATAAAAATATTATTCACCTATGTTTATTCATGATATATACATGTATTGGAACAATTTTTTAAATCTTTGTTACATTAGATAGTTAAGAATGTGTTTCTAAAAATTCCGGACATTACCCTGTCTTCGTTCAGAAAAATGTGTTTCTTCAAAACCATGTTTTATAATAGTATTCATACATTATTCTAGTATTAACATAAAGTATTTAAAAATATTTTTTAACCATGTTTTACCTTTTAAATAAATATTTTTTGAAAAGTAATCTTCTTGTAATTTTTTGGTTGAGGAACTTTTCTAAACTTTTTACAGTACAAAAGGAATGTTCGGCATGTATGGATTTTGCCACTTTCATGACCATAAATCCATTGAAGCTTCATTTACATGATTAAAAAGTTAGTTTTTAAAATAAAATTTTTTCCTAATATTCTATCATTTATTTGAATTAATGTAGTTTTCAAGAAAAAGTATTTCATAATGTTTTTAATATTATTTTATAAGTTTTTAAGGGAAAGAGGTTTTCGAAATGGTTTTAGGATTATATTAGGTTTTCAAGGGAAAAAGGTTTTTTAAAACATTTTGAAGATTCTTTTATATTTTTTCAAGAAAAATGGTATTCAAATCGTTTTCAACATTATTTAATAAGTATTTAAGGAAAATTGTTTTCAATACATTTTCAATCTTCTTTCATAACTTTTCAAGGAAAATAGTTTTCAAAACATTTTCAATATTATTTTAAAATTTATCACATAAAATGGTTTTCAAAGAGTTTTCATGATTTAATTATAAGTTTTAAAAATATTTTCAAAAAAAATGGTTTTGATAATGTTTTTAATATTATTTTATAAGTATTCAAGTAAAATGGTTTTCAAAAAATTTCAAGATCTCTTTATAAGTTTTCAAATAAAAATGTTTCTGAAATGTTATTAAATATTTATGTATATTTTTTGAAGTTTATTTTTATAAAAATGGTATTGAAAGGGTTTTATGTTTTAAAGAACCATTTTCAAAGGATAAAGGATAATTACCTCGAGAAATGTTTTTAAAAGATATTTCAATATTATTTTCCATCAAAGATGACATCCATTGATGTTATTAATCTCTTTCTAGGTAATGATTCAAAGGATAAATTAAATTTTTTTTGAATGGTTTATTTTTTGATGGAATGATGTTTATGAAATCTATTTCTCTTGCATGATTTTTATGCTTATAAAACCATATTCTTTTCATAGGTTAGGAATTGATTAAATTATTATGAACGATGTATTTTTACATATGTTAAGATATAATTACATGTTTATGACACTCATTACCCTTCATGGGATTATGATATGATGTTTATAAAACCCATATCTTTTTATGGGTCATATGATATGATGATTTTTTTGGAACATGTATGATTGAATTTTTTATGAGATGGGTGGGACCTTTATCTCCCTTCAATGAATTGTATAATTATTTATATGTCATGAGATTATGAATTGAATAAAGTTGATGGGATTGATCCACTATGGGATGATGGGGAAACCTGATACCTTGTCTCTTTTTTTACCCTTAATGAGAATCTGATCTCACACATTTTTATGTTTCATTTCCCTAAATTTAAGAAGATATGTATTATGTTTGATGTGTTTAAAAAATATTCTATTCAAGAAGAAACTAGTGGGATATAATGTAGGTCACTTATGTATCAGTGTTCATGTTTCCATGTTTCCAAAGGCACTAAACTAATACGGTCATTGGGTGTCTATTTGTTTAATTTTATTAGTGTTCGACATAAGTAATGTAATTTCTATGTATGTTAAGACTGGGTTATTATAGTTGGTATCATATTAATGGTTTAGTTAACATTTGGAATCTAGGGTGATAAAACCTTAATGAGAACCCTGAAGACATGTCTAGTGATAAGTCTAAGTATATAGAAAAGTATTAGAAAATGTCCATGGTTTTTGGTAAAGGAAAGAGTTAATGTCTTACTAGAAATTAATATATTTTAGATACTACAAGTTTTTGTGGCTCTAGAATAGATCTACCTAGGTGTAAAAAATCAGACAAGGTGTGTTGAGCATGACTCAACATAACCTGGTACACAACAACGGGCCTTACCGCGCACTTAGTTTGACACTCTTGGGGGATATGATTTTGGAATTAACAAACTCTTCAATAATAATTATGATGGATTTAAATATAATTTGGAAATAAATAATCTAGTATAAACCTAATGGGTCATAGATTAAGATGTATGTGTAATGATGTATATATCTTGTAAGTAATTTTTCATGGATAAGTAGTTTTATTCTATTATATGTGTTTCACACCCTATGCCTTTAGATTTCAGTTAGTGGTGAGAACTAGAAGGAAATTTTTTAACATTGAATGTTTAAAATTTCTAATGTATAGTAATTATTTAAATGTACATACCAAGTGAAAAATTAAAAAAAGTGAATCAAGAAGGTGGTATTATTATTAATTATACTTCTAAAGATAAGAAGACAACAAACAACACGTGAAAGGTATGTGATGTTCTTCTCTTATTGTTTGAATTAAAAATACTAAGAATGATTATATTGAGGATAAAGAACCTTAAGTCATGATTCATTTTTCATATTATAGGAAAAATAAATTATAGAATAAGTTGGTGAAGTTGGAGTTATGGTTTAAGAATACATTTGGAGGAGTAAAGCATTTATGTTTTGAAATTCATGGATTATATTATATGAGTCATGAAATATATTAATATTTATAGTAAAATTTGTCATTATGGATTGAATGTTACATGTTTAATAGTGATGATAACATAGAAAAGTGATCTCATGGATAGGTGATATTTAGATTGAGGTATGGTAACCCATAATGTGATTAAGATGTAGAAATATTGTTTCGCATGGATAAAGAGATAATTTATTTAGACAAATTAAACTGTATAAAACTGATTATCCTAGATATGATAATTGATTTATTGAAAATGGTGTCCATTTAATCATTGTGTAAGTTGATATATCCTTGTATTTAAAGAATGTATCCATTAATCATTCGAATAAGGAAGAAGGCATGTTTTCCAAAAGGATTTAGGGTAAATTAAGTTATTACCATGTTTTAAAGGAATATAAAATAAGGGTATTAACATGTTTGGTATGTGAAAACTAATGGATACTTCATAATATAGGGGGGACCAATGATAAGCTGTTTTTGATAAATTTCATTACCTTCTTTCAAAAGTATCATATTTTCATCTTTTTGAAGGGGTATAGGGATGACCATTTATGGAAACCTTAAGTTAAACATCAAAATAATTTTGTATGATTAAATTATTATCTCACCACAGGAGGATTTATTCACATTGGATAAACCATTCTATAAAATTTTTGTTGATTATAACTAATGAAAAATGAGGTGGAATATCTTGGATCTCCAAATCTCTTAGTTCTTCAGGAATGATAATTTCACCTCCCTTCCCTAGAATAAGATATGAAGTGGGAATTGATCAAGGAAAAACTAAAGGGTCAGATTTTACATATGAAAATAAATTAAATAAATTGTTTATATTTCCTTATATTATTAGATAGTAAATTAATTCCTCTAATCTAAGAAAAGGATATTGAAATGCATTTATCCTAGAATATTTATTTATGATGAATCAGATGGTCCCTTAGATCATCACAGATTTATGGATTTTTGAACACCCAATAATACTAATCAATGTTCTCTATCATTATCCATTAGAACTTAATAGTTAAATTTCTATTCTATGTAAACATTTTCACTTTCCACTAATGTTATCCTATGTGTAAATCTATTTATATGTTACTTTGAGTAACCAGTATGGTTCTAGATTTTCCTTTTATGTTAATTTCTAGAATTAATTTTTATTATGTGGGTTTCTATGAATAAAACTTTCAAGTTTTAAAACATTATTATTCGAGGTGAATTTTTATAGAAAAACTAATTTTAAAGTTGGTAGAATCTTACACCCCAAGATTTTGTGATTTTTTTTTCAAATTAATTTAATGTTTTTGATATTTTTCATTTAAATCAACACTAAAAAAATATTTTATATTAGATCACTATTTTTGGGTTGAATTATATAAAAATACAATTTAAAAATTAAATAAAAAATATCATTAATTTTGGATTTATCTATGTGGAACACTGATATTTTCTTGCATTACACGAAAAATGTCTTCCTTTAATGGCTTGTGCAACATACTAGACCGTGTTTTTCCAAATACTAATATATTATTAAGATAATATTTAAAATAAAATATTTATTGATTTAGTAGATATGAAAAGGGTTAA
The DNA here is from genome assembly GCA_963277665.1 of Viscum album. Lineage (NCBI taxonomy): Eukaryota > Viridiplantae > Streptophyta > Magnoliopsida > Santalales > Viscaceae > Viscum > Viscum album. The sequence continues at coordinate 1,946,139,459 of OY728125.1, forward strand.
ATAAATTATAAAAATATACGGTTTAAAAATATATAAAATTAATCCTTTGGTTACGAAATAATTATAAATGAAAATGAAAACTGATTGAACATAAAGGAAAATATTATTATACCCAAAAGTTGTATTACCCTAATAAATTAAATTAATTACAATTAGGGGTCATATTAAGGTGATATATAAATTATATATTCAGTAAAATATTTTTGATATTCATAAAATAAATTTTATAGGATTAATATAAAAACAAACTCAATTTTATGTATAAAATATTATATTTCTAATTGAAGAATTTTTAACACCTTTTAATGGTGAACCAATTTTAAATTAAATTTTTGGAACTTTTAGGGATTATATATGTAAAAATAAACTTTATATTTTAATTATAAACAAAAAAAGTAGGTTATAGTAAATTTTTGTAATTTTTCTATGAGGTTTCATTTTTTCATGAATAGTTAAAAAATACTGAACTTTAACTCAAAACAAATTTTTAATATAATTTATTTATAAGAATAAATTACATTTTAAATTGGTTTTAAAGTTTAAATAGATCAAATTATTATCATTTAATCAAATTTATAGCATATTAATCCATTCCTCATTGACAATGACTATAAAAACATAGAATTATTTTGGATGTTTTTTCAATCCACAATGTCGTCCTATTAGCGAGATTGAATTTTAATTAATTTAAGACATTTATGGGATTGGAATTTGGAAAAATGGATTAACTATTTTTAATTGGTATAATTTATAATTTCTAATAAGGATAAACTATTTTTTACCAAAAAATATTGTTGAATGAAATTAAAAGTAATTTTAGTGATTAAGGTGAAATTAGTCATAACATGGGAATAAACCATAAACCTAATGGACCAAATGACCAATAAAATTATCCAAAACCCATATTATGGCCTTTTTTAGGCCATAAATCTTCTATTATTGAGTTTGGTTGGTTTTTTATGAATTTTTTTAGGTAAAAACATGGTCACACCTAACATGTTTTAAAAAATGTCTTGTGTGTCGTTTCACTTCCATATAAATTGCCACCACCTTTACTTATTATTCACACCTCTAAAACCACTAAGTTTAATCCATTATATGACCAATACAATTACAAGAAACTCCCCAACTTCTTTAATCCTTATTTTAGTTAGAAATCCATTCAACGAATCCCTTTTCTGCAAACCGAAATGAGTTCCTGGTTAAGAGGTAACACCATCCATCAAGATATGTTTTATTTCCATTATCCACTTAATAAAATATTATTATTCTATAATTTTATAAAAAATTTATCCTCAATATTCTAGGAATTTTTTATGATAATGGTTCGAGAAACACTTACACACACATCCATATAATGGGTAACGAACAGGCTTGTTATGTGAAAGGTGAACTGCCGCCTCACAAAATGATGATTGTTCATTTTTCCTTTACTACCTCTCATGGAGGAAATTTTTATGGAAAATATATTTATATATAAGATATATATTATTTTTTAAAATTATTTATTCTTTTTAATTTTTTATTTATATCATACTGTTCTTATTTCTATCTCATGTAAATATGATAATTTTATTTCACGAAGGGTGCACTACCGCCCCCTGAAAGTGATATTATTTATTCATAGACTAGATAGAATATATTAAGGATATGTTTAGTAAACCTATATTGTATATATGAAATAATAATTCTTATTTAATTTATTATATATATACACATATAAATATATTTCATTTACTTTATTTAATTCAATACATTAAAAAAATGAAAGTAACGTGCATGCATGTGTACGGCCAACCATGTCCATGACTGGTGTATTCCATTTCATAATTCTATATTCTATAGATCATTTTAATAAAAAATTTATTATTAAATATATTTTTATCGTGGATTAAATTATAAAAATCATGATATAATTATAAGGACTAGTGATATAACAAATTAGGACACATGTGAAAAACAAAGTGAATATTACCTGAAGCATAACATTAACATAGAACTATTACCAAGTGGGTAATATAAAGTCATAGTAAAAACATATATAGAATTAAATAGAATAATTTTTTTCTATTAAATATTTTTGATAAACTTATATTTATTATATTCTTATGAGTACAAAGAGATTCAAGATACAAGGTAACATAATTTCATCTCATTTTTTATTTTGTTGAGATAGATGCTTTATTCCACAGTAATTCCTTTTGTGTGGTCTGTATACTACCCATGGATTTATTATATTATTATTAAAAATAAATTTATGGGTATTTAAATATCTATTTCATGATTTTTATTTCATGATTTTTATGTTTTAAAAGTTACAAAATCGGTAAAGTAACTTTCTCTAGATTTTCTTTCTTTGAGACACATGTCATGTTGTGCACCTACATTTTCCCATGAAGTGTATATAATTCTATTGAAATTTTATATAATGAATCTACTTATTTTTATGATATTTTAAGCATCATGTAATATCATTTTCTTAAATGGGGACTATGGTTGAAATTCACCAAGTGGTAGGAGTTTATTGAAACAATCACATCGCTTTTCGAGATTGATTATTATTATGATTCAATTGATGAAATATTATGATCCTTATCTCTGGAATACTCATGAATTATCTTATAATTTGTTCTTTTATAATATATTCATTTATTGATAAAACTTTCCACTTTTTGATATATAATATAGTTAATAATGTGTTTTTTAGAAATGTTGATTTTACCCATTCTTCAGCTGGAAATATGTCTTCCTTCAAAAGAAATATTGGTAAAATATTTATAGAAATATTATACTATTATCAAATGATATTTAATTTAAAATTTTAACCTTGTTTTACCATATAAACAAAATGGTTTTTAGAAATAAATATTCTTGTAATTTTCTGGTTGAGGCACATTCTAAACATTCTACGGTACAAAAGGAATGTTTGACATATACAGATTTATCTACCGTCATGACCATAAATCCATTGAAGATTTCATTAAAATATTTAAAAGATATTTTTTTAAATAAACTATTTTCCTAATATTCAGGATGTTCAATTTTTTTATGTGGTTTTCAGGAAAAAGGTTTTCAAAATTTTCGCAACCTTATTTTATATGTTTTTAAGGGGAAAATGTTTTCAAAATTTTTTCAATATTAATTTATGTTCTCAAGGTAAAAAAGGTTTTCCAAAAAATTTTAAGATTATATCATTTGTTTTCAAGGAAGTTTTTTTCCAAATGTTTTTTGAATTATTTCATTAGTTTTCAAGGAAAATTATTTTCAAAACATTTTCAATCCTATTTCATAAGTTTTCAAATACAAATTATTTACAAATGTTTTCAAGATTTATTTATAATTTTTCAAAATGTTTCCAAACATCGTTTATATGTTTTGAAGTAAAATGGTTTTCAAAAAAAATTCAAGATATCATTATATTTTTTAAAATAAAAATTATTACAAAAGGTTCTCAAATATTTATTTATATGTTTTCATGTTTATTTTAAAGAAAAGGGATTTCAAAGGGTTTTATGCTTTAAAGAACCTTTTTCAAAGAAGAAAGGATATTTTCCTGGAGAAATGTTTTTTTATAGATATTTAAAAATTATTTTCCATATAAGATGAAATTAATTAATGTTACTAATTCCATTTTGGATAATTATTCAAAGGTTCCAGTCATATTATTTTGCTTAATGGTTTATGTTTTTATGGTATGATTTTAATTAATCTTGTTTCTCTTCCATTGGTTTTATTCTTGTAAAACTCAATTCTTTTCACAGGTTAGTATTTAACAGAATTATTATAAAAAATGTATTTTTTCCATAGTTTAAGATATATTTACATATCTATGACACTCATTTACTTTCATTTGATCCTGATAAGATGTTGAAAAAGCCCATATCTTTTATGGGTCATGATATGAGAATGTTTTGGGAAAATGTATGTTGGCCTTTTTTATGAGATTGGTGGAACCTATATCTCCCTCCAATGAATTGGGTAAAGAATTATATCTCGTTAGATTATTATGTGATTCATGTTTATGGTCTTGATCCATTATGGGATTATGGGGAAACTTGATCCCTCACAAGGAAAGGGTTGCGACTAGGGGTGGTGGTGTGTGCTGCCTAGTATGTATAGTCACCATGATATTGGATGATGGGGAAACCTGATCTACTCTGGGAATATGGGGAAACCATATCCCTTACAAAGAAAGAATTGTAACCCGGGATAGTGGTGTGTTCCACCCAGTAGTTGTTGTTCCCATGAATTACATTCATAAGTTCCAGTAATGAGTCATGACTTATAGGGAATGATATCACATGACTATATATTCCAGAATTCCATGTTTTATTTCTATGTTATTATATCATGGATTATGTTATTTATTTCCTTATGATTCATGTCTTATGAACTTCCAAGATTTATTTCATTATTCATGTTTAATATATTTGATATATAGGAAATTATCTTCTATTTTTATGATCACATTCTCATACCCCTATTTCCATGTTTATGCTTACTTGTCTTCCTTGTTTACCCTTACTGAGAATCTGAGATAACCTCTTTTAATGTTTCATTTTCCCCATGTTAAGAAGATATTTATTATTATTGATGTTTCTTATAAAGGTTCTAGTCAAGAATAACCTAGTGGGAGATAATGTATCCCAATTATGTACTCGTTTTCATGGTTCTATATTTCCAAAGGCACTAGACTAATATGGTCTTTGGGCATCTATTTTTATAATTTTTTAAATCTTACACAAAAGCATTGTAATGTCTACGTATGTTAATACTTGTTTTTTATAGGATTAAATAGAAAAACTCACATGAATTATGTAATATGGTTGATCATAGATCTATTAACAAAGGTATCCCACTTCTTGCTTATCATGGACACCTTCACTATTAATGAGTTAGGTTGTATCTATGTGTGGGAGTTAGTTCATTTGCATGATGTTATGAGGAGTATAATTTTTTGTAAACATCCTAATTTCATATATCGGTTATGGAAGGGTATTCTGACGGAATTATAATAATATTTTCATGTAAGAACAACCAATAATCTACAGACTGACTGTTAATCTAAAAAGTCTATTCGGATTCTTGATTATATGTTACTAGACTATGTTTTGGAATTCATTAGTTTAAGAGAGAACCATATATAAGTAATAAAGTTCAATTATAATAAAAACATCTAGGGATAAATCCAAATTTAAACTTTGGAGTATTTTATGGTAGGGCATTCTGTTCGGCTCTTTGTTGGATGGAGGTAAGGTAGTCAGTGCTTGTTGGATCTAGTATCATGCAGGAGACATATGAGAAGGTTTAGTTTATAAGGAGGATGTTGGTGACCATTAATAGTTGGAATTAATATTACATTGAACATCAGAGAGAATATCTGGAGTTTTAGGTTTGTTATTGTGTTTTCTTTGGGGTGTCACATTGGTTGGGGAAATTTTGTATCAGGAAACAGAAAATGCTATTGCCCAGTTTTTCCAGGATATATGATATTGTGAGAAGGGTTGATCCAGTGGCATACATATTATCCATTCCACAATTTTATAGTTCCATACCCAATATTTTCACATATCATAGCTTTAGAGATATCATACAGACCCTTCCCACCTGATAGACGTTGATGACATTGAGCTTGGTGTAGATGTGTCCTTTGAGGATCATCTGATCTGAATTGTAGACTATAGTGAGAAGTATCCCAGAAAAAAGGATATACCACTATATTTATTATAGTGGAAGTATGGATATGTCTACAAGGATACCATGTAGATGAAATATGATATTTGATCATAGTGTTCAAACTTGTTCACTAAGACCCCATAGTGATTCTTGCATCTATTCAGAGAAGATCTATTATTTGGTGAGGAGGTTGTTTGATCCCATATTTTTTAGGTACATCCCTCAATAAATTTTATTGAACCTATTTTTTTGGTTTTTCTTCTTATTTAAATATTGGTGGTAAATTCCCTTTTTGGTGATAGAGATAATTTATTGGGGGGAAATACATTATGTTTGGGGATATATGTTCGTTTGAATTAAATAAGTTTGGGTTTTAAGCATTTCAAGTTCCTAAAAGGATTTTCTATGAGTTTTGAATGATTCATAGGTGGTTTTTTCTTTTCTTAAAGAAGATGGGATTAGATTTATCTTTTTACATTTACACACTATGAAAATGTTACATGACATGTAAATATTTCCTGGAAGATTTCATGAACTAGTTTAGGATATTAAATGGTTACACAACATGAAACTGGTTCACTCTGTGAAATGGTCGATCATGGTTATTTGAACTTGAGAAGACACATTTTTTATAATTTCTCATAAATAGATAATTACATGATGTGAAATAATTCCACACCATGTATTTCTCAGGCTCAATGGTTTTAAGTCCATGTTGTGCAGATAATATATTTTTTCATCCCTATGAATACCTTCCCTCTTAGACCCTAGAGTGACTCTAGGTTATTTTGGTTTGAGTTCTTCCCTTTTGAATACATCTATCAAGAATTCAATCTCTGGGGAGTTGGTTTGATTTGGTTTTCTCCTCTCATTCAATTGGTTCCCTATTATCACTATGTAATCGTTGACTGTTTTGGAAATAGAAGTTAATCATGATCATGTTTGATCAGGGTTCTTCTTATGGCCTTTAGTGCCTTCGTTATTGTTGGTGTTACCTAGGGGAATCTTTTTTTATCACTAGATAAAGTTAGGTGGTTTAAAACCAAATCCAATGGAATATTTTCAATAATTTATGTATGTTCAATATTGTGTGATTATTACAATATAATAGGTGTGTTAATTGACTAATTAATGGGTGATGATAAATCATGTGTTGGATTACTCATTGGATCCCTTTGGATCCAATGGTGTTTCGAACTATCTTATTTTTACTTGTAGTATGAGCCTACCCTTTAATATTAATTAAACGGATAATGGATTAAAATATGATTTAGCATGAAATGAGTATTTGGGTGTTTTATTTTGATAGATTCAACTTAGAAAATGACTTAATTTTTTATTGGTATGTCTGGATATTCTCAATATGATATGGTTCTGTGCAGTTGCATGTTAATGGTTTAAGACCAAATGGATAAACTAAAGGTTAATTGACTGAATTGACCATTGTGGATTATGATGTTATATGTCATATTTTGGATTCTATATCCTATATTGTTCCTCATGTTGAAATTTTTATATAAAGGTATTAGAATGGTTATGCTGAAATGATGATATAAAATTCCTAGCATGGAAATGTTTAAATTATTATGTAAAGCGCCACACAAGGTTATTATAAAATACTTATATAGAGGACTCAGTCCGATTATGATGAAATTATTATATTGAGGGATTTTTCATGTTTATGTGATTATTCCATGGACTTGGGGTTATGGTTGGAATGGTTGTACTACATCCTCAAAGATATTTGGACAAGGAGATGAAGTAGGTTGAATGTTTAATCATATTAATTTATTAATTAATAATCCTGATTATCAATTTGTTGCATGAAATTATTATTTGACTAGTGTTGTTTTAAAACTGCGTCATTGACCTACTAAGTTTTACTCACACCCTATTTTGGATTCCATTTGGTACAAAATATGATTGTATGGATATATGTTTGGACAAGATCAAGGATCCTTTTTTTTTGGTAGTTTCTTACTAGATGGGATGGATCATAGAGACGATACATAAATAGGGTTTAGGTTTAGTATTTCAAGTTTATTTTTGTTAGTATGGTCTTTTATATATATTAATTTCAATATGAAACCAAAATATGTTTCCTCCTATCATTGTATGGTTTATTATTATTGGTTTACTTGGTTTATCCTTTATATTGAAGTTTTATTTCGTAATTTTCACTCTATTTTTGTTCATCTACAATATGTTTATTTCTTATATATTTTAACTCTATATGAGGGGGGTATAGTCTCCCCACTACGTTCTCTACACCCCTTATACTTGTCAATATCCTATGGCATACTGGGAGACACACTTGAGGTCTACTAACACTATAAAATATTATAATTTTTCCAACTGATTTTTTGATAGATAATATATATTTTGGTAAAAATGGGAAATTACAATAGATAATAAGTTTTATTGGTATTAATTTTTACTACAGATACTTATTTTTGTAAATAGATATATTCATTGATATTGATGGTTCAATACCACCAAATCCTTTACCAACAGTTATATCTATTTCTTTATCATACTAATACCATCATTTTCTTTCTTAACATAAGAATCTATTATTAACAACAACCATTACTAATAAATATATTTCCATCAATAAAATTGGTTACAACCAACCATTAAATAAGAACCAATATATTATCAAAAATAAATTAAGGGAAACTAATTTTTTTATTAAAATTAATATTTTTATGACCAAAGTCAATATCCATGTACTAGGGGTATATTAAAAATATCTTTATAATTGATTTAAATTTTCTATTTAATACAAATATTGATAGTGTTTATATTTTTCAATGTTGTTCAATTAATAATAATTTTAATATACTTCATAATAAAATAATTTAAATCATTACGATATTTGATATATTTATATATATCCTCAATACCCTCTTAATATATGATAATTTAATTTTTTTATATTTAAATTTCAGTAACATAATTAAATCTAATCTAAATAAATTCAATAAATCAATATAATAATTTAATAAATCAAGTCTTAATAATAAAATAAGTAATATTATTCTATTAATAAATTTATTTTACATATTAAAATTATTCATACAAATACAAAATATAATTTATAATTTAAAATATTAAATGATTTTTATATTTTATATTTTATTTATTTTGATTTTAATTGTAAAATTTTTATTTCATATTATTTGACCGGAGACCCCAACACATCCATGACCCTGATTAGTCCACCCCACACCATCTAGGATTCACAGCTCCATCTATAATCCATCCATACTCCCATGTAATCTCCACACAATACAATATATTCACCAAGGATGTTCCTTTGACATAAAATACAGTCTGTTTTGGAGCACTATAAGGGACCATGGAAACCTTAAATTCTCTTCTAGCTATTACTTTCATATCACTTCTCGTTACACTATTCATCATCAACTCGGAGAATTTTTCCTCTGGTTCATATCATATCCTCTATATTTTTTAAATATAATTTTTTTATTGCGGACCTCTCTCTCCCTATATTCTACTACACAGTAGGTAATTTTTATCGGAGATATAAATTTATTCCATTGCCCTAAAATTATTTGAATCAAATGAAAAATTAATATTCAATTTTAGTTTTTTTGTTTTATAATAGAATGTTTCAAGTATTAGTTTCCATATTATTAATTTTATAATATATAGTAAATTGTAATAACATTTAGTAATAACTCGTTTGTTTACTATGATTAATTGATTGAAAATTGAATAATAAAAAAGAACATTCTTAATGAATATATTTAATTATAAGAGTTGGGTGAAGTTAAGAAGAACATATCATGATTATTTAAGAGTATTTGATTTATTCCTTGATATTTCTTTTGCAACCTAAATAATAGATCACATGATTTCATGTCCATGTTGAATCTGTACTTATAAACACTTTTTCCTCAAGATGTTGTGAAATTCCGTCTCATTATAAAGACATGGAAACTTATTATCCAAATTTTATTTTGAATTTTCATGCTGAGTCGATAGTCAACAATGATAATGACTATTATAGTTCCAAACATGATAATTTTTCCAAAGATGATATGCTTGACATACTAGAGAATTCCTTTGAATTATAGTAACCATAAAAAACCCAATCACATATTTCTGATAAAGTCCAATTTTTTTTTAAAAAATTGTTTAAAGATGTTGGGGAACTACTATACTCCAGATGTGAAGGTTTTTCTAAAAAATCTTTTATTTTTGAAATATATCATCTAAAATGTTTAAATGATATCAGTGTCATGTCAATTGATGAACTTATAAAACTGCTAAAGAGGAATCTTCCAAATGATTCAATATTACATGAATCATTTATGAAGGTGAAAGGGATTATCAAGAAACATTATAATGGTTATAATAAGATTACTGCATGCCCACATAATTGTGTATTTTTTTTCAATGAAAATCTTTTCCTTGATAATTTCCACAATTTTGGTGCTTTGAGGTGGAAAACTACTTATGATGGGAACATTATGAAATTCGGGAATGGTAAAAAAGTTCAATTAAATGTTTCTGCATCACTTCCACTAACCATCCCTTTTTAATCCTTGTTTTATTCCTAATTACTTTTTTTAAGAAATAATTTTTTACACTGGACATAATTTTTATAGTTATGGTTCATTATTGGGTGTGTGTTTGTCTTCCATTGATGGCACTAGATAAAAAGTCGTATTCAATAATGGTTAAGTTGATTTTTTATCTTTTACCTCCTTCTTAAAACAGGAATGTTTTTTCTTCTCAATACATACAATGACTATTAATTTTTTTGGTTTTCATATAATCAATCATTTATATGAAAATCTATTGGAATTTTGTTATAACATTCATCAAATGTTCACTTTCTTAATTCAAAATTACACTCACGCTAGCATTACTATTTTGGGTTCACAGAAGGTTAATTTTTTAATTATTCATATAAGTAAACTGTAAAAAGTGGGAATACAACATTATATGTGAAATTTGATACACATTACAATATAAGAAGAAATTGTTCTTAGTATGCCTATCTTTTATTAGAATGTATTTTATTTAAAGGCATACTCCCAAGTGTCAACAAATAATATATTCTCTAACATAAAAAGTATAATTTTCTTTATAATACAAGATCTCTAATCGGGAAATGTTATCCTTTGTAAAAGTAATTTTAACAAAATTGGTATAGCAATTTTATTGATAAATTTTAATATTTTGGTTATGATATAACTCATGGATGCCTCAATAAATATAATTTTATTATGAAATAAGATATTCAATTATATATATTTATGATTTCATATTTATGATTTTCATTTGTCAATAAATATATAAATTTTGAATCACATTAATACTAAATAACCATTTAATGGTAAAAAGCTAAGGTCACAAAGTAAATTAATTTTTATTTATAAATTTAATTATTTAAATAACCTAAAATATGATATTTCAAGTTTATTTTAATGTAAATATATGTTTTTTCACCCTTATTTTTTTAACATTAAGTAATAAGAATTTTAAATGCCAGTTTGATATATATAACCCATTAGGGACATGAGTTTTTAAGGGATTGGTTAAGTGTTTTGTTTTATATATTTTCAATAATTTCAAATAAAAATTATTTCTATATATTATTAATTTTTTTTATTCAAGTATTTTCATTAATCATACATAAAAGTCAAAAAATACCACAAATTACCAATGTTTAAAATTTTTATTAATTTGTATCCTAAATTCATTTTGAGTGAAAATACTATCATGATGAGTTTTATTTTGTTTTTTTTTCGTTTAAAAATACTTATTAAAATGATATTTCTTTATCATGTTTATTATTTATTAATGATTGTTAATATTATCATTATTGTGGTGTTTTAGGGACTTTAAAAAGACATCATGGTTCCTCAATTTTTTTTCACTTCATCATTGAGCATACTACCAAAAGATATAAGGTATTTAAATATTTTCCCAGTAATTTATTATTTTTCCATGTAGTTTTAAAATTACTTTTTTGATTTTTTAAGTAGTTTTTTTAAGTTATTAAACTATTCAGATGGTGATATAAAATAGTTTGTGATGGTGTGTGTCCATCTTATGTGGGTTTTTTGCTTATGAATTTTCCTCTTATACACTTTATATATGTTTACAATAATTATCAAAGATGAACTAAAATATTATGTGGGTATTTTAGTTAGGATTTTATAAAATATCTAAGTTATATATTTTTCTTACAAGGACCGTTAGAAAATGGGTTGATTTTATGAAGAATAAAAGATCGTTTCATGATGGGACCATTAAATCCACACATCAACAATGCTCTAAAAATCACATGAAAATGTGAATTTGGTATTTGATATTTTATGACTCTAGTGGTTTGATCATTAAATATAGATATCCAATATTCACAAACAATCATCTTTATTTGCTTCAAAATAAAAAATTTTATTGTGGTCTAATGAATATGGAGTCGTAGAAGCTAATCCCACTCTTTCGAAATAATAAAAGTTACCATAACATAAATCTACAAACCTTGGCTGATTTCATTTCCGAAAAATACACGAAACCTTCAGAACATGGTGTTAGTGTTTCCAAGAATTTTGATTCATGCATAAAACTAAATATTTTTCAGTATATAAGTCATATGATGATTTATTTCTTAGCTAACGAGTTTAACCTCCTTTCCATAGGCTTATTCTTTGCACACATTGGGAAATTCATCAAACGTAGACCATAACTGACCTTTTTAAGTAAATACATTGAAGTAATAGGTTTCATGGGATTCTATATAGGGTTATTTAATTCCTAGAATGATATTTTTCACCTCTCTTCTTAAAATTACTACTATTAACTTTCGATAAGATGATCATGGGTTTTTAGGGGTTCTTCTACGAAAGTTCTCTAATAGAATTTGATTTTCACCCTCTTTCCAAATCCTCTATAGTTATGGTTTGACTTGGATTCCCTAGTTTAACCCATCACCTGTATATCAAAGATACTTTGTTTCTAATATCCGAACTTATTGGAATTCCATTAAAATTATAATTTTCAATAAGAAATCTTTCAAGACCCTCGATTTCTAGGTTTTTTACTGATATTGATGTTTCAAAAATTCTCAAATCCAAAATGTGAATGCAACATGGTAATTATAGGTTCTTTCAAGATTTAATTTATAAAAAAATTCCTTAATATTTCAGTCTCTATCATAAGATATTAAATTCTATGAATGATTTTGATATTAGGATAGCACACCCACCGATACGTAAACTAACATAGATTGAAAAGGGAAAATAAAAGTTAGATATGGAAGAAAGAAATGAATGTCATACCATTAATTATGGTCCTTTTGTGTGTATGATCCCCTTATAGAACAAAATGATGTCAATATGAAGCCTAATGAAGTTAAATATCATGATGGGGGAAACAAATATATTTGAATATCCATTAGACTTAATTACGACGTCAATAACCTTTCATGTATTGTTAATGTAGTTCACGTTGTATTAGATACATCCACTGATCCCCCCTGGTGGGATTTCATAAGGACCCTAAGGAACCTCATTATTCCTCTCAAGATATGGATAATAGTGTCCACTCTGATTCTTGTGAGTCATTACATGATGCTTGTGATCAAGCTTGTCAGATTGAGGATGCTTACTTGAAATCATGCTCCAAGAAAGATAAAAAATTGATTATTTAATTTGATGCAGTCATCAATCCAAATCTAAATAAGACTAAAAAACATAGGTATTATTATAATCTTAATAGAATAATTATCACTATATATTTAGAGGCTTCTTGGAAGATGATTCTGGCTATCCCTCTATTGATTGAGGTTGCTGAACACTTTAGTTCATCCTCTTGTGAAGACACTTTGATGGACATTACTGATAATTAAGACTCTGAACAAAATACGAGGGATACATATCAGTTTCATGATGATGTGATGTAATATGTATAATCTTGGATGGATGAGAAAAACAAACTATTATTCCAATGATATTTGAATGGGTAAATTCCTATAGAGATCTACCTAAAAATCAAATAACAAAGACTCGTCTATTTGGTAGAGGAATTTTAACAAAATACCCACATTAATTTCTGAGAAATTCTATTGTAATGACTAATTTTATTTCCCCGTGGTTTAGGACAACATTATTTGGTTTTCATTACTGATTAAAGGACTATCTTCTTGGATGTATGTTTTTTTAGTCATTCAATGTTTCTTCTTTCACTATTTATGTGTGTTTGGAAAAAGGATTTTTTTTGAATTATTGTGTTGTTTAATTTTTTATCACTTTTTATTCACCCATGCACATGTTTACTACTATTTTATATGCTGGTTTTTTATATCTTATGCATGGATCATGATATTTTAAAGTATAGATTCTACTGATGAATATTTTTTCTCGAATCATTGATTATGGTTTTACATCATGTTTTCCATGTCTCAACTCTAATAGTTATTTGAACATTATATTTAGTAATGAATTACATTTGGGTTTCCATCTAATTATATTTCTGGGATAAATATATTTTTTTCAAATTTCACATTATCTTATGTTGACCCTTTTAATGTTGACCAATAGTATTTTTCTTTGGGTTCTTGAATTGTTTGTATTCTCATACATGATGGTTAGATGAAAGATTTATTAAATTGATAATAGTTTAACGTCTTGTGATTATTGGATTTTCAAGATAGTGGAAATAATGTTTTGAGGTATCTTAATCAGATATAATTGTTGAATCAGAAAACATAGGTAATTTTATCTTACTGCACTTTGATCATACCTTTGTAATCATGCTTCTTTTCATGAAGCACTTTCTCATGGAAGACTATGTTTTTATTCCTATCTGATATAATTATTTAAATTTTTGGTTTATGTAATCACACTCAGTTGAATATTTATTTGATTAACTTTCATAGTCGGTTGGATAGTGCTTATTTATTTGATTGTTAGGTTGGTCCAAGAGGAATATGAAGGATTTGGTTGATTAAGTTATGAATTTATGATTATCTAATATTGAAAAAAGTGGTGTCTTCTTCAAGATTTTATTCTTCGAGTTTTTCTGTGATTTCCGGATCCTTCATATTCTCCTCTCCCACATTCTATGATGTTTTATTTTTAGTCATGTTTGTATCCTCTTTAAATTTCATGATGGTTCGTGATCCTCACACCAAGATTTTTCACTATATTTTGAAACTTATTTAATATTATTTTTAGGGGTATTATTTGGGAAACCAACTAATATCAAATATCTCTCTCTTTGTGGTTCAATATTTTATTCTTTTCCCATTTAGTTGTTTGTTCTTTTGAGGCACCAAGGAATTTTAAAATTATGATTTTGCATGGGCTGTAGGTTTTTTACTTTCAAATTTTATTGGCATTGGTACTACTTAGGTGATTTCATAACATTTCCACTATGTCTAAATTTTAAACATTCGAACTACCAATCATTGATATGTCAACAAAGATGATGAAGAATTCTTATTCTAGGATGATCTTTTTTTTATACTTTAATTTATTTATATTTTGGTTTATATTCATTTAGATCTTGTGCACTGATTTATGTGTATGATATTTTAATATTTCATTTAGATCATAGAGAAAAAGGGTATGTAATATAATCAAATTTAGGTCCTTCACTAGTAGTGGAGATGACATAATTTGTGGAGATGAATTTATTTGTTTGGCGGGGTAATTATTATTATACCATGGTTGAAAATATTTGGGTGTTGGAGGACCGAAGTCAGTAGATGACTTCATTAGGGTATGAAACCTTGTCAGAAGAGTGGTGTAGAAAATATAATATTGAGTGTTTCATGATTGAAACACTCATAGTTCATCAATGGATGGTATAATTTTAAAGATTAATGTTTTCATGAGAAAAATATCTACTGGACTACATCAATTAGCCAAGGAATTTGAACATTGGGAGTGCCACCAATCCCACTGTCATGATGCATCTATTTTACTATCTATAATATCCATTCAAAGCTTGGATGACTATAATTAGCTTGAGATATATTGAAATGTTATCAATTCTTGCTAGAAGATAATTGAGGTCCAGCTCTTTAGAGAGGACTGCAGTGTAAATGGAAGCATATATGGATATGGAACTAAGGGAAAGTACGTTTTGTGGTACTCATAATCAGCAATGTAGTTTACGAGGAAGTAGGGATGAAACAATAATACATAATCCTTCATTAAAATCTACATATGTGTCTCAAAATAGGATCCCTAGATAGGGTATGAAAAGTGTGGCTGAGCATTGTGTAAACTTTACTGTATTGAGAAAGTTATAAATGGAAGTATATTTGTGACATGGGGGGATCCAAGTTTATTAAATCAAGTAACTTCAACTTTATTTTTTTCAATTAAATTTTATTATTAATATAATTATTAATTCCCTAATTATGAAAATGTCTGAAAATAATTTCGATTTAATAAATAAAATATGTATATTATATTTGATAAATAAGTAAATATGATATGACATTTTACTATCGATAATTTTTTTTTTAATTTTTTTTAAATTGAATTTATAAGATCATATTATATAATGGTAATATTATTACCAACATAAAAAAATTGTCATATGAACCTGTTTCTAAACACTTTGATCAACATATATATTATCTTTTGGTATTTTTATAATTACAATAAAACTATTTTATCTATCATAATAAAATTTAGTGATAGAGTTTTTACAGACAGTTTAGTGATAGATACATATTTTTTGGTAAAACGTTTTATAAATAAAAAATGCACCTTAACCAAAAAATATGTCCCCATTGGAAAAAGATAAATATTTTATTGTGTAACCAACCTAATTTTCCCATGTGAGAGTGTACTGGATCGAGGGTTGTTACATGTGAAATATTTATATATTTTATAAAAATGAGATGAATAAGAAGAACAATAAAATAGAACCTTTTATATTTTCATTTTGTAGATGGAGATTTAAGAGAATAATATACCATTTTTGAGATTCTTGTCAATATCGTTTCATCACGAATCTTTAAGAAAAACTGTGATTAAATAATTAAAGTAGCACCACATCGATTACATGGCTATCATGTTTGTGTATGTGATTATTATTAATTTTAGGTTGAATAAGTATTCATTGTTTTATAGAGGGACCTTTGAGATCTAATGGTGATAGTATGAACAGCTCCATCATCTAGCTGGAGGCTGAATAACTACAAGAAAGTAGTTTCTACTATAATACATACGGAAAAATACTCCTCTTTTCTACATAACAGTTTTGTAATATAGTGTACAAATTCATTCAAGATTCGAGGATAAACGTAAACCTTGTTCTTTTGTAATGACTATTATTCTATTGATTACTCAAGGCCTCAAAACTCAACTCAAACCTAGAATGGATTAGTGTAACATCCCAACCTGGGATCCACTGAACGGTGCTTCGAGTTGGTTGGTCACAAGCCCTCAAGCGTGCCTCCCGTACACTAGAGGGTCCCGACTATAAGCAAGGGTATGGTAAGTCAGTATTGGGGAGACTATACCCTCTGTTATCATAATAAAATACCAGTGGAAGTAACCAAGAAATATAAGAAACACAAATAAATATAATAGCACAAATGTTACTAGAATAACCAAAACATAAAGTAAAATACTCAACTGAAAGGTAAAACATACTATTACAATACAAGTTCCAAGTGTCCACAATGAAACTGAAGTAAAGACACAACAACTCACAATGAGTCCCAAACCATGTCCGGCTCCCTTAACCAAGCTCCATCCCCAACTCAGCCATCTGACCAGGGCTCTTTCCCTTGTCCTATCCTACAAAAACATAGTCTATTCGGGTACCGATCACTCATCCCGAGTAGGGTGTGAGTACGACTCAGTAGGTCACCACCAACAGTTTCAAAAACAATCCAGTCAAAAACAGTGTATGTAGTTGCATTAATAATAAAGCAAGGCAATTGAGGAGACAAATTTCATTTATCCAATTCACCTTTATTTAATAACTTAAACACTCAGGTTCCTGAGAACCCCAAAACTCTATACCTTCTTTGGCCCATGTCAGAGCCTAAACAATTTTCCCTGCTCAATTAATAATCATTAAGTCAAAATATCAAGTTACATAATATCCAAAATGAACCATAGTACCAAATAAATGAAAGAGTGTGGAACGTCATGTCTAGAACACATGTGAGTATTTAGAGAATCAGTCCCTATCTCACAACCCCATGGGTATTTGGAGCATCAGTCCTTGTCCCATAAAATATCAAATTCATGCATGTCATTGGTTCTATAATGCCATGTCTAGAACCTCTCTGGGTATTTGGAGCATCAGTCTGTGTCCCACAATTCTTTTTCAAAACAAATAACCAATTCACATATACAAGCATATTCAAATGTTTAACCATATTTATCCTTCTATCATAACTCTCACCCATATTCCACTAGATCCACAATTCACAAAGAACCGCATAACCAAATCACCAATTAGTTATTTATGACATGAAATTTCTACAACTACATACGCCTAACAAGATGAGACTATGGGATTGTATTTTGACCACCTAACTTGATTTATTGACGAAAGTTAACCCAATGAGAAATCCCAAAATCCAAGCATCACAACGTCGGTGATCATGTTATGTATCTAAATCCTTAAAACCAAAATTAATATCAAAGGCATCAAGATATTTAAAAACTAGATCTAGATCCACAATCCAAGATCTATAACTCAACTCATAGGTTTAGATCCATGGAAATGGTGGAAATATCCCATGAAAAGATCAAGGAAATATATAGGAATAAATGAAAGATGCAAAAGGATGATATCCACTTATCGGAAGGAGAGAGGATCTTAAATCCAAGCCTTCAATATCGAAGAAAGATGTTCGGATCGCCTTGTAATATCTCCAGGAGGATTTGGAAACACCTAGAATGTGTCAAACCCAAGTAGTGGTCAGAAATATGTAAGTACCAGGGTTCGGGTGGTTTAAAAAAAAGATTTTTGGAGTCAAAAACCGTGTGCATGGTTTTCTGGACAGTGGCGCATAGTTTGTCAAACCATGCGCAAACCGTGTTGTCCTCACTATCCAGAGATTCATGGTCTGTACGGTTTGGTCGCACGGTTTTTCAAATAGTGCACGAACCTTGATTACCTCTCTGTCAAGTTCTGTTTGGTTGTCATGGTTTGGTTTCAAGGTTTTTCAAACCATGCACAAACCATGAACAACGCACTGCCCTTTTGTTTTACTCAAAAGTTCACCCAAATTCACCCCAAGTCACTACTCCAAAACAGAGATACTCAAAAACATCAAAAGTACCAAAAAAACATGCATGAGCATGACTCCTGAAAAGGTCAGGATCTTACATTCTCCCCACCTTATAATATCTCTTCCTCGAGCTGTGCTCCCAAAATTCTCTGAGATTCCGAGCTAAAAAGATCGGGCCACTGTGCCTGTATATCAGACTCCCTTTCCCATGTCTCTTCTTGCACACGTCCATGATGCCATAAAACACAATCTATTAGTACGGTCTTTCCCCTCAACACCTTCTCACTGCGATCCAACACATGTATCATATGTTCCTCAAAGGACGCATCTATTTCTAGCTCAACATCATCAACATAGATCACATGAGAAGGGTTGGGGTGATACCGTTGTAGTTATGATACATGGAAAACATCATGCATAGCACTATATTTCTGTGGAAGATCCAATTGGTATGTTATCAGCCCAATTACCTTTATGACCTCAAAAGGTCCAACAAACCTGGGTGCCAACTTTCCCTGCCTCCATATCCTGCGGTTACCCAACCTAGGTGACACCCGAAGAAAAACACGATCACCCTCTATAAACTCTAAGGTTCATCTCCATCTGTCAGTGTATGAATTCTTCTTACTCTGAGTCGTAGCCATACGTTTCTGAATCAGATGAACCCTCTCTTTCATCTTCTATATGAGACTCTATCCCAACAACTTTGACTCACCTACTTCTACCCAGCATAGTGGTGATCTACATGGATTACCATAAAGAGCCTCATATGGTTCCATATGTATAGTTTCCTGATAATTTTTTTTATAGGAAAACTCCACTAAATCTAGGTGCTTCTCCCATGAACCACCAAAGTCAAGTACACACTCCCTCAACATATCTTCAAGCACTTGTATAGTACACTCTGATTGTCCATCTATTTGAGGATGGAAAGCAGTACTCCATAAAACTTGCATACCAAGTGCCTTTTGCAAGCCCTTCCTGAAGCATGAAGTAAACTGTGAATCACGATCCAAAACAATAGTTTGTGGAACCTCGTGCAATCGAACTATCCTCTGTAAATACAGGTCTCCTAACTACTCAACTGTAAAATTTTCCCTTATAAGCAAGAAATGTGCAACCTTTGTCAATCGATCCACAATGAACCAAATAGCATCATTCAACCTAAGAGTTTTTGGAAGTCCTATCATGAATTCCATGGTCACGTCATCCCACTTCCATTCTGAAATGTAAAAAGGTATTAGTAATCCTCCAGTTCATTGATGCTTCGCCTTCACCTACTGACAGGTAAAGCATCGTGTCACAAACCCTACTACCTCCTTCTTCATGCCTTACCACCAAAAATGTCGTCACAGATCATGATACATTTTGGTCACACCAGGGTGCACTGCCCATCTTGAGGCATGAAATTCATGCATGATCTCCTCTCGCATGCTTGTTGGAACAACAACCCAATTCTTCATATAAACAATATCACTCTCATCTATCTTCCAGTCTGAATGTGTCTCTCCACCTTCAAAGTTTTTCCTCAAGGCCAAGAATTATGTTCCCTCATATTTCTTGTCCCTTATCCATCTCAAAAGTGTAGAATCCACTACAACCGACATGAGTGCCATTTCCTCTTATCTCTCCTGAACCACAACGTGCATTTCAGCTAGCAACGACATCATCCTATACTCAGCACTAGATTCCTAAACAATCTGAGTCTGAGTCTTCCTAATCAAAGTATATTCCATGTCATTTCCTTTCCCAGGTGTATATACCATCTCAAAATAAAAAGACTTCATATACTCAACCCATCTCCACTGTCGAAGATTCAAATCGCGCTGAGAAAAGATGTACTTCAAGATCTTATGGTCTGTATAACCTGTAAACCTTTCACCCAGGAGGTAGTGTCACCAAAACTTCAAATCATAAACCACCGCTACCAACTCAAGGTCATGCGTTGGGTAATTCCTTTCATGCAGCCTCAGCTGTTGAGACCTGTAGGCCACAAATTTATCTCTTTGCATCAATACTGCTCTGATTCCTATCACAGAAGTGTCACAATACACCGTGTACTCTTCACCTGACTCAGGTAGAGCCAAAATTGGTCCAGACGTCATATGCTTCTTTAACTTTTGAAAATATGTCTTTCAGGACTCCGACCATTCAAACCTTATTACCTTTTTGGTCAATCCCAAAAGTGGTGTTTTCAGACGGTAAATGTCTTTGATAAATATCCTGTAATATCCAACTAACCCCAGAATGCGTCAGATATCAAAAATATTCTTGGGATGCTCCCAAGAAACCACTCCCTGGACCTTATCTGGATCCACTAAAACACCATTCTTTGAGATAATGTGTCCCATGAAGTGTACCTGATCAATCCAAAATTGAAACTTAGATAACATGGCATATAGCCGATGCTCTCTCAGTGTACTCAAGAAGATGTCAAGATATTTGGCATGATCATCATGAGTCTTGGATTACACCAAGATGTCATCCACAAATACCACCACAAACTGATCCAGGTGCAGATGGAAGATCCTATTCATCATGTACATAAACACTCTGACTCTGTGTAACTAATCCATCACCACCTGACTCCTTTGGGTTCTTGAAAAACTTCTAAAGATGTCCCATCCTACCACAGGATCTACATTCAATGGGAGGTCAGGGACAATGATTATGATATTGTCTCGGACTTCCACACTGGTGGAAAAAACACTCTGGTATGGTCTTGTGTAATTTACCCCTCTGGCAGGTTACTCTATCTCCCACCTCCCTGGATGACATTGTAATAAGGTCGTTTCTTTCTATCAAAAGTCGCACCACCTGAACATCTAGAAAAAAGAAAATTTTCACCACTAGAAGCCTCCTTCAGGTTCCCCTCAGATATGAGAGCCTGATTTACCACTTTCGGAAACTTCTTTATCCTGAAAATATTCACTTGATACTTAATTTCACATTTTAGTCCATCTTGAAATCATCATGCTGAAATGGCCTCATCTACTGCCAATGTTATATAAAAAGGTTGTAAGTCTGTAAAGCGTCCAGTATAGTCCATTAAAAACATATTCCCTTGAGTTTTCCTCATGAACTCAGTCACTTTCTCCTATATGAGTGTCTCTGAATTGAAGTGCTCAAGGAACTTCTCCTGAAATAACTTCCACTCCATAGCTTCCAGCTGCCCATTCCGAGTCCAGATGTCCCACCAACGTTTTTCTTGACCATGAAACATGTAAGTTGCCAACTTGACTCTCTTCTCAACAGGTGTCCCAGGTGGTCAAGTATAGTCTGGGTAGATTCAATCTAGAAATCATCTTTCTCTGGACCACCCTCTCTATTAAAAATTTGCGGGTGATGCAACTGAAACTCCCTCATAATATCAGACATACTCTTAAAAACCCTCCCTAGGTCTCTTTCCGTCATTTGCATGAAACAGGTTAAGTTATCTCAAAACTTTTCCCCTGCTTCTTCAGTTGGTACAATTGGTGATTCAGGTTCACCCATTGGAGGACCATTTTTAACTATACCCCCTGCTCATCCTCTCAACAAGAGTCATGGAGGCATAATTCGACAAGCCTAACATGCAGTTTAGAAAACAGTTCCCAATGTTGCCACAATTTCTCAAAACCAAATTATTCATATAACTTCACAATTATTTCATTCAATCTCAAAATTAGAAACCATTTTCATTTGAATTTAAAAATCAAGGAAAATAAATAGTTTCAATTCGACAATCTACTCATAATCTGTTTCCCCGTGCATTCCAAACATGATTCATGAAACAATAATCCTGAGTGCCTAGAATGATTCTTGTAGACGAGACACTCATACCATTATGGGCCACGAATCAATACTCAAAAAATTCCATAAATAATAAAGACATCACACAATAATTGCATCACCCAAGGTCAAATAATATTCAACTATAACGAAAAAAAACAATAACAGCAATCCCACCTTGAGTACTTGATTTTTCCACCATACATGGGTTTGCAACTCCCATGCACGAGCTCATTATCAAGCCCCTACTTTCCCTAATCTTCCGTCTACCTTCCCAAAATAGTAATACAAAAAGAATAAGAAATAAAACCTGCCTTTGATACAACTTTTTGATGTCCCGACCCGGGAGCCACTGAACAGTGCTCCAAGCCAGTTGGTCACAAGCCCTCAAGCGTGCCTCCCCGTACTCCAGAGGGTGCCAACTAGCAGCGAGAGTCTGGTAAGTCAGTCATTGGGAGAATATACCCTCTGTTATCAGAATAAAATACCAGTGGAAGTAACCAAGAAATATTAGAAACACAAATAAATATAATAGCACAAATGTTACTAGAATAACCAAAATAGAAAGTACAATACTCAACGGAAAGGTAAAACATGCTTTTATAATGGAAGTGCAAAGTGTCCACAATGAAACTGAAGTAAAGACACAATGACTCCCAATGGGTCCCAAAACATGTTTGGCTCTCTCAACCAAGATCTATCCCCAACTCAGCCATCTAACTAGGTCTCTTTCCCTTTTCTTGTCCTGCAACAATAAAGTCTATTCGGGTACCGATCAGGCAGCCCGAGTAGGGTGTCAGTACAACTTAGGTGGTAACCACCAACAGTGTCAAAAACAATCTAGTCAAAAAATAGTGTATGCAGTTGGATTAATAATAAAGCAAGGAAATTGAGGCGACAAATTTCATTTATCCAATTCACCTTAATTAAATAACTTAAACACCTAGGTTCCCAAGAATCCCCAAAACACTATACCTGCTTCGGCCCGTGTCAGAGCCTAAACAATTTTCCCTACTCAATTCATAATCATTAAGTCGCAATATCAAGTTACATAATATCCAAAAGGAACCATAGTACCAAATAAATGAAAGAGTGTAGAACGTCATGTCTAGCACACATGTGAGTATTTGGAGCATTAGTCCCTGTCTCACAACCCCATGGGTATTTGTAGCATCAGTCTTTTCCCCTTAAAATATCAAATTCATGCATGTCATTGGTTCTAGAACTCCATGTCTAGAACCTCTGTGGGTATTTGGAGCGTCAGTTTGAATCCCACAACCCTTTTTCAAAACAAATAACCATTTCACATATACAACCATATTCAGATGTTTAATCATCTTTATCCATCCATCATAAATCTCACCCATATTCAACTAGATCCACAATTCACAAAGAACCGCATAACCAAACCCCCAATTAATTATTTATGCCACAACATTTATACAAATGCATAAACCTAATAAGATGAGACTGTGGGTTTGGATTTAGACTACCAACCTCGATTTATTGACGGAATTTAGCCCAACGAGAAACCCCAAAATCTGAGCGACACAACGTCATCGATCAAGTTCTAGCTCTAAATCCTTAAAACTAAAATTAAGATCAAAGGCATCAAGATATTTCCAAATTATATCTGGATCCACAATCCTTGATCTATACCTCAACTCATAGGTTTAGATCCATGGAAACGATGGAAATCTCCCAGGAAAAGATTAAGGAAATATAGAGGAATAAACGGAAGACGCAACAGGATGAAATCCACTTACCAGAAGGAGATTGGATCTTCAATCCAAACCTTAAATCTCAAAGAATGATGTTCAGATCGCCATGGAATCTCTCCGGGAGGCTTTGTAAACACCTAGAATGTGTCAAGACCGAGTAGAGGTCAAAAATATAGAAGTCCCAGGGTTCGGGTGGTTTTAAGAACATATTTTCAGAGTTAAAAACCACACGCATAGTTTCCTTGACAGTGGCGCATGTTTTGTCAAACCATGCACAAACCGTGCGGTCCTCACTGTCCAGAGATGCATAGTCCACACGGTTTGGTCACACATTTTGTCAAACCGTGCGTAACCCATGTCTAACTCTCTGTCCAGTTCTGCTAGGTTGGAACGGTTTGGTCACACGGTATGTCAAACCGTGCACATACCGTGCACAACCCACTGCCATTTTGTTTTACTTAAAAGTTCACCAAACGCACCCCAAGTCACTACTCCAAAATATAGATACTCAAAAAAATTAAAAGTACCTGAAAACATGCTTGAGCTTGACTCTTGAAAAGGTCGGGATCTTACAATTAGGCTCCCACATTGAGTCCAAACCTTGTATATTTATTTGTTTTGATGTTCTTTATTATTTTATATTTCATAATAGGGCAAGGGTTTATATCATATAAAAGATAAATTTATATATATGGGGTAAAATATTTAGTTTATTAGAATATTATATAATGTAATATAAAACTTTGTAAAATTTGTGTACACTGATTCACCCCACTTATCAGTGTCTCTACATTACCCATGGGACTTACAGATAGTATTAGAGATAATCCAGGTTTATCTCTAATTGCATACACTATTCTTGATCATGTTGATTTATCATAATTAATTATGTATAGGTTTTAAAAAAAATTAATTTTCATCAGGTGGAAAACTATGACTCTATTCTTTGTCAAGCTGAATTAAATATTTTGGTAAAAAATTTCAAATAAAGAGGAAAACGTGGTATAAAAAATGAAAAATAATTTGACAGGATAGAAGAATATACCATTACCTGAACCTGATCAAAGTCGGTGTGAGTGTATGAAAAATATTTAAATAGACCACATTGAATATGGAATCTCAAGATGTGATAAATATGAGGAAGATAGGACTATCAAAAATATAGAGGACTCCTACTCCAATACTGGATGATATGTGAATTTTTTTCATAAGGTGATCACTTATACACTCATTTATACCAAGGGAATTATTGATGAAGAGGTATACATGAATGAGGTGGATAAATAAATTGAGAGTTATTTGGATTAGAAAATACCAAGATACAATTCTCTCACATACCTTGTAGATGAAAATAAATAATCAATCTCTCTTTATAATGAAAGAATTACTTGATTGGAGAATAACTGTGAAGGATTGATTTTGATAAGGTAGTA
Organism: Viscum album; assembly: GCA_963277665.1. Taxonomy (NCBI): domain Eukaryota; kingdom Viridiplantae; phylum Streptophyta; class Magnoliopsida; order Santalales; family Viscaceae; genus Viscum; species Viscum album. The sequence goes on from OY728125.1 coordinate 1,946,165,315, forward strand.
ACGCAAATTATTCTTGAATAATTGATTAGCACATTGATAAAATTTCACAATATCTCAATAAATGTCAAAGACTCCCAATAGGAAGTTAAAGAAAAAAAGAAAAAATGGTCATGATAACTCTCTACATGAATCAAGAATGATGCATGAAGACTATATTCAAATTTTTATTAGATATTGTGAAGTTAAGTTGGTATTGATTGAGGATGAAATATTTTTCTCAATATGATGTGGTTAAAATTGGTGGTAAATGTAAAAAATCTAGAAACTATCCATGTTGGAGATTCACTAACTTTTGAAAATATAGATACTCACACCAGAGTTGTTATTGAGATCTGTGGTTCCAAAAATCCTCATGTGTCTATAAAAACTAGATTGAGATCATTTGGAGAACCATCTACATAAAACTCATTGAATAACGTACCATTCAAATCCAAATATGTTGCTCATAGTTAATAATTTTTCTTTCATATAGTGGGTTTTAAAGAAAAAATGATACATAAATAGATGTGAAAAATTTATGATATTCATACCACCATGTTAAGGGGGATATAAGAATCTATATAAGTGAATCTTTCTCAAAATAATCCCAACTAATTGATGAAAATACTCAAAAAGGACATCATGAAATTATGAAAATTAAAAAAAACATGTACATAAAGGATTAAAAGTAATGTTTTTTGGTTATTTCTTGTATTATTATATGTTTAGTCATAGATCATTATATTTTTAAAAAAGTTTATATATTAAAAAAGTATAAAAAATCCTAAAATGATGGGGAAAATCATGATAAGAGGGGACATCCACCTATTATAAAAAATTTATATAATTGAAATAGATATGAAACATTTAAATATATATATGATTTTTTAAATAGTGGTGGTCATGGGAATCATCCAATGAATATATAATAAAGGATCTGGATAATTGACAATGAATCAAGGCATACACTACTAAACCTATCTACAAAACTAGAAGTCCCCTAAAACTACATAAAAATAAATGACCCTGGAACACCTTTGTCTATAGTATCGGAAAATATATCATCCCTAGAACACCATCATCCATGATATCAAAAAATATATCATCCCTAGAATTAATTTGTTTACAAGATCAATAATGTGAGGCTATCATAAGGTCTTGACACTCCTTATAGCTTAACAATCTCAACATTTTTTGGAAATGCACCTATTAAACCCACAAACTCCACTAGGGTTTTCCCTTACACATGTTATATACTATCTACCTTGGACTCCAATGATGATTTAATCAAGGAGGTGACAAATTGATCATCCTATATATCAAATATAAAATATTTGAAAACAAATCACATGTCACCTCCTGTATTTTCAAAAGAAATAAATCTAATCATATAAAATTCAAGACGTATATAAACATGCATAAATAATAAGAATCACATAATGGGATCAAAAAACAATATGAGAATATAATAATTTAAATGGAATAATAGGTACTCACACCTTTCTATAAAAAATCATTCTTCATAAAATTAGAAACATGAATTCTCTTTTCAAAACTATCTTGGAATTTCAAGCCGATTCACTATATAAAAAAACTATCTCAATATAATAGTGTGAAATTTTTTATAAAAACACCTAAGAAAATCAATGAGAACTGACACATCCCATTAAAAATTCTTTAAAATGTTAAATGACAGCAATGAGTTTCAAAACACAATCAACATGGAATAATTACCCTTGTTGAAAAAGACCAACCTACTTTGATCATTTAAAAAACATTAAACACTTAAAGTCATTAGTATAAAATAATACCAAGGATATAAAAATGATTCAAATTTAGTGCATAACGGATAACCCATCCACCTTTAAAATCAAACAACCCATGATAAACATTTCAAAAAAATTCAAAACACCCAAACATTTTTTTTAATGTTAATTAATACAAGGAGAATTTTAACAACCTCATGTTGGTGCGCATGACCACTTTTAAAATGAAAAACGTTCTATAAAATACATTTATACATTTTCATAACCACCTATCATGGAATCCCATCACATGTCAAGGTTTAAAATCACATTTAAATAATTTTGGTCCCTTATGGGTTATTAATATAGGCATGATTTAAATGAAAATAAATTATCAACCTATTAAGAATTAAAATTTATAAAATTGAATGAATATTCAAAGAAACACCTACCTTATTTCAATGAAATTAATTCTACGAGTTATCTATTATGATAAAAAAACCCCCAAAATAATATGTTCCATATACATACCCTATATAAGAAAATCCCCATGATTCAGACCAAACACAACTCTAAAATCATCCAACATAGAGATTATGGTTATTGGGAGAAGATAAATCAAGGGGAAATTATTAAATAAAGGATAAGAAAAGGTCTCTAGAGATATACCATGAAGAGAACCACATGAAACTGATGAGGGGACGACAAAAAATGGAATAAGATAAAGGGATAGAGCTCTCTCAGAGGTTTCTAGTTTATTTGAATAAGAGGGGGTAGAAAATGAGGTTTGGAGGCTTAAAATAAAATAGTGAAAAAAGTGAAATTTCCAATATTATTGAATCTAGGTAGGCTGGCCACATGGTTTTTTAAACAGCGCATCAACCATGCCTTAGACACTACCTAGCCAAAAACCACACAAAAGGTTTACCTATAAATATTTTATGGTTATGAAAGCCATGCTCCAACCATGAAAAATGGAACTTTCAACATGAAGAGTCTATCCACACACTTTTTCCATGGTTTAAAAACCCATAAAGAAGTTGTGAATCACAAACCAGACTCATCAGAGGACCCGGATATTTTCTCCTAGGAATTAGATAGTTTTGGACTCAAAATTGGGCATCCTGTGAACCCAAACAATTAATGTTTAAAAATTAAATGTATGTCACATAAAAAATTCCAAATGGTTTCCTCTAGACTATGCATGGAAAACATTCATAGGATAAAAACTCTAAAAAGATTAATTTTTTAGGTTGAAACTCCATGTAAACTTAAGATGATTCTAAAAATCATAAAATAATATAAAATAAACAACAAAATGACATGTTGGGTGTCACAATTCTCCCTACCATGAAACTTTATTTCCCCATGAAGTATTGGGTCCATGTAATGTAAATATTCCATTAGATTATAAAATTAATCCTCATGAAAAAAGGTATAGGTTCTCAAATGACCAAATAAATCCTCAAAAATCACCAAACATCCTTAGGGAAAAATGATCATCACCTGATAAATAATCAATCATAGAGTGTCTATAAGGATATAGAGATTGAGTGTCTACATCCCTAAAATTTATAATCAACCTAAAATTGTAGTACAAAGTGAAACCACATTTCCAAAATTTCCAAAGGGAATTCAAAAAACATCACCATCTATAACCAACCATAAGATCCTAGTTCAAAACCACATGGAGATAAACAAAACCATGAAATATACTTAAGGACCATAAAAATGGGTCAAAAAACCAAGATTTCCAAAAATGGAGTATAAAAATGACAAGAATGCCCTTTTAAGTAATTATATAGACCTAAATTGGGACTCACAATAGAGAAATTAGGTTGTTTAAACCCATATCCATATAACAATATCCCACAGTTATACTGATTGAAAGAACATTCTGATGAAACCTAACCTCTAATTAAAAAAACTACAACCCCTTTAATCTTCAATCTATAAACCATTGGTTCTTACCACTTTTAAACTAAAAAAATGTCCAACATTTTACACCACATAAGTTTGAGAATAAACTATTTGGAAAAAAGGTTCCCCAAAAGGAAATTGTGCTAATGATTGGAAACCAATGAGAATACTAGAAAAGGATCCCTCAATCCAAAATCTCTCTAAACTCAATGATCACTAATCCCAAAATATTATACCATCCAAATTATATATAGAAAAAAACCCTATGGTTACAAAAACAATTTGACACTCACCCATTAAGCATTAAATTTATCCAAGAAGAAATTATCCTCACTGAACCAACCATCATACCAATGATCACAAGTCTAAACCACTACAAAAAAAATCTCCAAATTAGTAATGATATGAACACCACCTCACATTAATCTATGTATTACCACACTTATAATAAATCAATGCTTGATACTTCATTTGGAGACCGGGCGGTGTTAAACAGAAGAAGGAAAGACTGCTAAGATGCAAAATATGTTGGAACTAGGGCTTTTAGTTGTAGTAGATGGAGTTGATTTTTTGTTTTTTTATCAATAAACACTAGATTAGATCAAGTAGTTTACAAGAAAAGTGTTTTATGGTGTAGACCTATTCAATGTATAAGGTTTCATTGTTTCCCAGTGTTTGCCAAATATTTTGTTTCCTAAATTTGTAGATTGGATAATGTTGTTTGTTAGAAAGGGATGGTTTTATTTGTAAAGAGTAAAAGTTATGCATAAGGGTGAAGGAGGTTCACAAAAATTCACACAAGTGAGGTTTTAAGATCATAACATCCAAATACAGTAATGTAATGAAATGCGTGCAAGATTTTAAATTACACTAAATATTGGTTTTCATGATAGGATGATTTGTGTGTAAAGATGAAGGTTCCCAAGGAACATGTTTCCTAAAGGAGACATAAAAATAAGGATTTAAGTGTAGAAGGAAACATGAAAACACAATTTAAATAACTCATATAATTTTCATAGAGGTTCATTCATTTCGATACATTGGTGAATATCCCCTTAATTTAAAGTATCTTTTCCAATGAATATTTTATGCCTTTTTAATTTAAAAGACTTACACACTATCTAGTTCTATGATGAAAGATTGTGTGTATATTTTTTCCTGTATCTAGAAGGATCAAGTGATCTATCTTAGTTGGTTATGAAAAAGTTAAATTTTAATGATATTTAAACTTGTGTGGAAAACCCAAAAAAAATTGTGTGAAAGAATAGGTGTTACATGAAATTTCTTGAGTTTCACATTTATCAGGTTTTTATTACTTGGATTGATTAATTAGTGATTTCATATTCATCAATACAAGATTATAGGGACATTTGTATCTCATGATAATCTGGGAATAATATTTAAATGCCCAAACCTTTGAAGCAACAATCAAGTCACTAAACTGGGTAAGACTTCATCCATAGTAGTGAGAAAGGGGTAGTCTATAGAAGTGTTTTGAGGGATGCATTTTTAAATCCCTAAAATCTTGTAAAGGTAAAGTGATTGTAATAGAGTGTTTGTTTCTATACTTCTGTTTTCCAAAAAACTAGTGGATATTAGTGGATTTAGGAATGATTAAAACACATTTTTTGTATTCTCTGTGGACTATCTCTCAATGGAGAACCATGTAAAATAGAAGTGTTGTCTATCTGCAAGTGATTGTTTAATAATTGAATGATTCCATATACATTATTTTATATGTTCCTACCAATATGTGAACAAGATCCATTTTTTTAAACAAAAAATTTGACACATTGATTTACCCCTCCCCTCTTTTGAGGGCTCTGGGGTCATACATGTTGTATCAGAGCATACAGGTGTTTGGAGTTAAATCTATCCTCTGTTGTTCCATGGAAAATTCGGTGAATGTTAGGGTAGTCCCCCACATTGATGGAAGAAATATCTATATTTGGATGAAAAGGATGAGATATCATCTAAGATACCATGTAATGGATGTTGGTTTTTTCACTATTCAAGGGATTTAGGTTACTGATGTTAAAGGTTTGTCTATGAATAAAATATATAGTAAAATGCATGATATAGATACCAAAGCACAAAATGATCATACTATAGCACATTTAGATCAAATATATTTGAAGGTTATGAGTTTCACTACTACCAATTCAATGTTGGATAAATGATATAATATATTTAAAGGTGATTACAAAGAAAAGGAGGATAAACATCAAGTATTACAAAATCATGTTAATGATATGAAAATGCATCCAAATTAAAACAAAGATAGGTTCTTTAATCACATAAATGAAGTTATTGGAGACATTCAAGGACTTGTGAGGGAAATTAATGATATTGAAATTGTGAATAAAAATACTAAGAGGGCCCCCATCTCTATACAATCTAAAAGTTTCAACTCATGAGGAGTGATATTTTACTAAGCTCTCTCTTGATGATATACTAAGAAGTTTTTTGGATTATGAAATGAGAGTCAAACCATAAGATGCATCCACTCGAGTAAGAAAATAAATATAAATCAAATCCATAGAAAAATGTGATATTTCTAGATTTATTGATGATGAGGAAGAATAAATCATTTCTATTTTTCCAAATAATTTCAACAGAGGGGAATATATATTTGAAGGAAATCATATGTTGGCTTTCTTTCAGTGTGGTAAAGTTGGGTACATTGCCTCTCGAAATGAAAGGAAATTAGATGATGTAGAAATTGAATAATAAATCATGCAAAATAATTTTAAGATATTATATGAAAAAGGATACTTCAAATCAAGAAATAAATTTCAAGGAAAGAGATTCTACTTCAAAGAAGAACAATATGATAATAATTTTTTTAGACGATATATAACTAGAGTGTAAATCTAAGCTTAAAGCATCCATGATAGCTACAGTTGAAATGGAAGAACATAAAATTTAATAATATAATTTGTTTCATGATGTTTTTGATCTCAAGGTTAATCTTTAGGGTTCTTGTTATGATCTTAACAATCAATGAAACGGAAATAGAATATTAAGAGTACTGCTAAAATGTTCTCAGATTATTTTGTTTGGATTGAAGTAAAACTTGACTTTCTTGAAGGAGAGGGAAAATAAAATTTGAAAATCCTAAAATAACAAATTATTTTGTGAAATTGAAACACATGAATGAAGAGTATGAATAAATTTTCAACTACCTTACATCGATATTAGAGGAAAAGGCTAAGATCGATGAAGAAATTGAAGAAAAAGTTTTTACTCTAAGGAGTGAACTGTAAACTGAATAAAAATCATAGGAAATGGGGAGAAATATAGTTTTAAAAATTCTAAAATACATAGCTTCTAGAATGATATAAATGTGGTTTTGAAGGAGTATATAAGTATTTGAATAATCAATGATACAAATTTATGGGAAAAATGGAATTCACTGTGATGAAAAATCATCAATGGCTGGAAATAAGTTGTACCAGAATAACAGGTAGAATTTTTTTTGACATTTCACAAAGGCACATGATGTCCAAAAAAATAAAGCTTCAAATCAAATAGAAAAGAGATATGAAATTATCTTCATGTATGCAGAGAAGATCTTCAGTCAAATACCTTAAAAAATAAAGGGTACATGAAAATGATTAGATTTGAGAGGACATTTCCTCTTATGAAATTCCAATTCTATGGATTTATGGTTCATGCCATGTCTTATAATGTGATCGGAAAGATATATCTAAATGGTGAAGCACATAAAAGTAAAAAAAATATATTGAGATCATATCCTTAATTATATAGAAGAAATAGTTTCTATGGATATTGTTTACACTATTCTAACTATGGACATAAAGTGATTCATTGGAGAAAGAGGAAAAACTTGAAAAATACCTACATAACATAGATAGAAGTCATACCTATCAACCAAGCATAGTCAGTCTTCAAAATAGTTATTATCATATCTTATAATATAATTATTATGATGAACCCATGCATATTGAAAGATATGCTGAAATACATCATTTTCCTCCACTCAATCAGGTATCTCGTGAAAGTAAAAGAATAAATTCAAGAAATTCAATCTTATATAAATAAACCTCAAAGCTAAAAATAATAGTTTCACCTAGATTCATGATAGTTAATGTTAATCCCACTAGACATGAAATTTATATTGTTTGAATAATTTTAAGAAAATGGTTGATGGAACAATGAGATTCTAAAATTATGGTGCTTAAAATATCTAATGGAACTAAAATACATAAATGGAAAATGACATGATGAAGAAAACTAATGTTATCTATGTTGATGGTTTGCATCAAAATTTTATAAGTGTGAGTCAAATATATTAATCAATAATAATAATGACATTTAATCATAATGGGTTAACTATCTAAGTAAATATGGGTAATTATCTCATGAAAGGATGTAGAAAAGTTTGAAATTTATACTCGATTTACAAAAAAGAGTACATTTGTTACTTAAAAATTAAAGAAGAAAATAACTTTTGGCACCAGAGGTTGGTTTATATTATTCAAAAGTGCATGAAAAAATATATAAGATTAATATTGTTTTCAAAATTCCAAATCTGAAGCATGATCATGAAAATACATGTGTTGTATGCATACAAAGAAAGATGGTCGAGAGTTTATATCGATTGAAGAACAAAAGGGAATATAATATGCTTGATCTTATCCACATAGATGTATACAGCCTAATGAATGTGGATATCATAAAATATATAGGGGTAATTTTTTCTTTTTATTAATTATTATAGTAGAAAAAATTGAGTAATGTTTATGATAAATAAAAAAGATGCTTGATTTCATGAAGATTTATCATTAAAGAGGTGATAATGAAACTGGACACACAATCAAGATTTTATGATCATACAATGGATGAGAATATACATCCATTAAATTTTAAAATTAAGTCCAAACAAAATGGGGTTGATGAATGCAGAAATCTAGAGGTAAACAATATGGCTAACAATATTCTTATTTAGAGTAGTGAATATCATCATTACTAGAAAGTGGTTGTGCATGTATTAGTGTACACTCAAATATGTTTATGTATTGTTATGGGGGAATCCAAGACAACATGTGGGATATGGTATGAAAGCACTCCCTCTCTAAAGTATTTCCAGGTTTTTTGAGGTAAATATTTCATTTGAAATAATAAAGGAAATCAAGGCTATCATGGTGATGTGGTAGATGTGGTAACATTCCATAGATATTAAATTAATATTAATTACTAAAAATGGTACAATAATCATCTTAGAATTATTATAGAAAGCAATGATGTAAATATCATTGATGATAAACCCATAAATACCTAAAGGATCTCATATGTTGATATTATTTAATTTGAAGAAGAAAGTAGACAAGGGACTGATTCTCATGTATAGATAGAGGAAGGATTGAAAAAAGTATAGATCTCAAAAAAATAATTATGATTCATAAGTATAATCATAAGAGGAAACCATTGCTGAAGAAACATCATCAGAACCTCATATGATAAATAGAAGAGTAGAAATTGATAATTCAAACATCATTAAGTATTGGACCGAACCTACACAGGAAAGGAGAATGAGGATTGCATCACATTATTCCTTCTTATAATTTAGATAAATAAACTCATTTGAAAAATTGATGAAGGATGAATCATGGGTTAAGTCCATGAAGGAAGAACTGGTTCATATTGACAAGAACCAGACATGAGATCCTATTAAGAGACCATAAAATCATAATGTAATTGGAATAAAGTGGGTCATTAAAAAAATTTATGATCATGGAAATGTGATAAAGACAAAGCATGGATGGTTGGTAAAGGATTTTCACTAAATGAAGGCATTGATGTTTAAGAATAATTTTATCCAGTGGCTAGACTAGAGTGGATTAGGTTCTTTTTTTCATGGAAATTCAAAGAGGGTACATAGTATATCATATATATGTAAAAATGGAATTAATAAATGGTTCTATTTTAGAATAATTATATATTTAACAACTAGTGGTATTTCGGATTAGAAATCATGAGACTAAGGATCTTATATTAAAGAAGTCTTTATATGGTCAGAATCATGCACCATGAGATTTCTATTCTTGACTGTATTCTTATTAGAAGAAGCAATAATTTAATATAGGAGGTTTTGAACATTAAATATATGTAGAGAATTGTCATAATGATCAATTTATGGTGCTTGGGTATGAGGATGATATTATTTTTGGGGGAATCTAATAGGGATCATTGGATGAATTTTCTAACCACATGAAAAAGAAAATTGAAATTTCCCTGACTGGAAAACTCACATACTTCATAGGGATGGGGGGATTAAAAATAAGTATTACACATTTATAACTCTGGGAAAATATTCTGGAGATATTTTGAAAAAAAATTAATATTCTTTACTTCAAACCAATTTTATCTCCGATTGTGGTTGGGAAAAAATTTGGAAATCACAAGAATGGGACATATGTGGATCCCATCATATATAGGAGAATAATTGGAAGATTATTATACATGACTGTAACATAACCATATTTATTTTTCCAACATTCATAGTGGCCCTATTTAGAAGAAATTTAAATAAAGATCATTTGAAAGTAGCTAAAATAATTATGATGTATATTCAAGGTACTCTCAATTTTGGATTATACATTGCAGTAGGAAGATATAATGAATTGTCATCATTTTATAATGGTTAATGAGTTAGAGATGTGGTTAATATGAATTACAATAATGGTGGTGTATTTTAAATCCAAATCAAATATATGGAATTGTTGAGAAAGAAACAAGAAATAACTTATATTATTATGGATGAAGAAAATTATATCTATGCTACAAAAATTTAATTAGCTATTATGTATGAAGAAACAAATGAAAGATATTGGTGATGAGGTGAAACAACCAATAGTTATTCACAGCGACAATATGACCACAATAAATCTTATAATGAATCCAGTTTAGAACTCTCGTACCGTACATACTGAGATTAGATAACACTTCATTAAAGAAAAATATAGACATCGTGTGATTAAAATTGAGCATGTTGGAACTGATAACCAAGTGGCTGACATTCTGAGTAATAAATTCATTAAACTTATATTTGTGAAACATCATTTGATCCTTGGTGTTCATCCACCTCCCAATGTATGAGAAGGTTACAGTTATTCCCCTTTGAGTCAACTATTTAAATATTTATATGGAAGTGTTGGCAGTTTATGGGGGAGATACGATCCAGGGGGGTTTCGTTTGAGCACCAGAAATGAAAATATACATTATTTGAGTTTTTTTCAATGGGGGAGATAAGTAAAATTCAATGAGTGTTTTGTTTGAAATGTTATTATAGGACTAGTCGGTGTTCTATGACTGCATGAACTTCTCTTTTCCCATGGCGAGACGAATATCTCTTTTTACACTCTTCTTTTCTACACTGATAATTGTACACATAGGCTTTGATTGATGTATTATTTATTTAATTCTTATCATATTTTGATCAAGAGGGTGTTTTTATTGAATATATATACCAATTTCCAACAAACCTGAAGGGGGATATTGTTAGAACCATGGATTTTCATTGATGGAAATTGAGTTCATTTTGTGTTTGTTATCAATCCACACTCGGGTTGATCAAGGAGTTTAAAAGATATATTTTTTTATGATGTATATGGATTCAGTGTTTAATGTGTCATTGTTTCTCATATTTTCCCAAATTTTGGGGTTACAAATTTGTATAATGGATAATTGTTTTTCTGGGAAATGATTTTTTTTCCACGTAAAGGCTAAAATTTGTGTGCAAGGGTGAAGGAGGTTTCCACCTTGCATGAAAGTGATGTTTAGGATCATGACATCAAAATATAGAAAAGTAAAGAAACAAATAAAATACTTGTAATGTGGTGAAATATGGTTTTTTGTGATCGGAATATTTTCACACAATGTATAAGGAACGCAAGGAACTTCTGTACTGAAGAAAACATCAAAATAAGGAATTTATTAAAGGAGGAAAATTGGACATAGAATGGAAGGAATGCAAGGAACTTTCACACAGGGTTTTCCATTTCTATAAATGGGAATCTAACCCCTTCATTTGAAGTATCTTTTACAATTAATAATGGGTTCCTCTTCCAAATGAAAGAATTGCATGACATTGAGTTCCATGATGAAAACTTACGCATAAAATATATCTTGTGTCTAAAAATATGGATTGATACTTATGATTTAGTATTATGAATGATATAGTTGTTAAAAAGTTAAAATTTCATGATGGAAACAAAATATTACATGCAAGAGTAGGTGTTGTGTGAAAGTAATTGAGTTTCCTATCTAGATGATTTTGATTTTTGGGTTTAATTGATCAATACATTTATGTTCGTCAATTTAATACTCTACTACAAGTAGTGTCTTGTGCTAGTTAGGGAAATATTCTTAATTTACTAAATGGTTGAAGCAACTGTCAAGTCCTTAAATTGAGTAAGACATTACCCAAGGCAATGAGCAAGTGGGAGTTGGTAGAAGTGTTCTATGGAAAGTAGTGTACTATCCCTATAAAATGTAAAGTTAGTTTGGATGACATAGAGTAAATATGTGTAACATCCCAACTCAGGTTCCACAAATTGTTTCCCAAATCTGTATGGTCACATGACCTCAAGTGCGCCACCCAATGTTCCATAAGCTACTAACTAGTAGCAAGGGTCTAATATCGATCAGGGGGATACTATACCCTATTTTTATCAAACTATTACATATGATGTAATAATAAGAATAACCAAATGACATGATAAAACCAAAAAAATTCTAATATCTCATGATAACCAAATCAATAAATACCATGTGAAAAATGAATAATAAATATTTCATATCAAATTATGTTCCAAGTGTCAAGATGTGACTCAAAAAGTAAATACAATAAAAAATACCCAAGCACTTCCCAAACCACATCTCGTTCCCTGATCCATACTCTATACTAACTCATCCATCTAACATAGGGACTTTTCCCTTATCTTGTCCAATGACTATAAAATCTATTTGTGTACCAACTATAAAGACTGAGTCAGGTGTGAGTAAAAATTAGTAGGTCACCACCAACGGTGTCTAAAACAATATCCAGTACACTAATAGTGTATATCATTGTATAAATAATAAATCAAAATTCATAAGTAAACAATTACCACATTATCAACTATTCTTTATTTAACCACATAAAACATTGGGGTCCCATGGAAACATGTGTCTCAATACCTTCTTTGGATCGTCCTAGATTCTGAACTATTCTCAAGAGATATCATAACTCATAATTAAATTAAAAATGTTATTTAATTCATTTATTAATTCCCATGTTACCATTTATATTTCACACTTGAATGACCATGTTACCAATCATAATCTCACAATTGAATGACTATGTTACCATTTATAATATCACAATTGAAAGACCATGTTACCATTCATAAAATCACAATATATTGACCATGTTACCATTCTTAATATCACAAATTAATTAACATGTAACCATTCATAATATTATAATTTAATTTCCATGTTACCGTTAAACAACACATAATTAATTTGATAATTAATTATCCACAAAAAATTCTTTACTAATTCGAAAATTTGTTCATCACATAGTTCCTTGTAATTAATTTCTCAATTAATTAATCACATCAATCCCCAAAATTAAATAAACCTTTAATTAATCAACAACTCCCAATTCAATATCCCACAATTCATTCCACAATTCATTATATCAATTTTCAATATGTCATAATTAATTCATAAATTATTTATCTCAAATAAAAAATAAATATCTTATAATTAAGTCATAAATAAATTATCTAAAACAAATAAACTCATTATATCATAATTAATTCATCAATTTTTTATATTAATCAACAGTCTCAATACCTCATAATTAATTCATCAATTAATTATCTGGAATAAAAAACTCAATATCTCAAAACTAATTTATCAATTAATTATCTCAATAAACAATATCAATATCTCATAATTAATCTTATAATTAATTATCTAAAATCAAAAGACTCAATAACTCTTAATTACTCCTATAATTAATTATCTCAAAACAACAAACTCAATATCTCATAATTAATTAATCAATTAATTATTGATATCAATAATTTTAAAAATCCCCAATTTTACATCTCTTAAATTAATTAATTCAATCAAGAAATAAATTTTTAAAAATATAATAGAAAATATATATTTATATACATGTAATTTAAATAAAGACTTCGGTATTTGAATTATAAACCACCTACCTCAATTTGTTGATGAATGTTTACCCAATGGAAATCCCCAATTTCTGCAGAAAAATAATGTAGTATGAGATCTAGATCTTAAACCTAAATCAAGATCTAAAAAATAATGATCCATTAAATATATATGTAGATCCACAATCCTAGATATAGATTCATCAAATTTATATCTTGTTCCAATAGAATAGAGAATAACACTCTTGTAAAATAATGGTAAAATAACATGAGATCAAACGGGAAGAAACCATGCACCCGAAGAGATGCAGATCTACCAACTAGGGTTTGAATCACTAAGAACGGAGGTCAGATGGCCTTAGTATCCATTTTAGAGGCTCTAGAATTCAGTTTAAAGGATTATGTGTTAATCTAGGGAATATGGGGGGTATAATATGGGGGTGAAGAATTTATTTTAATAATTTTATGGGGTTTAATATTACATAAACACAGTTTGTTACTCAGGGCGCACAATTTCCCTTAACCGTGCACCTAAGAATGAGTCATTTCTAGTGGGAGGGGGTGCATGATTTAAAAAACCATGCTCCAACCCTGAAAATATTCAATGTATAGGGTTTCATAGTTTTCTAATCTAGGGTGCACGTTTATAGAACACCATGCACCAGTCATGAACTGCCATCTTTCTAACATTTTCCCCAAATTTTCATCAAAAAATACCCTAATGTAAAAAAAATGAAAAGTACTCAACACAAGGAAAATATTACCTATAAAAGCGATCGAGACATCTACAAAAAATTTCGGTGTTTTAAAATCTCCCCACCTTATAATAACCCATCCTAAATTTGTACTCCCAAGAATCTCTAAGATTCTGAGTCAAAAAGATCGGGCCACTGATCCCACATATCTATATATCTCTCCCAAGATTCCTCCTGCACATGTATGTGTTTCCACAATACCTAAACTATCGACATGATCTTTCCATGCAACACTTTAACACTAAAATTGAACACACATATCAAATGCGCCTTAAAGGAAACATCTATGTCAAGCTCAACATCATCCACATCAATCACATGAGAAGGAACGAGGTGATACCACCATAGTGGTGACACATGGAAGAAATCATGAATATTACTATTTCAATGTGGAAGATCCAAATGGAACACTACTAGCCTTATTTTCTCCATAACCTCAATATGTCCAACGAAACTAGGAACTGGCTTTCCCTTCCTCTATATCCTACAGTGATCTATTCAATGTGACACCTGCATGAATAAATGATCACCCTATATAAACTCTAGGGGTCATCGATGTCTATCAACATATAAATTTTATCTTCCCTAAGATATAACCATTTGATTTTGAATCAAAAAAACATGATCTAATGCCTGCTGCAGGAGACTCGGTCCCAACCACTCTAACACAACATATAGAGCCTCATATGGTTCCATCAGAATAGTTGTAAGATAACTATTATTATAGGTGAACTAAACTTGTTCTAGGTGATTCTCCAAAGACCCACCAAAGTCCAGAACACATGCTCACAACATATCCTCAAGCACCTGTATAGTGTGATCCAACTACCCATCCATAGGCTGGTGGAAGGACATACACTACAAAACCTATATACCAAGAACCTTTTGCAATTGCTACCAGAAAAGATAATTAAAATGAGAGACAATTTTAGAAACAATAGTCTTTGGCACCCTGTGCAAATAGAATATCTTGCAAACATATAGTTCTTCTAACTGCTTTGCTGAGAATGTTTCCCATATAGGAAAGACATGTGATAACATTGTCAGCCTATCCAATATAACCCAAATAAAATCATTTTTAGACAGTTTCCACAATACACTCACTAAAAATCCATGGTCACATCATCCCACATCCATTACGGAATGGGTAATGGTTGTAAAAAACCTTTAGTTCATTGATGCTCGGACTTCACCTAATGATAGGTGCAATAACGTGTCCTGAACCCTTCTATATCCTTTTTCAAGCCCAAAAACAAAAACTGTCAATGTTAGCCAGGGAATATATTGGTCATACCTAGATGTGCCACCCACTTCGAGGCATGAAATTTCCACATCAACTCTTATATCATGGTCATTATCACTACAACCCGAATCCAGAAATAGATGATCATATCCTCATCAATGGTCCAACTTGATGTTATCTCCCCACCATCATGGATTTCCCTCAAGGTTAATCATTACAGATCCGCATACTTTCTATCCCTGATTTTTCTCAAAAGTGAAGACTCCATTGAAACCAATATAAGATTCATCTTGTCATAACTCTCCGAAACCAAAACATGCATCTCATCTAATATAGTTATCATCTTCCACTCAACAATAAATTCATGACATCCTGAGTTTGAGTTTTTCTTCTTAAATCATCAGAAACACAGTTCCCCTTCCCATGCTTATATGTTAGCTCAAAATCAATAGAGTTTATATATTCTTCTCATCTCCACTGCCATAGATTCAAATCATAATGTGAGAGATATAACTTATTCTCTTGAGATCAGTAAACATCATAAACATCTTTCCCAATAGATATTGCCTCCAACTCATCAGATCATAAACAACTATGGCCAATTCAAGGTCATATATAGGGTACTTCCATTCATCTAGCCTCAACTATTGAGATCCATATTGAAAAATGCGATCTTCCTATGCCCAAAAATCTCCAAGCCCCATCCTAGAAGTTCCACAATACACCGTTTACTACATACCTAGCTCGGGTAGGATTAAGATCATTAATGATGTCAAGAACTTCTTCAATTCATGGAAATAATTCTCACATTCTTTTGACCAATTAAAATTTATCCCCTTTTCGATCATGACTGAAAGTTTCACTGCCACATAGGAAACCACTTATTTGAATCTTTTATAATATCTATCCAACCCCAAAAATCTATGGATATCAAACACATTCTTGGGATGCACCCTAGAAACCACTTCTTGAACATTTTTTGGGTCTATTGAAAAACATTTCTATGAGCTGACGTGACCCAAGAAGTATAACTGGTCAACCCAAAATGGACACTTACATATCTTGGTGTAAATAGGATTATATCTCAGTGTAATCAAGATGATATCAAGATTTTGGGATTGATTTTCATGATCCTTGGAGTACACAAGGATTTCATCCACAAACACTACCACAAAATGAACTTGGTATGGATGAAATATCAAATTCATCGTGGATATAAACACAACTAGTGAATTTATCGATGAAAATGAAATTATGGAAAACTCGTATAGGCCATACCTTCTTCAAAATGTCGTCCTTAGTATATCATATGTCTTAATTCTCAACTGATGATACAAAAATCTCAAGTCTATCTTGGAAAAACACAATCTTATATCAATTGGTCAAATATATCATTGATTCATTGAAGAGGATACTGGTAATTCACTATAATATGGATTAACTTCCTTTAATTGACACATAAACATAGATTCTCATCATCTTTCTTAGAAAAAAACACTGGGGAACCCCATGGTGACATACTTGGGTAGATAAATCCCTTATCCTCCAACTCCTCCAAATGAGTCTTCATATCTTGAAGCTATGTTGGTTCCATTATGTATGGTGGAATTGAAACTAGCACAGCACCTAACATTTACTAAATAGTAAATTCTACATATCTCTCAGGTGGACCATCATCCAACAATAGATAAGCAACCTGCACTATGAGATCTCCCTGTTATAGAGTAATTGGCCATTCTTGACCTTTCTAGATATCCCACTCTCCATGGTGAATATAATTTCACCCTTAGGGAATGTAAAGGAAATTATCCTTTGGTAACAATATATATAGGCTTGTTATGAAACTATCCAACTTGTACCCATAATTTTGTCAAATCCTGACATGTAAATGATGAAAAGATCCCACAAAAAGAAATACTCTTCAATATCAAGTGAACAACCATTACACAAACAAATTTATCTCAATTGTATCCCTAGAGGCATGTCTATTGACAATACCCTGCTCATGAACATCATCTCCAAGCTCTGACCATTAAACAGATGTGAAATAATAAAGGAATGAGAGGCACCTATATCAAATAAGGTACTAAATAATGTAGAATATACAAGAATAGAACCTCTCAGTATTGATTTTCCAACCTCGATATCCACAAGTGTAGGCTGCACCGCATGAAACTATCCTACCCCTATTCCTTGTGATATAGTTTGAATCCCCTGAGCTGCACCACCGTACTAGTATGGGTTATATTTCCTAGAAGCTCCACATCTACTACCTCTATCTTTAGGCCAGCAGAACTCTAGATTCTAGCCTGATATGGTGTAGAAGGTCCCCTTCCTACACTCTGATTCTGCCTAGCTACACCCTCACTGACCATCTTCCACGAAGTCTTGAATAACTTCTATAGATGTCACATCTTTCCCTAAGACCAGCACTCTCTTAGGGGTTGGGGATAGTATCAAAGATAGTTTTATTTCCTAGAACACTGGTGGCATACAATCTAGGTACGGTCCTGAGTGACTAACCCTCCCCCTGGACACACTTATGTCTATTCACCTGACTAATACCCTCATAACGACACTTCAAACTCTCATAATATATACCTCATGTTCGTCTAGTAGCTACCACTTTTCCTACCCTGAAATCCTTCCTTGGGTTCTCCTAGGCTATGAGAGCCTAATCCGCCACCTCAAAAAAATTCTTTAACCAAAAAATATTAACTTGGGACTTAATATCACATTTATGTCCATCCTAGAAATGCATCTCTGTAGTTGTTTCATCATATTATAACACTAGATAAAAATGTTACAAGTCTTCAAATCATCCAAAGTAGTCCATCAAAAACATTCTCCCCTAAGTCAACCTCATGAACTTATCAGCTCTCTCATGCCTCAGTATCTCTGGGTAGAAGTCTTCCAAGAACCTCTCCAAGAAGTCCTTCTATAACATACCATCATCTTGTCTAGTGTGATACTGAATGTTCCACCATTTATTTGTTGATCCTAATTCAATATAAGTATCCAACATGACCATCCTCTCAGTAGGAGTCTCTAAATTGCCAAGTAAAGTATCTATGGACTCAATCCTGATCTCATCTCCCTCAGATCCACCCTTTCTAGTAAAATTTAGAGGGTGTTTCCACTAGAACTCCTATATCAAGTAAGACATGCTTCTGACCACCTTCATTGGGACATTTTCAATAATTTCATAACGCTAGAAAATTTCTCTCATAACCCCTCCCATACTTCCCCACTAATCCCTACTAGTGCCTCAGGTTGCATTACTGGAAGATCATCTCCAGCCATATCCTCCTTCCATCCTCTAAAAAAGTGTCTTTATGAAGGGATATCTCTATAATAATAAACACACACATTAAGAAACATAACACAGGTTAGCACACATATGGGAAATAGAAAAAGTCACAACAAGTATTTTCCCCAAACCCCACCACACTGTCAAAACTGAGATCCTAACACTACCGTTAACCATCCTAAACCGAGTTCATGGTTAATCAAAGGGTAAACTCATTCTCATTATTCAAGTTTCTCATTTGGATACCCATTTACTCTCATATTTCATTATTTTACAATCTTTCTCAATTACATGTTATACACCATTTTCTTTTTAATTTCATAAGAAAGGAAAGGCAGTTCATCGTCATCAACTTACACATAGCTCGTTTACTTGTGCATGTCTAAAATGATGCATTTTACAAAATAATTTTGAGTTACTATAATTATTCCTGCCAACTCAAATCTCATGCCATATAGTCTATGAGTCAAAAATTTAAAAACAATTTGAAAACAATTAGCACAGCACACCACAAGTGTGTCACCCAAGGTGAAATAATGTCAAATGAAACAATCAAACAACAATAACGACAACCCCACCCTGGGTACCTAGGTTCTCCCCCATACATTGGTTAGCTACTATCATTCACAAGCTCATAAACAAGGTCAAACACTTCTTATTATATTATATATCATTCCCAAATAGTAATACAATAGTAAATGAAAAGAAAATTTCTCTGATACCACTATGTAACATCATGACCCGAGTTCCATAAATCGGTGACCCGAGCTGATCAGTCACATATCCTCAAAAGAACCCCCCCCCCCCCCTATTCAAGAGGATTCCAACTAGTAGTGAGGGTCTAATATCAATCATGGGGATACTATAACCTCTTTTTATTATATTATCATGTTAGTGGAAATAATAATAATTATCAAATGACCTAACATAACCTAAAAAATAATAATATATGATGATAACCAAAGAATGAAATACTATGTCAAAACTGAACAATAAATAAATCTTGTCAATGTATGTTCTACGTTTTAAAATTAAACTCAAAAGTGACGACACTGAAAACTACCCAAGAGGGTCCCAAATCATGTATTGTTCCCTCATACATGCTCTATCCCAACTCAACCATCTAATATAGGTCATTTTCCCTTATTGTGTCATGCAACCATAAAAACTATTTGGGTACCAATCAGATAGCCTGAGTAGGGTGTCAGTATAACCTAGTAGGCCACCACCAATGGCATCTAAAATAATATCCAGTCAAATAAAATTGTACATAATTATATAAAGAATAATGAAAAATTAATAAGTAAAATTTTATCACATTATCAGCTGTTCATTATTTAACCACAAAAACCCCCAAGGTTCCCATGGACACTTGTATCTCAATACCTACTTCGACCCATGTTGGAGTGTGAAAATTTCCCAAGGGATATCATAACTCTCAATTCCATTGTTACCATTCCTTAATTAATACTTGAATGGCCATGTTACTATTCATACTTCATATTTGAATGACCATGTTACCATTCATAATATAACAATTGAATGACTATGTTACCATTCATAATATCACAATAGAATGACCATGTTACCATTCAAAATATCACAAAATAATGACCATGTTACCATTAATTATATCACAATTAAATTTCTATGTTACCATTCATAATATCATAATTAAATTTCTATGTTACCATTCACCAACACATAATTAATTCAATAATTAATTGTGCACACATATTTCATTACTAATGAAATAATTAGTTCCTCAAATAATTCCCCTTAATTAATATTACGATTAATTAAAGAACATCAATCCCTTTAACTAAATCACATATTAATTAATCAACATCCTACTATTCAATATCCCATAACTAATTCCACAATTAATTATCTCGATTCATAATATTTCATAATTAATTAATCAATTAATTGTCTCAAATTAATAAACTCAATATCCCATAATTAATTCATCAATTAATTATATAAATCAGTAATATAAATACCTCATAATTAATTAATCTATTAAATATCTAAAATTAACAAACACAATATGTCAAAATAAATTTATCAATTATTTTACTCAATCAAAAATATCAATATCTCATAATTAATTATAAAATTAAGTATCTCAAATAAAAAACTCAATATATGATAATTAAGTCTGCAATTAATTATCTTAAATCAAAAAAATAAATATCTCATAATTAATTCATTAATTAATTATCCTTATATATAATTCATAAAATTCTCAATTTCACGTATCTTCAATTATCTGATTCACAAAGTTAATTAATTCAATCAAGAACTTAATTGTTAAACATATAATGGAAATTATACAATTACATACAGATAATTTAAATCAAGACTTTGGGATTTGAATTATATACCACCAACCTCATTTAGTTGATGAAATCTCACCCAATGAAAATCCCCCATTTCTGTATAATAATGACATAGAATGAGTTCTGCATAATAAACCTAAATCAAGATTGAAAAAAATCATGATCCCAAAAATCTAGATATATATATATATATATATATATAATCCAAGGTCTAGATTCATCAAATCATGATAAATATCTAGAAAAATAGGGCATAACAACCCACCAAAATAATAGGAGTATAACTGAAGATAAAACGAGAATAAACAATTTCCTCGAAGAGATGAAGATATGCCAACCAGGATTTAAATCACCAAAATGAGAGGTTAGATGGCCTTGAAATCCCTTTTTACGGATTTGGAATTGAGAGATATCAATTATGGGTTATTCGAGGACATTCGGGGGTATAAGACAGGGTTCATGATTTTTTTAATATTTTCTAGTGGATTAAAATCTCATACACACAACTTGATTATTGGGGAGCACAGTTTCCCCTAACAATGCCCCTAAACATGCACCTATTTTTTTGGTGGGGGTGCATATTTTATTCTAATAGGATACATATTTTTACATACTGTGCACCATCTATGAAAATCCCCACTATACATGGTCTCATGGTTTTCTACACCATGGCGCACGGTTAGGGGAAACCATGCACCGACCATGCGCTAACCTCTTTCTTCCATTATTATCAATATTTCACCCAAAAACACCCCAAAGTAAAACCCAAACAAAAATTACTCATCAAAAGGAAAAAATAGTACCTATAAATGAGCATGAGACATCTCTAGAAATGTTTGGTGTTTTAAACTGTGTCAGAACGTCCATTTTACATAACAACTAGTTAATATTAGTAGATTTAGGTACGACTTGAACATTGTCATCCTATGCACCTTGGAATACCCCTTAGTAGTTAAACAAGGGAAACTTATATGTTGTCTATTTCCATGAGATTATATAATAACTGCACGATTCCATCAGACAGGTTTTCCATGTTCCTACAAACATGGAAACATGATGAATTATTTTAAATGAAAAAGCTGACACCCTGATTCAGCCCTCCCCTTTAGGGTGATCTGTGGTTGTACACAATCTAATTTTTCATTAGACCCTTTTGGAAATATTATATAATATAAAATGATACATAGGACCTTACATAGTCATGACCCTAAAATAAAACCAAATTTTCCAAAAAAAGGCATACGAGGGTGAAATAAAAATAGAATTTCTACAAATAAATCAGAAAACCCAATTAAAACAACCAAAATTTAGAAATAGTACGACAATACCATTTTTTAAATGTTGGAACCATTAAAAATGGGCCTTTTTTATTAAATAAATAAGAACCATTTCATAATTTCATCCTCAAGACCTAAATCAACTTATTCAATTTAAAACATTTCCAAATCTGATTACAAGACTAACATAATCTTTTTTTATGTCCTGAACAATATTTATGGTATCATAATAAAACACACTCATGTTTTCAAACAACAGTAATTCACTCTCCATTTTAAAATAATCCAAGGTTAAAAATATGAACAATCGGAAAAATCCTATTTGAAAATCGTTAGTTTACCTTAAAATTTGAAATCCATCCATTAAAATTTTGTGTTCACTTGATTAGAAAAAACCCACACATAAAATATTTTATAAATTTAAAATTATGGTCAACCATTTTGAAATATTTTATGAAACAGAACTCATTTCACAAACAATTGATAAGGTGTTTGTTTAAAACTAAAAATACTATCCCCTTAAATTAATTTTCACCCATAAAAATTAAAGTACATATCCCATTAAAAATAAATTAAATAAATTCATAGCAAAAAATCAAAATAAATCATATGATGCCAATATTTCATAATACCAACCATAATAATTTTACCTTTTCATTAACACATGGGAAAATCCAATGGGTTAAGGGTGTTAAACAGTGAATAAACCAGGAAACAGAGCCACAACTAACTTGGATACATGGTTTACAGCCACATGACAATCACATATTGGTCTCTATAGTGTATCATACAACAATAATTTGGTTGATGTATGGTTTTTAGGCCATACAAGAAAACCTTACACTTTATTTCCTTCTTCTATATCCATCTCAAACATCAAAAATAATCCCACAATGAAACTCCACCCATTCCCTTGAGGATAGAACACCACCAGTGTCATCATCACACTATAATACAACAAAATAATGAAAAAAATCATAATCAAGGAAAAAATATCAATTAATCATGGAAACATGAGGCTATGGGTGATAAATAACATGAGTCACTCTCCCTACACCTACATATTAAAACAACCTTATATAAAAACAACCAAAACCCCAACTAAAAATAGGGAATTCCAAAACATAGGTGCCATTGAGAACCTAAACCTTGATATCACATCGCAATGAACTAAAATGTGGTTATATCTAGCCCTGCTCATTAATCATTCCATTACACAACCTAATCGGAGATCCTTGTCCCATTGGGTTGAAAACTATTTCTTAGGAATAAAAAATGTACCTTGGGAAGGATTTCACCCTCATAAAGTAGATATAAACTATCAAGAGATAAAAATGATAAATATCCAACTTGAGATTAACATAATTGAATATCTAAACCTGATATGAAAATGAAAAATAAATAAAGAAACTATATAAAATGATACCTATAAGCCAAGGCAATGATATAATAGGCCAAATGTAAAAAAAATAAACTCCAAATAAAATCCTTGAACCAGTTCAAATTAACCCCCACCAAACTCTTGGTCACCATCCAACAATACATATTCCATAAAATATCAAGAAGTGAAACAAACTTGAAAATATAGGAATTATAGAATTGACCAATAGGTCAACACAACCTGTTCAATCTTACCGATCACATTTATATTACATCCTAACAATTCTAGTATGAAATACAATGTAAAAATAATCATTTTACAAAAGAATTTATATAAAAACAAAGGAACATAAAATATGTGTTAAAACTCTTTTTCTTGGGTGTTAATTAAATGAAAACAATAACTAAGAAAACAAATTCCCCTACCCATACCTCTTATCTAAAAAATATTTTAAATTCATACTTTAAAACCATTTTATAAATGCTAAATTTTGAATTTCAAAATTCAAAATTTTAAAAGGGGTTCCATATTTTACTTGGTTTTCCAAAAAAATATTTGAAAATAGAACATTCTATAAAACTAGGAACATCATCCTAAAACCACTCTTTTTAAACCCACAAAAATCGATGATTAAAAAAGAACCAAAATCCAATTTTAATATTTTAAAAAAAAATCTTATAATCTTTGAAAAATAACATTCTTACAATAAAATTTCATCTTCTAGTCTCACTATTAAAACTATATTTAAGGTAATTTAAAACCATACACCCTTTAAAATCATTCATAATACATTTTCAACCATTTGAAATGTAAACCACATAAAGATGTAATGAAGAACACTGTCTGGAACCACTACATTGTTTCATACAACAAGGATGAATGACAAATGAGTACATTGGTTCCAGATGATAATATATTATTCAGGGGATAAAATCGATACATGAATCTAAATCACCTAAATTTGTGTCGAAGTATCATAGTGTCATGGTAATCATCCAACAAATCATGTAATAAAGGAGATCAACTGTTGACAAAGAACCTAGTCTAGCACTACTGAACTTGTCCAAAAACCTAAAAGTCCCATAAAACAACCCAAAAAATAAATATACATATAATTACATTATCCATAGGATCAGAAAAGATATCATCCTTGGAAAAAAAATTCAATCATTATATTTAAAAAGATATTGTCCCTTGAATTCCATCTTCTATGGGATTAAAGAAGATATGTCAAAATAAAGGTGAACAAGTCCTTATAGTCTATCCATCGTGAAGTATCAAGGATACACTTCTTAGTCAACCCACACTATCCACTAGGGTTTTCCCTCACATAGGTTATATATTATCTACCTAGGAATCCCATGATGAGTCAATAAAGGATTTAAGAACTCGATAATCAAATTGATCAAATATAAAATATTTTAATAAATGACACACCTCACCTCATACACCCTCATAATTAGAAACAAAAATTATATCCAAACCCAATAAATATATAAAATTAAATCAATATTAGTCATCCCTGTAGTGGATCACAAGAAAAAATTGGCATACAAGAATCAAAAGGTCTCAAAAGGGACTCACATGTTTCTATGAAGAATCATTCTTCATTAAATTCCAAATGAACCTTATCTTTTTAAAACATGTTTGGAATTCCAATAAAATTCAATATTTAAGAAACCATCCAAATATAATCTTGGGAAAAATTTATCAAAAAAACTTTGAAACTCAATGATATATCACACTTCCCTTTAAAAATACTTTAAAAATTCAAAGACAATAATGATTTTAATTAAATAATACACATGGGATAATTCATCCTTATGAAAACAACCAAATCTATTTCATCAATTTAATATCATTAAAATATGAATCCTTTGATATATAAATCGTCCATGTTTATAGAAATGTTTCAAATATAGCTTACAAGTTTTAACAAACCCCCATTAAAATAAAACAACCCATTCAAAACATTTTAATCACTTTAAAAACACTGGAAAATTTGGTTTGGAAGTAAATTAATACAAGAAAATTTTTAAAAAATTAAATTTATTTCCTCCCAGTAATTTCAAAACTAAAATAATTATTTAAAGTTCTTTATTAATTTTCACAAACACTTGGCATGGAATCCCTTCCCATACCAAGGATTATAAAAACATTTAAATCGATTTAACCCATTTTGGTCTAACTATATATGTATAATTTAAGAGTAAAACTATTCTAAAATATCAATGATTTATATATATTAAATAAAAAGTGATAAAAAATTAACACATGCCTCATTTAAATGATGATCATGCAGAAAGTTTTCTCCTATGAGAGTGAACAAAACCCCAACCCAAGAAGTGCACTATATAACCCCTATATCTTAAAATACATATTATTCAAAATGAATCAAACCCTAGAATCATAAAAAATATAGATTAAGTTTCTTGGTAGAAGATAAATCAAGGATAAAATAAGAAATAAAATATAGGAATAGGTTTATAGGGACTTACTTTGAAGATAACCACTTGAAACTAAAGAGGGAACCACCGAAAATGGTGTAGAATAAATTGAGATAGATCCAATAGAAGATCCTAGTTCATTAAAAAGATATAGAGGATAAAATGAGGAGTGGAGTATTTTAACCTCACAGAAAAAAATAGAATTTCTAATTTTGATGAATCTTGGAAAGCCACGAAGATTGGCTAAATTGAATGAAAAATTGTGTGCCAGCCATGTGTTGGTCACTAACTATCCCAAAATCACTTCTATTGTATACCTAGAGAAACCAAATGATTAGAAATACAATGATATAATCATAAAAAAAATATAACTATAAAAATTTAGATCCAATATAAATTTTTATTGTATGGTTTACCAAACCATGTGGAAGCCATTATCCATAACCCAGACTCCATAGAGCACCCACATGATTTATCCTAGGACTCCCATGGTTTTGGAATCAATATTGAACTGGTTGTGAACCCAAACCATGAATGTTGAAAAATTAATTGTATGTAAGGGTTTTTTTAAAGCCACATAAGGGATACAACACTATTTACTCCAAACCATGTGTACAAACCATGAACAAAAGGAAAACTCAAAAAATGTCTATGTTTTGGGACGAAAATCCATGGAAACATAAAAAAGAATAAAATTCATAAAATAATATAAAATAAACACTATAGTTACCTGGTGGGTGTCACAGTTCAATGATATTTTAGTATGTATCCAAAGTAAATTAGAAGAGAATGGAACAAAAATGATTCATAAATAAGAGACAACCATGGAAAGAGAGAAAAATTAACATAATTACCAGATTACCCCTATGAATCTTCAAAATAATAATTAGACAACCTTTGACAAAAATAATACGGAAAATTTAGTTCAAAGATAATCCAAGAAGTATAGAAGGTCTGGTACATCAAAAGGGAAGAGATTATTCTATTTTTGAAATAAAGGACACACCATGGACACATTGAAACAATCCATGGATTTATATATGATTGATGGAATAAAAAATGGATATTATTCTAATAATATCTTAATGAGATGGATTTGATGAAATTAACTCAAAAAATAGGTCATTTTGAGACTCCAAGAAATATTTCAATGGACTTAAATACTGGTTAATAATATGTCCATTGGATTTGTAGAAGTGAAATAGGTTGTAAGAATAATAAGAACAATCTGGTTTACAAAGAGAATGAGATATTCCACATGATGATATCAAATTTTAAGAGAGGTTGTAATCAAATGATAACCCAAGTGTGAAATAAGAGTTGTGTTGGTAGTGTAACATGGGAGGACATAGATGATGGTGAGGATTCATCTATGTTTACTCAATCAATAATATCCCTTTAAAATGCATCACAATAGTGACTAAAGTGGCTTCTTTTAGAGAGGTTGGTATGCTTAAGCTTCAAGATATAAAATTTTTAATTTTTTATAAGTTAAAGTTAAAAGTGGGTATTTATTGAGGTTATAAGAATTAAATTTAAAATAGATCATTATTTTAGAATTAAATAATGAAAATATTAACCAATAAATGGAAATACATTAGAAAATGTAATTTAATGCAATGCTGATGTCAAGTCTGGTCACTTTGTACTTACCACTTATTCCTTATATAAAATGATTATCCAAATTTATTTCTAAATGTTAACCTAAGGATCTCTCAGAAAATACCTAAATATTCCTATATAGTACACCAAAACTGAGGTATAGGTATCTTGCACTTTATAAAAGTTATTAATAAGCCTAAATACCTTCAAAAAAATAAACCTAATATAATTCACTATAATCAATGATAAGACATTTTAAAATAATATTAAATAATGAGAACTGTTATTTTACTATTATAAATTGAGAAAAAATATTGAATATTTTAGAAGAAAAGCATTAAAAAAGAATCATAACATATTTATTTAGAATCATAGTTCCATAAAAATAGAATGAAAATAAAATTAAAATTATAGAGACTCAAAAGGGTTCCTCATTAGATCACACAAACATGTACAGTAAAATGTTTTGTTGAACATGGAAAAATCATCACCTATCTCTAATATCCTTCTTCACAACAACACTAGATTAGTTTCCACACCACTATAGTTTACCCCTTACACATCTTTATCAAAATCTCCCTCTTTTTATGGATCAGGTATTTTATGAAAATTAGAGGGAAAATTATTTGAAATTAATTTCCTCCTTTAATTGTTTGTGGGAAGCTTCATGTGCGTGCAACAGCTGCCTTTTGATTATCTATAGTTGGTATCATTATCTATTTCTGAATTTATGTGGATGAGTAATTAATTTTCATGAACAATAATCCTTTATTTTCCCATGGAATAACCCTAGTAAAATCACCTATTCATATACCTCTTCAATTAAATCCACATGGCTATGGTATTTATTTGGCTAAAATCCAATAGAATAAAGTTTCTCTTCCCTAATTATGGTAAATTTCACAATGTTAATCATCATAAAGGTTTAAAAATATCATACATAATGATAAATATCATATGTAGGGAGAAATATCCCTTGAGGTAAAAAAGGTAATATGATATTAGAATCTATATAAGGGAATTGTGCAATAACAGTTCAAAATAATATCATATAAGAAATTAAACTTTCATACAAGCCTTAAAAAAATACAAGACCAAAATTTAAAAAATTAAAATATCATATGAAAAGGAAATATTCCATGTGATATAATTTACAATGTATTAATAATATGAGGTAAGAAAATGTCATATGTGGTAGACTCAAAATATCCTATGAACTCAAAAACTTAACCAAAATACATAATTTCAAGCTCTTTTTTCAAATAATTCATATAATTTTCTTAAAAAGTGTGGAATGATTAAATAAACTTTAAAATGACTTTAAAAAAATAAAAAAAACAATTGACCATTTTTAATTGAAATTCCCAAAATACCCTTGAAAAGTAAAAGGGATAAAAATTTGCTCAAAATAAAAAATTGGTGAGGATTTATTACTTAAAAATAACATGATAAGTTATGAAAATAAAAAAACCTATAAATTATCCCACACATATAACTTTTAATCCAGATATATTAGAAATAAATACCACACAAAAATAAATTCAAAGCATAAACCCAGGAGATTCACCAATTTAACACAAATTAAGTAAAATCTATCAGGAATCCTAAACAACTGTTATTAAAAATTATCAATTAGGTTATGTGAATATAATTCCCCTAAAATTATTATATCATACACATAATTCACTTACCACCCATGGTATTGTTTTAAATTTACACAAATATGGAATTGAAATAAGGTTCTTCTCATCCCAAAAAATGTAAGAGAGATAAAAATTCTGATAAACTGCTATATATCTACTAAAACTGAGTTATTGGCTTCTGTAAAATCATTAGGGGTTTTTAGGGATGTTATGAGGATTTGGGGTAGTAGTTTTTTATATGTAAAATATTAAGGGTAATAACAAAGATGTTTTGGATCATTTATAAATTAAATTATATGACAAATTTAGACTCAAGTGTGGTTTATCCTTATTCTAATACCAACAAATTAGATCAAACTCCTTTAAAATTATCATAGGATATTTTACAACATTCATAAAATCAGTAGAAATATGATTTTAGTCTCTATTCACTCACTTTATAATAATTCTACCCAATTTTTATTTATATTTTAATTTTAGTATAATTTTGAGATGGTAAAGGGAAGACAGACAACTTTTAACTCTAAAAAGTGGTATTCACTTCAATACTCATTCTCAAATAAGAATAATTATTATCATCTTAAAAAAATAATTTTTTGATACTTTTCTCAATTTTAAATCCTTGTAATTTTATCAATTTTTTGTTTCATAAATAAGCTTGAAAAATTATAGAAAGGCGCAGATTGAGAAGAATTACTTTTTTAGTATATAAAATTCTTTATCTTTGACTTTATACACCCACAACACCCCAAAAATTATATATATATCCAAACAATAGATCCCCCACAATTTAATTCCACAATTTCGTGGAATTTTACTTCCTAAAAATGGGTGGATAGGGAAAATATATTTTAATGTGTGTAGATAACTTGTTTTCATGGATTATAAGGTGCTTAATAGGGTAAAATTTTTAGGTAGAATAAAATACTAAGTATTTTCATGAAAAGGGGAATTTGAATAACAAAAAAATTCCTCAATAATTTTATACATAAGGTCATAAAACTCAAATATTTTGAGAAAAGAAAAATATTTTTTTAATAATGTATTATTTGATTCTCTAACGAATTAAGGTGAATGTGAAGAAAATTTTAAAATTGTTTAAAGGATTCATAAGTAGGAGAATTTAAATTTTATATAGTTGTTTGAGAAATGGGATGTAAATTCCAAAAATACAGTAGGACGTATATGGTGGTTAAATTATTAAATTTTTACTAGCTATTAGAAATTTCAAGCCAAAGGATCAAATAGTTTAATAGTTTTGGGAAACATGATACATACATTAATATGAAATTACATTTGAAAACATAAAAAAAATATGTATTTCATTTAAGAGTATCATCATCCCCTTTATAATTTCCCCAAAATTAAATCATAATACCCTTCCTGGTATCTTGGGAAAAGGAAATATAAGAAAGGGGTAAGCTCTTATGCTTAATAAGGGTATGCATACAATAGAATATAAAATGAAACTAATAAAATAGAAATAAAAAATGATGATCAAATAATGCTATATAAATATTCACATGAGCTATAAATTTATATATGGATATTATAAATATTTAAACAATAAAATTTACATTAAAAACTAATTTTATAATGAAGGAATATATAATTTTGGACATCTGAAACTTACCATTAAGGCCTTTTTCCAAGACATCTAAAAATATTATCAAGGCATCATGCTAAGACATGACCATAAATGAGTAAGTCCTAGATAAAATACACAATCTAGTTTTTCACATGATACCCACTGATACATCTATTGGATATATAATTCGGGTCCCCACCTATCACATAATTTGTTCAATGGATTAATTATATGAATAATAAATATAACTTAATCATCATTCCTTAAAAATAAATAATAATAGTTATTATAAGAACTGGAATATGTATTATCAAAAATTTCCCTAGAAAAACTAAAAAAACCATCCAATGAAATATGGTTCACGTAATCATTAGATAATATCTTCAGTAAATCATAATATTCAATAAAGGATCTTCACATAAATGAACATAATTTGAAGATATCAATAGAAAAACTTCTTGAAAAAAAACCCTTTTAAATTTAAAATAAATTATTTAAAAACATCCCAAATATTAAAAAAGATTATTTTAAAATAACCCTGTAAAGTTGGGAAGTAATCATCAATGAATTGAGTAGTCATGCTGGTGGTAAATTATATACATATCATATAAGTTAAACAACATCTCTTTCACACTATTATAAAAAAGTTAAAAATAACCTTGTTTTGGAAAACAACAAGAATATTATTTTAAACAATTTCATAAGAAATCAAGAATTGGTAATAATTAATTTAATAAATAATTGTATAATAGTAAAAAAATTCGGTAAAACATTTTATTGAAAATCTATGACATAAAAATAACCATTTAATTATGATTTATTCAACCAATATCTATGAGATTCATAGATAAATCCTTTATGACACAATAAGAGCCTTTTTTACAGTAATGAAGTCATTTAGGTTCAAAAACAAAGTTACAAATATAATAATACTAACCCATGTAATTATTCTAACCAGATAAGTTCCAAAGTATAGGGAAGTTACCAATGGTCCACGTTAGAGTAGTGTCCATTTTAATCATTATTCACAAAGATGAATTATATGTCTCAACATTGTTTCGCCATAATTCATGTAATTATTTAGTTAGAGGATGTAAGTATACATCAATATCAATTCCAGAATTTTTTTTCTAGGAATAATCATCAAAATGATAAAACACATTTTTTCATAAACATTCATGGAGGTAGATTATAAGGGATCAATACAACAGAAAAAATGATATAACAGGTTCTCAATGTCCCAAATGGTTTGAGTCTAAAGGAAACCAATCACAATATCACATTTCTAGTATCAAATGATAAATTTGGATGTAATGAACCAAATTTATTCCATGATTTTGAATTTCTTGGATGTCACATTAACGCATCATTAATATTATCTAATGACTTCCACTTCATGTGATCATAGGTTTTTTTATGACATGAATAATATTTTTAATAGGGGATTCAAAGGGAAGTAATGAAAAACCATTGCGGGTGTGTTCTTCTTGTTCGTCTTCAATGTAGTATGTTGATTCAGACTTCCACATAACCCACTGACTTCTATATAGAAGAAGAATATATGTTTTAATCATTTCTTCTTGAATCCTCTCCACCCCCAAAAGCATACAATCATTGGGGCAAGAACATATTTTTTTCTAATTAAGGCCGATATTGTTAACAACTTCTTCCAAATCATAAATAGAACCATGGATTATAGATTCCAAAAATGTGTAACACAATAATTCTAATATCATGTAAATTTCCTTATTTTTAATTTTTTAAAAGGCATTTGATATGATAAAAATTCAGAAGAAAGCAATATTTTGAATATTTCAAACACCCATCATACAACTCTTGATTTCCATCATCAAATAAATAATGGAAAACATTTTTTGTTCTCAGTGAAGTTACCTCTTAGGTTAGTCTCTATATAATCAAGAGAAGGATCCAATGGTATTTATAATCTCGATATGTTTGTCATATTTTCCTAAAAACATCACTAGTAATGTTACTATTTATAATACCTCAACTTGTAGTCATTATATGTTTTGAATTTTGTTTTAATTTCTTGTAATTAAAGATTAATCATTTATAATATATTTCATTTCATTTTCCAGTTTATATGAATTTTGGAAATAATTCTACTAATTGGAATCAGGGATCAAACATTATATAATGTTTAATTTTCCATAACAAATCCAACAAATATATTAAGAAAATAGTTTCTTTAATATAAAGTGTTCATAAATATCCTATCTCTTCAATAATATTCTAAATTTATGTTTAGGATATGTAAATATTATTGTTAAAATAATGGATTGATTTGAAATTGAAAAATCTAAAAACTCTTCAAAACCCTTAACATACTGAGGTGTGTTTCTCAATATTATGATCCATATTTTATCCATATATATCACAATGTGAATAAAATTTATTAAATAATTCTTAAAACACATAATTTATAAAATGTAGGAAATAGATAAATAAAATTGAAAAAAAAACAGATCCAAAGTAGTTATAAGAAGTTTCATATAAGTACTAAAATTTTCTAAGTAAAAAATTGAAATCCATAATGGATTGACTTGTGTAAGATAGAAGGAAGAGAAAAATCATAAAATAATTAAGAAAATAATATTTCAAATAATATTTTAAATTAATTTATTAAACCGCACATTGAAAACCAATTTATATATCTAACTATTTCTAGAAAATTACTTTTAAAGGAAATATACATGGGTTTAAAGGAATTCAATTGGTGTTAAGAACCAATTTTTCAAGACAAAACATTCACATTTTAAATAAATTTCAAGCCAATGTGAAAATCATGGTCTGAAACCCATTTTAAAAAATATTAAATGTCAACTACCTTTAATTCCTATGATATTCCACTAAAACAGAACACACACATTTTAAAGACAAAACTAGTGTTGAACATCCCTTCAAATAGTCAATTACCATTAAAAACGCCACCATGAATTTTAATAACCCCTTGGCATGTGGCCTTGTTCTATAACAAGTCATTGAACCTTTTGAAACCATTTAAATACCAAAATGGAAATTGATGCATGTTTTTATGTTCATGATAATTATAAGGAATGAAATAACTACAAATAATAGAATACTATGATAAATTTTAAAAATTCCCAATGATTGATATAACTAACCACTGATGCATATGAATTACAATATAAACAATGCATACGAAATTGAATAACCAAAATATACTCTCTACTAATAGTATTACATGAAAATTATAAGAGGTGAAATAGGAAACAACTAATTCAAATTAACAATAAAATAATAAAAGTATAAGAGCTGGTATATAAAGAAATTAATTCAAATGATTAGTATAAAAAAGGATATAAGATATAGAAAAATAGACAAACTAAAATACTAGTATAAAACTAATTAAAGGACAAGAGATATCATAGGAAATGTATCATTTATACTTTTAAAATTCTAAATAAATCATAATATATTGATTAGGAAACAAACAATTCATACTTGTAGGAAACCAAAAAAAACATATGCGATATAGAAGAGTTCATAAAAAATACATACTGATATCATGAAAAACATTGTATAAGACATGGAATTAAGAATACGAATATAAGTGGTTGTGGTTTTATAAGCAACAACATATATGTATTCAACTTTCTTAACATGGCCAATAAGTCAAATGGCTTGTTTCATGATAAAATTAGAAATTACAGAATGGTATAAAATTATGATATCCCTTTATTAAATTATGAAAAATAGAAAACATAACGAATATATATCAATTCATACTTCACTCTACATAACAAAGTAGTAATAATTCCTTAAATTAATAAACAATCCAAATCATTATTTATCCCACACTTTTCATTGTTTCCCTTTTTTAAACCACTCTTTAAAAAACCCATTTAAATTTGAACCAAAATAAATATAATTTTATACACCATAATAAATAAGCACTAATATATCAAGGGATTATAACAAAATGATACAACAAACAATGATTCAATATATCAAAATAACTAGGTAAATAAAAATAAGAATATACAAAAATCCCTTAATATATATTGAGAAGGACCTAAATACCATGGGTATCTCTTAATACTCACATATATGGATCCTTAACTACAAAAAAGGATCCCAGGTAGACATTATTGAACATGTTAGGTCCCTTTATTCCTCTAGAACAATCAAGGCTCTATTATGATCATGGATCACAAAAGAAATACATGTGTTTTCCACGATACTCTAGTTTACATAAAACATAGTTTTCTCACTTAGTCTAATCAGGTTCTTACCCTAGGAAGAACTATCGATAATAGGGATTGTACTTACCTAGATCCCTTTGATTACACTAGGAATTCCATGACAATTCAATAGAGGAGGTGAGAAATAAGAATCACATAGATAAAAATATTTTATTTATAACATCCCACACCTTATTTCTTATATCATTACATGAACCAACCTATTTTGCATTCATAAAAAATCATCAAAATATACATAAAATTTTCCAAATATCCTATAAGGTGTTAGAAGACACAACATGTATAACAAAACTCATGAGGATCAATTGAGGATATCACACATTTATAAAACAACATCACTTAAAGATCAAATACTTCATTTAAAAAAGTTTTTTAGAGGTTAAACCATTATCACACTATTTGAAACCCGCATTTCAAATGACTTTTGAATCCATTTTTCAAATGACACATCAAATCCTATTTAGAATCTGAACCATTTTATAAAATTAATTATTAAAATTGAAAACCCCTTTCTTTTATATAGTAATATATGCCACACACCCTTTCATAGAAATTTAATTTGACCTTTTAAGAACATTTATGGAAACTTTAATCCTCAATGATCTTAAAAATATAAAATGAGTGTTAACCATCTAATTTTTAAAAACATGTATTTAAAATTTCACACACCACATGTTCAAATGAATTTTCATCATATGTGACATCAAAATACTTAATACCCTTTATGAAATCCAAATAGACGTTTTAACAAACACATGGAATTTTATAATGTTTCATGAAACTTCTAGAAACCAGATGAAATTCTTTCAAAAATCATAGAAAGATCTCCACAAACAGATAATTTAATAAGAAAAATTTTAAAATACTTTAATCAATTTAAAAAATCCACTTAGTAATTTTTATAGATAGTTAGCATGTGACATGCACATGGAATTTCAAATAACTATTTAAAAACATCTTAGAGCCCACTATGGGCACAAAATGTGCTTTTAAATTTATAAAAAATAATTAAAAAATATATAATCAATCTATGACATGATTTACAAGTTAATTCAGGTTATTAGAATTTTGTACACACTACATTCACTTGAGGAAAATAAATCCAGGAAGTAAAACCCAGTTTTTACCTTATATTTTCTAAAGTAAAGACTCTATAGATGTTATCATAGAAAGAATATAATTTATTAGAATATTATATCATTCCTAGATTAATAAAGTTAAAAAATGAAGTGTATATTGAAATCCCATGCCAAATAATTTATGGAGGTACCCAGTCTAGGTGTTATCGGATAACCTTTTGGAGGGGATGGATTGTCAGAGAAAATGGTGTAGGCTTCTAGGGTGAGTTAAAGGTTCAAGAGGGGAATTAGAAAACAAAAATCTATTGAGGGTGGGGGTGAGGGTGATAAAAAACTAGATCACTAGAGAGGGTGAGGGAGAAGGCTCATGGGTCTCTGGGGAAACTACAACACTAACAAAGGCTCATATTGGGGGGAGCGGGTGAAACTGGAGCATCCTCGAGGGCTCGGGGGGTCTCAGGGGAAACAATAGTGTTTGTGGGGGGAAACAAGTGATGCACTTGTGAGTGGAGAAATGTTGTGGCGTTGAGGGATCAGGGCAGAGGGGTTCTCAGGGGAGAGTGGGTGGGGGTGATCAGGGGAAAAGGTGGGGCTTAAGAGAAAGGGGGATCGAGAGAAAGTGATTTTTTTTTAAAAAATGGATAAATGTTACTGGTGTTTATTAAAAAAATTATTCTAAAATATCTTTTTTTTGTAGCACATTAATAATGATCTACTAAAAAACCCGCTTAACTATGAATTTATGGTAGTGATTCCACGTTAGGATCATTATTATCTTACCTAGGTATAGATTCCATTCCCGAGTGTTCCCTTATTATGTAGTTTCTTGATATGTTTTTTCTATTATTTCCTATATTTAATGGTATGTGAAATCATTACCGGTTATAATTATGGTATATGGTTGATTAAATAAAATTCCAGCATCAACCTAAATGGTTTTTTACCATATAGCTTGATAGTGGAATTCATCATAATAAATATCTTGATTTTCATTTATTCCATGAAACATTGGTTTCTTGGATGAAATATTAATGGTTTTGATTAAATGGGTTCCAAATTCAAATTTATAAAATGTATGGGTTCTTTATAAATTAGAAATTGGTGACCCATATAATCAAAATTTCTTGTATTGGCTAGGTATAATTTAAAATAACCATTTTTTAATTTTTTAATTAAATTGAAACTAATGGTGAATTTTATAAAGTGTATGGGCCTTTATAAAATGGATTACAGTGACCCATATAATTAAACTGTTATATATATAATTTTTTATTCTGAAAACAATGGTGAAAACCTGGTTGTAGCTACATGAATTTTATTTGTAACTTATAAAAGAAAGTAACATTATAATTCAGGATTGATAGCTCATCAAACTGGACTATGATTCTTACAAATATATGATAATCATGAATTATTATAGAACATGACTACATTGTATATGTTTTTACATCAATATTTTTGGACATGAAGACCTGTATGACCAATTCTTAAAATGAAAAACATGTCCTAAGTAGGTAAGTTGAGTCATGTGGCTTCTGAGACAACTGGACTCAACCATAGTAGGTTAGTCATGATATGATATACTTATGTTTTTAACCCAACAAGAGTGTCTAAATTCTAATAAAAATTTATTAAAAGGGATTAATTTAATGGATCCCAAATTGTTTTAATTGGACCTGAATAGGTCACCTATTTTTTACACTTTAGAATCTAACCCCATGTTTTTATACTTATGTTAAAGGGATGGATATTTAATGTGTTTGTAGCTACTTATTTAGTGTTACATTTAAACGTATGGTGTTATACTACTTGACTAGTCCCATTAATTAAAATAATCCTTATTATATACCTTTGAGTTTTATTATTACGATGTGTAAGTTAAATAGAATTCCAATTAAAAACTAAAGAGTGTTTTCCTCTCTATATTTGAAATTTATATTTTCTTTAAATGAAACATTTTTGGAAACTCTTAAATAAAATAAGTATTTAAAAAGGAAACTATAAGAAAATTTTATTGAAATGATCTTTTAAATAAGTCAAATAAAGGGGTTAGTTTGGTTGTTTTCAAAACTAGTACTTGATTCCCCTTTCATGATAGTTATTTAAATATTTAATAAATTTCAACTCTTAAAATTCCTTAAATGTGAAACCTTATATAGGTTTTTATAGAGGTAACTCACATGTAAGTGTCAGTTTTGATGTTGACTTGGAGTGGAAACATTGATGTTTCCATAAACCCTAGTTTACTTCTTCCTAAGTTATCTTATAACTAGGTTTTAGGCAATAGGTCATGGTGATCTTTTCAGGCATAACCATGTTTTATGATTGATGCCTTAGGATTTTTTAAGGGGATGTCCCTATAGAAGTATCACCCTCATAACCATCAATAATTTATAAATTATTCCTTCAATTTATTGATGATAGGTTCCATTTAGGTGAATTATTTCTTGATTTGGACTCCTAAATAACAAAAATACACCCCGAGTAGATGTGTGGTTATATATTGAGTTAAAAATTGAGGTGTACTCTTGTATATGGTTACCACTGAGTACCCACTCTCTATCCATTGAATTAGTACTATGGACTTTCATCTAGAACTCCCCTATTTTTTTATTAGAGAAGACCAGAGCATGGTAGTCAATGTTGAAAGGTAGTTTTATTTCAAACTTGGTTATAAGATATGACCCTTGAATGTTGATTATTTCTAACTTTTCCTCCTTAAACTCTTTTTATAGAGTGTTTTGGTAATGTTTGGAACCTTTTTTATATGTTGTGAGTGAGTTTTCGTTCTTCTTTGAGGAACCTTAGGGCTAAGTGGGATACCATAATGCCCTTAACATTGTTCAAATCCTTATAGGTCACCATTCAGTTGTCCTAGGAAACTTTCATGAAGGGTTGGCCTGAGGTTTTCTAACACCTTAAGGGAAATAGGCACAATTTTTTGTCTATTATAGAACTGATTCATGGGGGTAACTAAATGTTTTTTAATACCAACATGTTTATTCCTTGGCGTATGGAAAGTTCCTAGGGTGCCAAATATTTTGAGTATCTTGGATGGGAATGACCATTCGGGTTCCTGGACCAATTGACCAGTAGTTACAAATTTAATCATTCTTATTAGAGACAATTCTATGAGGTGGGAATTCATTGAAAAATCACATCATATGTTAGATGCCTGATTTTGGCGAGGAGTTCCAAGGGAACACTCTATGTATTCAATTATTAAATTTTTTTGTAGAACTAATAGTTTGACTCTGTTAATGTATAACACTAGGGTCTATGAGTTGATTCTTAAATTAAGTTTTATAGGATGTATAAGCATTGTGTATGATAAGTCAATTTTTCACCATTGAATGTGAAGATATTAAGTATGAAGTGTCAGTTACTAGCTACGTACTAGTCAATGACCTATAGTTTTTCAAATGTGATGCATGTGGGGAGAGTGGCCTAGATATATGGCCAAGTATGTTATAGAATGTATTTGATATAAGAATGTCTAAAGAGATTTGTTCCCACCTATTGATAAAATCTCAACACGATCCTATTAGAGAGTCGATCATGCCTCTTATCTTGATACCACCTTCAATACATTGAGAGAGCATCAACTATATAATGAGATTCCTATTTAAATGTCTATTTTGTTATGATGAAAGGAATCCTTGGGATTTTCACTCAAGGAGTTGTTTTAGTATAATATATGTGGTGCATAGTATAATTTTTTCTATTTAATGGTGGTGACCCTCGTTATTTTTCAGTTTAGCTTTCACAATGATAACCATTCATGGGAAGTAGGAATAGATGATGGGTAATGTTAATTATCACTTAGGTAGGAGAGAGTTATTAACTATGCTAGTTGTATGTATAGACGTGATAGGGAATGAGTTGTGATGTAGATATTTTCTTTTTTGGGCCACTACTAGTAATATTCTATAGAGGGGAGTAATATTTTAGTGGATGGTGAACAAGCCTTAACAGAGAAGGGTAGTGTTAATGTAAGACCAATTTTTATGTAGTAATTTTTACCTCTATTTTCATTTTGATAAAGGAACCATGAATTTTTCTATAAGGAGAAATCAATGGAATTTGGTTGCGTGCTTCGGTTAAAATTCTTAATGAAATCTCAAAATTCCACTGGTCAAAATCTTGGGAATATATAATTTGAAATGCGTCGACTGTATAAGGTCAGTATTTTTTAGAATAGTCAGTTGAATGTGGTTTGACTAGACCATTATCAAATGGATACATACGGTAATTGTAGAACAGGATTGCGCACTCCATGGGTTTAGGATGGTGGTTTGGGAAAGGTTATTTGGGAATGTCAATGGAGTCCATGGAGACCAGTTTAATCTGGGTCAATCAGTGTTGACAATTGAGATCTAAATGAGGTCCATGGATAGTGTCCTAGCCCTGGATCATGTGAATCATTTTGAGAAACATGTCAAGAAATTCATTATAATTATTTGGATGTAGTTTGGTAAGAAGTTATGATGGTTCAATTACTCTGATTCAGTATTGGCCATTCAAATGTTAAGAACAAAGATGTGGAGAGCCTTTGGCACCTTGATAATAGAGATG
This sequence comes from Viscum album, assembly GCA_963277665.1. Taxonomy (NCBI): domain Eukaryota; kingdom Viridiplantae; phylum Streptophyta; class Magnoliopsida; order Santalales; family Viscaceae; genus Viscum; species Viscum album. The sequence goes on from OY728125.1 coordinate 1,946,206,641, forward strand.
CTGACATGATTGTGCCTCTAGTTATAAAGGATCAGGTATGATTTGTCTGGGTTTTTTTCATAGTTTTTGGGTTTTGACTAATTTTTTAGTGGTTTGAACACTATATTCTAAAAGTGACACTTGTAGATGAATTGGGAAATTGAAAATAAAAAGCGGCCAAATGAATGAAACTTCATAAACCTTATATGTTGGATTTTTTTAATTTTGTTTCCCAAGGATTCTAGAGGATGAGAATTTATAAGGTGGGGTGATTATAACATCTCTTATTCTGTAATTGGTTAAAAAATCATAGATTTTTTTAACATTGATTTTTTGAACAAGTGGGATATTAAACTAAGCATAGGAATGTACTTATGATCATCGGATCAATTAAAGGTTATGTTTTTTATGAGGTTTAAGTCATGTGTGGTGACCCAAGCCTTTAGTTTAGTTTCTAATGTGTTAGACTCTAAAAACATAGTGTTGGGAGGAAACAGTTGTAGGTGGACAGTTTGTACACGGTTAGTTTAACCATACGAATCAACTGTGCATCCACTTTTCTTATGGGGAAAAGTATTCTAAAAATGTGAAACCTCTAAGATTAATTGTTTTCCTTACTATATGAAAACAAAGTTAACCTACATGGTCTGCACATAGTTTTCCAAAACCATGAGCCAAGCACACACACTTATGCAATTTAACTAATATCTACACACGATTTAGGCACATAGTTTTTAAACTATTTGAGCTGACCATGCAGGGTTTGGCTCTGAGGAAGATGTGTATTCAGAGTTGGCGCATGGTTTTCCAAACCATGAACCTAAAACTTGCATCTCCTAAAAGTGATGGAAATAACCATTTTCCCTACATATATTTATGTAAGTCTCCTCCTTTTTCATCCCTACTATGCATAGTTTCTCCCCCACATGTGGGAGTTCTCCACCTCCTCACACTGTCTTTGAAACCTCTTCCACATCAAGACTCCATTTTTTCCTATTTCTGTCTATTTGGATGTACCCTGGTAATATATTTGATCATTTATCTCATTTCATCATTTATCTCACTATTGATGACACTATTATAAGGCGATCTCTTTTTCCCTATTTTATGGTCATTTTTAAAAAATTCTTATTTATCTAATTTTAGTTCAAATCAAAGGATAGTAAAGGATGAGTGGGACATTCTAAGAACTTGGTAGGTTCTCTATATTCCATTACTGTAGTGTTATGTTATTTATATATCAATGATGTTGTTCCATGCACCAGAATTTCTGAGTGTCACTTCTACATTTTGAAATCCCCAAAATAAAATTCCAATACCATCTTATCTTATGTTTTATACCCCCTTAGATATTTTTGGAAGTTATGGACTCAACCCAGACCTCCCATTTTGGAATTTTTCTATAAATAACATAATAATCACGATTTTTCTTATGGATAAACAAACATTACGGAGTGTTAATTAAAATGGTTGAGCTTATAGAAGTTTCCAATTTTTAAGTTGCATTCATTATCACCCTGTTTTGGTGTATTAAATTGATCCACCTAAGTGAGTTGCTTAAATTAAATTATAGGAATTATTTGATGGGAATATTATGTTTTCTAATTAAACCACCATTTGAGGGTGTGTTTTCCTTGAAATTAATAATTTTTAAATTTGAAATGATCAAAGTAAAATTGAATGGAAATTATTATTCATATTATAAAAACACTTTTGAAGAATAAAGTGAGAACTATAAATGTTTACGTAGGTTAAAAAACACCAAAATATTTCCCAAAATCATTGAAAAAATATTAATCTTATTTGAATCATTCACACAAAATAATTTCAAGGAGAATTTTGTTACATGTGTCTCTATATCATCCTTTGTAAGGTCTTCAAAGTGATAAGAAAACTTTTCCTAGGTTTTAATAAACATATCTCTATTGATCTTACCTTAATTGAATCATCTTATTAGTATAATATCATTCTTATTGATCCAATAATGTTGATCACTATTTGTATCAATCTGTATCAACCTTTCCATCACCCTGATAGCCTCCTCTTATGTTTCATTGATCTCAAGGAAATACTTCATTATTTCATCCTCTGAATGTATAATCAAATCCAATGTTTTACCATTCATATAATCCTACACACATGTCTCCCACTACTGGAATATCATTTAACCCTTGATGGGTGAGGCCTTATCAAACATGGCCACACAATTTTAAGAGTCTGGTGCTCTAGGTACATCATGCATGTTCTCATTACCCATAGACACATAAACCATATAAATTGCATCACCTATATTTAAATTTTATATTGAAAGATCACATTGGTTTCTATTTTCATTAAAATATAAGGTGCACATAATCTCCTTGTATCTCACCTTCATGGATGATCTGGTCTCCATTGGTTTATGAAGGTAGGAGTAATCCTTCCTTCCATTAAAAAAATCCTTAAGAATAATGAAACTTCCCGAGCCTCAAGAACCCTTCCTCTCTTTTTGAAATGGTATGTAGATCTATCTAAAGTGGTCTTCATATACACTATTAACAGAAACACGACTATAGACTTCATCGATTGAATCCAACCTAGGAAAACATTGAACCTCCTTGCTGATCTTTACCTGATCATGATCATTGTTATCTAGGGATGCCTCCTTAGTTCCCAAAGCATCAAACTGGTTACCAAGATTTAAAAATGGAATCTTTATTCTAGGAATATACCCTTTTAATACTTATTACCATCCCTATAAGCAATTAAATTGGTTCTCCCAAACATCAGCTCTCATAGAACCTTTACTATTGGGTGCCTGCAATGCTTTTCTGTGATTATGGGCATTGTCAGAGAATACTTCCCTAACCTATGATAAAGAGATCAGATAATTTAGTATAGGTTCCAAGACCACCCACACTCCAATGATTTCCACTAGTACTGTAGTATCTTGAACTGGGTTGGGGATGACCAAATTATTTCTCAAGTGGTTGAAGATATGTAAAATCTTTCGGTTAGAATTCTTAGGACTCATCTATACCAGAGTCTGAATTGACCCACCATGCTCAAACTGTTCCACAATAATAGAAGTGTAATTATTATCTCTATTTGACCTCAAATTAAGATCCCATGATCCTCTTGATTCTCAATATGAAAATAAGAATTATGTTGACCCAAACTCTTTCATGATGTATAGTCATCCTTTTAGGATTCAAAATAAATAGCTTGTTTGAATCGATACTCCTCCTCAACTGTGATTCAAACCCATTCCACTAGTGTCTTGCAGATTTCCACATAAACATAGATGAATATAAAAATCTATTGATATATAAACCTTAATATACTATCAGAAAAAAATATTAACCCAATAGGTTTCCCAATAAACTGATAATTGAGTGATTTTGATATGGATGTGGTAGTTCAGGGAGACATACCTGTACGACTCTGTTATGAGAGTCCCTATTCATATGAAATTCATAGGACCACCGAAAGAGATATAAATGGTTTCCATTACTACTATAAAGATCTATGGAAAATGTTATAATTAAATCCTCTATCTAAGATAAAAAATTCATGATATTCCACTTATCCAGAAGGACGATGAGTGTGTGTTCCAGTAATCCCTAGAGTCCAAAAACAAATCTATCAAATTCATCGACTGACGAATTGAGTGACCTAAACTGAGAAACCAAAATAATATATATTTTACCTGAGTCTTCATTGAATTATAATGTATAGATTTATATTTTAGGCATGTCCTTAAAGAGATCTGCGACATTCGGGCTGGCCAAGATGCATGTAAAGTGTAGTAAAAAATCTAGGTTTGTGAATGGGGTAAAACATCATGTATGAGCCTCCAAAAAAAGATTTTGACAAAGATTCCCTCTCCCCCCTCTAATGGGGTGGGGGGATCCTAAGCCTCATTCATTGGGTTTGGGCATCGATGCTAGGAGTTGAGAGCGAAGAAAGATCATTAGATCATAAAAGGAAAACAATTGACCATGTATTAGGCCCTTGTGATCATGCCATAACTTACATTACATGAACTAAATATCTTGTCCAACATGATTAACATTTTATGATTAATTGCCTTGTTAAAAGGTATTAATTCATTATATCCAAGACATACCTTCATACCACGTTCGGGGAAATTTAAGGGTCCCAATTTAAGGATTCCTTGGATGAGGTCATTGTGCATTATAATTAAGACTTGTTATGAATTATAAATTATGCCTAGAGTTATACTTGGATTACCTTTATGTAATTCATTTGATGGACTCTTAGAGTGATTTTTATTATTCCCTGGGTAATACTTGGATTCCCATCTAGGATTTCCTTGGATGGGTTCATAGGTTGATTTTGATGCGTTTCATTGAGAGATATCGGTACCCTAGGGGAGATACCTTGGATGGTCTTAGTGGAAAGATGTTTATACCATTCTAGGAGTGATTCTCCGTCCCATATGCAAAACAACCTACAAGGGATCAATGGGTTATTCTATATATCATACCGAGGGTGATACTTAATATTCCTTTTGTGGATTTTATTGGATGTACTCTAATGGTGTTGCGTTTTTATATTGATCATAAACCGATACTTGGGATGAATTTTACAAATATTCTTGTATGGGATCAAGAATACATGCATTAAATTATATATATGTGTTTTATATAAAAAAATAAGAATTCATAACTGTTATCCCAAGGATGTGACTTCCATGTCAAGTAACATACTTGGGTTCATACAATTTTTTTTACTTTATTTATGATGTCCATTATTACACCCATATCATACATGTATAGGTTGAACTAGGTTTATATAACTTTTTCTTAGGTTGAAGAAATTAGTGTTGGATGGTTTACCCCTGAGGAACTTGGCCCAATTTATGTATTTATTTTTTACATTGAATTTATTATATACATGTACACTCCTCATTTTATATTAACAAACTAAATTTTTCTTTAAACACCATTTGTGGTGGCCTACTAAGTATATCACACATTATGTTCAGGAGTCATTTACAATGGGGTACCCAAACAAATATCATGTTATAGGGTTAGGTTTCTAGATCATACTTGCTTATTGTTACCCTTATTGGCTAAGATAGAGTAAGTGAGTAGGGGACCAATCTAGTGATCATGATTCAATTAGAGGTAGTTGTGGTGTATTTTATTTATTTATTTACATTTTTATTATTTCTATGTACTGTATATAACTTATTTTATATTATGTCAAATCATATTTTGGCATGATCAAATTTTCATTCATTATTAATTTATATTTATAATTGTATTCCTTTTCCTTTATTTTTGTTGCTTATGTTGTATTTATTATTCAAATAGAAGGTATAGTCTCTCCATTGTGCAACCATCATATCCTTACTTATAGCCTTTATCCACTAGTGTACATGGATTAATTCTTGAGGCTGAGTGGCCAATTGGCTTGGGGCACTGTTTTAGTTGCTCTTAGGTTGGGATGCTATATAAAAATATCATATGAGACCAAAATTTGATAAAGTAAAACAAATTACAAGAAGGAAATATCATATAAGAAATAATTTAGAGAAGGAAAATATCAAATGAGGGATGAAAATATCTATTGAGGAAAACTGAAAATGTCTTATGAATTCCAATACATGGACAGAATCCACAATCTAAAGCATGAAAATAAATTATTTTAAGAATTCATAGAATTTTTAAAATAATGTATGTCTTGGTAAAATAAATATATAAATGATTTAAAGCACTTAATAATCCTGAATTACATTTTCACTAAAATTCACAAAATATCCTTGAAAACTAAAAATTATGTTAATTATCACAAAATGAAAAATTGGTGGGCATTTATTCCTTTAAAATCATATGAAAAGTTATAAAAATAAAAAAAATATGAATAATGCTAATGGGTGAGTAATAATATTTCTAGAATAAGATGAATCATTAATGAAAATGGGGATTTCACCAAGTGATGTATATCAAAACATCTCAAATAAATAAATTATAGTAATGAATTGTTTCATGTTTCCCAAAGTATAAATAGAGTTGAAGATCGAATATAATGGAATGAAGGATGGTGTGAAAGGACTAACTTGGTTGAGAAAGTATTCACAATTGTGTTTTTTTCACATTGAGAAATAAAGAGTTCCACCTTATTCCTTTAATTTTTTATTTTATTTGTGTACTTTCAATACATAGAATTAAAGGTGAAGAAAATGTGCGTAATATGGCATTGATTAGAAAAAATATAAATACAGGACAAGCTAGAATCACTATTCTTGATATAGTTAAATTTTAAGATCTCCCATTTTACTTCACTCTCAAAATGAGAAATATCAAATATTATCAAATCGAGAGATCAACCTTGAAAATGATGTCTATTAATATCCATTTCATGTAAATATAGGTTAATATGTTGAAAATATTAAAAAGTAATTCATTGAAATAAAAATAATATTTTTGGAATGTTCTGGAGGTAATATCATTGAAAATATACTAGTTCATATTCTATTATCTTTGGGTGAATGAATAAAATACTAAAATGGAGGAGTAGAACTTGTTTTTTAATCAAAAAAATAGAAGTGTAAATTTGATAAAGAATTCATGTCTTACTCCCATAATTAATTACTTCCATGTGTATTTGAATGAGTTAATGCTTGTGATGATTTATGTGTTGGAAATTGGGTTATAGAATTCTTTTAAAAATTGTTCTTAATCACTTATTAAAACACAAAAATGTTTGAAACCCATTTGAATTATATTCGGGTAAATACATTGAGGGGTATTCTATATAATATGAGGTAAGGTATATTAATTGAAATAATCTATAATTTATTAATAGAACATGTAAAATTAAAAAATGAGGTATAACAATCACATTTTCTAACCCTTATTTAGTTATATTAAATATGTTCTAACCAGGGAATGTTGGTTGATGGGATGGAAAAGTAATAAGGTTGAGTAAAAATTTATGAACATTATTTTTTTGAATAGGTTGTTGATATGAGCATAGGTATATATTTTATTGATAAATATAATTTTTTGTCCATTAAAGTAATGAATTGTTAGTGGTATCACATGTATGGTGACTTGTGGAAAACATTGAATACCTTAGTTGCATAGTCTTGTTTTCTACACTAGGTTAACCAACATGGAAGTAGAGATATTTAAAAATAGGATGAAATCTAAAAAAACGTGATACCAATTATTATTTTAATTGATTAATGATGAATTGAAAAATCTAAGTGAAAGAATATTTTTTTAAAGAGAAGTAAGTTTCTAGCCCTATAAACACCTTTATATTTTTTATCAATAAGGGGGAGATGAAAAGGTTAACATACATACATATTAAATTAAAGGTATTTTATGGTATTAAAAGAATTTTTGGTGATTAAAGAGACAATTATTGATAGTTCTATATTTTATGAATAAGGATATGTGTCTTTTTTTAAGGTTGTGAGGAAGAACTCAATATATTTTTATTGAAAAAAATACACTCTCTTGTTATTTTAGGTAGACGGATCTCATTATAGAACTCGTAAAGGCCCATTGGGTATTAAACCCCAATAAAATGGTCTCATTAACCCACAATTGAGTTCACCCTTCCTGGTGTCTACGTCCTAATACCATTGACCCAGCTGCCAAATATCGATGTGACCTATCATTAACATCAGTGTGCCCACCACCATCTGCATCATGCCCCTTGACATCAACAAGAGCCTATACACAAAAAATATGTTTCTAATAATTTTCACCATTGTACCATCATCATCAGTAGGAGATAAAGGCAGTATCCTCCTATTGTTGACCTGCCACCATCCGACGCCAGCAGCGCTGATTCCACCGCTAACCTATTATTGGCAAGAGATTCCCCATCATCATTATCCATATCAACCACTCCCAGAATCACCTATGGACTATTTATTCCCACCCATTATGGTACTCCACTCATTGAAATCACCCATTTCTTGCATCCACCGGGCATTATTCCCCCGTTTCATGCCTCCCCCACCGAGAATTTCATCCCAAGATAACACACCACCCTGAAATGTCCACATATATGGAGACCAATAGGATCTAATCCCTACTAAGATACAATATTACATGGTTGTATTACCACTAGGAAAATAAAAAAACTATAATAATGATAATTTTCTTGATGAATTAAAATTATTAAATATATGTTGAGAGTTTTAATAATATGGTTGTTTGGGAGAAAGATTCTTGAGTGATTTGAATGTTGACATGAAGAATATATTAGAACAGAAGTTACATCCATATATTTTCATAAAAGGAAAATTTTATGAGTGTATGTATGGATGTAGTTTGGGATTAAAAGGAAATGATATTGGTTTATTTTTATGTGTACTACAAGCTGATATGAGCCAAATATTAAGTGCTAGAAAAAAATCCCAAAATTGGTTAACCATTTGGATAAAATAACCATTCTAGAATCCTAAACACTATTTTTAGATGACCACACTTAAATATTGGATCTCGATAAGATAATAATAGATAAACTATGTGTATTGGAACATATATTGTAGGGTGTAGGATTATTAACCCCCGCTATGGGCGTTATGCATGATAGACCACTTGAGAGAACAAACTCAAATGGATTTCACTGAAGTGGTGATAGAGTGTATATACATGTAAATCAGTTCCCTTATAATGTTATTTTTCATTGAAGGGACTCTGAGACATGATAAGGATTTATGTTTTTCATAATATATAGGGACAACAATTCTGCATTATTGTTCTTTAACCAAACACTATCCAAATAGGTTTCATGCCACTATTATTTATGCTACATTGTCATCTGAGATCATGAACGTAAATGAAATTTTTTTAATGGTGATATATTAGTCATTAAAATCTTAAATTTGACCCTAAAATACTAGGGTGTTCGAAGAACATGTGATTTTATAAAAAAAAATTGATTACATGCAATAAATACTATAAAAACATAAAATGTTTTAAGATGATATTCATAGATCAAACATCATGATCTAATATGGATTATGATTAAATTAATATAAAGGAAAAAATAGAGGAGTTTTTATTATAGAGAATAATGTCACACTAAAAAAGTAGATACGTGGAAGACCACAACATAGTATATAACATGGTAGTAAAATGGTTGTTAAAGGGATAATTAAGATATGAATGATCACTAAGGGGGAGGGGTGAATCAATGATACTCTATTTTTATGTTTTGTAATTTTACAAAAAAGTCACCTATGTTTATATAGAATTGAATTTGATGAAAAATAATAAGTAAGAACAACCATAGGAACACAATAATTTACAAGCTTCACTACTCAATAAAGGTAGATAGTACTTAGTATGGTTTGAAAATTATCCAATGCCACACTTATACTAGAAAAAATTCATTGTGGTTTAAAAAAAGTACAAGATAACTATAACTTGAATATCATTATATTATTAGGATAGTGGTTGTTCTTATATGAAAGACAATATGGAATATAATTTTTACAAAAAAAAATGGACATTCACCACAAGAATTCAATATATTTTCATTGTGCTTATAGAATTATTCACACTGTCCTTCTTGCATGTTTATCTTATTTGTCTTCAATGTTTTCACAATGATGAGCTATAACAATGTAACTAAACATAATTTTCAAATCATGTACATCTGATACCTTCTCCATCTAGTATCCTTTTTCTGGTACCCTCTGTTTGATTCCATATTTTTCAGATTGCTTCTCCCTTCAGTAACCATAGTTTGGTACCCCTTCTTCCTATACTAGTATGGTATCCTTATTCTAGTGTCATTGTATTTGGTATTTTGAAAGAAATATGTCCCATTATCTATATTCGGAACTTCAATTCGTCAAAAACTCTCATAGTATAAACATATTTCTTGGAACACCATCCCCCCTTTATATAGGTATAGTTTCTCCAAAAACATAGTGAGTAGAAAAAAATTAAAAATAAAATTTCCCCCACAATATTTTAATATCTCACTTAAATATTTATTTAGTTTAACACCTTCAAACATCCATAAATATAGGAGTCAACAATATTAATAAATAGTTTCCTAAAAACATGGCATCAATGTTCTTAAAACCTTCCTGAAATATGAGAAAGAAAAATTAATTATTCATTATGATTATTGAGGAAGTGAATATACATGTCTGAATTAACACATTTTAGGCCTTTAAAAAATACATTGTAAAGATCCTAAAACCACTTCCTTTTATTCCTCTTCATCAAAATTCACCCATCTAGTAACACTATGTTAAGTTTAAGTATCTCCATTAATTTGTCTAAGTCATCTTCATAAGAACCTATTTGTCATGTTACCACTCTTTCTAATGGAATTATGAGCATTATTTGGTGGATAGACTATGTCTAGTAACTTATATTTGATGAATTTAATTGGGTAACTCTATGTGATGACTTCATTATGAAACATATGTTTGATGGACTTTCTAGGAAAAATATATACGATGACATTTAGTTTCTTAGTCCAATGAAATTATCTCAAAAGAATATATTTTATCAATCAGAAAACTCTACACTCTATGACATCACAATGTTCATTCGGTAGGATTCATACATCTCTACATCCAATCCATCTTCATTTGAATAGAATGATTTCAGATTGAACCATGATAAATATTTATAGTCATGATTTTTGGTACTTTTTAAGAGTAATAAAGAATATCCTGATATAGTTTTATAGTAATTCTAAGTTCAATAGACTCCATATGATCACCATTACTCTGTTTTATCAACTATCCTTTCTCCATCTGGTAAACATTGTATTGAAATTTCATAAGGAAGAGAAAACATTTTTGAGTGATTTATGAATTGAAAAAAAAAGAAAATACTGAGAGAAACTTATTCTTGTTCAACCATAATTCAATACCTATTTTAATCAACAATATCCTCATTTTTATTTTGATTTCAACTAAGGAATGCAAATCACTAAAAATATAATACTTAAGAAATTGATCACTATCAAATAATTGTAATCAGATGTGAGATAACTCGGTATAGAAAAAAATCATTGAACAATAAAACTATGATTTACATAAATTATTGATTAATAATCATTACACACTTATTATATTATAACATATTCATAAGATAAACTAACTCTAACCTATATTAAAAAAATTCTTATAGAAACTTAAAAAACTATTAAAATGGTTCACACATGTTTAAATCATAACTTACCCATTTTAAAAACTACCCCTAAATAAATTTCCTCCCTTAAAAAAGGTAAAGAACATATAAATGGATATTTTCATGTTTCTTATCCTTTTACAATAATATAAAAAGATAATATGAGAGAGTGGAAATAAAATCATATTCTATATCCTTGATGAGAGTGATGCTGAATTCCCCTAAACAACCTTACTTCATAAAATGATTAATTTGGTAATACTTTAGTTAAGATATCCTCTACTTTCAATATTATAGAAGAAAAATATAGTTTTAATTCATTTATTTCTATGTTATCTTATATGAAGTCGTATTTAATATTAGTGTTCATATATCTATAATGTTTAATTGGATTCATAGAGACAGTTATTTCACTTTGATTATCAAAACCCAAGAATATGGTTAGGTTCACATCATTCAACAAGTCATCAAAATGATTCTTCAACCATATTAACTGGGTTTCATCTTAATTAATTTCAACATAATCTAATTCCTTATTGTAGAGATTTACTGAATTACTTTTCTTTTCATTATGGGTTTCATAGCTTTCTTCTAAAAAGAATACTTCACCAGATGTGTAACTTCAATCATCGACACGTCCTTCCAAATTTACATATGTGTAACCAAAAAATGAAATCATTATTTTTGGTATCATATTTCAAAGTGAAATAAATTATGCATTTAATATACCTAAGAAGTATGTTCTCATCCACAATATTGGAATCATTTAGTTCACATTGATATCTGACACAGAGTGTATTAAACATATAGTAAATTCAACCTTAAATATGTGACATATAATAATCTTTCAATAAAATTTCTAAATCATTTAGAATGAACATAAATTACTATACCATCTTTTGAAAACCATTTACCTTATAAATTGTTTTATAAAAAGGATTTGAATCATTAATTACAAATTTAATCTAGAGTTCCTTTTCATACCTCTATTGGGAAAGGAAATTTTACCTTAACTTTTGAGAGATTTGTAATCCAATGAATTATTTTGTTTCTCCTAGCATAGAAATTTCAAATACATCTCCACCACAAACCATTCAATCATTAATTTATCATTCCCTATGAATTTTATATCCTCAATATAAATAATCACAATGAGGGAAACCTCTTGATTTTATTTTGTGTAGAGGTTGTTGTCAACTCTTCTTTTATATTAAAATTCAAATTCTTCAAGAAAATATCTTGTTTAAAATATCATGTTCTTAGGTCATTTTTCTATCCATAAAAATCATTTTTCATCTTGAAAACACATCTTTCATTAGAACTATGAATTAATACACATGGTTTCTCAATATAGAATTATTATTCCATATCTCCATTGAGAAAATAAGACTTCACATCCATTTGTAATATCTTATATATTATTTGTGTGACAATATCAAGTAAGATTCTGAAGGATTTAAGTCTTTCTACTCGGAAAATGGACTCATAAAAAATCAATGGATTCAACATATGATCATCCTTTCAAAAATAGTCATTCCTTGATTCTTATCACTTCACCGTTTTTATTCAACTTTCTGTGGAAATCCAATTATTTTTAAGTCACTTTCTTATTCTCTTGTTTGGGTACAAGACCCCATGTTTTATTTTTCTCAATATTATCCAATTATAAATTCCTAGAATAAACTCATTCTAGATTATCTAATTCTTATTCAACGTATGTTGGCTCAATGGATGTAAATAACGAGGTATGTGAAACTATCCTTTATGTTCTTCTAGTGTGAACCTATTTTCCTTGATCTATAATGATATTTTGGACCTTCACATTCTTTCTCATCATTGGATGAGATAAAAAAACCTAACCCTTATTATTTTAAATAGAAAAATAAATATATTCACCCTGAAGAACATTTATATCATCATATTATAGTAAGAAAAATGTCATGTGGTCTAACTGTAATAACTTATTTTTTTCCTCTTATATCTATAGTAGGATATGAAAATTTTCTATCAGACTCTTTTAGAAATTTCACATATGTAGAGTCAACAATATTCCTAGTTTCCTTACGAAAACACCTATATCATATATTACAGTGAGGGTGCACAAGAAAGATACTATCAAAACATATTTGATCGAACTGGCCATGACTCTCACCTTTGACATTGATAATGGATGGACTACTAAGCACACTAATATAAATCAAACATCTAGTTTATTTTTAATGCATCAATCATGACCTGACCCAAGTTGGGGCTCAAGCATCAACTACCCCATTCCCGCCTCCATAGGCCACGGGTTGGCGACAGGCGCTGAAGTCACAACTAAACTTGGGGAGGATGTTACCTAAAACATGCACGCACATACAACCTAATAAATAAAAAAGTGCAAAGGGAAAGTATAAAAAGATCCAAACTTATATTAAATAAAATGAACATGAATAAACCTCTAAACAGTACAAAGGTTCTGTAGTGTATACTAAAAAATAAAGGGAAAAAACACATAGCCAAACCAAAAACCATTGCCAACCTGAAATAAACTAAAAAATGAGTAACAGCCCAGAGAGCCCCACTCCTGTATCTCAAATCTATCCATCATAGATGGTCCATGCTGCATGTATCTCTAAGCTCCTTTGAAATCACAATTGACATGTCCATCATCTGCAAAAGACATGAAACGTGTTGGGTGAAGCCCATTCAGGGGTGAGTATAAACATAGCTAATAGAACACCCCAAAAAATGGTGAAGAGGGTAGTAAGAGATACTCTAAACAGAAGCAGTTGAAAAACAAGGTATATCAAAAGTGAATGGAAAGAGTATAGATCAACCCAACAAGAGAGTTAAAGTAGAGTAATCCAAACACAAGGAGCTTGAAACAGTGAGGAGATGAACTCCTCGTTGAGTCTATGCTGCCTATAGTAGGAGGGTAGACACATCCAACCATGATAATATTGACACAGAAATCATGTAGCATAGCTCACACGTCTTCTCCTCTCACAGAAAGAGTGCATCAAAAAACCCAAGGAGTGGGAACTAGATATAGGATATATATATATATATATATATATATATATATATATATATATATATATATATATACTCGGTCAAGAATCCTAGATGATTGAGTAAGGGGATATCTATCTCACAACTCAACCCAATAAATTTAGTAGCCAAAAATTCCAAGTAAAACACTATCTACATAGCCCAACTCCTCACGTGTCTTCACAGGAGTTACAAGTCAATGGTGAGCAAATCACCGCACTTTGATACTATCAGCTTTGGGTGGAACTGACTTGCCCGTACGGTTTTACGTCGCGTCATAAGAACATGCCTCATTGGGAAAAGTTCCCCTCTTTCTCGCGATTCCTTATGTAAATAAAACCATACCTTGCCACTATGACGCATAGTCGATGGTCTTCTTTGAACCATCAGGGACTATGCTACCCGACCCAGTTTGAGGGTCACTTGATGTCTCCTAGGGAACTGCATTATGGGATAGCCCGATATAACCTTAAGTACTACTATCTAGGTCATCTCGATATCTCCTCGGGGACTACTCTCTAGGTCATCCTGGTATTTCCTTGGGGACTACTCTCTCGGTCAGTCTGGTATCTCCTAAGGGACTACTCTTTGGGTCATCCGAGTATCTCCTCAGGGACTACGCTACCCGGATTGGAGGGTGGGTCATCCTAGAACTGCACTGGCCATCCCTGATAGATGTTACCTCTCAGGAAGCACTAAGGATCATTTCCCTTCTCTACTGGATGGTACCTCTCAAAAAGCACGCCTTTGCAGTCATCGGGGGTCACCCTGAATAGGCATTGCACCATGAACATATCGCATCATATCTCAGATGCCACTACAGAGGGAACTGTTACATTCTACGTGGAAAAAAACATTGGATAAGCCACTCATATATCCATGTCCGAGTCCAAAAGAAATAGATATGAGATATAGAATATTCATAAAGCAATACATGGTACATGTGGGCCCCACATGTCATGTGGCCCCACCTCTACGCTTCACTGTGTACCTATCCGTACTCGAGTACTAAACTATAAATCATGTACCCCTAGGCTTGCTAGTGTACTCCCAGAGTACATGACATCTCTAGTCAATAGGCTAACGAGCATGCATTTTTCATTGTTAAACTGAAGGGAGAAAACATAGTTTTACTGGAAGGCCTCCTCATATAACACCAGATAACCAAACGGATCACACTGTTGCAATCCTTTGAGAAAAACACACAAGACCGACTATTCATTCACCATGAACGAACATCCGATGGAAAAGTCGTATATTTCTACATTGCAATTGAATGGCATCATGTGGGTCCCATGCCTTGGTCCCAAAACAAATGAAATGGATCGTGCCATTGAGATTCTCACATAAAAATAGATGAGATGGACTACTTATTCGTCCAAAATAGATAACCAGGGAAAAAGTTGCATTTCACCGTAACATGTGTGAACTGAGCCTCGTGAGGCCCATATCTCGATCTCAATTTAGACACCTGAAATTGTTCTTGAAATGTCCACCTCAATTTCATGATCACAACTCCACTGACAGCTCTCCAATCCAATGTTGTATGGAAGAGTTACGACAGATGTAAGATTCCAAATTAATAAAAATAATAACATTATTGGATGTTTTGTGGACCCGGGTCATGAACTTGAATTTAATATTAAACATTGATATGGAATCGACCGTCATAATTATATGGTCACGTTGCCACTAAAACCATGCTAGTTCGACGTCGCATGCAGTAGTTATGGTGGGTCAAAGATTTAATAACATTTTTAAATCTAATGTTGCACGAGTGTTTTGCGGGTCTCAGTTGTGGGTCGAGGAGAATCATCCAGAATGATATTAAAAAGACCTCTTCATTGAAGGGGTCATGCTTCCATAAACAACACATTAATCAGGCTCCCTATGAGGGAAATATGGGGTTATAAAGATTAATAATAATAATATTATTAATTTTATTATTATTATTAATTTCTTTTTTATATTTTTATTTTGAATTTTTATTTTCCTCTAGGGTTTTCCCCTCACCCCCTGGTTTCACACTAACCACGCCTCACCACCAAAAACTCCACCTTGTCGCTGCTGCCATGCTGCTTATACCCTGCCAACAACGGGCTTCCCTGCTCGCAGCACCTCCAACTGCCACACTCCCCGGCATGCTCCGCTGCTGCTCGCCCCAACCATCGTGCCACTCGGGAGCCGCCTGATCCGCCACACCGAGATGCCTCACGGACCGCTGGCCACCACCACCTACTCAGCAATAGACCGCCCTTCTTGCCCGGGACTTCCCTTCCCGCGCCAGATCGCCCTACTCGCGCCGCCCCGAACCACCAGAGTGGCCTCACCCAGTCGCCTTGGCTTCGCTGGACATCACCGCTGCCTCCAGACAGCCCGCACGGACCGCCTCTCCTTATTTGGACCACCACACTTTCAATCTAACCCGAAACCATGAACCGATCACAGATTTTTGATACTCGGGTCTCGATCTATGCATAAAAAAATCTCCGTTGGGGATTCCGTCATCGTTTGTTCGATCCGTCCTGAATCTGGCCTCCTGATCAAACTCGGGTCACCCAAAAATTATAAAAATAGGATTCAAAGGGATTTCTATGAGAAGTCACGAAGAAAAATTGGAGAAAGTAACCAAAAACTAATTTCTTGAACATCATTGGCCAAACTCCCTTGGCTGGAAATCTAGGTTGGGCACTGGGGTTAGAAAATCGATTAAGCAATATGAACTTCGGTACTTGGCCTCATGCAATGTTTGAATTCAAAGGAGAAAGTGAATGAAACAAGATTCAACATGATCAATCTTTTAATCCAAGGCATAAAACACTAAAGAAAAGTACTTCCTGGGTTGAATCTTTCACTATTGATGAAGGATGCATTCCTTGATCAAGAAAGAGGATACATTGTTTTTTGATCGGTCAAGATCCATGGGTTCATTGTAATTTGTTCTTCATTCATTAACGGGATGAGAGTAGCGGAGAGGAGAGGAGTCATTCGTGATCCTAGGGTTATGAGACGACCTTTTTAAATTCTCCATAGTAGGATAATTATATAGAATTCATTAGGATAAATTGGATTTAATCAATCATCCACAATGGAACCTAAGTCAAACTACCGACACAGAAAAAGGTTATACCCTACATAGGGTAAATCCAATGTTCTGAACTCAACGGTGGTCGTAGATTTCTCAACCAAGTCCCCGTTATTGAATTATTTGGGTTTTGTGTTATTAAATGAATAAATTAATAATTTAATTCATCTATTTAACACACCACTAACTAGCGAGGGGTCCGAACATCTCATGCCAACTAATTTTATGTTGCACCTAGGGTAAACATCATGTTTTAGATCCAATCGAAACCTCATATTTATCATCTGATCAACCATTTAAGAGAAATCCCATTTTCTTTAATTAACTAATCGTACAGAATATAAATATATTCAATATTTTTATACAATTAATTCTGGGAACACTAGGCCTCAGAAATACACGTCGTCTCAACACCGAGCTCTGGATTAATACTTAGAAATATTACAATGACTAATAGGGTAAAACCATTGTCTCTAAATTATTCCCCCTATAATATTTTCATCCTAAAAAAACTACGGAAACAACTCGGGATAATGAGCCCACACTTATCTCTCCCACTCACAGGGAAAATCCTGGACATTTTTGTACTGTCACAACACATGAACCAAACAGATGGTCTTTCCTCATGAGTTTTTCTCCTAGAATAGGGTCTCCTGATTCTCACCTTCAGAATATCCATAGGGAGAAACACCCAATTATATTCGGTCATACAGGATTTCATAGTCAATGCATCACAACCGAGACTCTCTGGCATGCTCGAGAAGTGAAGGAGTAAACACCGTCGACTAAGGAAATGGTGTACCCTAATTCTCCACTAGGTTCAGCTGTAGGGAAGTTAAATGCTCTGAAACATCCTGAACTAGGTGATCTTGAGACTTCCCACACTTCTTGCTAATGGAAGTTTCTACAACAATTCTCTTTCCCAAAGTATAGACTATCTCGAAGTCATAATCCTACAGGAAGTTCATCCATCGTCGTCGTCTAAGGTTCAAGTCACTCTAGGTGAAGACATACCTGAGACTTTGGTGGTCGGATCAGACCACAAAGTGATCTCCTAGTAGATAGTGCCTTAACATTCTCAGGGTAGATACCATCTCTATTAGCACCAGGTAGTGAGTCCTTTTTTCCTATTCATGGGGTCTCTATCACCTCAACATATAGTTGATAACTGCAGTATGAGGACTTGACATTGAGCACCCAAGGTACCAAGTAACATGGTAGGTGGGTAAACACATCCAAACACAAGAGGTTATACATGAAAAGCATGTGACATACCCCTCATGTCTTCACCCCTTTTAGAAGGAGATTAATCCCACCAAAAAGACACTCTACTACAAAAACACTCTCTGAGGGCACAAGTCAGAGAGACTCGTCCACCACACCTCGATACTATCCGCTTTGGGTGAAACTAACTTTCCCTCACAGTTTTTCTCGTGTTGCAAAAACATGTCTTAGTGGTGGATGGACCCCTCTTCTTCATGCATTCAAATATATGTCGAACTGTACCGACACATGGTCACATTGACACCCCACGTCACCCAAATTAAACCTCAAGCAAGGATAAGGGAGAAAAGAGCACTTCACATAGTGCCTAACAAGTTCACCTACAGGAAGTAGAAAATATTCAATGCGTGTCTCTTATCACCTCATGCTCTCCAGGATCATAAACATCCAATGCATTTGGTTGTCCATGGACTCAGATTCCAGCTCCCTAAGGTTGACGCGGGCTACCTGGTGGTGGTGGAAGGACCCTATAATATCATCCCACCACCTCCAGCTCCTCCTGCTCCTCTTATACCACCACCTCACAATGGACTACCATGTTCATGGAGTTGTCCCTGCCGTGGTGATCCAACGGCTTCCTGCCTGAGATTCTTAGCACATTTGGTCGGGAAATCTAGTGCGATGTGGACTCTCCCATCACATGAATAGCACCGGCCATCCCAAGGTTTTCTCTGTGATATCTGATGTCTGGGTCCCATATGATTGTGTGCCTGAGAACAATCATAAGAATATCTCGCATGGAAATATCTTGTCGACTCATGTCTACTAGCTGTGGCCGAATTCTCAGCTCCATTTTTTCCCCTCCCATAACCAGCTGCATGTCGTGACAAGAAGAACTATATTACCAGCACCAGCTCCAGCATCATGGTATAGGTGGGGTTGCACAATGATATCATGATAGCATGGATATCCTTATGGATTCCCTGCTCAAACCTCTGTGCTCAGAAGTAGTCATCAAGAAGCATGTCCAAAGAGTATCGTGCAATGTCTGTAAACCTAGCCTCATACTCAGTCACAGTCAAATCCCCTAATGAAACTAGAGGTTCTCCTAAAGTAGAACAGAGTGAAATAACGAGGGGTAGTACTCCTCACAAAAAAGTTACTGGAAGTCATCCCATGAGAGTGCTGACTCATCGAGTATCTGAGTAACCAAGATCCACAAACACCTAGCTGCTCTTTGGAAAAGTCTGGTTTCAAACACCATCATATGATCTGCCGGTGTCAGTGCAAGCTTGAAGAGGTAGACCATCGACTCTAACCAAAACTATTCCTCTTAAGGGTCTAGCTTACTATGAAACCCCACCAGTCTCTATCACCGGAACATGCAAAGTACACTTATCATGTGCACATCCTAAGACTACTCTGTTGGGGATGTCTTCTACTCAACATGTGGGGGTGTTGCTACCTTCCCACCTGGATGAAGGGGGTCGCATGATGGATCCTAAACTGAGACCGCCTTGCTCAAAGGGTCTTCATCAGGATCTAGATCTATTATCCTGTATATTTTTCCTCACAGATACATCCTGAATGTTATCAAAGAGTATCGTGGTCAGATGAGAAAATAAATATATCAACAACGATGGGGATATGACTCAAGAAAGAATGTCAAATACTCAATCCAATATGATTCATGAACCATTGTTCACTAAAAAAGGTGTCTCAGGGTGCTATGTTGACCAACAGGTAATCAAGGTCCTGGTGAATGGATATGTTGGCTACCCATACCATCACTAGACTCTCGGGCCTGAGAGCCACTCTTGAGACACTTCGACACTATTTCCCTAAATACAACCATGAAAGTTTTAAGGAAATGTCTGAACAATGTCCCAAGGGTCGAACCACCTCTAATACAAATTTTTCATGACCTGGCCCATGTTGGGGCTCAAGCCGCAACTACCCAATGCCCGCCTCCAAAGGCCCGGGGTTTGTGACTAGCACCGAAGGCCCTACTAAACTCAGTGAGGCCTTTTCCTAAAACCTTTACACACATAGAACCCACTCAATTAAAAAATAAAAATGAAAATTTTAAAAAGATCTAAACTGATATAAAATATAATGGACATACATAAGCTTCTAGGCAGTACAAAAGTTTGATAGTGTATACAGAAAAGTAAAGGGGAAAAACACACGCCCAAACCAGAAACCTGTCCAAGCCTGAAATAAACTAAAAAATAGTAACATCAAAGAGATCCCCAATCATGTATCCCAACTCTGACCACCTTACGTGGTCCACACATACCGCATCCCTATGTTCCTTTGAAATCATGAGCAACCTGTATGTCATCTTCAAATGACATGAAATGTGTTGGCTGAAGCCCATGCAGGGGTGAGTATATACATACCCAGTAGAAAACCCCAAAAAAGGTGATTGAGGAGTAGCAAGAGATACAATAAATAGAATAAGAAGAATGATCAAGGTACAATAAGAGTGAATGGAAAGTATACAGCTGAACCAAACAATATAATGAATGTAGACTCATCCAAACCCAAGGATCTCAAAACGGTGATGAAAAGAACTCCTTTTCAATTATTCACTACCAATAGCAGGAGAGTAGACTCATCCAACCACATGAAGCTAGACATGAAAAGAACATGGAATACCCCACATGTCTTCATCTCTCTTGTAAAGATAGTAGCTCAGAACCCAAGGACTGGGCACTGGAAATAGAATATATATATATGCTTAGTCATGAATCCCAAACGAAGGAGTAAGAGGATCCCCATCTCACAGCTCAGCCCAAGAAAGTGAGTAGACAATAGTTCCAAGTAAATCACTATCTGAAAAGATCAACACCTCATGTGTCTTCCAAGTATTTACTAGTCAAAGGGGATCAAATCATCGCACTTCAATACTATCCTCTTTGGTTGGAACTGACTCACTCATGTAGTTTTAGGTCGCATCACAAGAAGGTTTCTAGGTGGGGAAATCACTACTCTTTCTCGTGATTCCTTAGGTAAATCAAACCATGCCTCGCCACTATGCCGAAAATTCAAGGGTCTTCTCTGAACCATCGGGGAATACGCTGCCCGTCCCAATGGGAGGGTCAGCCCGATATCTCCTCAGGGAAAACTCACTGGGTCAACAAGGTATCTCCTTAGAGACTACTCTCTAGGTCATCCTATTATATTCTTGGGGACTACTCTCTATGTTATCCTGGTATCTCCTCAAAGGACTAATCTCTAGGTATGCCTGATATCTCCTCAGGGACTACGGTACCCAGCCCAACACGTGGGTTGGCCTATAACTGCACTGGACATAACTACATGATGGTAGCTCTCAAGAAGCACTGAGGAACATTGGCCATCCCTGTTTGATGGTACCTTTCAGAAATCACATCATTGTAGTCATCGAGTGTCTCCCCAGATAGGTGTCGCACCCTAAACAACTCACATCATATCTAAGAAGCCACTATAGAGGGACCATCACATTCTACACAGAAAAACACTCAGGATAAGCTACTCATATGCCAATGTATGAGTTAAAAATAAGGAGATATGAGAGGTAGAAGATTCATAAAGTGGTACACGATGCTTGTGGGGCCCACATGTTGTGCGGCCCCTCCTCTTTTACTGAATGTGTACGTATCCATACTCAGGTACTAAACTGAAAATCAAGTAACCCTAGGCATGCCAATGTACTCCCAGAGTACATTAAATCTGTATCCAAAATGCTGACAAGTGCACATTGCTCATTGTTAAACTGAAGGGAGAAAAAAAAACTTTTACTAGAACGCCTCCTCGAATGGCACAAGATAACCAAACAGATCACATTTTTGTGATCCTTGGAGATAAACTCACAAGATCGACTATTCATTCACCCTGAATGGACATCTGATGGAAAATTCGTATATCGTTACATTGCGCTTGAATGAAGTCACATGGGGCCCATTTCATGGTCCCAAAACAAATTATACAAATCTCTCAATTGTGATCCTCATGAAAAAACACATGATATGGACTACTCATTTGTCCAAAATGGATACCCGGGGAAATGGTTTCATTTCACTATATCGCGTACAAATAGGGACTCATGGTTCCCACACATCAATCTTAATTTAAACACATGAACTTGGTCTTGAATCCTCTACCTCAATTTCAAGGTCACAATGCCTCTGATGTTTCGCCAATACAATTTAGTATGGAAGAGTTATGAAATATGTAAGATTCCACAACAACAACAACAACAACAC
Source organism: Viscum album (assembly GCA_963277665.1). Taxonomy (NCBI): domain Eukaryota; kingdom Viridiplantae; phylum Streptophyta; class Magnoliopsida; order Santalales; family Viscaceae; genus Viscum; species Viscum album. The sequence goes on from OY728125.1 coordinate 1,946,229,347, forward strand.
TAATAATAATAATAATAATGGAGGTTTTGTGGACCCAAGTCACAAACCAGAATTCAATATCCAACATTTATATGGAATCAATTGTCTTAAATACAGGTTCACATTACCGTAGATGGAAAGCTAATCAGACACTGCATGCAAGAGTTATGGTGGGTTGAAGATTTAATAACATTATTAAATCTAATGTTTCACTAACATTTTGCGGGTCCCAATTGCGGGTCAAGTAGAATCATCCAGAATTATCTTAAAAATATCGCATCATTGACGGGGTCATGCCAACATAGATGACACATTAATTAGGGTCCCCAAGAGGGAGTTATGGGGTTATAAATATTAACAATAATATTATTATTAATTTCCTTTTTATATCTTTTTTTTTATTTTTTTATTTTTTTATTTTTCTTATAGGGTTTTCACCACACCCCCTGGTTTCACACTAGCCACACTGCACACATGAACATGCCACCCGGCCACGTCCACTATGCCTCCTGCGCCCTTCCGCCGATGGGCCGCCTTACTCGCGTTGCCTCTAACCTCTGCACACCCCGGCCTACTCCGCTGTCACTCTCCCTAGCCACTGTCCCGCTCAGGAGCCGCCTGTTGTGCCGCAGTAGGCTGGCTCGCGTACTGCTAACCACCACCAGCTACTCAGCACCAGACCGCCCTACCCGCACCTGACCTCCCTTCACGTGCCTGACCGCCCTATTCGCACTACCCTGAACCATCGGATCCCCCTCACCCAGCCGCCTTGGCCTCACCAAACATCGCCTCTGCCTCCGGACATCCCACACTGACTTCCTATTATTCTTTGGGACACTGCGCCTTCAATCCAAACTGAAACCTTGAAGAGATCACAAATCGTCAATACTCAGGCCATGATCTATGCATAGTTAGTCTCCGCTCATGTCTTTTCATATTTTGTTCGATCCATCCCAAATCCAGGCACCCGATCGAACTCGGGTCACCCGACAATTATCAAACTGGGATTCAAAGGGATTCCTCGGTGAAGACGTGAAGAAAAATTAGAGAAAGGAACCAAAAATGAATTTCATGAGCATAGCCAAAAAAGCGTTATGTGCCTACGATCTACGTTGGGGAACCAAGGTTAGAAAATAGATCAAATAATATGAACTTCATTACTTGAGCTAATGCAATGTTTGAATTAAAATGAGCAAGTGAATTAAACAAGATTCAACATGCTCGGTCTTTTAATCCAATGCATAAAATGCTAAAGACAAGTCCTACCTAGATTGGATTGCACATTTTTGATGAAGGATGAATTCATCAATGTAGAAGGAGGATCCACTATGCTTTGATCCATCTAGATCCAGGGGTTCATTATCGTTCATTATTCGTTCGTCAATGGGAAGGAGAGGAGAGGAGAGGAGTCGTTGGCGATCCCAGGGTTTTGAGGCAACCTTATGAAAATCTCCATAGCAACATAATTTTAAATATTTTAATAGTTTTAAAAGGATTTAATTAATTAGATAATTAAATAAATAATTATCTAATTATTTAATCACTCATCCACAATGACACCAAAGTCAAAATCCCGACGCCGAAAAAGGTTATACACCGCCTAGGGTAAAGCATATGTGTTGAACTCAATGGCGGTCTTAGATTTATCATCTGAGTCCCCATTCATGAATTATTTGGTTTTAAGCTATTAAATGAATAAATTAATAATTTTATTCATCCATTTAACACACCTCCAAAGAGTTAGGGGTCCGAACGTCCCAAACTGACTCATTTTATGTCGCACCTAGGGTAAACACTACGTTCTAGACCCAATAGTGACGTCAAAGTTCTTATCCGATCAACGATTTATGATATATCTAGTTTTTCTTAATTATTTTTTCATGCGTAATATAAAATATATTCAATATTTTAATATAATTATTTCTGGGCACACCGGGCCTTAGAATTGCATGTCGTCTCAATACCCAGCTTTGGAATAATATTTTGAAATATTCCAAAGTATTACAGTGTAAAACTAGGGTATCTACAACATCTCATAAGGATTCATATTAGTGTTTTTCCTTTATAAATAGTGATTATGAACGTGGAATACTACTATAATAGATTTCCCCCAAAAAATAAATAAATACCATCTTCAATCAACATATTTTGAGCCATCACAACCAAAGATCTATAATTTATTTCAGAAACATAATTATGTTGTAGTGTGTATTGTGTACTACATTCATGATGAATTCCAAGCATTTTATGAAAATATTTTAGCTTCACATTTATATACTCAACGCCATTATTAGTTCATATTTTATTAATAGAATGTCAACATTATATTTTAGTGCTTCACCAAAAACTTTAAAAAAAATTGAAGAGCCATTGATTTATATATCAAATATATAATACATATAATAAATGTGAAATCATCAGTAATGGACATAATGTACTTATCCCCATTTTAGATTTATTTATCATGTTCCCACATATGTCATAAGTTATAAGATCAATGGGATGAGTTGAATGTATCTAAGCCTGATTATATATTGAGTTAGTAATCATTCATTTACATCATGTTGAATAACACCAATCACTTATGCTAATCATATCAGGAATTCAAAAATACCTACTCTCTTGATCAACTTCTTTATATTCCTCTAGAACATATTTATGTGACTTTTATTCCAAAACTGATTCTTCACTATCTTGATCAGATAACATGAACCATATGCATCTCAACCATGATATATATATTTCCCTTGGTTTTTGGTCCTCTTGTCACAACATTCCCAAATTTATGAATTTTAACAAAAATTCATATATTTTGAAAACAACTTCATTCCCTTCCTCAAAAATCTTTTAAATATTCAACAAGTTATTTTTAGATCATTAACAAATAGGGCACTTCCGGGATTCAATTATTCTTTCCAAATGATAGTAGATAAAAAAAAGATTTTTGAGTGACTCATCATTTACAAAAGTCACTATTTATTCTTTATAAAATTTTCCATTCTTCAATAGTTTCAAATATCCTATTATATTTTAAGAACACCCAATTCCAAATATCCAAGGTTGTTCTCCTTTTGTGGCCTTAAGATAAATTTCAACAACTAAGACATTCTCCTTTAACTTTTCTTCCTTCATATGAGGCTTCTGATATTTTTCAAATAAAAAATGTTGAGACGGAAACATAACAAGACATCCTTTAAAAATATTTATAGTATAATCACATATTTCAAAAGTATTTTCTTGGGTTTTAATTTTTTTTCATTTTTTCAAAGGGATTTTTTGGGTTTTCTTCTTTATATGGGTTGAATTCCCCTTGAATTCTACTTCCAATAGATCCTAGATTCATTTTTGTATTGATCATTGAACCAAAAAAATTTCACTGTATTCCCAAATACTCTACAGTGCCACCAATTTCTATAGAAATAATTTCTCCCTCTGTAACAAACATGCTTCTTCAAGCCTTATATCAATTTTCCATTGTATTTTGGACCATCAACCATAGCTATATGTTGTGAAAAAAAATTTTGTTGGTCTCCTAACATATTATTCTTCATGTAAGACTTCTTATTACCCTTATCTGAGTATCCAATTTTATTAGTTTTATACTTCAAAATTCGATTCCTCAAAATAATTGAATCCATTTATTTTATCTATATACATTATCTTGTTGACATTATTCATCTTCTAAACATATTCAAACTTGTTCCTAACATATGAGGATGATATTTTTTGATCCTTCAGAGTTTTATACTTCATTGAACTTTAAAAAAAATTAGAATTTTTTTTTTGGAATTTTTTAATCATTTCTTAGCTTCAAAAAGGGTTTTATTGAACATGATCAAACTCTTTTTCCTAAACATTTATCTTTTCTTAAATTTTGATGTTGGAGATTTTTCTATTTAGAAAGTAACTTATTCATGTGATAAATATATTTTAACAATCTATATTTTCATTTAGAATATGGTTCCTGATTGTTTTCTAATATACCATATTTATTTATATTCCTTTTTTCCTTATCTAGTTTAGACATTTTTGGAATATATTCTTTAAATTCAATTTTAAGTATAAAATCCAACTATATTATCTCATCAACTTCTCTAGAGTTTCTGATTTGATAACTAATAAAACCCTCATCATTTACTATAGCGATAAGAAATTTTTTTGTACTATCATCAATGGAATTTTCTACTTCCACATCACTATTGTCATCTTTCTCATATCTATATTTTTTTTGTTTTTATATTTAGAGAAATTTTTATCTGTTTATTTTTTATAGGATTTTTTTTATTATTCTTAATTGTTCATCTTAATTTTCTACCTTCTTCATCATTATATTCATCTTCTTCTAATTTTGTAAAATTTTCTTTAAAATTTCCAATGGATCTGTAGTTAAAGCGCATCAATGATAGAATTTATTTGTACTTTCTATTGAAAAAGTGGGTGACATTTACCCATCATTATTAGTACATTTTTATTACCATACAATGAGTACAATGAGTTATACATGATGCACACGTTCCATAAGAGTGTATAAAAATTTTCATCCGCTTTTTAAATGCTAATGTTTATAGATTAATTTTCAAATCAAAAGGTTATAGTTGTTCCCTGTCTATAATGGGAAACTAGAGATAATATGAAATTAGTCTTAAAATTATTTCTTATGTCCTAGATACATCACATTGAATGGAAACAATTGATGTTTGACTATTAGGTGTTGGGGGATCATAAGTATTGTGACTTCTTCTCATGAAGTTATCACTTGCTCATATCTAGTGGTTGAAATTATGTGGGCAGGCCCACCAATATGAACACCACATGTTTTAGGTGTCATTGGTTGTTTCTATCTATGAACATGTTTATTTGTCTCTTGAGTTGAGATCATTATCAATATGTTCTATCTGATCGCGTACTTTGATGAAAGAAAAAACAATGAAAATGAAGTTGTGGTGAGACAGCTTATGTTGGGTGCGTCTTTGATGGTATGACGTTGGTTGAACGATGAAGATAAATTTTTTTACATCTGAGTTGAGGAAGTGATAACTTGATCATAGTTAATTACGATGGCATACCTTCAAAAATTCATGGCCATGGTACTCAAATTTAAAAATAAATAAGCAAACAAGGATGATGACACAAGTGTTTTTCATTCTTCATGAGATATTGTATGACAAAGAGATTATATTACACAGTGCGCATTCGTTGGATGGTTGTCATTGTTATGACTATTCATGGTACCTTTAGGGTCTTTGATGAGTTTCTAGACTCCACTCTTGGTTTGTGAATAATATTCGTTATTATCAAGATATGCGAATAGAGGGTCACATATAATAATGTATTCAAGAATCTTCCCTGTTATTGTGATTAGGTATATAAGACATGGTGGTACCCACCATGGGGTCTGTGAGTTTTTCATGTTTTTTTTATCACAGTTAAATGTATAAATTCCTTATTATTTTAGTATAGAATAATTGGGATGAGTTTATCTATTAAGATTATTTACAAGTGTTCAAGTAAATACAAGGAATAGTATTGTAAAAATGTATATAATTTAAAGATTGAAGGATTGTTTAATATTAGTGGGAAATAATAGTCGAGTTAATGACTTTGGTTTTATCACATAATAATGTTAATATATATTGTATGTTTGTGATAAAATACAAGTAATATTTATGATATAGTTAGTTTCTCATAATTATTTATTTTCTAATTATTTAGTGGCCATTAAATATAAGGTGGTTGTGATCGTTCTAACGATGAAAATGATTTAAGAACACCTTCACAGATTGGAGGTATGAGATAATGGTGATTGTTGCGATATCGATGTGATCATTGGATCTACGCTCTAGTACTTGGAATTTGAAGAACGGTGTATGGATGAATTCTTGAAGCATGTGTGTATGATCTAGAGGGGTTTAGCCTTATATCCTTCGAGAAATATTCACTAGTGATGGGAGACAAATGGGCATGATTTGATTAGAATCAGGTACCCATTTTACTTTCTTTTCGATGATATAATTCATTCGCGTGAGATCCTTATACCATACTATAGATTGGATCACCAGAGATGACGATGTTTTTTTATTTCGATGATAAAAAATTTAAAATTTCTTACCCACAGGCTTTTGTTGTGCGTCCTAGTACTAGAAATTGATATTAGAGGGATCATGTGGATATTTTGAGATAGGAACATTATTTTTCATTAAATTTAAGTAGAGGGCATGAAATCAATCCTAATGAATCTGGCTGCGCTTAGATTTGATCTCAGATGGCCATGAAACGATCATCAAAAAAATTATAGATTGAAAGTAGTTGATTTCAGATATTAAAATTTTTTTATATTTAATTTCGAAGACAAATATATATGTATTTATATTGTGTTCATTTTAAATTTCTAGTCTACTGATCAAAAAAATTCCAGTCACCAAATTTCAGTGGCCAGATTTGATCCGGCCAGTGATATTTGTTTGCACTGATGGTGGAATCTTCACAAAGAAAACCAATTAGCACAAAAACCTATTTATAGGCGGTGTGAATCATGATAAATAAGAAAATGGGAGAGGAAATAAAAAAAATAACTGGGGAGGGTTTTGGACTTCAATAGCCTATTTGAAAATCAGGTAGCATGACTTTGTTTAAAAAAATAAAATGGTAGCCCCATAAATATTTTTTAAAATGAATGCTTTAGGATTTTTGTAAAAAAAAATATAAAGAAGGGAGGAAATATTTGCACGGAAGCCACCCAGTCGCCTCTTCTTGGTGAAGCGCCACACAGATTTCCCACTGGCCTCCCCCCTCATGTTTTTCTAAAGAGACTCGTCATTGACGCCCTGCCGTCGTGCCCATGGCGGACGTCACCGTGGTCTAGCTCGTCGACACACTCTCTCCTTCGTCCGGAAAATCCCAAGTGCATCCATTCTCATTCTAACCGCGACCAAGCCCCACTGGCATCCCATCTCACGCCCGACGATCCTATTCCAGAGATTCCCCCCCGACTCAATCGGACCAAACGTGAGGACCCACAAGTTCCACAGGTCTTGAGGGACCCAACCCACCTCAAAACGATCCTGGTCGGCCGGAAAGATTCCGAATGAGTCTAGAGTATTGACTAACCACGTGTATGTATAGTTGATTTCATTTAATTATCTATTACTTGCATGTGATGTTTGTAATAATTAATTAATTTTTTATGATCGTCTCCTCACCATCTTCTTCATTTCAATATGTATAAGAGACTATGTGTCTATCAATATTTTTATTTATAAATTGTGTTTATCGAGACTCTCTTTATTGTGTGCGAGTACATTTTTATTATGATGAAGATGATGTATGACGAGGATTGTAACATCCGGACCTGAAAGCCAGTATCTGGTGCCCCAAACATGTGTGTCACATGACCTCAAACGCATCGCCCCAAATACCAAAGACATCAAACTAACCATGAGAGCATAGGTTTTGTACATGGGGAGACTATGCACCCATTACCAGAGTGTAGCAGAACATATATATATAATAGTTATGTATCAGAATAATATCTAGACAAAAGGAATAGTTGAAGCCGACACTATCCACATTGGACCAGTTACCCTCCATATCAGAAGCAATATAGCACAAGATACAAACTCAAGCAGCTGATATCAATACTCAATAATGGAAACTGAATCATATATAAAATGTTGATGATACATGTCATGTCTCCACAAATCATCCAAAATTGGTATACATGCATCGGTACAATACATGTATCAAAATACCAAAAGACAAAAAATGAATTATCACAACCAACATCACGATCCTCAGCTTGGTCATGTGCTCCCCTCCTCCTACTCAATGAACAAAGTCAATCCTGGAACTATGTGCACTTTCTAAGATCCATTCATACAACCATATAGTCTGTCCGGGTACCCAACGGTATCCCCATACAGTGTGAGATAAAATCCAACTAGGCCACCACCAACAATGTCTATAAAAAGTCAAGGCTGTGAAATGCTTGATAAGAAGTGTGCACCGTATATCATTGGAATAATAGAAATGAAACAAGTTACCATAGAATATGTAAAACAAGTAATTCAAATATGTCTATTCAATCAAGGCTCCCTGTAAAATAATGGTCAAGCTCCTACAACATGGAAGTTGTAAAGAAATAGATGTAACTACCATAGACAAGCCATATAAGATGTATATCATATCAACCATGGCCAAGTAATACAACCTATATATCATATCAACCATGGACATGTTGTATAACTTGTATTTCATACCATCAATGACCATGTCGTATAAAGTGTCAGACCCCATAGGGTTATATCCAAGGAATAAAAGACTAAGGAATCCCCTTTGAGTCTAAGGAGCATGATGATGGAAACTTGATTAGACATGGAATGGGTTCTAGGGATCATTTCAATAAACCATGTCCACTACGAGCCCCAGTAAGCTGGATCCAAGGTGTAGAAAGGCGTAAGACATCCCATGGAATCAATAACCAAGGAGAAATATCATTCAAGGATCCCACTACCTCTATCATGACCCATGGTGTAGCAAACCCATGTCTTCCTATATAAAAATCCATCATTCAATTCATTTATCATTTTATAACAATCATAATCCATGAGTTCTTCCAACACATATACCTATTTCCATTCAAATAGTTAAACAAATCACATCATGTATAACATGGAAATGGAGGGAAAACATCTCATAATCAATCTATTAAAATAAATTTATTTATAACTGATCTTCCTCTATCAAGGAAAGATCAAACATATGCCCCATGGGTGGTTCAAAGATAGGAAAAAGCAATGGAATAATCCATGGGTGGCCTAGGTTGGGGAAACAACCTCCAACCATCTCAAAGGTACTCAAGGTCCTGTAAAAAGTTTCCAATTCATTCAATTTAATAATTCAATTAATTATAGTTGGGCCGCCAGATGGTCTAGCATGTGACACAAATGAAACTAGGAATATAAAGAACCAAACCAAAAGGGGAAGGTATAGAACACCTACTGTAGGTCTATAGTAGAGTTCCCATCTAGTAGAAGCTTCTTGTTTGATCTTGATCAGAATAAAAAAAGAATAGATGAAGAACTAGGAAATAGTGCATATTATCTTCCACATAGATAAATCTATCGATACTAAAAATATTGTATAACTACATAAAAGGAACAAATTACTCACAAATGAAAATCTATTGAGACTCATGGAATTTGATTTTGTGATTAAATGATGAAATGGGACCAAAATATATAAAATTGATTCAAAGTGGAGCTCCATACATGAAGCTGATATCTAGTGTAATAACATAGAAATGGGTTTAGGTTTTAAAACTCATTAAAGGAAAATTTTCATTTTCCCTAAAAATAAAGGGTCACAAGATTAGTGTGCACGATTTTCCTAGTTGAGTGAAAAACGTGCAAAATACCATGGATAAAAAACTCTACAATTATTGCACAGTCTTTTGCCTCCCACTGCTAGGATTCCTCAAACTGTGTGGCTCTTAGATCCCTCTATCAGACCCTACACGGTGTCATCAAACTATGTGTCTCGGGTCGCACAGTTACTCCTAATAGTGCAGTCCAATAATTTTTCTCCAAGAGTTGGGTTTTGGGCTCTGAACAAGCCCTGGACACCCCTAATACCCCCATGATCTCAAAGGGAATCTAAACAAGGCTCTAAATAACCATTTGAACTGAAAACATATTCATACCTCATAGGAAAAACTAGGATCTTATAATCTTCCCCCCTTAAAGAAATTTTTTCCCAAATTTCCCTCTCAAGGGTGGTTAAGAATCACCTAAGAATAAATCTGGACACTAAGCTTATACATCGGCCTGTCATTCCCAAGTCTCATCCTATAAATGTCTACGATTCCATAAAACCCACACTAGAGGAACTGACTGGCCTTAGATAGCCTCCATTCTCCTTTGAATGATACAAATTGGATTCTCCTCAATTGGAACCTCTTTCTATAAATAAACCTCCTCATGTTGAAAAAATGAGATAAGTATGAATGATAATATCATAGATGAGATATGTGGAAGACTCCATGCATGGTCTGGAACCTAGGACATAACTACAACCGATAGGCTGTTATACCGAATCTCTCCAGAATCTCAAATGGTCTGATATATCATGTTGAAAGCTTACCCTATTTTCTAATCCGCTTATGTACTAGCCTTAGTGAGATATGAAAAATGACCCAATCCCTGACATCAAACTCAAGTGGTCTTCAATGGTGATTGATGTAACATTTCTATCAAGACTTTGCAGCAGCCGCCTAATTTCTGATTCACTCGACCTACTCATAAGTATCATGCACAAGACATAGTCCTAATAAAGTTGCCTCACCTACCTCTAACTAGAATAGGGGTGATTGAAATGCCCAACCATGAAAATCCTCATAGGGTTCCATCTGTATTGTCACCTGATAGATATTATTGTAAGAGAACTCAACTAGGGTTATATGCATCTCCCAATAGCCCCCAAAGTATAGGATACATGCTCACAACATGTCCTTAAGAACCTATATCACACGCTCTAACTGGCCATCAGGTATGAGGGTGGTATGATGTGTTTAGAAGCAACTGTGTTCCCAAAACCCTATGAAAACTCTTCTAGAAATGAGACATAAATCAGGAATCCCTATTTGAATCAATAGTATCAGGGACCCTATGAAGTTGTACTATCTTTGGGATATACAACATCCCAAGTTCATATACACAAAAGGACTCCCTGATCAAAATGAAATGAGAAACATTTATGAGCCTATCAATAAAAATGCACACAACATTGCTACCTCAAAGAGACCTCGAAAAACCAGTCATTAAATCTATATCCCCCATTTCCACTCAGGAATGGGTAACTATTGTAAAAGTACCATTGTTTGCTAATGTTATGAATTCACCTGCTAACAGGTATAACACCTCATGAAAAAACCAGCTACATAACATTTCATACCCTGCCACCAATATTGACAACATAAATCATGACTCATCTTGGTAACACTGGGATGTGCTGCCCAAAGGAATGAAACTCTTGAATTGGCTCTTCATATATGTACAATGGAACCCACACATGACCATGTATACATAGTATCTCATCCTCACCTATAGTCCAACTAGGAGGTGGGTCCTCACCACCCACAATCTCCCACAGGATTATTCCCTTAGAATCTAATAGCCTCATCATCCATACATTATAAAGAAGGGAATAATTCATAGATAATGATGAAAGAAATTTCTTCCATGGGATATCTTTGTTGTACCTCTCGAACCCCTTCGTGGTTTAATTTTCATGATCACAATCACTCTCTTATTTTACTAATATTGTTTTAAGTGTTTTTGGTTGATAGGCATAATTTCAGGTGGCCAAGGAATTGGGCCAAGAAAGCAAGAAGCAAAAGTGGACTGAAATTCAGTCCACCGGCCAACCGGTGACTTCACCACCGGCCAGCCGATGGCACCCAGACAGAAGGCTGAGCCACTGCCTCAGCACCGGCCAACCGGTGGCCTCAGCACCGGCCAGCCGGTGGCACCCATCCAGCACAGTGTTTGCTACTGCCTCAGCACCGGCCAACCGGTGGCCTCCTCACCGGCCAGCCGGTGGAGCGTGAGCCCGAGCCCTCTCCCATTTTGCAAGCACCGGCCAACCGGTGGATCTGCACCGGTCAGCCGGTGGAGCCAGTCAAACTAGCCGTTGGGCCTTTGACCAGGCCTGTCCACTTGCCTCCCAACAGCTTTGAAGCCTTTTCCAACGGCTCCGAAGACCTCCAAAGGCCATATGAGGGTTCCCCCTCTATAAATAAAGGACTAGGAACACTCGGAAGCCTAAGGATTAATATCGGAACCATAACCAAGCCAAGGAAGCCCATGGGACACATTTTGATCATTTGGCGAACCTCCGACGCATTCCTCCAAGGGAACCCCACTTGCTCCAACACACTTCCACATCCAAGGAGCATCACCAAAGAAGCTTGGGAGCGCCCTTCATCAGCTCCATCAATCCATTGGCGCCCAAGACTTCCCCATTACGGTTTTTATTGTTTTATTTATTTTGAGCATCATTTTGGGTTTGTGCCTACAAACCCCATCTCTTTCTCTCATCCTTTATTTTGGGTTTTCACATCACCTTCAAGGTGTGAAGAGGTTGGTCAAGCCTTTCCTTTAAAAGGCTTGAGACAAAGGTGAGCTAGCCTTCACCTGTAAGAAGGCTAGTGGGTTCTTGCTCAACCATTGAAAGCAAGTGGGTTCTTGCATAACCATTAAAAGCAAGCTGTAATAGGTTCTAGACTAACCTTAAAGTCTAGTGGGTTTCTTTCTAAAACCATTAAAAAGCAAGCGGTAGTAAATCTCTCAACGGTTGAGTTGGGAGCGGAGACGTAGGCTTGGGTTTAAGCCGAACTCCGTTATCAAGTTTTGTGTCTTGCCTCATTTATTTCTGCTGCACTTTCACTTTGATTTTTAATTTGTTAATTAATTTTTTAAAAGGCAATTCACCCCCCCTCTTGCCATCACTTCCTTTTCTTTTCCGCCCAAAAATTGGTATCAGAGGAAAATTTGAGTAATACCTTCACCGGTTTCAAATTCAAGATCCATTGTGATGGCTTCAACCTCTTTCGCCCCCGAAGGCTATTCTTTGGGTCGTGCTCCATTCTTTGATGGAACCGACTATAATTATTGGAAAACCCGCATGACCACCTTTCTTAGAAGCATTGGCTATCCCATTTATAAAATTGTCATGCATGGTTACACTCTCTCTTCTCCCGATGAATCCAAATGGACTCAAGCCGACATCAAAAATTTCGAGCTTGATGGAAAAGCCATGAACGCTCTTCATTGCGGCCTTGATCGTAATGAGTTCAATCGAGTTTCCACATGCACCTCATCACATGAAATCTGGAAACTTTTGAAGGTTACCCATGAGGGGACTAACAAAGTCAAGGACACTCGATTGGACATGTACCGTCAAGATTTTGAGTCTTTTTCCATGCATCCATTTGAATCTATTTCTGAAATGTTTACACGCTTTACTGACGTTTGCAATGGTAGAAAATCTCTTGGTGATGATGTGTCTGCAGAGACAATGGTCAAGAAGATCCTATGGATCCTACCAAGCTCATGGGCTCCAAAGGTCACAGAAATTCAAGAAGAAAAGGACATCAAGCACATTCCGGTAGAAGAGCTCATCGGATCCCTCATGACCTACGAGATCACCATGAGGAGGCAAGCTGAAAAGGAAGGCAAACCGATCAAAACTCCAAAGAACATCGCCTTCAAAGCTCAAAAAGAAGAAAGCTCCTCCTCCTCCTCATCTTTCTCTTCAAGCGGCGATTCTGAAATGGAGAACCTTGCCTGCAAGATGCAAAAATTTATGAAGAAGCACAAGAAGAAGAAATCCCGCAAGGCACGAAAGGAAAAACACGACGAAAAATCTGAGCCCAAGGTAACATGTTACGGGTGTGGCGAGAAAGGCCATTACAAGCCCAATTGTCCACTCAACAAGAAAAAGGTCAAGCAAAAGGAAAAGAAAAAGGCTTTCAAGGCCACATGGAGTGATAGCTCCACATCCTCCTCCTCCTCCTCAAGCGACAACGGTAACAAATGCCTAATGGCATTTCATGAGGTAACCTCTTCCGACTCCTCATCCTCTTGCTCTTCAAATTCAAATTCTTTCAATCACATGTCTTATGAGGATCTCCAACATGCAAGAGATCAATTGGAGGAAGGTTTTCACGAACTCTCTTCCAAATTTGTTGCATTAAAAAAGAATTTCAAAAAACTCTCTTCCGAAAAAGAACAACTTCTCAAAGAGAAGGAAGAGTTGACCCTCAAAGTCCAAAACCTTCCCGATGTTGATTCCATGGAATCAACTATCAAAGATTTAAAGGAATCCTTAGCCAAGTTCACCCAAGGTGAACAAAATTTGACCAAACTCCTAGGTTCCCAACGCATATCTAGAACCACCCAAGGGCTTGGTTATTCCAAGAAAGCTTCCTCCTCCCATGCTCCAACTATTTTTGTAAGGGGAGCTCTCAAAATAAATTTTGTAATTATTGCAAAACACCCGGGCACTTAATTGATGAGTGCAATTACAAAAATGCCCGGTATGGAAGGCCCAAAACCATTTTCTTTAACGATGAATTTTATAGTAGAAGACCCGCCACTAGACAAGTGTGGATTGAAAAATCCCTTTTAGCGAGTCTCTCCGGGCCAAAATTTGTCTCGGGTTCAAAAACCTCTCCCCGGTGATTTGTTGTTTTTATTTAGGGGTAGTTAGGATTGTTTAATCCTTTTTGATTTCAACTTCAAAATTTTCATTTCAAAATTTTTCAATTCAAAACATTCAATTCTAAAATTTCGATTCAAAACTTTCAATTCAAAACTTTCAATTCTAAATTTTCGATTCAAAACTTTCAATTCAAACTATTTTTCATTTGAAACTTTCAATTCAAACTGTTATTCAATTTTTCATTTCAAACTTTCAATTCAAACTGTTATTCAATTTTTTATTTCAAAACTTTCAATTCAAACTGTTATTGAATTTTTCATTTCAAAATTTCAATTGGTTTTCAAATCTCTATCTTGTTTTTCAACCGTTCCCTCAATCAAGTTTTATGCCCCGTGCTATTTTGATAATCACAAAGGGGGAGAAATTCTTGGTTGATTGGGGGAAAATCTTTTAAAGTAAGCCTTTCATTTCATTTTTACATTATTTGTTTTGGTGATTGTGATCATCAAAATTGGGGGAGATTGTTGTACCTCTCGAACCCCTCGTGGTTTAATTTTCATGATCATAATCACTCTCTTATTTTACTAATATTGTTTTAAGTGTTTTTGGTTGATAGGCATAATTTCAGGTGGCCAAGGAATTGGGCCAAGAAAGAAAGAAGCAAAAGTGGACTGAAATTCAGTCCACCGGCCAACTGGTGGCTTCACCACCGGCCAGCCGATGGCACCCAGATAGAAGGCTGAGCCACTGCCTCAGCACCGGCCAACCGGTGGCCTCAGCACCGGCCAGCCGGTGGCACCCAGCCATCACAGTGTTTGCTACTGCCTCAGCACCGGCCAACCGGTGGACTCCTCACCGGCCAGCCGGTGGAGCCTGAGCCCGAGCCCTCTCCCATTTTGCAAGCACCGGCCAACCGGTGGATCTGCACCGGTCAGCCGGTGGAGCCAGTCAAACTAGCCGTTGGGCCTTTGACCAGGCCTGTCCACTTGCCTCCCAACGGCTCCGAAGCCTTTTCCAACGGCTCCGAAGACCTCCAAAGGCCATATGAGGGTTCCCCCTCTATAAATAAAGGACTAGGAACACCCGGAAGCCTAAGGATTAATATCGGAACCATAACCAAGCCAAGGAATCCCACGGGACACATTTTGATCATTTGGCGAACCTCCGGCGCATTCCTCCAAGGGAACCCCACTTGATCCAACACACTTCCACATCCAAGGAGCATCACCAAAGAAGCTTGGGAGCGCCCTTCATCAGCTCCATCAATCCATTGGCGCCCAAGACTTCCCCATTACGGTTTTTATTGTTTTATTTATTTTGAGCATCATTTTGGGTTTGTGCCTACAAACCCCATCTCTTTCTCTCATCCTTTCTTTTGGGTTTTCACATCACCTTCACGGTGTGAAGAGGTTGGTCAAGCCTTTCCTTTAAAAGGCTTGAGACAAAGGTGAGCTAGCCTTCACCTGTAAGAAGGCTAGTGGGTTCTTGCTCAACCATTGAAAGCAAGTGGGTTCTTCAATAACCATTAAAAGCAAGCTGTAATAGGTTCTAGACTAACCTTAAAGTCTAGTGGGTTTCTTGATAAAACCATTAAAAAGCAAGCGGTAGTAAATCTCTCAACGGTTGAGTTGGGAGCGGAGACGTAGGCTTGGGTTTAAGCCGAACTCCGTTATCAAGTTTTGTGTCTTGCCTCATTTATTTCCGCTACACTTTCACTTTGATTTTTAATTTGTTAATTAATTTTTTAAAAGGCAATTCACCCCCCCTCTTGCCATCACTTCCTTTTCTTTTCCGCCCAACAATCTTCCCACTCTAAGTGCATCTTAGAAAAAAACCACAATTTTCTATTTGCTGCTAGCTTGCTGAACTATATATATCTGAGTCCTCATACTTAATGCAACTACCACTTCATTTCTTTTTCCAGGAATATAGGAAAGATCAATGTCAAATGACTGTAGGTACTTAACCCACCTTAGCTGCCTTAGATTCAATTCATGCTGTGTATATATATATATATACTTGAGGTATTTTTTGGCCCATGTACACGAGGAAATTCTCTCCCAGAAAATGGTGTCTCCAATAGCGCAAATAATGAACAACTACAACCAACATGAGATTATACCTAGGGTAATTAATATCATGTGTCCTTAAATGATGAGACCCATATTCCATGACTCAATCCACCTGAAACAAAATTTATCCTAGAACAATACTTAATGTGTCACAATACATAGTGTAACTCATGCTCAGCTCTAGTAGAATCAGTACCGACACTGAATCCAGACTCCCTTTCACCTTTTTAAAGGTCATCTCGCAGGTATCATTACATAAAAACTTTACACCCATCTTAGTCAAGAACATAAATGGTGCTGCTAAGCATGATATGTCATGTATGAAATGCATGTAATATCCCACGAAACCCAATAAACATCATATATAAAAGTATTTATTATAATGATATATGAAAACTACAACTCTCACCCTCTCTAGGTATATTAATACTCCTATATCTAAGATAATATAACCCAAGAAGTTAATCTTATCCATCTAGTGGTGGTAATTTGTGATCTTAGTATATAAATGATGCTCTCTTAGTATATCCAAAATGATCTCAAGAAGTTTTTCATGGTCAATTACACTAAGATAATACTCCAAGATATCTTCCATGAAACCCGACACAAATGAATCCAGATAAGGATGGAAAACTTGGTTCATCAATGCCCTAAAAATGATGGTTCCTTTTGAGACCAAAATACACACCTAGATACTTATATAGATCACACCTACTATTAAAGGATGAATGGGGTATGTATGCATGAAAAACACGCACTTGATGATATCCATATCTAAAATCAATTATTCATAACACCTGATATCCTCAGAGATGATAAAAAAAGTCATATATATGTGCCCATGGATACGGGTTCTTGACTATCAATTGGTTCAATTTACAATAATGTACACATACCTTGAGGGCAACATCAGGATGTTTCTCTAAAAGGACCAAAAAATCCCACAGAGAAGTTCTTGGTTGGATAAATCCCTTTGCCTATAGGTCTTTTATATAACTCTTGTGCTCATGCAACTCTACTATAGTCATCCTATAAGGAGGAATGGATACCAATGAAGCTACTAGAACCAGATAGATGTAGAACTCAACCTCACTCTAAGGAGGTAAACTAGAAAAGTTTCCCAAGAAAACATATCTAAAACATTCAAACACTGGAGGGAAATCTTCCTAACATGCTCCCTGACCATCTAGATAGTTACTAGCAATTTTTACTACCTTCCTTCCCACATGAAAATGCTTTGGTCCATCTTGGATTTCTTGGACATCCCATACAACCTTGTGAATGTAAACTCTACCCTCAGGTGATGTGAAGGTCACCCTCTAGTGATAATTGTCAACAAAGGATCTATAAGAAATTAGTAAATTCATTCTAAGTATGACATCAAACCCAATAATCTCAAGGGGAAAAAGTTTCCTGATAATGTGACACCCACAAATCTCAAGGGGTAACTCCTTATATAGGAAAAACTATCATTTTTCATCCCCAAAGGAGTATTGATTATCATGGAGCCCTCATAAAACTATATAAATATCCCAAGGATATCCACCACTAGAACAAATATGAAACAATGTAATGAACCTATATTGAAAAGTGTAGATACAAGATTAGTGGTTACTAAAATTGTACCTATCACCGTAGATGGACAGATGATCTTATCTTATGGTTTAGGATGTACATAATAAATTTGGCATGAACCACTACCTTGTGACATGAACTCACTTCCTAGTGTAATCTCACTCTACTGTAAAGGAACAACGGGTGACCAGATGACTTTACCACAACCACCACCCAAACCTGATTGAATAGTACTTCTATGGCTCCCAGTATGAAGTGGAACAGTGAAACCCACTCTCAAACCTAAATTCATAGATAATATTCTCACACTAATTTATAGAGGGAGGGTCATGAAAAAATTCTCTACATGGCCCATCATGCCACATGCTTGGAACTCGACTGGGTCTTAATCGAATTAATTCTTCATGTTTCTCCATCATCCACATTGATAACAGAAAATTGAGCTACCGTTACTAATTGAAATAATGATACTCATCTCATGGGAAGCTTCAAAACATCACTTCATTCCACCTAATGTTGAACCACTAGGATAAGAGACTATACATCCCTTCTTTTTGTGACCATCATTTATCAGGTTTCACTCTATAATTAACACATGATTCACTATTTTAGTAATAAAGATATATCTAAACACATTGAACTGAGACTGAATGGAATGTCTAAGACCTTCCTTGATGAGTCTCTCTCTCGATGCCTCATTAGCATGATATATCATTGAAAAAAGATTCATCTCTATAAATCATGCCAAATACTACATAACTTTCTTAGTTCCCTACCTCAAATGCATGAAATCAATAGACTGCTCTGCTATCAGAGTCTCGGGGTAAACATAGTCATAAAATATTGTTTAGAAATCATTTCAAAACAAATCCCGTACCTGTCACCCTAGTTAAAAACAACCCTCCAACACTTTTCCACTCTTTGGAGAATGTAAGTCTTGAGATTAACTATATTCTATAGAGGTGTATCTAGATGATCAAATATTAACAAAATATTCTCAATACATATCTCAGCATCCTATGTAACACACTCCCCCAAAAGAATGGGAGGGTTCTACTATTGGAACACATGATCATCTCATCCATATATGAGGATGACTATGGTGTTTCTTGAAGAGTTTATATATAGCACAAAAATCCCTCAGAGAACTATGCCTTAGAACCTATGTTTAGTAAAATTACTAGTACTATAGCTATCACTATAGGAGGATCCACTGATAGCCAATGTCCCACCACCTTATGAGCATGATCATCACCACTATATTATGGAAAATATGCATCATGAGACAAAATCTAACTCAGGTATGATTACCATAGGTCAAACTTGACCCATTAAGAGTAAATGGATCAATCAATAGTATATTCTCAATTTAGGTTTTGTAAAGTTATTTTCTTTCTTCATTCTTTACTATTTTATACATGTTCATGTTTACTATGAGAACAAATAAAATAAAAAACAAGAAATATGCATAAAAATGAAATGAATTTTTTTTCTATTAATGACCAGTTGTGAGTGAAACTACAAAGTATGAAAGTTTTAATAGAAATATATTACATTCACCGAATAATATTAAAAACCCTCATAGAAATATTATGTCACAAATTTATTCCATAATTTTAATTTTAAAAAAATCAGGTGTACAAGGTTCTTATTGGCCAAAGTTGAGGGTGTATCCTATTACTAAGGAGTTATTATGAGTGTGATGGGTTGAATTAACTGAATTTTGTAGCAAAGAAGTATTTGAATCTAGCATGTTTCATCTTTAGAGTAAACTATTGAGTAAATCGTGTTTATGATTTTAGTTGTTGTTACTTTACTCAACAGAATAATGAGTTGTTAGTTGATTCATTTTTAGTATATTTCATACCTTAAAATATTCAGAGTAGAGGCATATCCTAACCTTGTAGACTATGAGGATAGGATCCAAGGATTTTTTCCTCTAGAATACTCAAGTGACTGAGTATTCTGATTCTAGTATAGAAGGTCTATAGAGTTCGATATAATATTGGGAGTCATTTAATAACATAATTGGTAATGTCTAATTAGTAATCAAGATAAAAGTACCAATTTAATTGATTTTATTTTTTTAGAAAATGGAAAGTAATACCATAAGTATGCTATTATAATATTGGAAAAATAGAATTTTAAAACAAACACATGTTTCTATAGATTAGAACATGAACTTTTGAAAATTACTACAACCTCATAAATTCAAGGTGTTGGTGTCCCAATACATGTTAAGCCACTTTATGAAGAAAGGGTGAGAAAAATACTATAGGAGACTCATGTATCACACATAAGATTGTTGTTTCATAATTCCATAAACAATGTATGCTGTATGTTGTGGATACTCATCAGGATATGGATGATATTACATGTAGTAGCATCTATGAGAATCTTATGATGATAAGGAGAAGCAAAGTTATGAATAATTGATGATCACACTATATATATGTAAATTCAAAGACGAATCATGATCTTTCAATGCATCCATTTCTCATATCATTTTCACTATTGACTCTAATTTTGTTTACAATTTAAAAATGAACATTATGGGAAAAAATATTTATTACCTTAAATGTAAGGTTCCAAAGAAACGATAAGACTAAAGTAAGATTAATATTTAGTTCTTATGGTGAACAAGTATAATGACATGGAGAAAATACCAAAGGTGGGAATGATGTCAAAGGAACCTTCACAATGTCCTCAAATTCAAGATGTATTAAACAAGAAGATATTTATTTTGTAATAATATTTTGAAGTTTGAATGTAATGAACTGAATTTAAGAAGAAACTAGTGGTTTCTTTTTCAGGTATATTCATTAATCGTAAGTAATTTTTTTTCATACTTCTTGATTATTAAATAAAATATTCTTATCACACATGTGTATCAAAATACATTAACCATTTATATAATATAAATGTTATAATAAGTAAGGTGTGTTCTCCAAGCTGCTGAAAAATTGGGGTTCATAAGTTAGTGTTAATAAGTACACAACTTCTATATTTCCAAGTAAATGGTTCTATTTGATATTTTATTAAGTATTACCAAAAGATTTATCTCACGTTTCCATTATATATAATTGCACATTTTTCTAGTTTTGGAATGAATTTTGATTATGGTGTTTAATACTCAAAAAATAATTCTATAATTCTAGAATCATTGGTATTATGTGATGAATATTAAATGTAAGACATATATACCCAGTTGTGGAAATATTATAATTTTCAAGAAAAAATAAATAGTTTTCTAGTATATACCTATTATAGTTTTATACTATTTGGATTTAAAGACTTTAGGTACTATAAACACACTTATGTACATAGTTTTTGATAAAGAAACCTTTAAAAATATAGGTAAGCCACAAATATTTCAGAATTAGTTTATCAAGAGAGCATGAACTATTTCAAAGTTAAACTATTGGTATGATACATCATAATATTCCTTTAAGTGTTTGAGGAATGTGAATGTGAATTATGGTATATACATGGTTAGAAGATATGAGTAGCTTTAGGTTGGTGTGTATAAGAATATCTTGACCAAACATTCATGGTTCATTATAATGCAACATGGTGTAATCCAAAATAAACATTACCTTTTCCACATAAAATATATGTTGTTAATGAAGAATGATGACAATTCTTACTTGGTAACATTCGTTGGTCGGAGTAATTTACTCAAGAGGGGAGGGGTGAATTGAGTAACTATAAAAATCTCTGTTAAAAGAATATTATTTTCAAAAGAAATGGTTTCCCAAAAAAAAAAGATACAACCCAGTTAATAAAGTTTATATTGTTATAAGAGTTTGAATTTTTAAAAAACTTCTTAGAAGATTGATTAATTCTATGTAATCTTAATTTTTATTATTAATATTACTTTTGATGTTATCCTACTAAGACAAATCAGTTATAACTTCATTCCAAGACTAACAATCAAAGTGAAATTAGTGTTTTCTGGATTATTCAATAAATCAATAAAACAGAGAAGACTAAATTTAAATAGCATAGCGGATATGAAACAAGTGGTTCAGTCTCAAGTTGAGACCTAATCCATTCCACTTGGTGATCACCTTCCACCAAGCAGTTTATATAAATAAACTCTGATCCACACCCTGGATCGGGGTTAACAACAGAATACAGACTGTCCAGGTCACACAGGGACTTCTTCCATAGTTTTCATGGGTAAAAATAATAATAACCAGGACACACAAGGACCTCTTCCACAGTTTTCATGGGTAAACAAAAGTATAAAGAGTTTGGTGTAAGGATTTAAGAATCCTCTAGTTTAGCACATGAGTCAGTGTGTGTATAGAATATACATAGTACACAAACTGCTCAAAAAGTAATTAAAATAATCACGAGAGAGAGTAGATATAATTTTAGAATGCTCTAGTGATTTGAAGTGTAGATATGGAATCCTTTGATTAAATTGAAATTCTTCTAAGTATTTCTCTGGTTTTCTTCTTGAAAAACAGAGTGTCGCAATTTGGCTTCAGTTCCTCATTAGTTTTGATAATGTGAAGATGTTCTCTGGATTCTAGTGTACTTTTTATGTTCTTCAGTAGAGTGGTATTTCACGCATGTAACGATGCTTCCTTTTAAAAATCTTGCAATCTATTCTTCACAGTCGTGCTCATAGTCTTGTTTTTCATTCAGTATCGTGCTATGTTGCTCTTGGGAACACTTCACTCTTTATCTTCAAATGCATGAGTTTTAGCCGATAGGTTCCATGCGTTCTACACCTCATACCTCATACTACGTCTACAAAGACACATTAATTATGTCAGTGAATTAAAGGAATCAAATATGGCCGCTAGAAATTAAATTGAAAGACAAAAAAATAGTTTAAGAAACGGTGTCACAGTAAGTTATGAAAACGGTGTCTCCTTCACACGGTGTCTGTGTGTCATGGTGTCTCATTTATGGTGTGTTGTTCACGGTGTCTTGTTTCACAGTGTCTTGTTCACAGTATCTTGTTTACGGCGTCTTGTTTATGGTGTCTTGTTCACGGTGTCTAACTTCACGGTTTCTTGTTCATGGTGTCTTGCTTCATGGTGTCTTGTTTTACGATGTCTTGCTTACGGTGTTTGACTTCACTGTGTCTGGCTTATGGTGTCTTGTACTTAGGCAAATAACTGTATTCAGACTTAAACAGTGATATGCATGAAATGGATTGAGCTAAACCATTATAAATCATGAGATAACTTGAAACATAAATACACATGATTGGATATAATTTATGAGTTAACAAGGTTGAATAATATTTGTGACCATTAAAACATGATTAATAGATGAGGAGTCCAACAATCTCCCCCTTTTTGATGATCACAAATCATGTACAGTTAAAGTGTAAATTGGATGCAACTATAGAGAAAATAAAAAATAGAAACTTCTCCTCCTTTTGGGATTATCAAAAAGTGGAAAGAAGAGATAGAAAACAGGGAACATTCCATTAAGAGTAAACATAGGGTAGTAAAAAATAAAGGAGAAATACAAAAACAATGGAATCTCCATAAAAAATGAGTAAGAACTAGTCTTCTTCAAGGATTGGCCTTCTCTTTTTCTATTGTAGAAGCAAAAGCGGAAGCCATAGGGGCAGTGGTTGATGTAGAAGAAGGCAGAGAAGTGGTAGATAAATAGGGTAAAGGAAGACCTTCAATTCCGGAGGGAGCCAGGGTAGGAGTAGTAAACAATCTAGGTAGTTGCTGATCAAGAATCATAGGCTGGATTAGACTGAGATCTTGGCCAAAAGACATGGTAGTTAAGACTATGGTAAAGGTGAAGGTAGGCGGCCTAGGTCTGAGAGGTGCAGCTGGTGAAGAAACAATTGATGTACTCTAGAGATGAAGATAAGTTCTCACGAGTTTGATAAAGTCTTCAATAATATCTCCACCATACTGCATGGCTTTTTCAAAGTCATCTTTGTTTTCAATAAACATGTCCAACAATCGGGTAAACTTGGTTAGCTTCTGGACTTGGGTTTTGAAGGCTTGAGTCACAGGAGGAATTCACAGATTCTTTACAAGGTATTTGAAGTGGTTGGTCATATCATTCTTGGAGAAAATTTGGTTGAAATAGAAATCCACATTCTTAGAAATCTCCTGCTGGGCATCATTTGCAATCTTGGAGTGAATTTGTACAAGATCAAGAACTCTATCCCTGTTCTTGACAACTTCAAAGAAAGAAGACACATTAAATCCACTGAAATCATTCTGTAGCTCTTCTTTGACTATAGATCTGAGAAAAGTACTATCCAAGGAAGGTGTAGAGGATTTAACAGAGGTATTAGAAGCTTTGACGGCTATGGTCAGAGATTTGAGCTGATTTAGTACCTTTTAAAGACAACCAGTGTACTCATCAATGAGTTTATTAAGGTTCAACACAAGCTCTCTCATTTCCTTCAACGTCTGTTTTTGCCTTTCCGTAATCTTTTCATCGAAGGATGCCAGATAAGGTTGAATCTAAGACACAAAATCTTGAGAGATTTGGGAAATAATGGGTGCGAGAGGAGCAGTAGCAGGCTCTGATCTCGAATGAAACTCTTTCTGCATGTCTTCAACCATGTTTCTCAGGGTTTTGACTTCATTACTAAGTAACTTATATTCAACTCATACTTCTTGAATCTCATGGAGCATCTTAGGTTGTATTTTAAAAATGATCTTTTCCAATAATAGTGAGGCATCTCTCTCACTCAAATTTGTCACAGGATGAGGTTTAAAGTTCATAAGTTTCTCAACTCCAGAAAAGAGAGTATCTCCAAAATTCTTCAGATCATTCTTACTAACAAAGGATGGCTGTTCAGATAAAGTTTTAGGTGTAGGAATTGGTATAGGGACAAGTTCAGGTTCCGGTTCCTTCTCAGGTGCAATGTTTGTGAATGATTTCAACTGAAATAGGGAAGAGAGATCAAGCTCAGTTGCAGTAACCTACTGAGACTCATTCACATCATAGAAATTAGGAAATTTGTACTGAGTGTCCACAGGACATGACTCAGGTAGATGTGAGGATTCATCAGGCTCAAGATTTTGGGTTTCCTCCCCCTCAATAGGTGCTTCCTTCTCAGGACTGAGAGGCTTAGGAGCTTGGTCTAAATCCACAGACTCAACTCTAAGTTCCTCATGCATTTCTTGTCTAGCCAGCTGAAAGGCCATCTCCATCCTTTCTTCAACAAAGGGTATGATTTCAAGAACAGATTGTTCCATAAGGAGTTCTTCTACAGTAGGCCCTTCCATGGCTCGCTGCTCAGATTCTGTGACAACTGATTATTTTTCAGCTTCGGGTTGGATTTCTAGATTGACATCGTTTCTAGGGGAAGGAGCTTCTTCTTCAAGGACAACATGAGGAACAATAGCCCTTTCTTTCTCAATAATAACTGCTTCTCTATGTGGTAAATCAGCCCCTTCATTCTCTTATTATGAATACTCAAAAAGTTCATCTAGTTTCAAACCAGGATCAGAAATGTCTTTCGGCCTTGATGGATAATCCATAGGATTAAACTTCTCATAAACCTTGTCATTTTCTTCCACCCATTCCTTTTTCCAAGGATTCCAATTTATCTTCATTCTCTTGATGATGGATTTGGAGAGACTGTACTCAAAGTCCATAAGCACTTCTTCCTTAGGTCCAACCACACCTTTTGAAGAAAGCATGGCTCATATCAGCCGAGAGTAGAACAGAGAAGTGGACTTGGGTTTAACCTTGATCAAATCACACATATGGCGAATGATGTACTTGAACAGGTTGATCTTCTGTCTATTTTTGATAACATGAATCAAAAACAAATCTTGATATTTTAACACAGCAAAATTACATTTTCTTGTACTAACCATATTTTGAACAAACTTAAACAGAAGTCTTGTTTTTCCATCTAGTTCAGCAGCGATAGCCCTTCTCTTGGTTCCATTTCCGATTAGGGGTTTCAGATCATCTTCAAGATCAAAGAAATCAGTTGAGGGAGGAGGTCCTCTATGATAATCCTCACATATACCTTCATGAGGTATCCTAAGGCATGAAGCCCATAACCTCTAAGAGAAGGAGCACCTTTGGCCATTAATCTAGCTCCTCATAACATAACTTTCACAAGAGTCAAAAGAGAACTACACGTACTGGTAGAACTGAGCTAATAACCTAGGATAGATGGGTCTATTCTCCCTTGAGAACCACTCTAACCAGACCTGTTCTTTTAACACTTTCATGACCATATATTTTCTAGAAAAAATCCATTCCTGGAATATTTCTTTCTCAGTTACAACACTTCGATTTACCAGATTCGGATTTAGAGGTCCTTCGGGTGTCATCTTAGGTGAAATCTTCTTCTTCTTTGGGTTGCACTTCTCAGGTGTGGATGATGACAGAAGTTTAATTCTTAGCATCCACTGAAGATTTTAGAGAGAGAGAGAGAGAGAGAAAAGGGGTTGCAAGGTCAAAAGGGTTTGAAACAAGAGAAAATCTGAGTGAAGAACCAAGTGAAACTTTTTATTTTATCATTTAGGAATGCCAATCGTCACAAAAATAAAAACACATGAAAGTAAAAGAGGTGAAATAATAATCAACGCAATATGGATTTAAAGAAAAAAACATAAATAATTTTCACGGTGAGATCGTGAATGGTCACTTTGGTGAGATAGTAAGTGGTCGTCATGGTGAGACAGTGAGTGGTCATCACGGTGAGACAGTGAGTTATCGTCATAGTTAGACAGTGAGTGAACTGTTCAGTGTGCCTTACGGTGAGACCATAAATGTTATACTGTAAAAAAAAGTGATAATGGTGAGACCATAAACATAAGAGATAGTAACTGAGAATCCATAATCCTGAAATAGTAAAGTATAATATAGAAAAATGTTGAATAGTAAGACAAGTAAGATATCTATTTGAGATTTATCATGCCAAGATCATGTATGATGTAGTCTATTCTCTCATAATTTAATGGTTTAGTGAATATATCATCTAGTTGATATTCAGTATCAATTAATTTCATAGTGATATCACCTTTTTGATAACGATCTCTCAAAAAGTGATGCATTACATCAATATGTTTTGTCCCAGAATGTGAAACAAGATTTTTTGAGATGTGAATAACACTTGTGTTGTCACAATTTATTTGTACATGTCTAAATTGATATCAATAATCTAGTAATGTGTATTTCATCCAAAAAATTTGTTCACAACAACTGCCAGCAGCTATGTATTCAGCTTCTATAGTAGATAATACAATAGAATTTTTTTTCTTACTACACCATGATACTGGTGACTTGCCTAAAAGGTGACATGTTCTAGAGGTTCTATTTCTATCTAACTTACAGCCACCAAAGTCGGCATCAAAATAACTAACTAGTTCAAATGATTGTCTTTTAGGATAGAACAGTCCTAGATTGGGTGTATACTTGAGGTATTTGAAAATTCTCTTTACAACATTTAAATGAGATTCTTTAGGATTTGATTGAAAATGAGCACACATACACACACTAAACATAATGTCCGGACGACTAATAGTTAAGTAGAGTAAACTTCCAATAATTCCTATATAAGTGGTTTGATCAACAGATTTTCCGTCTTCATCAAGATTCAACTTACAGGTGTTACTCATGGGAGTTTCACTAATTTTAGTTCTATTCAATCCAAAATGTTTTAGAAGATCTCTAGTGTATTTACTTTGAGTTAAAACAATTCCATCATTATTTTGAATGATTTTAAATCCGAGAAAGAATTTTGGTTCTCCCATTAAACTCATTTCAAATTTTTTTTGCATCATTTTAGAAAAATCAATACATAATGAATTTTTTGAAGATCCAAAAATAATATCATCTACATAGATTTGAACAAATAAAACATCATTAGAAATTCATTTTATAAAGAGGGTATGATCAGTTATTCCTTTTGTAAAACCTTTAGAAATGAGAAAAGTACTCAATCTATCATCCCAAGCTCTTAGAGCATGATTTAAACCATATAAATCTTTTTATAGTTTGAAAATATGATTAGAACAATAAGGATTTATAAATCAAGGGGGTTGTTCAACAAAGACATCCTCAGCTATATACCCATTTAAGAATTCACTCTTAACATCCATTTGATATAGTTTGAAATTCATATGTGCAGCATAAGAAAGTAGGATTCTGATGGATTCATGTCTGGCTACTAGAGAAAAGGTCTCCTCATAGTCAATTCCTTCTTCTTGACTATAGCCTTGTGCAACTAATCTTGCCTTGTTCCTAACAATATTTCCAGCTTCATCTACCTTATTTCTAAACACCCATTTAGTGCCTATGATGAGTGTGTCCTTGGGTCTTTCAACAAGTTTCCAAACTTTGTTTCTCTCAAACTTATTATGTTCTTCTTTCATATCCATTACCCAAAATTCATCATTTATGGAATCATTAATGGTTTTAGGTTCAAGTTGTGACAAGAAGGATTGATGTTCAACCTGATTTCTAAGAGAAGCTCTAGTTTGTGTTCCTTTATCTAAGTCTCCAACAAAAACATCTAAGGGATGGTTTTTAAGGGTTCTAAACTTTCTAGAAAATGAAGGACTAGTGGCTTTAGGTTCATCAATAGATTCAGGTTAATTATGACTCGATTGTAGAGAATTTCCAGAATTGGAAGTTTTCACAGATTCTTTCATAGAGGAATTTAAGGATTTTGAGTTGATGTTCAGATTTGATAAATCATCCTACAGATTTTCTAGGATGGTTCTAGGCTCATGTGGATCTGTTTCATCAGACATGATATGAACAGATTCTTCCACACATTTAGTTCTCTTATTGAATACTCCATAAGATTTACTTAATATTGAGTAACCTAGGAAAATTCCTTCATCACTTTTGGATTCAAATTTTTCAAGATTATCCTTAGTATTAAGAATAAAGACTTTTCAGCCAAAAACTCTAAAGTAATTAACCTTAGGTTTCCTATTTTTCTAGAGTTCATACATGGTCTTTTTGAGAGTTTGTCAAATCAAGACTCTATTGATTATGTAGCATGTTGTATTAACAGCTTCATCACAAAAGTAAACAGGTAAGTCATATTCACTAAGTATTATTCTAGCAATTTCATGCAGGGTTCTATTTCTTCTTTCTACCACACCAATCTGCTGAGGTGTTATAGGGACAGAGAAATTGTGACTATAACCATTTTGTGAGAAAAAGTATTCAAACTCTTGATTTTCAAACTCACGAGGATGATCACTTCTTAAAGATTTAATTTTAAGGCCACTAAGATTTTCTGCATACTTGACATACTTATTAAAATAAAAGCATTATTCACTTTTGTGATCCATGAAGAAGGTCCAGGTATATCTAGAAAAATCAACTACCAAAACATAAACATAGTGCTTCCAATTTAAACTAGAAACACTAGATGGTCCAAACAAATCCATGTGAACCAATTCAAGAGGTTGAGAAGTAGAGACTTATTTCTTTGTTTTGAAAGATATTTTGTGTCGTTTTCTCTTTTGACAAGGATTACATACTTTTTCATGTGGAAACTCAAGTTTGGCTAAGTCTTTAACTAGGCCTTTTCTAGTTAGCTTTCAAAGGGAGTGAACATTACAGTGTCCTAGTCTCCTTTTCCAGAGCCAAGATTCTTTATGAAATACACTTAAGCATGAAACATTTTAAGAAGATAAGGAATATAAATTAATAGAATAAACATTCTCATTCCTTGATGTAGAAAATACTAATTTATCTTTAGAATTAAAGACATTAGAGGCATAATTTTCAAATTTAACATGATATCCATCATCACATAATTGTGAGATACTAAGAATATTATATTTTATACCATTAACAAACTGTACTTTAGAAATTAAAATCGAATCAGTGTTACCAATCTGGCCTAATCCAATGATTTTCCCTATGGCATTGTCACCAAATATGACATGTCCTCCATCTAATTTTATCAGGTTCTTGAAGCATGAGTAGTCTCCTGTCATGTGCCTTGAACATCCATTTTCCAAGTACCATAAATTTTTGTAGGAGCTCTTTAAGCAGATTTCCTATAACATTATCAAGCAAAGACAGATTTTGGTACCCATACTCGTTTGGGTCCAGTAACATTTGTAATAAGTGCTTTAGGATCCCATATTTGTCTCATAGGTTTCCTATAAGAATTATGTAAAGTGTTTGAAAAATAAACTGTATTTGGTCCACAAAAATTTGAAACAGTAGAATATGTATCCTGACTTGAGCTAGTTGAGCTGTGTCCAGAACTGGGAACAAAACCAAATGTCCTAGACTTTGAAACAAAATTTGTTCTACCAAGGTTTCTTTTACCAGGTTGATAACCAATGCCAGTATTTTATTTAATGGAAATTTGTTTTCCTAGTATTTGGGTAAGGGTATTTTTCCCATTAGTAAAGTTTTCTAAGTCACTTTTAGTTGATCATTAGACATTTTTAAATCAATGTTTCCTTTGAGAAGTTGATCATTTTTCTCCTTTTTAGTAGTAAGTTCAGATTTAACATATAAAGTGAGAGAATTCTGTTTCTTCAATAATTTATATTTATCTTTTAATTCATTGCATGTCTCTTCAAGAATGTTATAGTATTAAAACATTTATTCATTAGTCATATTTTCAGAGTCATTTTCTTCTTCAGAATAGTATGAATTATGTACATAAGATTTCAGTGTTACCTCAGATGATTTTGTCATAAAGCACATATTGGCTTTGTTATCCTGTTCATTATGTGATGTCTCTGAGTCGCATGAACTATCCTGAGAGGCACTCCAAGTTTCTTTCATTGCCTTTCTATACTTCTTGTACTTATCCTAATATTTCTTCTTATACTTTAGCTTTGTACATTCATCCTCTATATTTCCTTTGTGCTTACATTCATATCATACAATCTCATTAGTTTTGTCACTTCTTTTATAGTCCTTTTTCCAGTTTCCTTTTAGATCATACTTGCCCTTAAAATTAGGCTTTCTAAAAAAGTTATTCTTTTTGTAAAATCTTTTGAATCTTCTAGCCAGTTGAGACATCTGCTCATCACTGTCTGGTGATGATTTCTCAGTGGTGGAACTTTTTATAGATGCTTCCAATTTCCCTTTGTCTTTGTGCATTGAGAAGGTGGTCTTGAATGCTACAGATTTCCTATTTGGTTCATCCTCCTCTTCTTTGTGGACTTTCATCTCTTCCTCATACATCATCAGTTTCCCAATGAGTTATTTTATAGGTAGCTTGCTGATGTCTCATGATTCTCTAATTGAGATAGAGGTTCCCCTCCATCTGTCAGGTAGACATCTAAGAATTCTCATGATCTGTTCTTTGGCAGTGACTTCTCTTCCTAGAGAAATAATTGTGTTGAAAATCTCATTGAACCTGAGATACATGTCAGAAATAAGCTCATCATGTTTCATTTTAAAATTATTATATTTTATAGTGTAAGTATTAAGTCTCATTTCCTTTACACTAGATGTGCCTTCATGTGAGACAGACAAGGTATCCCAAATTTCATTGGTAGTTTTACAAGCCGAAATCCTATTAAATTCTTCATCTCCTAAGGAACAGTACAAAACATTCATGTCTTTACAATTTTTATTGTAATAAAGTTTGGTAGGTTCATCCCATGTAATTCTATCAGTCATAGGAAGTTTTTATTCATCTATAATGGATGACCAAATTTCAAAGCTCATACTCTCTAGATGAATTTTCATTTTAATTTTCCATTGAGCATAATTGGATCCATTAAAGAATGGTGGTCTTTTGGTTGCAGCACCTTACAATCTATTTTTCATACTAACGAATTACTTTAAAAGAGTTAGAAATTTAGAATTAATAGAAATTTACAGATCTTTAACCTAAAACTACAATCACAGTTGAGTAAGATTACACAGAGTCCTAATAAAGCACCCTCTGATACCCAATGTTGGTCAGAGTAGTTTACTCAAGAGGGGAGGGATGAATTGAGTAAATATAAAAATTTTTATTAAAAGAATATTATTTTAAAAAGAAATTGTTTCCCCAAAAAAATAGATACAGACCAGTTAATCAGATTTATACTGTTATAAGATCTTCCCTTTTTAAATAACTTCTTAGAAGATTGATTAATTCTCAGTAATCTTAATTTGTATTATTAATATTACTTTTGAAGTTATCCTACTAAGACAAATCAGGTATAACTTATTTACATGATTAACTATCAAAGTGAAATAAGTGTTTTCTGGATTATGCAATAAAACAGTAAAACTAAGAAGACTAAATTTAAACAGCACAGTGGATATGAAACAAGTGGTTTAGTCTCAAGTCGAGACCTAATCCACTCCACTTGGTGATCACCTTCCACCAAGCAGTTTATATAAATAAACTCTGATCTACACCCTGGATCAGGGTTAACAACAGTATACAGACTATCCAGGTCACACAGGGAACTCTTCCATAGTTTTCATGGGTAAACAAAATAATAACCAGGCCACACAAGGACCTCTTCCACAGTTTTCGTGGGTAAAAAAAAGTATAAAGAGTTTGGTGTAAGGATTTAGAAATCCTCCAGTTTAGCACAGGTGTTAGTGTGTGTATAAAATATACAGATTACACACACTTCTCAAAAAGTAAGTAAATGAATCACTGAGAGAGAGTAGATATAAGATTAGAATTCTCTAGTGATTTGAAGTGCAGCTCTGGACTCCATTGATTAAACTGAAATGCTTCTAAGTCCTTCTCTGGTTTTCTTCTTGAAAAACAGAGTATCGCAATTAAGCTTTTGTTTTTCATGAGTTTCAATAATGTGAAGATGTTCTCTGGATTCCAGTGTACTTCGTATGTTCTTCAGCAGAGTGGGATTGCATACATGTAACAATGCTTCCGTTTTAAAATCTTGCAAATCTTTTCTTCACTGTCGTGCTCATAGGCTTGTTTTTCGTCCAGTATCGCACTATGTTTCTCTTGGGCACACTTCACTCTTTATCTTCGAATGCATGACTTTTAGCCGATAGGTTCCATGTGTTCTGTACCTCGTACCTTGTACTATGTCTACAAAGACACATTAATTATGTCAGTGCATTAAAGGCATCAAATATGGCCGTTAGAAATGAAATTGAAATATGAAAAAATAGTTTAAGAAACGGTGTCACAATAAGTTATGAAAACGTTGAATCCTTCACACGATGTCTAGACATCACGGTGTCTGAGTGTCACGGTGTCTTGTTCACAATGTCTTATTTCACGGTGTCTTGTTCATGATGTCTTGTTTAAGGTGTCTTGTTTACGGTGTCTTGCTTCATGGTGTCTTGTTCACGGTGTCTTGCTTCACAGTGTCTTGTTTTACGGTGTCTTTCTTACGGTGTCTGGCTTCACTGTGTCTGGATTACAGTGTCTTGTACTTAGGAAAACAACTGTATTCAGACTTAAATAGTGATATTCATGAAATGTATTGAGCATAACCATTATAAAGAATGAGAGAACTTGAAAAATAAATACACATTATTGGATATAATTTATGAGTTAACAAGGTTGAATAAGATTTGTGACCATTAAAACATGATTAATACATGAGGAGTCCAACAACATTGATCAATAAAATTTAGTGTGGAGAAATTATTTAACACACATTTCTTTATACACATTAGAGACACGATATAAGTATAAGGATCATCAATATTGAGTATATATATACATTGCAGAAAATTCCATTATTTTTCAAGACATACATAAAAAATAATAGTTTTATCCACCCAAAATATGTCAACCATCATGAAAAATGGATTTTATATCTGTTATAGTATAATTTAAATTCATTATATCATAAGAAAAAGTGTTTATATGGAAAGGGTTTGTTAGAATACAAATAAATATACATCAAAAGAAACAAAATGCACATATAAAGTAGACGTCCTGATGTTTTATAAGGATATTACATAAATCCCAAAGATAGAAAAATGATTTTGATGTTATAGACTAAATTTATATATAAGGGTGAACATATCCACTTAAGATAGTGGGAGAAATTTTGACTTGGGTTTATTCATTGATAGAGATACATAAATAGTTGACATAGGAACAAATTTCATAAGAGCATGTGAAAAAGGATCTTTCTAGAGATACATACTCTGTAGGAAGGATGAAACCATAGTGGTGGTTTCATATTACCTAAGTTCAATTGTAAATTATTCATTGAGAATAATAATTCAAAAAGTAGACAGTATATGTAAATTACCTAAATTTGAGAAGAGCAATCAAAATTCAAGAATGGGTTCCATGTTTAAAAGTATAAGTGGATTATTATTTTGAATACTGCAATGGGTATTCATGTGAGATTATACATGGGTGATACAATTTTGGTACCAATAAGGTTCAATTGGTAATACCATGTCATTATGATGAAATCTAATAAAATTTTACATGTAATAGCTAATTTCTATGATCACTTTATTGAGAAATGGGTGACAAGGACACCAATCATGGAAGATATTTATCCGATGAAACCAGAACAGGTTGGTGACATCATAGAATTCTAATAAGGGGTTCAAGTTATTGAAATCTACATTGGGACTATGGTACAAAACAAGATCATAGAATATTCATTTGGAATGAATTGTTTCCATGTGTCTACCAGAGGCTAGTGGGAGTTCCATTGTTTTAAAAATAAAATATGTTTGGTAACATATGGAAAAAACTACTGATCTTACATTTAGTCAAGACCAGAATGAATGAAACTCTACAAAGACTGACTTAAAGTAGAAACAAATGTTCTTGGGAACTGGATCTACTATGGTAGACCTAATGATTTCTAAGACCAATTCAATAGTATATATACTGAATATGTATTAAATATATAATTTGGAATAATTCAAGAGAGAATATTTACCAATGTAACATTGAATAGATCTACAAGAATAAATTCATAGTCAGAAAAAGATATTAAAGTGGTGAATTGAATTTCATACACTTATCTAATGGATCAATCCCATATGCCATGTTATGTACAAGAAGTGATCTTTTATATATAAACTATGGTAGGAAAATCTCAATTATGTCTAGGAGAACTACAAGTGAAGGAGTAAAGACCATCCAATTGTACATAATCATGTACAAAATGTATGTAACTAGTATGTTGGGAGGAAAGGATTCTAGTTTCAAGGGGACACAAACAAGAATTCTTATAGATAAGTGTCATATTATATGTCAATTAGGCTATGGTAATGAGAAATAAAAGATTATTTAATCTTGTGGTAGTAATACCTACACATATAAGGTATATTACAACTTCTGAGGAAGTTAAAGAAGTTGTGTAAAATACACAACAATTTTTTCCAATTCTTTTAATCGTACCTAGTAAGTAATTTTTTATCATGATTTAATTATTCTTCTAGTACTATCCAAGATATTAAGTTTAGATAGCAGAAAAAAAGAGTTTACTCAGGGATAAAATTTCTTGAGGATTTTTACTCAAAGGAGATGATGTTATAAATAATATAATAGACACACAGGGAGGACATGGTAGGCCCCATGACTAAATCCATAACTACATTGAAACATGATATTATCATGTGATAGCTAACAAGGATGTTTATAAAGTTTGTTCTAGTGAATGTGGGAGTGTTGTAAAAGTGGGTTTCCTAGACCCATCAATATTAGTAATTTTTAATTACCATAACATGTGTACAATGAGTTATACATGATTCACACTTACCATAATAGTGTAGATATTTCTTTTTCCACTATTTAATTAGTAATATTCATATATTATTTTTTGTATCATAATGTTATATAAGTTCCCAGTCTATAATAAGAACCTTGAGATACTATGAAATTAATATTAAACAAATTTTGTATGGTCTAGATATATCGTACTAACTTGAAATAGTTTATGTCTGATTATTAGGTTTTGGGTCCTCAAAATAATTGATAATTCTTATCACAAAGTTCACACTTGGAGATATGTAGTAGGTGAGATCATGTGGATAAACCCACTAATAGGAACACCAAATGTTTCGGGTTTCATTGGTTATTCTTATCAATGGATATGTGCATTAGTATCTTGAATTGAGACCATTATCTATATATTCCCTTTGATCATGTACTTTGATGCATGGTAAAAACCTTAACAATGAAGTCATAGAGAGGTAACTTATGTTGGTTACATATTTGGTGGTATTGAATTTATAGATTTATCATGATAGAATTTGTTTCTTTAAATTTGAGAAAGTGATATCTTAGACCTAGTTGATCAGGATGGTTTTACCTTCATAACTCCATGGCCAGGGTAGTTGAAGGTAAGTACATCCAGTTAGATCAACAAATAATAAAGCAATAAAGGATGATGTCACAAGTATTTATTCTAGTTTATGTGATATTTTATGACAACAAGATTATATTATACATTTCATTTTTGTAGGATGACTGTCATTTCTATGACTATTCCTTGTCTCTTTAAAGGCCTTGATGGATTTCTAAACTCTAATCATGGTCTATAAGTATTATTCACCTGCATCAGGACATTTTTTTAGAGGGTCACCCTAAATAGAGTATTCAAGAATCATTCTTATTTTGGTGAATAGGTATATACAACATGGTGAGACTAACCACATTGTTCGAGAGTTGTCCAAGTGTTATGACCATAATAAAATAACTATTTTTTTTATTATTCAATTATAGAGTACTTTTGTTGAATTTATTTTTTATAAGTATTGAAAAATGTATAAGTAAATACAATGAATAATATTATTCAAATGAATATTACATTAAAATTAAATGTTTATTTAATATTAGTGGAAATTACGAGTCGAGTTAATGAATCGGGTTTTATCATGTAATATATTTAATATATATTACCTGTATGTGGTTGAATATAAATAATATTTACGATGTTAATAGTTCACTATAATTATTTATTTATTACTTAGTGGATGATAAATATAAAACATTCAGGGTACCCTAATCAGGTATTTTGAAATTCTACTATATAATAAGAGGATATGCTCATTCCATGGGAAATTCATTAGTTTGAGTTGATAGATTCTCTCTCCTCTATAATCATAGAGAGTTAATTACTCTAACTGAGTGAACGATCCAAGAATGCCTTCCCCGATTGAAGTTACATGATCGTAGTGACTGCCACTACCTTAAAGATATTATCAAATCTCTACATCCAAAATTTGATGACTGATGTATATGTGGATTCTTGAGGTGTATTCAGATTATCTAGAAGAGTTCGGCCTCAGCTTCTTTAAGAAATGGTAACCAACGAGGTGTGATATTTTAGTGCACTTATATTTGATTGTGGTACTCATTCTATTTTATCTGTCCTCAGATTAATTCACATGAGATCTTTAGACTATATCGGGGCTCAGATCATGTAAGAACCTAGATCTTCTTTTCAGGTATGGATCTTGATTTCTGGTGTTTTTTAGGAAAAATAATGTTTGGGAAACTTTCTAAGTACATGATGAGTACTCTTGAGTAAACTCTGTGTACCCAGTTGACGTGTGTAGTTGTGTACAGACCGTGTAATGGTCGAGTACA
This sequence comes from Viscum album, assembly GCA_963277665.1. Lineage (NCBI taxonomy): Eukaryota > Viridiplantae > Streptophyta > Magnoliopsida > Santalales > Viscaceae > Viscum > Viscum album. The sequence goes on from OY728125.1 coordinate 1,946,266,649, forward strand.
TGGATGTGTGGAATATCTAAATTGGGGGCTGGTTGAGGCATGTACATGACGTGTACATTAAATGAAAATTCCTTGTGTTTTTATTTTTTTTGATTAATCAGACCAGGGTCATCTATCATTTATATAAATATCTTTTTCTAACCTCATTTCATCCAGAAGTGACCGAGAGAGACAAATATTTTCCAAGCCACCAATTTCTCCATCCGAGTTCCGATTTGAACTCCGATGGGTGTGTTGGAATCCAACTGGTGAGTCCTTCCTTCTTCTTTAATATCAGTTCCATATTTCTCCTCTCTCTCAAGTTATTCAAGGTTGAACGTTTCTGATATTTTTTGTAGATCTACAATGTTCTAGGACAATTCAAGGGATTATGTTCTTAACTGTTCATCGTACAACATTAAGGTAGGTGGTTTGTTTCCTATCAAAGTGTATCTTTGAGTAATATATTCCTAAGGGCTGATTACCCATGATTTGGGTATTTTGTGTAAGTAATCGAACCCTGTTATCATATGACTTGGTTTCATTAATAGATTTAGGGTTTTTGTTGTTATATTATGCTATATTTTTTGTTTATAGGACAACCTGTGGGTGCGTTCCTTGTTTGCATGTTTATGGCCATTTCATCTAGGTTGCTTATGAAGTATACCTTGTTTTCCTTACCTTGAATGTTCAATTGGAATTTATTTCTTAATTTTTGATTGTTAAATTCTTGTGTTATGCATTGTAAAAACTTATCCTTGTTGTAGTTTGGATTACTTTGGGCTTCTGGATATCATTTGTGCACATTTTTATTACATAGGGTGGTGATAACCTGGTATAGTTAGACCATACGGGGAATTAACATAGAGTGATTCTGCAAATTGTTTGTTATGTTTAATTTGTGAGGCAATAGTGGGGATTGATAGTGAGTGTTATATCAAAGTATCTATAGTATACAGTTATGAGACCACATGGGGAATTGACATTGAGTGCTTCCTCAGAGAGTCTGTAGTTTGTCGTTAAAAGACCACATGGGGAATTGACGGTTGAGAGCTTCCTCAAAGAGTCTTTTTTTAGAGACCAAGGGGGTTAGTATATGTGATATTCCTCAGAGGGTCATTATATCCTTATTGATTTGATGAGATGTTGAACCAGAGTGGTTAGTATGTGAGAAATTTCCTAAAGGGGTGCTTTGGAATGATTTATTGATTGTGATGAGCCTACCAAACCAAAGCACAAGCTTGGACTCAGTCTTACTTGACTGTTAGATGGTCTTATTATATATCTATTTTTCTTTTATGTAGGGGATACAGAGCTTAGTCTAGATCCTAGGATTTCATTATTCAATAGTTGGAGTAATTATTAAATGTAAATGAATGTAATTGGAAACTATATGATTGTTTACTTTTGATTACTTCCTTGTTAGTTGATTCATTTATTCATATTTCCTGCTTTATATATTCATTGATAGTTAGGAAGAGATCTTTTGGTGGTTTCCTACTAGGATTTATCTCACACCCGGTTTGGCTCATGCTTTTGGGCCCAAATAGATTATATGGTTACTGGTATAGAAAAGGGAAAATACCCTTCTTCAATAGGTACTTCATTATCGTGGAGCTAGAGAGCATGAGACTAAGATGAAGCTTGTGATGATGCAGGAGTTTAATTTTTTTCTTTTATAGTTTGGTTTAGTACTGTATTCCAATATTGTGACTTATTTGGATACATTACTAGACATATGTGACATGCATAATTTTTATATGTGCTCTAATTTTTTATTTACTATCAGTCTTCTGATGTTACTTCATTGTATGGTATTACTATTTCTTCTACTATTTGTTGTTGTTTCTGTAGTGTTACTCTACCAATAAGAGAATAGTTTCACCACTATCACACCCAAGTCCCTCACTGCTAGTCGACGACCTATGGAATTTAGGGAAATGCACTTGAGGCCATGTGACCAACCGGGTACAGGGCACCTTTGGGCGGCACCCGGACCCCAGACATTACAAAGTGGTATCAGAGGAGTTTCATTTCTGATTTGTCTAACAGTTTGGAGCCTATAGACAGGGATATGAAGAAATAAGTAGTTAGTAATAAACTATGCTCGAGAGTAGCTAACATGTGTACAAGGAAAAGCAATGTTACCATGAATATTCTAAAATTTTTCTGGTATTTAAATCGTTGCAATTGATTTGATTTCACCATTGGGAGATACACATATTTTGTGCTGTTATGATTTATATCATTGTGGTTTTATTTTGGTTGCAACCTAATGGGATGAGGGTATGCCATCTCATACATCGTATAAGCACTTTCTAGATATCACATGCCATGCATTCTTGTCATGCCATTTAGGGTGCATTACTAATTTCAAGCTATTGTGCTAGATGTTCTGCTAGATATGCATGTTGTTGTGATAGATTTCTTGATAAAATACTTGATATTTGATAGGGTATTACTAATATGTAAAGTTTCATTTGGAGTGACACTAAACATTGGTCCCTGAGGTGTTATGGGCTCTCTTGGATCAGAATTTGTTGGATCATGTATGAAATTTAGTTGAATTTTTTCATGTTATGATATGAATAAGGATTCCAAACTTTGATTCGGGGGAGTATGGGCTATCACGGGTCAAAATTATTCATTCCTTGGATATAATTTTATGTTTTTAAGGGTTTAAAAGAAGTTTTGGAGGCTTAATGTCTAGAAACCCAGACAAAATGGCGTGTGGTGTTATGAACACACACCATGTGTTCTTATATTCTAAAATAAACAACTTTTATTAAGAAAACGCCTTGTACTATATGTACACGCCATGTAGTATTTAAGAGTGTGACTGACTGTGTGAGCAGAGACGTGGGGTTTTGGAAACTTGGGTAGAACACGCCATGTACTGTGAGTATACGCCATGACAAAGAGTCCAGGTATCCGACCATGTGACTAACAACATGGGTGGATGAAACATAGGCTGTACATGCTATTTCCCATTCTTCCATGCCGTGTAGAGTCAACCGTGTCACCGACCGTGTGACTAATGACACAAGTGGTCAGAACTTAAGCGGTACACGCTATGTGTAGGGTGAACACGCTGTGTTGTGTTACCCAGGAGAGACCGTGTGGTTTGTCCATATAGAAGAACTTGGTAAGAAGGGAGAATACAAGTACACGCCATGTCACAAGAGGAAAATGCCATCTGTGGGGCCGTTACAAGACCAGTTTTGGCGGGGGTACACACCCATGTTAAAAGCTAAAGGGAACACACCATGTAGTTGTTATACACACCGTGTAACCTTGTTTTATAAAACATTATTGTTTTTATTCTCCCATTCCTTCCCTGCACTTATAAGTTTTTTTCCTTGATAAACTTGAAATGTGGTGTGCGCTAGACCTTGTAGAGTCATTCCACTGAGACATTATCTGGTTGTATTCCAGATATAGGGCAACGACTAGACACTAGAAATTGTATATCAGGGACTACCAACAAATCCTACCATTGTGTCTATCTTGGAACTAGCTGTTATACCAGCCATAGGTGCTGATGCACAGTTCTAAGAAGGCTTTATAAGGTTTATGTAGACATTCCCGGGAGCACCGCATCCTGCCCCATCTATGGAAGAGTTGACATGGGTTTTTTAGCAGCAACATCCTCCCACATTTTTAGAATATGGAGGACCGTAGGCTACATAGTCATGGTTAGAATTCATGATATCTATATTCGAGCATCTGGAGACACCTCCTAGTAGGAGTGTAAAGCTCAAAACCTACATGCTTTGAGATTCCGCCAAGAGACTGTGGGATATGATATCACATGAGGGACTCCAATGGGTTATGGATTTGGATGAGTTATAGAGGACCTTCTACAATTATTTATACCTGGAGACCTTGAGGGCCAACCAAGCCCTAGAGTTCATGGGTCTAGAACATGGTACTCTTTCAGTCATGTATTATTCTTCTCACTTCACTGAGCTGCAGTGCTTCACACCCATTCTGAGGGTGATGAGTTATTTCTATCCAGGAAGTTTGAGGATGGTCTCAAACATGACATTAAATCCCAGGTGAACATATTCTGGTTGACTTCCATATATTATATCGTCAACCAGGCACTGATCACCGAGTGTAATCTGAGGGATTCTGGAGCTGTGAGCCCGGGAGATTCAGTATCTACAGTTGGTACTTCTCTAACTGATAATAGGAAGTTCCGTAGAGAGTCTATATGAAGAGATATGAGTTTATGGTATATTCCTTCAGGTAGCCAGGTGGTATGCTACCAGTGTGGTAAGAGAGGGCATACAAGACCTCAGTGCCCAAGAGACCTAGTCGAGTGCCAATATTACAATAATATGGCCCATCTTTAATGTATTTTTCCAGTTTTTCTCACCAACAGCTGTGATAGGGTTTTTACTATAACTCGACGTTTAGGAGAATGACAACTAGTTTATCATGAGTCTGGGAACTGGACTTCATCTATCCATTCAGGTCAAGGAGGAGGCAGTGGCTATGGGAGTTAGGTTACAGGTTTTCAGTGATTGCAGGGTGGATGAACTCAGGGATGTAAGGTATGGTTAAAAGCTTGCGATACAGGTCATACTCTTTCTATGGAACAAACCCAATAGGAGAAGGATACTGGACCCTCTACGGTTAGTGGTATGATTCTAGTTGCCTCAATTTTATCTTCTGCTCTTTTTGATACATGGGATTTCCATAGTTTCATATATTTTACTGTTGTGTAGAGCCTTGGGATATGTATCTTTACTTCTGAGGATGTTTTGAATCTAGACACTCCATTGGGGATTAGAATGACTAGTGTACATTAGTGCAAGGAGTGCCTTATTGAGGTTGGTGGGTGTCACTTCTTATGGGACCTCTATGTCTTAGAGATGAAAGGCTTTGCTGCCATTCATAGAATGGACTGGTTAGTATCCTTTTTGGACATTTTTGACTGCTATCAGCATTGGGTGAGTTTGACATCACCAATGGGTGGGTCTTTTCAACATAAGGGGGAATGAGATGTTCAGGCGAGCAGATCTTGACTTGAGAATCATGGTTTTGGTGAAATTTCAGCCCAAATTTATAGTTTATATCTTGAGGAATAGGGGAATTTATAGACAGACCTTCCTCCAATGGTGGATTGTTTCAGGGATGTATTTTCAAATGACTTCTTAGGTTTACCTCCAAAGCAAGAGGTATATTTCTCTATTGATCTTGTACTAGGGGAAACACCGGTGTCCATTCCTCCATATAGGATGGCTACCCCAGAGTTACAAGACTCAAGAAGTAGTTAGAGGAGTGTCAATAGAAGGGTTTCATCCGACCCATTACTTCTCCTTGGGGTTCGCCTATCCTTTTCATGAAGAAGGAAAATGGTACCCTCATACATTGTGTGGATTATCGAAATATGAACCAGTTGACGGTCAAAAACCGATATCCATTACCGAGGATTAATGATCTCTTTCATCAGTTTTGAAGAGCTTGAGTGTTCTCGATTATTGAATTGTGATTTGGTTATCATCAGTTTCATGTTCTACCACCATATATACCTATTATAGACTTTCAAATCTGGTATGGTCTATATGAGTATGTGGTTATGCCATTTGGTCTCACGAACGTGCCAAAAGGTTTCATGGCACTGATGAACTTAGTGTTCCATCCTTACTTGAAATCTTTTGTGGTTGTTTTTGTGGATCATGTGGTACTATCACACTCAACATGACCATGCCACCCATCTTGAGATCATATTGAGTACGCTGAGAGAGAATCAGTTATATTCCAAGCTCTTAAAATGCCACTTTTGGATGGACAAGATTCACTTCTTGGGTTATGTTATCTCAGAGACACGAGTTTCAGTCGACCCAGCGAAAGTGAGAGGGGTAGTTTCTTGGGAGAATCAGAAGAATGTCTTTGAGGTATAGAGTTTTTCTAGGGATGACTGGATACTATAGATGATTTATAAAGGACTTTTCACACTTAGAAGTGCTACTGATGGGACTGAATAAGAAGGGAACGATGTACTTGTGGATAGATTCCCGCGATTTAGCCTTTCAAGAGCTGAAAGGGAGATTGGAATCAGCACCGATAATAGATTTTCTACAGCCGGGAAAGAGTTACACAATTTTCTATGTTGCATCAAGTATCAGGCTGGGAGTAGATCTTAGCAGGGGGAATGAGTTGTTATGTACGGTTCTCATTAGTTGAGGCCACATGAGATGAATTACCCAACACATGATCTCAATTTATATATAGTTGTGCATGATTTTCACTATTGGAGACATTACCTTTTGGGAGAAAATTTTGTTGTATTAACTTACCAAAAAGGCCTCAAGTATATCATTACTCAGCATGATCTGAATTCGAGACAACGAAGCTGGGTTGAGTACATTCAGTATTTTGACTTTGAGCTTTCTTATATGCCTACAAAAGGCAACATGGTGGCTGATGCATTGAGTAGGATGACTCATATACATGCAGTTCAGGAGTCCAGTAGTGAGTGTAAGATTAAGGCTCCCTTCAATGAGATGCAATTGGAGGTGCATGATAGAAAGGGGAAGACTTTTCTTTATTCCGTAACTGTTACCTCTACCCTTTTGGATTGGGTACGAATGAGGCAGATATCTGATTCTGAATGCCTAGTCTTACAAGAGAGTTTGTTAGGAGAGCACCCTACTCCTGGATGTACCATAAGCGAGGATGCGATCTTTCACTTTCATGGACGCGTATTGGTGTTAGTAGACATATGCGAGGAGATAATGTGGGATTTTCATTCCTCAACTTGGGCAGTTCATCCCGATGTCACCAATATGTATTGAGATATAAACCATAAGTATTGTTGGCCAGGTATGAAGATATATGTTTCTGGTTTTGTGATGATATGTTCCACCTGTTAGCAGGTGAAGGCGGATCATTAATGACCAGTAGGGATTTTACATCAATTACCCATTCTCGAGTGGAAGTGGAATGATTTCATGATGGATTTCATGATGGATTTACTAAGGTCACCTCAAGAGAATGATGCAGTTTGTTTTGTCACTGATATACTCATGAGGGTTGCACACTTTTTATTGATCAAGGAGACCTTCAGTGTTGATGAGCTTGGAAGATTGTACATCTGAGAGATTGTACAGTTTCATGGGGTTCCACACTCTATCGTCTCAGACAGGGACGCCTGTTCTACTTTTCATGTCTGTAAGGGAATACAGAGAATTTTGGGTACATAAGTAATTCTGAGCATAACTTACCATCCTCATACAGATGGCCAATCTGAGCACACAATTCTGGTTTTGGAGGACATGCTTTGAGCATGCGTCGTGGATTTATGGGGTTCTTGGGAGAGACATATAACCCTAGTGGATTTTTCATACAATAACAGTTTTCAGAAGATGATTTAGATGTCACCTTATGATTATTTGTATGGTAGGCCATGCCAATCACTGCTATGTTGGTTGGAGGCAAGAGAGGTAGCTATGTTGGGACCTCGTCTTGTCCATGAGACCATTGAGCAAGTGGAGTTGATTTAGAAGAGGATATATACTGTATAGTCTCTCCAGAAATATTATGATAATCGATGGAGACAACCTCTGGAGTTCTAGGTTAGAGATTAGGTTTTCTTGCATGTCACACTGAGGTTGGGACACAGGAGGATTAGGATACAAGAAAATATTTCACCGAGATATGTCGGCCCATTTGATGTTTTGTAGAGGGTTGGTCCGGTTGCCTATCAGTTTTAGTTACCTCAGAGGTTCCAGGATATGCATGATGTCTTCCCTGTTTCTTATCTACGACGTTACTTGTCAGACCCGTCTCGTGTTTACAACCTGAGGAGGTTGAGTTGTAGGTGTATGCTTCCTTCAAGGATCACCCTATTCAAATTATGGATCACAACAGAAAGGTTCTCTATGTATGGTCTATTTCTATTGTATGGGTGCTATGGCAGCACGAGAAAGTACATGATGAGACTTGGGAGAGGGAGGCCTACGTATGATCATTGTGGCCATAGTTGTTCGAAGTTACTTCTTCACCACCATTAGAAGGGAAATTTGGGGATGAATTGATTTAAGGGGGGAAGTTTGTAACAACCCAGATCTTCTTTTCAGGTATGAATCTTTATTTATGGTCTTTTTGTGGAAAAAGGATGTTTTTTTGAAAATTTTCTAACTACATGCAATGTACTCTTAAGTACACGCCATGTACCAGGTTGTTTCATGTAGCCATGTACTGACCGTATAACTATCAAGTACAGGGATCTGTTGACTACCTAAAGTAGAAGCTGGTTGAGGCTTTTACATGACATCTATATTAAATGAACACACATTGTACTTTTCTTTTTATTAGATTAATCGGACCGAGGTCATGTCTCATCTACAGAATCATCTTCTTCTAACCTCGTTTCATCCAGGAGAGACCGAGAGAAAAAAATATTCTCTGAGCCACCATTTCTCCATCCAAGTTCTGATTCGATCTCTGGAGGGTGCATTGGAATCCAACCAGGGAGTCCTTCATTATTCATGAATCTCACTTCTTGATTTTTCTTCTCTCTAGAGTTATTCAAGGTTGATTTTTTGACATTTTTTGTAGATCTAATATGTTCTAGGCTGATTCAGGTGCCTATGTTCTAGAGTTTCCATCGTACAATGTCAAGGTAGGTGGTTTTTTGCCTATCAGAGTTTGTCTTTCAGTTATATATTCCTATGTTCTAATTACACATGATTTGGGTATTTTTTGTTAAGGAATTGAACCTTGTTATAATATTCCTTGGTTTGATTGATAGATTTAGGGGTTTAGTTGTTATATTATGGTAGATTTCTTATTTAAAGGACACCCCATGGGTGTGTTCCTTGTTTGTATGTTTATGGAATTTTGGTTTATGTTACCTATAAGGCAGACCTTGTTTTCCTTACCTTGCATGTTCAATTGGAATTGATTTCTTAATTGTTACTTGTTAAATGATGGTGTTATGCATTGTAACTACTTATCCTTGAGATTACATTGGGCTGCTGGATATCATTTGTACACTTTTTTATTACACAAGTCCATGAGAACCTGGTGTAGTTAGACTATAGTGGGAATTGATGTTTATGGCTTCTATAGAGTATCTGTTATGTTTAGGTTGCGAGACCATAAGAGGGGTTTAGGGTGAGTGCTCCCTCAGAGTTTCTATAGTATACATTTATGATACCACAAGGAGGAATTGACATTGAGTGATTACACATAAAGTCTATAGTTTATCATTAAAAAACCATAGGTAGAATTTAGGTAGAGTGCTTCCTCAGGGAGTCTATGTTCATCAGACCAAGGGGGTTAGCCTGTGTGAGCATCCCCTGAGGGTAGTAATATCCTTATTGATTTAATGAGATGTTGAACCATAGGGGTTAGTCTATGAGAACTTTCCCAAAGGGTTACTTTTTAATGATTGATTTATTGAGACAAGCCTACCAAGCCAATGCACATGCTTGTATTTGATCTTACTTGACTGTTATATGGTTTTATGATAAATCCATTTTTCTTTTACATAGAGAATATAAAGATTAGGATAGATCCCAAGATTTCATTATTCAATGATCTGAATAAATAATAAATTTAAATTAATTTAATTAGAAACTATAGGATTTTCTACTTTTTAGTACTTCCTTGTTTATTACTTCATTTTTTCATATTTCGTGCTATATATATTCACTGATAGTTATGAATAGTTATTTTGGTGGTTACATACTAGGGTTCATATCACACCTTCTTTGAGTCATTCTCTTGGGCCCAAATAGATTATATGGTTGTAGTTATAGATGAGGGAAAATTTCCTTCTTCATCAGGTACTTGATTGTTGTGGAGATGGAGAGCATGATACAAAGATGAGGATTGCGATGCTGCAAGAGTTTAATTGTTTTATTTTGTACTGTGGTTTAGTACATTATTCCAACATTGTGACTTGTTTGGATGCTTTCCTAGACTTATGTGACATGCATAATTTTTATATGTTCTCCAGTTGTTTATTTACTATCAGTCTACATTTGTTACTTCATTGTATAATATTACTATTTCGACTACTGTTTACTGTTGTTTCTACTATGTTACTCTATCAATGAGGGAATTGTTTTCCAACTATCACACCCGAGGCCCTCAATTCTAGTTGGAAGCTTTTGGAGTTTAGGGAAATGACCTTGAGGTTATGTGACCAACTGGGTACGAGGCTCCTTTGGGTGGCACTCAGACCCAGGACGTTACTGATCACCATATATGATGATGTTTCTTCACTTTGGTGATAAAAGATTTTAAATCCCTAGCCCATCAACTTCTGTTTTACACCTCATTACCATCACTTCCCTATTTCTCTCTTCTCATTTTTAAAAAAATACATAAATTCAACAAACTATTTAGTTACCACTTCTTTACCAAAAGAGTCACTAAATTTGCCCTTAGAAATATTCTTACACATTTCTTGCATAACATATTTGAAATAGACTTATTGATAAAAATTATCTTTTTTAATGGAAAAATTTTCTCTTATAAATGTATATGTCATGAAAATTCTATGAAAATAATCCAGAGAGAGAAATTAAAAGATGTTGGAGATCCCAATCTTTTAAGGATTATGCATTGAAATTAAATTTATCAGGAATAATTACTAAGATCTTTTCAAAAAAGATGAATCTTATCCATTCTCACTAAAAAATATTATGTTGCCTATAATGTCATTAACCTTTATAAGGAATAGACCAACTGATTCATAGTATCCCTTTTAATGATCTTCTTACTTCAAACTCTAGATTTTTTTGTTGGATTTCTTCACTTGTGTATTTCCTTCATAAATATTTTTTAACTTGTCACAGATAACTTAGTTATACCAATTAGTTTAACCACTATAAATTCAATTTCAGAGATAGAGGTTATGTTATTAAATTTCTTTATTTCACATAACTCTCTGGATTCTTATTATCTATATACATTAATGGAAAACTATCAGTACGAGTGAAACCACTTATAGTAGCTTCATGAAATTCATAGACAATAGATATTAGATAGAGTATCATTCCATCATTCCATATATTATTGTTCTTACCACAAAATATTGGAATCACCTTACTATGAACTAATATTTCAACATCCATGAAAACCTTTATTTTCTTCAGACATTACACAACAAAGAGTCAAAAAAGGAACCAACCTATATTACCACTTAAAAAGACCAGTCCTAATTTGTGTTATCAATAAGTGGGGGGATTAATTATATAATATTTTTATGTTTTATGATTTAAAACAACATTCAAACTTAGTTAGATATAATTTATTCTAATAAAAAGTTACACATAAGTACAACCACATGAACATAAAAATTTATGAGGTTTTCTACATAATAAGAGTATCCAGGACTTGGAATGGTTTAGAAATAATCCAATACAACACATTGACTATGAAAAAAATACTTTGCAGTTTTTAGAAACTAAGGAATAACTATCAATTATTTATTACTATAGTTATTTGATATTTTATCTTCTAATTGAACATATAATATGATAAATAGTTTTTTTTCAACATAAAATGAACATTCACCAATTGGATTCAATACATTTTCACTATGTGGCTTGAAATTTCCACACTTTCATTTTTGAAAGTATGTATTCTTCCACTCTAATTTATCTCACAACATCAAGCAAGAACTTTATAACTGAAATTATTTTTTTGAACCTATCTACCCAATACATATCTTTCCAGTAACCATTTTGAAGTACTGTTATCCAATTCCCAACTCATCCGATAGATTATTCATCTAATAGCCTAACTCTAATACTAACTCATATGAAACTAGTAAACTATCCTCTATCCAATATCCTATATTGAGTGTCACTACATATGGTTCATTGAGAAAAATACCATCCAAGATTTATAGTTGGTACCTCACCTCTTCAAAAACTCTCATAGTTGAAACAACCATCTTGGAACGCCTGCCTCCCTCTACATAGGCATTGTTTCTACGAAAACATAGTGTATAACATAAAATTCAAATTAAAAGATCCAGCTCAAACATTAAATTTCATAATAGAATCTCTTTCAGTTTACCACTTTTAAACATGAACAAAAATAAGAGTCAATAGACTTCATAATTACTTTCCTTAAAACACTATATTAATATTTTAAACACTTTTTGAAATCATATAAAGAATTATAGATTTTACATTATGATTATAGATACTTTTAATATATAGCTCAACATCACCACCTTTTATGACATTACACAAGACATTTTAATGATCCTAAAACCTTATCCTTTAATATGTATTCATAGGAACTCACCCATCTGGTAATTCTCTATTTAGTGTAAGGATCATCATCACTCTATTTGATAATTCTCACATGAACATATTTGTCTAGTTCCATATATTTAAAATTTATTTTTCAAAAATTCTTTTTTTTTTCCGGTGTAATCTATGTAAAAAAAATATTTTATGGTTTTTTAGTGAACACTATCTTGAAAATTTGTTTAGAAACATCAATTAAATAGAATTTAAAAAAAAAAATTCAGGCGACCTTGAGTTTCTCTCTCAGATGAACTCTTCCTAGAAACTACTTTCATATCAATCAAATATCTTTTTCCAAAGATTCAGAAACCTCTATTCAGATACTTCTCAATGTTCATCCGATATAACTCATACATATCTATTTATAATACAACTTCATATAAACAAAAAAACATTATATTGAACCATTAGAAATCTCAGAACACTAGATGTTTTATATTTTTTAAAAAATAGTAAATAATCACCTAATTTATTTTTTCTAGAAAACTCAGTCTGATAGACTCTATATGATCAACATTGCTCTATATGATCAATTAATATTTCTCTACATAGTAAAAGTTTTCTGAAAACTCATAGGGAAGGTAAATAATTATCAAGTGATCTATGAATTGAAGAAGGACAATAACAAGAAAATATTATTTTCCTTATACCATAATTAAACACCTCTTGGTCTCAACAAGGTATACTATGAGCACAATAAAATAATAGTGAGATTTTTTTGTGAGACAATCACTTGTGAGAAATGATGACTCATTTTTTGTATTGAATTTCATAGTTATAATATTGGTGTCTAACATGAGAGTTGGAATCTAGATGTGTAAAATGTGAGGTCCACACCAGGGTGAATAGTCAGTGGGAATTTTGGTCATCATTGAGTATTATTGAAGTGTAGGGAGTGATGAAATAGCATGCTATCTATTTCACTTAGTGTTGTGTAGGTTATGGTGGAAAAAGTTGAAAAAAATGATCACCATGTCCTAGTGTTATGAATTTTAAGAAACATGATTACCTATGAGAAACAAAAACATATTTTTACCATAGTGAAATCCTTGTTCGAAGTCATGATGTCTCATATGGAATATGTGTTTTGATATTCAAAATGGTTAAGAATACACCGTAGTTTATTTTATAGACCATTTTGTGATGCCTTCATCACTTGAAATTGTCCAAGGTTTATCATAGGGAGCTCTAGGAAATATGAATTTTAATGGTTCTATATGTTTCATACCCACATGGAATGAGTTTTAAATAGTGTATTTTGTGGGGAAAAGGATAATGAGGGTTTCAAGTCTTTAGGAGGATAAATGGAGACTCAAAGAACAAAGATTTAAAGATTTAGATAATGATATTGAAGATAATTCAATTATGATATATGAAGGAAATTTGAAAGAGGAAAATGCGAGAATAATATGATTGTATATATATAGTTGATATGAAGAAAAATAGGAGGGCTATTTGACTCTTTCATTCTACTGCACCCAATATGAGTTGTTAAAAAAAATAAACCTCTTTAACTAGATGATTATTCACATTATATGAATTATAAATTAAAGAAGAAGAATAAGAGAAAAAATCAATTGGTTATTTTAACAAGAGAATAACATATGTTAAAGAAGGAAACATATGAGTAATCCAATACTACTACCACTATTGAAAATAACTGTAGTTATTGAAATAGGTAGAATTCTCCCTAAAATATTAATATATTTCTATAGATGAATAATATGAAGAAAATAATAATTATATAGAGACTAAGGAATTTTCATATCATATTAGGACATTGAAGAGATAAAAATATTATTGTTGCGATTCTTGTCTAAATCTTTACATCAAGACACATGAAGAATGACTATGGTTAAATAATCATATAGTGTTTTAATAAAGAATAAGGAAACCCTTCATGAATAATTTATTATTATTATTTTTAATTATAAGACCTATTAACTAGTTTTTATAGATCCATGATAAATTTTCCGTATCAGTATAAATAAATCCTTTATCTTGAGGGAGGCTGGAGAACTACATGGAAGTAGTTGTTTCTATAAGACTTAAGGAAGATCAGTTCCCATGTTTGCATAACACATATGTAATATAGTATAAGATGTATTTTAGAGTTATAGGATGAAAAATACCCTCAATTTTGTATATTAAAATTCCCATTCTAGTGATTACTATAGACTATGTACCTATTATAGAAACTAATAATGATTTCATCTTTAATGGGATAGATCCAAAACATTAAAGGGAATTGGTCACTCAAATTCTCAACATATGAGTACTCTATATCAAGTTCCATCAAGATAGATAAATAATTCCCCAAGTGTTATATGTTCAAAGGAATGCAATAGAAGAAGATTTTGGTTAATCACCATATCAAAAGAAACATGGAAATTGATAAAGTGGGAATGGTTGAATTTCCAAAATTTGATAATTAAAAAAAGAAACAACCAATGAAATTCTTAAATAGAATGATAGTTTTCTTTAAGAATAGAGTTAAATTCCATAAAGACCATGAATATAATAAATAAGATTCACGTATTTAATTATTCAACTTTATGTAGATATGAAACTATTCAAACCAATGCCCCAAGCATAACAAAAATTTACCTCAGAATGGGATAATGTTGAAATGCTGAGATTATACTATTACTACAGTTGAAGTTACTATTTCGAATGAAAGGTTAGCAAGTACATTGATCATATTCTTAAAATTTATTTTAATACTCTATTTAATTACATATACACACACTCTTTTATAACTTGCATGTTTTATTAGAACATTAAATCATCCCCTAGAACAATTAAGAAGGATTTTCAACTATAATACCTAGTAGAAATCTTATTTCACTGGGGATATATTGATATGTAACTATTGAGATTTTACAATATACCCTAGATGAAAGATTTATTATTATACATATAGTTGATTTATACATAATCCTTGTTATGTATTGATAGTAAAATTAAAATTCAATAATTTATTACTGGGTGATAGAAATTTCAATTTGGGAAAGAAGCATAAAATCACTTATTTTTAGATTAGATGCTTTATTATTTGAGTCTTTTCCGAGTCTACCTCAATTATCTCACCTTAATGAAATTATAGCTGAATAGAAAGAGAAACCATAGTCTTTGTATTCTAAGGAACTCCTATTATTATAGGACTTACCTATTGTGAAAAAATACATTGATTTATTTCTAGAAAAATTTCATAGAAATCCACATAAGTTTAAAGTCATGTTTTCCATTGAACTCATTCATAATGAAAAACCCATATCGAAGACCCACTATATAATAGCCCCTGTGAAACTATTGGAGTTGAGTAGTAACTATAGGATTTGTGTTATATAAAATGCATATGCCCTATTGTTTCACCTTTTTGATCCCATGTTATATTTGTGAAAAAGAAGGATGGGTCTATGATTTTGTGCATCAATTATAGGTAAATCATTCAAATTAATAAAAACATAAGTATCCTTTACAAAAATTAATGACTCATTTGATCAATTTAAAGGATCTAATTACATTTCAAAGATTAAAATTAGTTTTGATTATCATTAATTAATATTGAAGAAGGATGACTTTCCAATTAGGACATTTAATGTGAGGTATGTACATTATGTGTTTACAATGATTCCCTTTGGATTAACTAACTCCCCCTGCAGGTTTTTGGATATAATGAATAACATATTCAAGGATATATTGATAACTTAACTTTAGTATTTATTGATTATATCTTGGTATACTCTATAATATATGAAGATCATAAGAATAATTTTTGAATTAATCATGATATTCTTAGAGAAAATTAGTTATATGGGATATTCATTAAGTGTGAATTTTTTCTCCAAGAGGTTTATTTTCTTGACCATATTATATCCATTTATGGAATATCTATTGATCCTTCAAAGAAAAAGGTATCCAAGTATTGTCCCACACAATTGAATATAAGTGATGTACACAGTTTTCATACCATAGTAGGTTATTATAAGTGATTTATTCAAAAAAAATCTGATTTTTTAACCTGTTAACCATGTTTATACATAAATGGTTAAAATTAACATAGTTAAATGATATTGAAGAAAATTTATATGAGATCAAGATGAAATTTGTTAATAAAATTTTATTAACATTCCCATCAGGAAATTAAGGAATTTTTTATATAGTTATTCATATAAAAAATATTAGGGTGTGTCCTTATGAAAAATTATACAGTGGATCCTTATGCATTACAAAAATTAAATATCCATGGAGAAATCTATCCAAATCAAGATATTTCAGTTTGAATATGTAAAATATTCCACAATTTTATAGAGATACTATCTCTATGGTGAATGATGTGAAATTTATATGGATCACAAATTTTTTAAATATATATTCTCTTATAAATATCTAAACATGCGGTAAATGAGATGGGTGTAATCACTGAAATACAATGACTACTCAATACACCACCACCATGGGAAGGTAAAATGTAGCTAATTCATTGATTAAGAAAGACCATACAGTTCTAACTATGATGGGAATAAAAAATAACCCTATATTCATTGATATAGTAAAGTTTAATATGGAAATTATTAGTGTAGCATAAACATAATTACTTTTCCAAGTGACTTCCCAAAGAATATTTACTATAGAATATAAAAAACATCAACATAAGGAAAAGTGTTAAAAAAACATAATCCATGTAACATGTGTGATTGATGGAATTCTTCTATGAAGATTGTGTATTGATGTTTTGTAATTGAATATGTGTTTCATCCATACCATTTTTCAAGAGTGAATTGCAGTATTATTATCATATATTAAATTTATATATACACTATGGTTTCACTAAGATGTATATTGATTTAAGGTAATACTTTTGGTGTAATAACAATATGTGGGATATTAAAAATTATGTGTCAATATTATTTGTGTGAAAATAATAAAAGGTTGAGAGGAAACATTCTAAGGGGTTCATGAAACCTATCCATAGAAACATTTGGAAGTGGGATAATATTATAATGGAATTTTTTACTAGAATTCATAAAACTCATAGGAGGAATGATGCTAAAATATTTATTTTGGATTTACATATGAAGTTCAATTATTTACATGAAGTAGGGGAGTATCTACCCATTTATCACCTCACTAAACTCTATATTAATGAATTTTTGATACTTCATGGTGAACCTATATCAATTGTATTTGATCCTTTCCATTGTTTTAACTTGAAATTTTAGAGGAGTATCTAAAGGGCTCACAACATTGAAATACAATTGAGCAATACAAATATTCCTAAAATTGATGGTTAGTCATAAAGCACTATTCATACATTACAATACATTATAAGATAATTCTCATTTTATTTTAAAGGAACAAGGGACCATTATCTACCATTTTTGAATCTTTCATACAATAATATCTTCCATTCATGAATTTAGATAACACTGTATGAAGAGTTTCACAATATGAGATATTGTACTCCATATTTTTGCGATGAAGTTGGAGAAAGGAAGATAGTATGAATTAAAAATGTAGGGGAGACAACTGTGAAGGTGAGATATATTCATGTTCATGCCAAGAAATCACAAAGAATATAGAATATCTAGGATGATAGTCATAGAAGGGACATTGAATTTTTGGTAGGGGTCACGTATTCTTAAAGGTATATCCAAGTAAAATACTTATAAGGTTTGTAAGGAAGGGGAAACTATATCATTAGTATATTAGACCATTTAACATTTAAATGATAATTGGAGTTGTGTCTTACTACTTGGATATGCCACCCAACTTCTATAAAGTGTATACTATTTTATATGTTTCACTATTGAGGAATACATATCAGACCTGAATGATATACTCAATTGTGAGGAAATAAAGTTGGAACCTAAAATTTCTTTAATTAAAATCATATATGGATTATTAACATTAGAGACAATTTTTTTTAGAATACGATAACTCTTCCAGTGAATATAATTTGGATGAATCATAAGTCAGGGCAGGTAATGTGGGGACCTTGAGAGGAAATGGTGAATAATTACCCATATTTGTTTATGGATTAAATTTTATCAAAAAACCTGAGGATGTTATTATATTATATAGGGATAATTTCATACTTGAGATTCTATTATTTAATATAAACACGCTATCTAAAAAACTATTTCACCACAAACATTCTATTATATCATCATTATAAAATAGCAGAAGAGTTTTTATTCATGAATATATTTAAAATTTATATTTATAAATTTTATAAATAATATTTTATAAAATGAAAATTATTTTTGGATCATAATTTTAAGATTATCTTATGTTTATTTTTTTGGATTTTTTATAAAAATGATGATTTTTGAGTGAATAGTGAAAATACAGTTTTTTACAAATACCTTAACTTTTATGTCATCATCGTGATATAAGAAATAATTAAAAATTTAGCAATCATTTTTCTTAGTGAAATATATATTTATATAGATTAATAATATTTTGAATTTATTAACCTATGCCTAGAATTTTGGAACCTAGGTTATATTATATTCTAATAAAAACCCAATTTTTTTCCTTTTCCATTAATTGAGTATTCACAAGATTCCATTAAACTTTGGATTGTTTTGAAGTTAAAATAACCATAATTTTTGAAATTATAAACCAATAATATTCTTGGGAATAAAAAATCATTTTATTCAGCCTAAATAAGTATATATTCCATTTTATGCTTAAAAATACATGTTTTTTAAAAACAATTTATTTGGTTATGCATACTAATATGAATAATAATTTTTATAATTTTTATAATTTGAGTCTAATAAAATTGATTTAATATTAATAATCATCATATAAAAATTAGGTAATAATTTAAATTTCATTTTTCTCATAAAAATAAGTAACATAAGGTAAAGGTTATCCACCACAGTAAAGGTTAAAGAAGGAAAACATTAAAAATTAAGAGATAATATCAGAAAAATTACCATTAAATGAGTTAATGATGAATTTATTAAACACCCCTAATTTTCTCTCCCTTAATTTTAGATTTCAGATCCACTTTACATTTCTTTTATATAAATAAATATGTATTTACAAAAAAAATACTCATCTCACATATAAAAGAACCCCTTCACCACCGAAATTATCCTTATATGATAAAATATTAGATAATATATTATCTTACAAAACCCCTACCAAACACACTTAGAGACATTTTATAGGTTCTTTTTCTATAAAAGGCCACCCATTAAGGGAATAATCTACTTAGTAAAAGTCTTTTTCTGACAAGTATGGTGAGAACTTCTAATTACTCATTTCATTTATATTTTTTTATTCTAAATAATATAAATATATTATACCCATACTACTATAATGGAATAAATATTATTAATATAACAAAATATTACTACTTTAATTTAATACCCATTTTTACCTTCCTCTCATATATTCTACAAAAAAAAAGAAAATGATGCTCGAATTATGGTCAGTTCACTCCCACCATGGATGGGGTATTTAATTTTTCATCAGCACCATACATTGATGATATATTAAATATATTTAATTAACAAATATAATAATCGATTCCTAATTAATATTTTGGAATGTTAATTTGGTATTAATATTAATTATAATAATAAAAAATAGTCACAATAATTTTAATCACCAAAGATCAAGCATACCGAGAAATCACTAATAATTTGAATATATTTTAGATAATCTATAGAAATGTATAAATATTGTATAAATAGAATGATAAATAATTTATAAGACTAAAATAATGTAGATTATGATACTATTTTTGACCATGTTCAATGTAGTGAAGTGGTTTTGGAGAAATTGATCGAACAACCCCATATGGCTGATGAGAGAAAACACTATATAAAAAATGAAGGAAAAATGATAACACATAGAACTAAAAGATGAAATATATATGTAAAGGTAGTAAATAATGTATTTAATAAACATAATTATTTTATTCAGGAAGTTAGATTAACCTACCAAGTGACTCAGCACTTGAGGTAAGGTTATTCATAACTCGATTACCATTTGTTGAGTTATAATCATTCTTAACATTCTCAAGTTTTATTAATTTTCAATCTATTATTTATTTTATTCATTATCAAACTCCATCATAGAATTTTAATGGTTTTAGAAAATAATTTAAATAACCATTGTTTTTGGGAGTTTTTTATAAATAAAATAAATATATAGAGTTCATTCAAAGTTTCATTTGTTTTCAAGAATTGTTCTTAAATATAATTTTTTATTTCATAAAAAGAAAATTTATTTTCTTAAGTGTGTTAATTAATGTTTTAATTTTACTTATAATTAATTAATGGTATCTTTCCCTCTCTTATAAATTTATATTTCATAACTAACCTTGTTTATAAGGCAATATTCTAAATCACTATTCATCTTTCTCTTGGATTTATTTATCTCCTTTATGTCATTGTTCTTTAATCTCATGAATGTAATCTATACTAATTTAACTATTTATATATTTATTTTAATAATACTTATATAATTGTATACCCAATACTATATATGGTGTTTTTTGATGGGTTATTATTATGAAATTTATTCAATTTATTAATTGAATAAATATTGATATTCCATATAATTTTTGATGAAATATGGTTGTTTATTAATTACTAATGAACTATGATTATGAATTGTATTTTTTATTAATTTATTTCAGTTGATTAATGCATTGGATAAATTTAGTTAGGTAATGGATTAGAAATATGTATCCTCTTAATGATTTAGTAGGTCTCATGAGAGAAACTAGCTTGGGTAATTAGTGTATTCCTTTCCTATTTATGTATAATGTCTTAACATGAGGCCTTGTAAGTATGAATAAGATTTCCAACATTATGAATTATGTCACAATGTGTTGTGTTCTGAAATTTTTCAATGGTTTGAATAAGTATTATTGAGAATTTTATTACCGAAAATTAGGATGAAAAATGGATTAGAATTTGGAAAATGGAAGAATTGTGCATTAAAAATACCATAGTTCATTAGAAAACAACACTATTTTGGGGATCTCATCCGAAAAGAATTAGCACACATTTGAAATGCGCCTTATATCAAATGGAATGGTCATTTTTGGGGTAGAAGGTTTCTTTTTTAGCCATCCTGTTTATAATATTTCATGGTTTGAAAGCAGAAAAGGAAGGGTAACTGTATAATACTTTTCAACCCTAAAGAAGCACCTTCTCCTACATCAAATATTTTCTTGTTGTGGGAATTAATCATTCATTCCATCCAGTATACACATTTTTGTTTCTAGGATTTGGACAACGAATGGAAACCACATATAATTTTTATTCCTTTGTGAAGATATTTATCTAGAATGGAATATGAATTTATGGAAAGGAATGAATTATGGGACTTCTACAAACCACTTTAATAATTTATGTCTCAGACATTGGGTTTTTTATACCATCTCATAATGCTATGTGGAACACCCACATTGACCACAAGACCCTACACAACGTGCTATGTACAATTCATATTCGCCCCTTGTCTTTCATGAACTGCTATTTGGACCTCAATTTTGGGAGATCAGTTGAATGGTCATTTCCTATAAATACCCCACTCCTTCTATAAGAATGGAGGAGATAAATAAAAGATAATAAAAATAGGATATTGGAGAAGGAAACACCAAAGAAGATAGATAGATAAGAATTTTCCTTTTAGAACCAACATCAAAGAAATCTGTTAAAGGTGAAATTTAAATAGAACCTAAATAAATGAACTGTATCTTTAAAAAAGCACACCCATGGAATACACTTCAAAAATAACCTCCTCCACAGAAGGATTTTATGAATAATATTAGTGCACATAGTTTTTTGGAGGGTGGTATGTGAGTGAAGCTTCAGAAAGAGTGATTCATGAAGCACTATAAAATTTATCCCTATAAAGGCTATAACCACTTCACATAGTATATTATCCTCTATAAAGTTGGTGGCTTCAATGGTTCTTATCACCCTCTCCCTAATTCCCATGGCCCACAAATCATTTGTATCCTCTATGGACAATTAGAAATGCAATGAAATAATTAAAAAAATGGACTCTTGGGTGTTTTATCATTTTTGAATGTTATTCGGTTGGGACATTCCAATTCAAATTTACTTAGTGATATACCTTACCAAAAACCAAGAAACATTATGGGTTATATTCTCAAAGACACATCATTATTTTGGATTATCATGCAAAAGACCCGCAAAATATTTCATTATCACTCATTTAGTTATATAGAAGTCTGAGCTATATGAAATTAAACTGCATAGAACATTTCCCTACAACATGTAACGATCCTCACATATTTCCTTGAACTATAAAATTAAAAATGTTTGGTCTTTTATTCTGCTTAACTAGGATATGTTGGATGAATCTATGAGTTTTAATCCCAAAATTCATAAAACATTCCTTAAATTTTATTGTATGAGAATTAGATGACCCATCTCACCATGAGTGGAGATACACCTTTTGGTTAAACTATTTGATTTTTGATCCCTATGGTGGTAAACTATATATCATAGTGTAATCATAACACACATACTACATAGAAATCACCCTTAACGTTAGAATTAAAACTGTACACTTTACCATTGAAATGAAAATAGGATGCCCCCTATTTTGAGTACATGATTCCTAACGTCATAAGAACGAGATGCCTATTCACCATTGGAAAATATCATTACATTAAACCCATTCAAAATAGATTATGTACTTTCATACAATGCACTAAATCATTATATATCTATTGTTTCTCACATCAAGCATAACTCATGGAGTATTAAAGATTTAATCCAATAGTGTAATTAGGAAATTGAAATTCCTCTAATTGGCCCAACCTAATTTGAGTATGTCCAAAAAATATGTTCACCAGAATGACCTACTAGGTCAACTATCTAAGGGCATCTCATGAATGAGTCCTTATCAAACTCATAATTTTACCCTTGTTATGAAATATAAATCAAAATAGTGAATTAATAATTCAAAATTCCCAACAAATCCCTTGTTTTAGACTCAAATATAATAAAACTGATCTTTTATATCTTATTTACCACACTTAGCTAGAATCACATGGTCTAGGAGTTCAATAGATATTTCTATTATAATAATTTATAATCTTCACATGAATCACCTAATAGTCATATTTATATATCTTTAAAGTACCTAGACTATATATTTACAATATTACATTAAAATGGAGGGCATGGTCCCATCACTTGACCTTAAACTATGCATCTCAAAACTAAATTGGAATTGATTCATGTTAAATATGTTACACATGACACCTCCCCAATGTTCAAACCCAATGTCAAATCCATCTTTGTATCTCCTAATTGATTCATATTATTATGACTCTATAAACCATTATGAATTTGGTTATATTCCCTCAAAGCTCACATCCACCACCACCAGGTCAATATTCCATATAGATTATACCTCTATGTGTCTATATTCCAGAAAAAATCATACCACCACATAAAGAGAAAAATTTCCTTCAGGTCTCTTCACAATATTCTCATCGATCTATATTCCCAATGATACCTATATTCACATTTCCATATTCTTTATGGGACCAAAAAAATATCTTTGGGTCATATTCCCAAAGAGGTCATTCATAAAGAATCATTCATGAGTAATCCTCATAGAAACCATTTATTAGTATCTTTCACCTTTTTGTACTTACCATATAATGATAAACTATATAGATCAACCCTTATCACATGAACTTAAAAGGTAATATTAACCCTATTAAGTGTCAAAAAACTACAAGTGTTATGATTCATTTCACATGGATATATTGGAATCCCCTTTCAGGGGACTGAGCGAAGTACTACTAATATGTACCACTTCAATGGATTGATATAAACTCAAGAATTCATAGTTGTGAAGCTTTAAATTATATCACCTTTATATTAAGAATCACCCAATTATATAAAACTAATATGGAGAACCATTGATACATATAGATGAAAAAATATATAGATAACCACTGACACATACAGATGTTTTGGTTGATGGATAACCTATGATACAGGTAGATGTTTACATATATACATGTTAATGACTAATTGTTGGAATGGAGGTATCATATTTGACATTAGTATATGTGAAATATAAATGAAGTATGTCTTAAATCTATAAGAGAGGATATTTTTATGAAATAATAAACTAAAAATGTATAATGAGTCCAACCGCTCACCTTCCCAAACAAAGTGCACCCCTAAGAATCATTATCAAGAAAACCGTAGTAAAATCCTGACTTTGGATAGTAAGTTCATAATGAAATATCCTATCATGAATGTAGGATCCATTTGGTCTTTTTGGTTTCATAAATACACACTTTTAGACATTTAATGAGACAAAAACCATGAACATTATGGGAATATTTCGGTTTCTATAGCCTTTTACAAAATATAATTATGCCATTCTCATTTAAAATATAATTTTTTAACATGAAAACATTAGCTATAAAATAAATTGGTTCAACATGAATTTAACATGTGATAATTCATTGAATGGTTTTCGTGTATATTATTATTTGTTTTTAGAACTAATAGAACTACCTTCAATAGAAATTCTTGGAATCCCCATAGTGAAAAAAATATTTTCCAACTATTTAAAGATCTGTAGCCTCATCAAACCAGATGAAATTGTCAACCACTCATCACCTTTAGTTCCAGGTGACAAATAAACTTGTTTTTGAGTACCACCTACATGATAAAATACTAACATTAGAGGTATCATGAGAATAATTACTCAACATAAATACTCAATGAAAATTTTCGATATGATGGGTAATAAAGAAACAAGTTGCATCTATCACCACATTTATAGTTTTTGGATTCTCCCCCTACAATGCACCAACCAACATGTACCTTATCTTTGAAAGTAATATTATGAGGTCTAATATAACTTCATGGTAGTTAAAATGTTATCTAAGAGGGATCCCATCAACTACAATCATCATCACCATGTGGCATCAATCCCTCAACATCTTTTTAGGGATGATAACTATGAAATCCCTTCATTGGTCACTTTGATCTGAACATCTCAAAGATCTATCTAGGAATGGTGAGATTATAATAATAAATAGAAATCTAATATTACTAATTCCACTAAATAATATCATTAGCATACCATGGTGGTATCTGAGGATTAGGAACACATTCTTATTCTTATATAGAAAACCCGTCAGCATATTCTACCAACATCGGAGAATGCCTATCAGTATATCTCACCAATAAACTAGGAGTGGCCATAAATTATCTCCCATATACATAAATATGTAATGAATATAATAGAAACAAATTCATGATAGGATTGGGTTCATATACCCACTCCCATCAAGGAATGAGAACACATTCCCATTTCTACTATAGAATATCATGAACTTATTTTTTTGTAGAAATTGATGGATGTACATATATTCCTTACCACATCATAAAAAACTCTCAACATATCCATAAATTGCCAACATAATATGGTATTTGACGTATCCTGATATCCAAAAGGGGAAATGCACACATTCCCACCCCATCACCATAGTATCTCCTCATCATATATCAAGGGATACTTAAGAGAAGATAGATATTCGTACCCCCAATCAAGAGGATTGTTAGCACATACCAATAAAGAATGAACAACAAGATTGGGAACATATTCCCATAAAAACTAGAGATCAATGAAACATTTCAATGGAAACTTTAGTGAAGAAACATATTCCTACTGAATCATCTTGAAAAGTTCATCATTTCCTAGTAATTATTTAGAAGCATGCATAAATTGCTACTCCCTTTAGTGTTTAAAATTCCATTAATATAACTAGATAGAAACCAATAAGAAGGATCACATTCGTAATATTTATAAAAAATCCCATCAACCAATTCTAATGACAATAAGTGGACCGCTTATAGAGGTTCCCACATGTGATATATATTTTTCACAACACATTACTCTAATAAAAAAATGATGATAATCTATGGAAATATATAACATGGGAAACACAAAGAATTGGGTTAGGCTCATATTAATTCCCTGATCAAAGATCATGTTCTTGAGGCCCTATAACTCATTCTAATTGTGGAATTTTTTTGGTGATTCATCACCTAAAAGAGGAAGTAGCTGCAGTTGTGGATTTCCTCCTTGTAACATTACTAAAATCAAGGTCGGTGGTCCCCCCTATAGTATTTTTTTACAAATGTCCTTCCCATGTATATATTATGATCTATCATGATAATTCTTCATATGATTTGAGTTGTAAAAATCATCCTCATTATTGGAAGGTCAAATGAAAAGAAGGTCTCCCCTTTCCATTATCCACCCAGAAAGTCCTCCTTAGTGTATATACTATGGGTATTATCATCATTCCTAGACATTAAGTCACAATTTTAGTCCTCCACATTAAGGAATTCACTATGAAGGTCCTCCCCACTATGACATATCACTTAGAGAAGAATGTCTTCCCCATGCCGAAACAACATTGAGAAATCCCTCATATCATGAGGCAATTGAGAGATTGAGGTTGACTAATTTAAGCATACCATCTCTAATGAGTGATACTCTATCTACATATGAATACAACCAAAGGGATCAGCCATTTTTCGTACAAACTTCAAATATCTTATCTTTTAATATAATAGAGTAGAGTACTACCTATCTATCTCCTCTCAGTAAGGTATCTAGGAATCAAACACTATATTCAAATTAGGTAAATTCATCTATCATCAGACATGAATAGAATAATGTGATTATAGAGAATAAACTAGCTAAATAAAATATATAAATAATTCTCTATCCTTTAGCCACATCTTGATATAATATTTTGTAATCCTTGATAGAGTAATTTTTACATTTCCATATATTGAATTTAGGTATGAATCTTATCTATTTGAATATAAAACCTCTACATTTTTTAGAATATGAAAACCACTTCATAAAAATGGAAGAACTATTCAATCATATTGATCATTCCACTTTTTTGGTTGCATAACACTCAAAATTGAGTAGACAGTATAGAGATATCTAACACACATTACATAATACATTAGGGGATCAATGTTAATTGATTAATAATATGTCATTTGACATGGATATTAGAGGATGGGGAGAACATGGAGGATTTTATTAGACTCCACTCCCTAGTCAGTAGATCCCACCACCAGTGACATCATGCAATTGTATTTCCTCAGGAAAAGTATTTGAAACATTTACTTCCCATGAATTTTCTTTTATTCAGTAGGGTATCCCCATTTTAAAATCATATAAATGGTGAGATCAGTGAGAGATAACCATTGGAAGGCTTCTCTATCATGCCTTCAAGATTGTTGATAAGGGATCTATCTTAATAATGTTAATTCCCTTGGTGGATATTTTACCCATAATCAAGACAAGATCACGTTTATATAATGTATTATATCCTACATGTGCCTAAATAAAACCTTAAAAAATTCAAGGGGAAAAAAGTGTCCACAATATCTATTATCTGTGATAGAACCTAGATTGTAGGGAATGATACATTTTTAACACCACTGGAACCCTATGGGCCATTAAATACCCGATAAGTTCATGAAATTATGGTGGCATAACCAAGTCAACCCCAACATATAGGGATGGGGGAATTTTTTCTACATAATTATATTAATCCATTAGATTCATATTATTTAGTATATGAAGCATTTCATCAAAATGAAAACTATAGTTTCTCCTGAAGTGCCACCCATATCTCTCCCTAGGTATGTACTTAGTAAAAGTGTCCAAATATTCTCTCATGGATACTCATTGCAAACCATCTCCAGTAGAATAGTGGTATGAGATGGTTATTTCATTAAGGTTACAAACCAAAACATTCAACCCAGAAAGGAAAGGAAAATGATATTTTTAATTTTCCACTTGATCGATATTCATAATGAAACCAATATCCTTTCCCTTCACATGAGGATGTGTTATCTTGAGAATATTATGAAACAAAATTACCCCCACCAATGATCTAAGACATGAAAATGAGATAGATGAACGATATTCATATTTTTTTTATCAAAATATGGTCATACTAAAACATTCATGGAAAGTGTGTGTACTTGTGAACAATAAAAACCTATAATTAGAGGGATATATGAATACTCCATTAAAAATTCCTATATGGGATTCAACTATATAAGAAGGGAAATGTGGGTCCATACCCATACACCCCCAAAAATATAATACTCTTATTTTTGAAGAGATATGTATGAAATATGAGGTAGTGATAAAGGAGTTAAGGTGACTTAATACCAAAAAACTCAAATGAATAATTCCTCTAAAGGAAAATCCAGAAGGAGAAAATCATGATTATACTATAGATGTATTTTCTTAACATGAAGTAGTTGTTTTAAAATTAAGGAGAGGATCTAGTCTTTCAAAAATCATGGGGATCAAATAGCTAGCCTACCTGGACCTGATGGATGGATATTATCAGCAGTATCCTTCCCTAGGAAAACATCTAGTACCATGTCATGTGAGCCACCATAGTCTAATCCATTCATTTCATCAGCAATAGAAAGGGGAAGATATCCATATCATGATATACTTACTGCCACTGCTCAAATTTCCAACCAACTAACCATCCCATCATGATTTATAGAGTCCATTGACCCTCGAGTAGCTTGAATGTAGGCCATAGAGTTTCTATGGGCACTAGTAAAACCAGAAATAAAATCACGCCATAAATTTTTGAAATTGACTCCTCCTCCACCCAATATTGGGAACCCAAAATTCCTAACCTTCAATGGCACCAAGGACCTAAAATAATATCTACACCACTTTATATGCCGATATGGTCCAATAAAGGGAATCCTAAAAAAAATTCATCTATGTGAAGATTCTTTGTATAATCTTTGGATGAACCAATTTTTTCAGTTACATTGGTTTTCTATCTAGATCAATCATAGGTTTGGATAACCTCCCTTGAAAATTCCCCCTTAGTTTATCTCAAAATTGATAAAGAAAAAAATATTCAATCTCTTATATTTAAAATAACATGATAGGGATATATCGTTATATTTTATTGATATAAGGAAGGTCCTCACCTAATCCATTAACCTATAACTTTCCCCAGATGATTAAAAAGGTATCCATATTGAAACTCTTCTTGATGATTTAAAAAATCCGCTCATCCATGAAAATTACCTATGCGGGTTTAATTATATTTCAATAGTTGAAAAGAGGATGGAAGATTGAATTAAATATACTAATAAAAATCCTCATCCAATCCCAACAATCCCAAAAAATAGGGCTAGAAAATAACAAACAAGAACTGTTACACTTGAGATGGTTCTGATACCAGTTCCAACACCAAAACCTATGAAATATTACATAGTTTTTTCTATCAAATAACAAAAACAACAATAACAATGTATTAACTGAGATGGTATAAAAGTTTAGAGGTACAAACCAGGTATAGAATAGAAAAATAATTTTTTTTCATGTTAAAATGATAATCTAAATAGATATTTCATCACATATAATTTTTTTCTAAAGATATAAGGCCCCCGATATCATGATTAGATTTAACTCATAGATTTATCAAATTAATATCCCTAATTTTTTTTGGAATACTATATAGAAGTTATTTTACATTAAATACACCCCTTATAAGATGGTAGATACTAGAAAAGTTATGTTAGGTAAGCCACCAGCAAAAGTGTCTTATGTATATTCCATCCCACTAGAAAGAAACAGTGAATGAAAAGATATTCTGAAAAAAATGAGCATAGAATTTTGATGACTGGGTGGTAATAAAATATTGTTAATCGTACACATTCAATTATTCAGGAACAAATGAATAATCCAATTATAACACTATATTTTAAATAATTGAGGTTGTTCATTTGGCACGAACACTTTACAAGAGTTTTTATTATGAGAACTATCATTAACAACGTAAAAGGAATGTGATGAAAGAGAAGGATCACATTCCATGCCCTAATCTAATTTAATACCTCATATATTTCATTCCATCAAAACTAAAAGAATGGGAAACGCATTGAAAAAATGGTCCAACGGGCGATTCCCAACTAAATATTTCAAGAAGCCCCAACCCCTCAAATAGAATCGTCATCAAATGAAATTTTTTATTCAGCTCAATTAGTGCAATTAATTTTTTTATGCTTTATCTAATGAAGAATAAAAATATAAAAATATATTCCCCTTTAATAATTTGAGATAGAGAGTGATATAGAGAGATACAGGAAGCAGCTGCTAAGGACAGTGGGGTTGAGGAATATAAAGCTGATATGAAACTCATCATTCAGGTGACATTCCTTATTATACCATATAAACTATATATATCTAATGGTAAGAAATTAAATGGGATAAATAGGGGAATGAATCTACTCCAGATTCATATAAGGACCATTCAGGTCCCATCATACTAGAAAATAGATTGGAAAATTAGTCTTTTTTTGATAATCGTGATAATGTTGGAAAATATACCATATCTAACCCATAGATGACCAGTAAGTCTTAAAATTATTATATGGTAAGAAAACCACTAGCACAAGAAACCCTGGAACCTATGAATCATGAAAATGAGTTGCCTCATATAGGGAAGTGTAGACCTAAAGCCTATAATTAGGATATCTTGAAACATATTTCAATTGATTCAACTAAATTCCCAATCCTAGACTCTGATCATTTATAAATGGAGCTTGAAGAATCAATTATTTATTTTATGAAAATCCCTCATGAAATTGAAGTTGATTTATCTTATATTGAATTATATAGTATAGAAACTAACCATATTTTCTAACACATATTCATTTTCATCATAGAGAAATATGGGGACACTTCAATACAATGGAATATTATGAGATTATACATTTATATAATGATGTATGATGTTTATCTTCATTGAGATATCATTAACAATTGTTCTAGTATCAACCTCATTTTGATTTTAACCCTCCAATTACTGTTTTAATGGTTGTTTATTAGGTTAAAAATTTCAATGTCTTGATGATAAGACCATGGATTCACATACATGCAGTAGTACCTTCATTTATGAGACCAAATAATAACTTATATAAATATTACATCATTTTAGATGAACATTCAATACATATAATAATAATACATGCTGAAGGACCATAATGGTTTTGTGTCTTTGAAGACTCGATATATAATCAACTTATTTTTTAAAATATTCTAAATATCTCCCATAAAGTTCATCATATTTGTAACCATATAGATATATCATAGTTAGAACCATCTATAAAATCCTGGGGAAATGGAACATAAGAAAGGGTGACCTCAGATACTCAATAAGGGTAAACATAGGAGATATAAAAAATAAGAGATAATAAGATAATTATAAGAGTATGATGACACAATCAATTACATAATGTCAATGTAAATGATTTATAACCATAAAATCTTAGATCATAAACTCTAAATTTTGGTAATATCCAAAAGCATTATTAATAAGTGTTTTAAAATTGTAATCATCATTAAAGAGTCATAACATATGAACATGGTTATATAAGCATATTAATTCATAATCATGTGAAAACTACTTTTGAAAATTATTTCCATGTATAATCTGGTGAGTATATCTAGAAGTAATCATACCCAGTCATTAAAATGTGAACATAAACATTCCCAATCTTTTCCAAACATAATCTTGTGAGTACAACTAGAATAAATCATACCCACACATCAAAATGTGAACATATAAATTCGTAATAATATCCATTGTTATATTCATCATCTAATAATATATATATATATATATCACATTATCTAATGAATTGGAGTTCTATAATTTACCCCCTTCACATAATCATAATCTATTCACTTGTATATCACAATATCTTGAACACATTTATCATTTTGACATAACTTTAATTAAGGATAATAAATTGAGTTTCATCAACATTTAATCATAAAAATAAATAAAAATCTATAGATAGAATAAATATGTTGCAACACTATGAGATTTTAAAACAAAACTATGTTTGATAGCGTATAAAACACACAACACCAAGCATAAACAATGCATGAAATATT
Organism: Viscum album; assembly: GCA_963277665.1. Lineage (NCBI taxonomy): Eukaryota > Viridiplantae > Streptophyta > Magnoliopsida > Santalales > Viscaceae > Viscum > Viscum album. The sequence goes on from OY728125.1 coordinate 1,946,298,946, forward strand.
ATTACTAATTTTGACCATTATAACATAAACATTGTATTGGTTGGTATGAATTGTATTAACTGAAATATAAAAAATATTTAAATGACATAATAAATAAAAATAAATTGATTAATTCCTCAGAAATAAGTACTCAATATTTAGTAAATATTATTTTATGCTTCAAAAATATGTTTTCTCTAAAAAACAATTTTATTAATTTTTATGAGATAATATTATAATTAATTTATATCACATATATAATTATATTTTATAGTAATAATTTAATTTTTTAAATCATTATATCAATATTATTTTATGTTATAATTTTCATATTTTTCTCAAATGATTGATTTTATAGTTAATAGTGAAAAATATCGATTTTTATTGAAAAAAATTATTATTTCAAGAAATTACAATGTTATATTTTGTTTTAATATTATTTAAAAATAAAATTAATTATATAATATTATTAATAACTTAATTAATTTAATTATAATAAATTTAATTATTAAATTTTGTATGAAAACGTTTTTATACATAAAATGCATTTTTCTAAAAATCATTTTATCATTATGTATTGTATTTTAATTTTAAATTAATTACATACACTAATATTAATTGAATAATGAATAATGGATTCTATATTAATAATCAGGAGGTTCAAATTTAGAAAATATACCCATCTTGTTTTTTCATTTTGAATAGTTCCCATGCTAAATAAATGTCACGATGATAAGGGTAAAAAGGGTAATTAAGGTTAAAAATAATATTATAAGGACTAGAAAATGACCCTAACACTTGAATTAATTTCATTGGGTGAAACTATTTAATCCATGAACATCTTATATTTGAATATATGAGATTTTGGTAACATTTGACTTTGATTTTACCTACATATTATTTTATTTAAAGATAATTTAAAATTGACTTTCTATTTGTTTTATTGTCTTTAAATTTACAAAATAATGAAAAATAGAGGATTTTTTCGATTAAAAATAATAAATTAAAAGATAAATTATTATTTCATATCACGGTAATTTATTTATAATTTTTACAAATGAAATAATTACCTTAAACTCTCACACAACACTAACACAAAATTAATCTATTTAATATAAAATTTAAAAAAATGATTTTAAAAATACTTAAATTAATATAATTTTATTGAATTAATATTTCACAATATGTTTATATGTATATATATATTTGATATATTATTTAATTTTTAAAGGATTATATTATAATATTTCCTTAGTATAGATGTATTTAATTTCATATTAAATAAATATTGTCAAAAATAACATTAACAATATTTTATATAAAATAATATTTTTTTAAATTATTTAAAATTAAAAAAAAAACTAGAAAAATGAATAAAATATGGATTAAGACATCAAAAAATGGAATATTTATAGGTCATTATTTCCATTTATAGAAATATTCTTGACCATTAATGAGTAGAAAATGATAATGTTGGGGTACTAGTCAATGGGGTTAATGGGTGGGGGGGGGGGGGTTAAAACTAAAAGATAAGGCTGAAAAAAACAAAACATTTTCATATTTATTTTTTAATGATTTAGATTAACCCAAATATTATCTTATAAATCTATCAATGTGGATCCATTTAGACATAATATATAATTTATAATATTTAATACTTTTAAATTTCAAAGAATACCCCTCCTCTCCCATATAAAATGAAACCCCCTACCTTTATTATTTACACCACATAGAGATATATATCTCACAATAACCTATAAAAGTTACATTATAAACATCCTGATCAATTTTCTATAGGGTTTTTACCTTCTAAAAAGATAAACCCTAGGTCCCTTATGAGGATATCTAATGGATGTCTACCGAAGAATAGGTAATCGTCTTTATCGACTCTTTGTTGTTTAATTATTCTTATAATTCATTGAAATATACTATACCCATACTAAAATAATAAATCCAGAATAATGAATATGTTGTTCTATTATTATGATAATGGAAAAAACATATTCCGACTATTTTCCATCCTATGAAAAGAGAAAACATCGATTGTGCATATGTTTGACATACTGTCTCCACATAGCGGTGTAATTAATTTTTCATAACCACTTTACATGGATGGCTATAATTATTGAACTAATTAAATTATATTAGACTTATAATATATATACAAATATATATTTATACAGTCATATCTACATTCCCACATGCCAATCAATTTGAAAATGATAACGTTGCTCGTGCATACATGTGGACTACCACCTCCAAGAAGCACTGTGATATGTTATTCATTTATGTTTTACGTGAATGGTAATAATAAAATATTTAAGGAATATATATGATATATATGAAATAATAATTATTTTAATGGTTAATTATTATTTACATTTCATTTTTCCATCTGTCATCAAGTGAAAATAGCGTCCATGCGAATGCACAACTTACCATATCCATGAATAGTGTAATTCTTTTTTCTATCTCTATCATTTAAAAATAACTAAAATATAAATATATAATGAATATATATGATATTTATATAATTTTTAACATTTTATATATTATGTAACTATGATAAAATTAAAAGGATTCAAATTTCTAAACCAAAACATTCATGAAAAATGAAGCAGTTATCACCTAAAATAGTGATTTTAATTAATAATTATTAATAAATAGGTGATAAAAGGTTATAATTAAATCATATATGGTATCATATATATTATTATTTTTATTTAATTGATTTATAATATATATGTTTATTAAGTAGGATATTCAGACACATACAAAGGAGGTCAAACCTAAAGTAAGAGAATTCGTCTCAATTTTTATTCATTGTAGTGTATTTTATTGTTATTCACAAAATTTATTTTATATGGTGTATCTAAATCCAACTTTACATGATATATAATTATTATCCTTATGTTAAATATATTCAATGTTTCATTTATATTAATTATTTCATTGGTTTTAAAATTCAAAAGATACTAAAGTGGAAAGGATTTATTTCACAATCTCATCATTATTCTGGATTGTTTATGTTTAAGCCTCCTATAGGAGGATTATTTTATATTTCCATATTTAACCTATTATATATTATTATATAACAGTGATTTGTTATAATTATACGTTTTCCTTTAATTGTAATCTCTTTAACTACTTAAGATACTCAAATAATGTTATTGTGGAAAACAAACCTTGATTTTATACCCTGTCGAAAATATTTTTCATCCATGTCTATATTTTTAATAAATTATTTTAAATGATATTGTTTCTATTCAATTTAAAATATTACCCATGTTTTACTTTTACAAAATTGTTTAATTGTAAGATTCATATCATTTTCTGAACAAGGTACCTTTTAACTTTTCATTGAATAGTATGAAAGGAATGTTATTTAACTTATACATCACGTTTTTTTTTCTGGAGTCATGAATGCTTAATGATTTTAGGCATCCTCAAAATATTTACAAGGTTATTTTCAAAGAAAATGTAGTCCATAATATTCTATATTTTTTACATTTTTAAAAGTGGATTTCAAAATAAAAACAGTATCTTCCTCAAGATTGTTTTTAATGATATTTTTAAATATTTCTACTCATCAATGTAAATAACCCTTTAATTGACATATACTCTATTAGGGATATGTCATAATGAGACAATACTAATTCACATTCTATATGGATTTTTACTAATTTACCTAGGGAAAATATTATCATCTTTTTAATAGTTTACTAATATAAATTTTATACTGAATATGTCATTCACCCCTTAATATGATGAATTCATTAGACTTAGTAAGTAATGGGAGGGACCTGCTATGGCCCCTTGATGCTTAGGTATGTCAAATGAGACAGACTAGTTTGGTTATTTGGATAAATCATTACCCATTTCTGAAATATTTCTTGGAATAAGGTATTGATGTTATATTTATGTTGTCCAAAATTATTCACTCTATCATTACGAGATTACTTATTTATGTCCATGTTATTATTTGGATTGTTATGATATCCATGTATTTGTTTCAAAATAATTTGATTAGATATATGGAATTACTTGATAATAATTTATTCATTCTATATTATTCATTTTACTCAAGTTATTGATTAAATGAAATGTTTTTTATTAATTTACCTTTACATATTGATTATTCATTAATTACTCATGATAAATTCCACAATATGTAACACATATTATAAATACCCTGACCCAAATAGCCCAGAGCAGATTCCATAATTTATTAAATTGAAATTATTACATGTAATTACATCTTAAATGACAAAATAGTTTAGTTGTCTTGGAAAACTAGATACATATTTGAAATTAAAAATACATTTTAGACATAAAATACCAAAATTAGTTTCTCTGAGAAAACTTTTATTTCTCTTAGAATAACCCCACATATTAATCCTAATAAACTTATTAAAAACTTGGGGAAGAATAAAACATAATAGAGGGGTGAGATCTGATGCTCAATAAGGGTAATAATACAATGGAATCTACCATACTAATATAAAAGTAATAAGGTAAGGTGGATAACTAAAAAAATGTCATCAAAACATAATTTTGAGCATAATATGGCACGAATAAAATCTGGTAAAATAATTCCATATAAATAATCACATTAGAATAATACTTAACCCAAGAAATTATAATAGTCAAATAATTTAATGTATTATCAATAACTAATATCATAATGGGGGAACACATGATTATGGAAATCATGAACATACCATCAAGGAATTGGGTAAGAAGTCTACATATATGGGTAAGAACTCATCCAAAATATTTTCTAGGATATATAATGATACCTACTGATGCATTGAGGGTATATAAAAGACTCCCTCGATACATAATATGTACAATAAATTCCTCATATAATAGGGGTGAAACATCATCAGTGTATTCATTCATATTGAAACTATCACATGAAATATAAATAGTTTCCCCAATTACTAAAAAGAATCATAAACTATTCAGAGTAATATAGATAATGGTTATAAAAAAATATATCCACACTCAAAATGATCATACACTATTAAATAACATATGGTATATGGTACTATAAGAAATCATCCTCAGTTAAGAATATGAAATTAACATAAGGGTTACCCATGGAAATAAATGGGTATCGTAATCATTTAACAAGGAATAAAAATTCAATGTATCCTATTGGTGTAAATAAAAGAATGGATTTCAATCATAAATGTAAAATATAAATATTTAAAGATAATTTATTTCAAACTGAAGTGAAAACCTATAAAAATAGTTTTATGAAAATTTATAAATGATCCACTTCAGTACAATTTTAGTGAAAATATAAATTAGTATTTAAAGAAGAAAAAGGAATAAATATATTCATAAAAACAGAAATTAACTAAGGTATCTTTTAATGATAAAAATTTTGATTTTAGAAAAATAAATTTTTCTCAAAACAGATTATTGAGTGTACTTTAAAATGGGCAATAAATTGGTAAGTTCTCTTTAATCAGGCATGATTTTTGTGTGGAATTGAGAAAGGAACCTCATAAAACATGTATTACCCCATTAAGGAAATAATAATTGAGATAGATACATATGTTTGGCACATAAAAATAGAATTTAGGATGATTACATAAGATTAATTAAGAATTAAATTGGTTTAAAGAGAAATAAATCATAATTCAAAGGAAAAAATGGGGGTTCAGAGAGAATCCATTACACCATGTTTGAAAGCGTTCTGTACATATTATTAATGTAATGAATAATCAAATTAGATTCATTAATTACTTAATTAAGAAAAAATTCAACCTATATTTTTTTATTATAATTTTATTATGTTCGTGTATGTCTTTTTTGATGAGTTATAAGATTCAATTTTTTTCCACAAAATTGTATGTTTTCTTGGGTTTTCATGATCGGTTCGATTGTATACAAGTATGGAAGTTCATGTAAAATGGGAATATTTATACATAATTTAAATTATATGTTATTAATGAAAATTCAGTAGTTTTAATGATATTATATATCATTTGGTTATATGGTATGAGAATTTTTCTTTAGATAAAACATTAATGAAAATGATATAATTTATTTTGTTGGTTTTTATGTCCATCACAAACTTATATCATTTTATATAATATAATTTTTATATATTGGGTCCAAAACATTATATAAATTATAATATGTATAATTAAATCTTATTTAACCATAAAAATGGTTTTATATCTTTCCTTTAAGGAAGTAATTTAAAATGAAAATGCATCATCCACAATGGTGGTAAATCGGCATATCACAGATGATGTTTTCATTATTAGAATAAAATGGAGAGGATAAGGGGTTTGATGATGATTATTCCATTAACAAAATAAAATTATAGTATATATAAGATACTGGAGTTATCATTCATGTTTGGATAGATGATTTAATGAATGAATAATAAAATAAAAGTAATTAAAAGAAAACGATAGAGGATTTTACCTCTTGTACAACGTCTCCTTGAGAACCTCCTTAAAGAACTTGGGATTGGTCCTTTCGTGAGACCAGAAAGACCAAAACTCATAGAAGAAGTGTGGGAGATAATTTTTCAGAATATAATAAGGATCCAAATCTTATAATGTTTAAGGATAAGGGGTGGAGAGGGGTGGTATTTATAGTGAAGGATATGAGTGTTTGTTTTGTTATTTTATTCATTAGTTTATTATTTTGGCTCAAGGCTATCAATATTATGGATTCTTGTAGATAAATACAGTAATTAGAGGATGTTATTTTGAGATAATTTCCACTTACCTCATCCATGACTCAACCATTAATCAAAAATTTGTTTATTTACTTAAAATGTTAAATATCACAAATTACATTATTTCACTATTCACGAAAAATTCAACTATTTTAGAAAAATATAAAAAAACACCCAAATTTTTTCTGATGCTTAGAATTCAAAAATTGAACCCATTTTATGAATATAATTTTCTAAATATGAGAAATTTAATTTTAAAATAAAATCACCATTTATTAGGAAAGTACTGATTTTAATTTTATAACCGATTTTATAATACTTTGAAAATTTAATTATAGTCTCATTAAATTATATTATAATTAAAATGAAAGAAAATATTAATTTATGAATATATTTTATAAAAATATATTTTATTTTAAATCAATATATTAATTAAAAATTTTAAATGAACATTTACGCTTCACAACAAATACCAACATTTAATTTATCATTTTTAAAACATTTATTTACTTATTCTGCAATGTAAATAGATCATATTATCATTAATGAGTTACATAAATTTTATTTATATTTTCATTGGTGAGTTTATGATTCTAATGGCCATATTATAATTTTTTGGTCTCATCACTATTCCAACCAAGATGAAACAATAGGCTTTTAAAGTACAAATGTTTAAAAGATTGAAATGGTTTTGTATCCAATATAAATTTGATATTTATTCCAATGAAATAAATTTTATTGATTGATGTATTATTTATCTAATGTTCATTTAAAACAAATTTTAATTATATTTTTATATTATAAATTATTTATATGAAATTTCAAATTTCAATTATAATGTTCTATTTTTTTTATCATTCATCAAAAAAAGAAACATATCAAAAAAATTACAAAAAATTATCCATAGTAAATTTTGATATTATGATTTCATAAAATGAACATTATTTTGTAAAATAAAATTTATAAAAGTTTCAAAATATATAATTAAAACACGTGCTTTATTAAAATGTGGTAAAATTTTCTTTGAAAAGTATATATTTATATGCTTAAAATGGTTTTATTCTTATTTTTTGACTATAAAACTCATTGTCTTAATTTGAAAACATTTTATTGAATATGTAACATTTAATTATTATCATTTACTAATAGTTATTAATTTAATCTATTAAGATATAATTCTTTTGTGATCATAAAAATAGTTTTTTTATAAAAACATAAAATTTATGTCCGATTGGTTTTTATTTCCATTTATAATTAATTGGTAACCTATGAATTCATTTTATAAACCATTTTAAACTATATTTTAATAATTTTAATAATTTATTTTATTCCCACCATACTAATGACTAGTTTATAACTATTAGAATTAAATAATAAAATTTAATCATCTGTTTAAGATCTATGTTTTGTGTAATGTAAGTTATTGATGATGTTAAATTTAAAAAGAGGCATACTATAAAATCTTGGGCTATTACATTCCCACCTCCTTCAATAAATTAGACCCTCAAAATTTTTAAATTTAACTTCTAAAATCAAAGGTTTATACTTGAAAATTTCTCTGTGGAAATCCTACATCATAAATAGTATTAATAAAAAATTCACTTAATAAGAGTGTAAGGGAACTGTGAAGGTCACATCCATATTAGGCATTAGAATAGGATTAAATTATATAAAAGTAAATTTTTTGACATTCATGAAAAATATATCTATAAATTTGTAAGGGAGAGTGATAGAGATCATGTTCGATATAAATTTAATCATTAGAAAATTGTAAATTTTGTGATCAGATAAAAGACAATATATTTATCAAAAAGAAAAGTAAACATATATCATTTTAAAAAAAAATCCATTTCTTATATTTGAGGTTTTTTTACTATACAGATGATAAATTTAGAAAACAAAATTACTTTATTCCATTCCATGTTATAATCTCATCTTTTGGTTGTGATTTGATCTACCTATACTCCATTTCTTAAATTAAATGATGGATATTCAAGAAAAATTTTAATACCTGATGAACTTTTATAAATCATAAGATCCAAAATCAATTCAATCATCCTTTAAATGTTTAATAAAAAATGGTTGGAAAAAGTCATCAAATATGATAAATCATACTTTACTCTTAATCAATAATATCCTTAATCTATTATATAAGTAGTCAAACTTAAGAATCATAAAAAATATGTATGTCCAAATCCAAATACAAAAAAAATTATATGGAAGGTAACTAAATTTATAAAATCATCTTAACATGAGATTTCCCCAAATAATATATCTCTTATTCTAAAATAATAAATAAATGAATAACTTAATATACATTAAACCTTTATGAAAAATTACATGCTTCCATATATAAAATCTCATGTTATTGAATATATTTATTAAATCAAAACATATAATAATTCCATCATAACATAAACTATAAAATCACTAACCACCATCAGGGTCCCCAATACAATACCATAAACCTATATTTATTATTATATCAATATCAATAACATATTTAGGTTCATATTTCCCAATTATTTTGTTTCCTAGAATATCAAATTATAATATAATTACTTCTCTTGATTACTGATGTTATTAATCACATGCTTCCAATTTCTTAATGAAAAATTTCAGAAGTACAATCCTCATAAATATAATGATTATTATAACTAGATAATTATTAATAAAATAGTCAACTAACTTAATTATTGCATCCAAAAAACAGAATATTAATCATGCCACTTCATCTATGGTAGTAGAAAAAGAATAAACATAATCCATTATCCTCTTTTGGGGTTTATTCCTTTGACACATGAGATATTGATTTGTGTGGAGTCTCATATTACTTTGGTTGAATCATTTCACATTTGAAACCATTTTATCACCCATGAAATCATAACTATGGTGGAATTTCTCTCCAACCTTTAAGCACACTCACATTTCTTTTAAGAAAGTACTAGGTTGTTTCTTTTCACTATTACACATGTGAGAAACTACTTCATTATCTAATTTCCTTTATCTAGCTATTTACTATTTGTAATATTGTTCTTATAATTCCCATATAATACATACAACTTAGATAATTATTTATTTGTCTTATTATCACATTATACTAAATTATAATATTATAATAATGTTTAGGGGCCTTTTTCCTGATAAATATTGGAATAATACCATAAAATATTTGATCCTTATTACTCTTTGGATTATGTGCATTGATGAGGTTCCCATTCCTTCTATGAGGTTCCATTTCCATATGACAACATACACTATATTAAATCATATCATTATAAAACACACTTTAAAATTCCAAAACTAGTTAATTAAATAAAATAAAAATGAAAAATTTATGCACAGATAATGTCATAAACATAGTTTGTTTGGAATTTTATTCTATAGTTATTATAGAATTCATTATTATGGTTATGGTCCCCAATCTTGGATTTCCTAAATCTAGCTCCTATGGTTTCTACTAAACCTCATATGATTCCAACTATAAAGAACCCACCCTAGTATCCGAGAGATGGTTCCTTACATTATTACATTGTCATGATTATAACGAATCACATCCTAAAGGACTTAATAGTTTAGTAGTCTTGGAAAACTAGATACATATTTTAAATTATGAATACATTTAAGACTTAAAATAAAAAAATTATTTTCTTTGATAACACCATTATTACCAATAGCATAACCCTTCATATCAATCATAATAATCTTTTTCAAAACCTACGAAAGAATAAAACATTATAAAGGGGTGCTCTCTGATTCCCAATAAGGGTAATAATATAGTGGAAGTAGTCATAAATAAAAATAAACAAATAATTCAAGGTGGATAAATAAAAACAATCCATTAAAACAGTAGCTTGAGCACAACATGGGAAGAATAAAAGTTGTTCAAATAATGACATATAAATAATCAGATGAGAAATATACTTAACTTTGGATATTATACTAGTTTAATAATCAGATGGATTATTAATAAATAATCTCATATTGATGGAATTAATTATATGGGACATTATGAACATGACATCAAGGCCTCATCCAAGAAGTATACATAAATGGGTAAGGTCCCATCCAAAACCCACTCTAGTTTGTCTCATGAGACCGACAGATGCATCGAGGGGCTATAAAAATCTGTAAATAACACATACTACGTAAAATTCATTCCGAACATGAGATTGGTGAAACATAACAAACATTTTTTTTCATAATCAAACTAGCTAATGAAATATAAATAATTTCCCCAAAAATTAAAAAAACAAAAACTATCGAGAGTAATATGGATAATGGTATCAAGATTGAACATCCCTAGTAAAAATGATCCTAAATAATTCAATAAAATTTGGTATATGGTGTCATAAGATATATACCTTAATTATTCATTATAATTTTACATTAGGGTTACCCATGGAATGAAATGAGTATCATAGTCAAGTCATAAGGGATAAAAAATTAGCGAATCATGATTGTGTAGAAGAAAGAATGGATTTAAATCATATAAGGACTTTAGTAATGGAAAATATGCATATATCACGATATTTTATTTCTAGGTGAAGTGAAAACATGTCCTAAGTGTTTTTAAGAAACATGAGAAATTGTCCACTTCATTGCTGTTTAAGGGAAAACATTGAAGCGTATTTAAAGTGGACAAAGGCATAATTGTTTTAATAAAAATAGAAATGAACTAAAATAGTTTTTCATGATAAAATGTGTGATTTTAGAAAAATATTGGTTTCTTAAAACATATTATGGATTTTACTTGAAAATGGGTAAGAAATTGGGAAATTCCCTTTAATTAGGCTTTCTTTTTGGGTGAAATTGAGAAGGTAACCATACAAAACAAGTAATTACCTGTCAAATAAAGAATAATTGAGAGGAGTAATTATATTTGGAATATAAAAACAGAATTTATGAGGATTACATAATAAGACTTAAGAATTACATTTGGGTAAATAGAGAGAAAGAACAACCTAAAGGAAAAATTGGGGTTTAGAGAGAATCAATTCCCTTATGTCTAAAGAAGTTATATACTTCTTCTTAATATCCTAGATAATTAGATTAATTAATTAATTAATAAATAAATAAAATCATAATTTTTTTTGATTTATTATACTTTTATTAATTTCATGTATGTACTTTTTCTTGAATTATAATATTCAATTTCATCATTTTAGAAGTGTTCGTTTTCTTGGGTTTTCACGATCAGTTCTCTTGTATACAAGTATGGAAGTTCATCTAAAATAGGAATATTTATCCATAATTTAAATAATATGTTATTAATTAACTCATATAAAACTAAATTATTTTAAATATCATTTGGTTATATAGTATGAGAATTATTCATTAGATAAAATATTAATGAAAATAATTTAATTTATTTTAGAAGTTTTTACAACCATAAAAAACTTATATCATTATATTTAATATCATATTTATATATTTATTATAGAAATTTATATAAATTATAATATTTATAATAAAATATGATATAACCATAATAATGGTTTTATGACCATTCATGAATGCAATAATGTAAAAATGAAAATGAATTGTCCATTATGGTGGTAAATCAACACATCATGGATGATGTTATAATTTTTATAAAAAAAGGGAGAGGGTAATGAGTTTTATGATGGTTATTATGTTAACATAATAATGTTTAAGTATATATAATATACTAGATTTATCATGCATATTTGGATAGAGGAGTTAAAGATAAGATAATAAAATAAAATAAAATAAAATCAATTAAAAGAAAATGATAGAGTATTTTACGACTTGAATAATAAAATCAATTATAAATAAATAATATCATACTGAAGTAATTAATAACGCGATACATCATGAACATACTGTCAAGGCCTCATCAAGAAGTCTATAAATATGGGTAAGGCCTCTTCCAAAACCTAGTCTAGATTGTCTCATGAGACATACAAATGCATCAAGGGGCTATAGAGGGCCACATCCAAAACTTACTAAGTCAAATTCATTACTTATATGAAATGAGTGAAACATAATAAAAATATATTTTCATATTAAATCTACCTTATGAAATTTAAGTAATGTCCCCAATCATTAAAAAAACATAAACTATATAGAGTAACATAGAGAATAGTATTAATAAAGAACATCCCTAGTCAAAATGATCCTAAATAATTCAATAAAATATGGTATTTGGTATAAAAAACAATCAACCTTAATTATGTATAATAAATTGACATAAGGGTTACCCTTGGAAAGAAATGAGTTTCGTAATCATGTCATAAGGGATAAAAAATACGGTATCATAATAGTGTACAAGAATGAATGGATTTAAATCATATATGGACATTATTAATAGAAAATAGGCACATATAATAATATTTTATTTCTAAATGAAGTGAAAATATGTAAAAAGTGTATTTAAGAAACATTAGAAATGAGCCACTTCAGTGCAGTTTAAGGGAAAATATTGATGAGTATTTAAAGAGGAAAAAGGCATAATTGTTTGCATATAAATATAAATAAACTAATATAGTTTTTCCAGATAAAAAGATTGATTTTAGAAAAATATTGGTGTCTTAAAGAATATTATGAATTGTACTTGAAAATGGGTAAGAAATTGGGAAATTCCCTTTAATTAGGCTTACTTTTTGAGTGAAATTGAGAAGGGATCCTTATAAACCAAATATCACCCTATGTAATAAAGAAAATTTGAGCTAGGTACATATATATGGAACATACAAATAGAATTTAAGAGAATTAAATAATATTAATTAAGAATTACATTTGGGTAAAGAGAGATAAAGAATCACCTAAAGGAAAAATGGGGGTTTGGAGAGAATCCATTCCCTTATGTCTGAAGGCGTTCTTTACTTGTGCTTAATTTCTAGGATAAACTGATTAATTAATTAATTAATTAAATATTTAAATAATAACCTACTAAAAATATATTTTATTTATTATAATTTTATTAATTTAATGTATGGACTTTATCAAGAGTTATAATATTCAATTTCATCGTTTCAGAAGTGTTCATTTTCTTGGGTTTTCATGATCGATTATCTTGTATACAAGTATGGAAGTTCATGTAAAATAGGAATAGTTATCCATAATTGAAATTATATGTTATTAAATAACTTTAAAAATATTAAATTATCTTAAATATCATTTGGTTATATGGTATGCAAATGATTCATTAGATAAAATATTAATGAAAATAATTTAATTTATTTTAGCAGTTTTTATAACCATAAAAAACACATATTATTATATTTAATATCATATTTATATATTGGTTATAGAAATTTACATAAATTATAATATTTATAATAAAATATGATATAACCATAATAATAGTTTTATGACTATCCTTAAAGGTGGTAATAGAAAAATGAAAACGCACTGTCTATGATAGTGGAAAATTAACACATAATAGATAATGTTTTCATTTTTAAAACAAAAGGGAGAGGGGAAAGAGTTTGATTATGGTTATTCCATAAAAATAATAAAATTAAAGTAAATATAATATAATGTATTTTTCCATACATTTTTTGATAGAGGAGGTAAGGATAAGATAATAAAATAAAATAAATTATTAGAAAATGAAATGGGATTTTTCCTCTTGTACAATGTTGACTTGAAAATATGCTTAAGAAACTTAGGATTGGTCTTTTGGTGAGACCAATAAGACATAAAAGTGGGTAATAGGTTTTAGAGATGAATTTATTATAATATAAGAAAGCTACAAATCATATATTATGTGAGGAAAAAGTGTGGTATTTATAGTGGAGGAGAGGTGTGTTTTTTGATTATTTTATTAAATACATTTTTATTCTGGATAAATACTACAAATATTATTTATTTTTGTGACTAAATACAGTAACTAGAGCATGTAAATTTTATATAGTTCCCACTTACATCATCCATGACTTAAAAATTCATTTATTTACATAAAATATTAAGTACTGTCAATTACTATATTCCACTATTCACAAAAATTCAACTATGTATGAAAATACCAAAAATTATACATAAATTTATTTTAATTTTTATATTTTATAAATGGAATCCATTTTATAATTTTTTTTATATTAAAAATTTAATTTTTAAATTAAATCAACATTTATTGGAAAAATAGTGATTTTAATATTATATCTGATTTTACAACACTTTGAAAAATTAATTATGGTGTTATAAAATTTTATTATAATTATATGGAAACAAATATTAAATTACAATTCTATTTTATTGAAAAAAATATTTTAAATAATTAATTTAATTATAAAATTGTAAGTAAACATTTACATTTCACAAAAATACCCACATTAATTTGTCATTTTTAAAAAAATTATTTACTTATTCCTTGATATAAATATAGAATATTTTCATTAATAAGATACCTAAATTTTATTTATAATTTTAAGTGTGAAATTATTATTCTAATGGACATATTATAATTTATAACGGTCACATCACTATTCCAATAATATGAAATAAATAGTTTTTAAGGAATTTTTTTCCAAAGATTGAAAAGATATTATATACAATTTCAATGTAAAATTTATTCCAATACCTAAATTTGATTTATTTATTTATTATTTATCTAATTAAAATTTCAAAAAATTAACTTAAATTATAAAATTATAATTTATTAAATGAAAATTCATTTTCAATTAAAATGCACCATTTTTTACTATTCATCAAAAAATAAAACATATCAGAAAAATACCAAAAATATAACTAAAGTAAAATTTGATATTACTATTTAAAAGTTAGTTTTATTTTTTTTAATAGTATAAATGATTTGAACATTATATTTAAAACAGGTTAACCATTAATATATGGTAAAATTTCATTCTATAAAATATATATTGTATGATTACAAATTGTTTTAATCATATCTCAAGCCTATAAAACTCATTAATTGAATTTAAAAACATTTGATTTAATTTGTAACATTTCATTATTATCTTTCTGTAACAGTGATTAATTTAATGAATTAAGATAAAATTCCACTGTGTTCATAAAATTAGTTTTTATAACAACACATAATTTATGTTCAATTAGTTTTTATTATCAATTTTAATAAATTTGTAACTAATGAATTCATTTTGTAAACATGTGTAAACTATATTTTCACAATTTACTTAATCATATTCATTACCTCTATTCCATCTACTAGGTTATAACTATCACAATTAAATAATAATAATTAATAATTTGTTTAAGCTCGATATTCTATGTAAAAAGGAAAACCTGAAGCCCAAGAGATAACCTGTCACATTTGGAAAGGTCATAGTGCTTCAAACCAAATCTAAATGGAGATAAGGGTGAAATTATTACCATTGGCCAACATGATGTCCTGGTTAGTATGAAATTATTTTTTTCCAAAACCATTTAGTGGATAAATATTATGTTGATTTTGGTAATCATATTATAGTATCAAATATTTTTTAAATTTTTGGATTTTGAGGTGGTTATTTTATTTTTTGGAGACATTTTATTGGGTTAGGATATATATAACCTCCAGGTTTAACGTACGGGATTATTTAAGAAGAATGCTATTAATTTTTTAAATGTGTAATTTGAAGGGTATAAGATAAATTTTTTGGATAAAAATTAATTTAATGATGAGTTTATTGAGGTTATTTGAGATATAGGTTATTGTTTTGTGAAATAATATACGGTTAACCCTTGACGTTACCGTGGAAAGGTTGAAGTAAAATTTAATATCTCTTTACAAGAATGATTATACAATTTTGGTATTATATTACCTTATGGTGAACATTTTATTTTTAGTAAATATATAAGGAAAATATGAATAAATTGAGATCATTTTCTTTATTATGTGGTTCATTTGATGTTAATTTTTGTGCTCTATGAATAAAAAAATTCATCATGAATACTCATTATGTGGAAAAAAGGATGAGACTATGGTAAAAATGATTAAAGGATGAAATTTTAGGTTTCAAGTAATTTTTTTCCTTATATTATTATCCTACATGGAATTGAAATTTATATACTATAAGAAAAGGATCTTGGAACAAATAAATTCTCCCAATACCATAATTTTTTATGAATTGATGGTCTATTCACCCATCACAGATCTGTGGTTTTGTAGTCATTAAATTTATACTAACCATTTTATCTATCACTCTTTATTAATCATTGGATATTACATTTATCTCTCATGTACATATATTTACTTATCACTAATATGCTCCCATTTGGAACCTAATTTTTTAGTGACCTTCATACATCCCCTTCTCACCTTTTAAGAGGATGTTTTATTAACCATTTTTAAGATGTGGGGTTTCCACAAAAGAATATTAAAATATTACACTTTTGACTACTGAAAATAAGATTAAATTGAATAGTTATAATTTATTAATGGGTGGGGATGTAACACCCTGATATTTTAAAACACCACTATATTTAATAGAGTATATAACATGCAACCCCATGTTTAAACAAACCATAAAATATTATTATGTAAATGTGAGCATTATGACCTAAATATTGAATTAGTGGGTAAAAATAGTATTAACTAAATTATGGAATATATATATGAAGTAAATTATCAGTACAAATTAACCGGTTAATTTTTAGGAAATAACTATTCAATTTTCAGTAAATATTATTTTATTTTTTAGAAATGTGTTTTCTTAAAACATGATTTTTACAGCTTTTTGAAATAAAATATTATATTTAATTTCTAGAATATATATAAATATTTTTTTATAATAAATATTATAATTTTGAAATTAAAATATTAAAATTATCTTATAGTTTTTTTTAATTTCTTTTGAAATGATTGATTTTCCAATGAATAGTATAAAAATAATTTTTATTGAAAACAGTATTTCTGTTTCAATAATTCAAAAATTTCCATTTTAATTTAAAATAAATTAAAAATTAATTTTATCCTATTATATTATTCAAAATCTAATTATGTTCACTCTAATGAACTTTATTATATAATTTTTTATAAAAACACACTTATATAGAAAAAGTTATTTTTCTGAAAAATAGTTGTTTATTTAGTTTTTCATTTTTATTTTATACTAATTTTCGCTAATTATAGAAACTGAAGATTTAAAAGTGGATTAAATATTTGGATTTTTTTATCAATTTTTTTAAATAGACCCCTTTTATTTTTTTTCATTATGAATAATAACCATAGTAAATACTTTTTAAGGCTGTAAGGGTAAATAAAGGAATTAAGATTACAAATAATATGATAAGGACTATAAAATAAATCTAAAACTTGAAAAATATTTATTTGATGAACCCATTTCATCCATAATAATCCAGTATTTAAATAAATGAGTTTTTTCTAATTGTATGTGAGGTTTACCATTATTTTATTTTATTTAATGAAAATTAAAAAATGTCATTAAATTTGTTTTATTATATTTTAATTTTGGAGATAAGGATAAACAGAGCCTATGTTTGATTATAAATAATAATTTTAAATATAAATTATTATTTTATCAATTTAATCTATTTCTAATGTTTAATAATGATATAATTACCCTAAATGCTAACATAACACATACATAACATTTATTTAAATGTAGGAAATTAAAATAAAGGATTTTAAAACACCAAAATTATTATAATTTGAATGAATTAATGAGTACCAAATTTTTTAAATATCTATAAGATATTTTAGGAAAATTTTAAAGGATTATATTCAAATTAACCATTTGTACTAATTTATTGAAACACATATTAAAGGAATATTAGAAAAATAGAATTAATAATATTTTATAAAAAATAATTTTTTTAAATTGAATTAAAATTCATAAAAATACTAAATTCATCCCAATAAATAAGATATGGTTTAAAACATAATAAATTATTTATATTTTATTGGATAAGATGATTTAAACTCATTTTTTTATTATATTATAAATTTATAAACTTTTATCAATTTGGACATAAAATATAATTTATATTAGTTTAATACTTTAATAAATTCCAAGAATACCACTCCACTCACATTTAAAACAACAATCCTAACCTCTCTTCCTTACAGAACATTGAGAAACTTATATTGAAAAAATAATACCCAATTACTTTATGAAAATATTTATAAATGTTCTCGTGGTTTTTTTTCAAAACACCAACCATAGGTCTCTTAGGATGTTATCTAAAGGAAGTCTACCAATGAATAATTAATTGTCTTTGTAAAATATTTCTTTTTAATTTATTATTATACTTCCTCTAAAATGTGATGTACACATAATAAAATAATAAATACAGTATCATAAATAAAATTATATTTTATTATGAATATGATAAAATTATATTATATATCTTTTCTATCCTATAAAAAGTGAAAACATCTCTCGTGTGTACGTATGACTTATCGCTTCCAAGTAGCAGTGTGATTTTTTTTTCAACAGAACTTTACATGGATGGTCATGAAGACGAACCAAATGAAATTATATGATATTTATGAAATATATATACTTATGGAATTATAATATCATATATACCTGCTTACCTTCTAATCCATTGGAAAATGATATCATCACTCATGCGTACGTGTGGACCACCACCACCACAAAGTGATATGTCCCGTCATTCATTTTGGCATTAAATGTAAGTTTATAAGGATATATTAAAAGAATATATATGATATATATGATATAATAATGATTTTATAATGGTAAATCGTGATTTATATTTCTTTCAATCAATCATTCGAAAAGTGAAAACAACGTTAATGAATATATATGAACTACACTCTCCATGAATAGTGTAATTCATTTTTTCATCACTATATTTTTTGGATAAATATAAATACATATATAATGAATATATATATATAATATTAAATCATTATTAACATTATATATTTTATGGAACTATAATAAAAGTAAATGGATTGAAATTTCCAAACAAAAACATACATGAAATACAAAGCAGTTATCTCTCGGAATAATGATTTTAATAAAGAATTATTAATAAACCTGTAATAAAAGGTTATAAGTAAATCATATATTATAATATATATATGAGTTTGTTTTAGTAATTTAAGTATAATAAATCTATATTTATTAAATCAGAGGTTTGAAAATATTTAAAGGCAGCCAAACCTGTGGTAAGGGATTTTATTTCAATTTCCTTTTATTAAGATATAATTTATTTTTATTCACCAAATTTATTTTATATGGTTTATATAATGCTACATTGAAATAATATATCATTATTCTCATAATTTTAATGATATTTAAATTTTCATTTGATTTTAATCTTTTATGGGGCTTATGATTTAAATGTTACAAAATGGTATGATTTTATTCCACAATCTCATTATTATTTAGGATTGTTTTCACTTATGTCACTTATGGGATAATTATTTTATATTTCCTTATTAAACCCAATATATTTTATTCTATTTTAGTTATTTATGAAAATTATTAGTTTTCAATTTATCTTTATCTCTTTATATAATCAACATACCAAAATAATATTTTTAATGAAAACAAACTTTGTTTTCGACTTAGTCGACAATATTTTTATTCCATATACACATTTTATTTAAAATGTTTAAAGAATATTTTTAATATTATATTAAATAAATCTTTACCCATTTATTAATTTTAATAAATGGTTTAAAAATAATATTACTATCAGTTTCA
Source organism: Viscum album (assembly GCA_963277665.1). Lineage (NCBI taxonomy): Eukaryota > Viridiplantae > Streptophyta > Magnoliopsida > Santalales > Viscaceae > Viscum > Viscum album. Next base: position 1,946,319,259 of record OY728125.1, read on the forward strand.
GAAAAAGGTACTTTTTTGAATTTTAATATAAAAGTACGAATGAAATGTTCTCAATAACATATACATCATGAATGATATTTCTCTCTATAAAAATTACTAAATTATTTAAAATATACTAAAAAAGGTTACATGATAATTTTCAAATAATATTTTTTCTATAATATTATTAATATTTTTATTTATTAAAACTGGATTTAAAAATAAAAATGGTATCTCCCTCAAGAATGTTTTAATGATCTTTTTATGATATTTATACTAATCACTAAAAATAACCCTTTATTATAAAAATACTCAACCATGGATTTGTTGTAATGATACCATTATTATTAATTTTCTAGATGGTTTCTAAAACGTTTGACTGGGGAACATATTAACATTTTATATTACAGTCTTTCAATAAGAATGTTCATTTTGATTTTTTTTCATCCCTATTATATGATAAATGAATTATAATTATTATGTGAATGTAAGGACCTACCATAATCCTTATATTCATCGATAAGTCTCATAAGAAAAAAGATTTTGAGTATTTGGATGACTCCTTATTCATTTATATAATATTACTTGGAACGAGGCCCCGATGATATGTTTAAGATGTCCAACATTATGCATTCCATAATTATGATAATAGTTATTACTAACCATGTGATTATTTGAGTAGTTATTATATCCATGGGTAAGTTTCTTTCTCAAGTGATTAGTTATATGTAATTATTTTCACAACATTTTTTTTCCAAATTATTCCTTTTGATAATGTTATTGATTAAATGTATTTTTACGTTACTTACCTTACCATATTGATTATACCTTATTTACTCATGATATATTGTATTGTATGTAACCCTTACTATAAATTTGATCCCACTACTTATTTTATATCATTTCCACATGATATAATGAAGGAATATTTGAATTAGTTCAAGGATGAATAATATTTAATTTAACCATGTTTTATTTTAGATTTTCAAATGTAATGTGTTGTTAAAGTATCTATCTAGTTTACCAAGAATAATAAAATATTCGGCCCTTTGGGATGCGATATATTATATCTTATTTAGATGTAATAATGTATCCACTAGATATGGGTTATTGGGTTGGGATTTTTAGAGTTGGTATCAGAGAATTTTTAGTAGAAACCTTCCGAACTATATTTAGGAAAACATAGAATTTAGAAAATAACATTTTAACTAACTTTGAGGATAAGTATAAGAACAATATAATATCCTAAAGTTTTTGAAAGGCAGAAATTATGTGGTTTTCCTAAAAATAAATCCCTATATGTATAATAAAAGTGTAAATTTCTTTATCATATATGAAGATAGGGGAAATTACCCCAAAAATATTTGGCCCAATATATATTGGATACATTCTAGTTCTTGGGGAGTGCACCCTTACTACATACCTGGTTTGACACTCTTGGGTGATATTCTGAGGTTAACTTAGATTTTAATTGTAAACAATTTTTAAGTATTAAGAGAAAATAACCAAGGATAACCTAGGTTTAACCAAAGGTATCATTAAGTAAAAATATATTTCCTAATTTAAAACCCATATAAATGATATTTCATGATTTTCCCCTAAGATTATTGTTGCTCATACTATGATTTTTGGTTTCAGTCAAATAGAATGTACCAGAAGGAACCATGTTAATATTGAAAGTGATAGAAAATTTGGTTATTATGAGAAACCATGTGGGATGATTGCTAGAGTGTAATATATTTTTATTATGATTAATCAGTTGTCACAATATATGATTAATAATATTCATCTTAAATAACACTCAAAATCACTGAAGAAGATAAGTTTTAATTAAACTGATATCCCGAGTAGTACAGACCATGGAGGGAAGAAGCCACAATTTCATTAATGTTAGAAATTTTGAAAGAGACCACATAGAGAAGGCCATAATGGAATGATAAAATGATTCATGTGGTGAAAATAACGGAACATTTCATAGAAAAATGAATATTATGATGGATGGTAATAACTTAATTCCTACAAAACCATTCATAGTTCAATTTATAATTTTTGGGGAGTATTTTCATTATCCGAGTTAATTCCATAATCAAAGGGTTAACTCATTTACCAAAGAAGGACCTATACTATAGAAATCATTAAGGAGTAAGAATTTGGGTTTCTATATATTGGTATTTTAGAATTATGTTTTGGATGTATTATTTCAAAGATATTCTAAATATAAGAATCATAAATCATATTAGTATTCTTATATAGTAGTTTATCTTTTAAGGATATGAAATCATATATTGAATGGTACTGATAACCAAGAAAAGAGATTTAGTGATAATGGGATATTTTTTGGAAACACATGACAGAGGTACTCATAACCCTTAATACATGTTCGATATTGGGATAAACCTAAAGTGAATAGGTATAATAATTATAAGATTACTCATAATTAAAAATGAATAGATACCCCTTTTATGTTTTATAATATAGGAGTATAACATGATTAAGAATATTTTGGGATACATTTATAGGAATTCATCATTTTTTATTAGTATATGTTTTAGTGAAAATTTTATTTGGGGAATAATGTTTTAATATTTTGTGGAAATAAGTTAATAGTTATTTATAAACATTAGGGATAATGTTATTTTTCTGGTTGAGTTATTTATGGTTTATATGGATAAAATAGTATGTCCATTTTGGGAATACATCATATAGAAAAACATAGTAGTTAAAAAAGTGTTATCTGATGATTAATGTTATTTTTGAAGATATTCATAATATTATTGGGAAAATTATTGTTTTATAAAAAGGAAAAACCATAGTTTAGTGACAACCCATCTCCTTAGGCAATCCCACTAGGCTTGAACCCACAACTGAAGGGTGATAAAGGTGTAAGGACCGCCACTTTTTAAGGTAATGTCCTAGTTAGTATGACATTGTTTTTATATAAATAATTTGATGAATAAATATTAAGTTGATTTTTGGAATCATATTATAGGATCAAATGTTTCGATTTTTTTTGGATTCTGAGGGGGTTAATAAATTTTTTAAATATATTTCATTGTTTTAAGATATATATAACCTTCATGTTTAATATAAATAGTCTTCTAGGAAGAATGAAATTAAATTTTTTATATGTATGTTAAAGGGGTTGATATAACCTTTTTTAATAGTTTCTTTAATATTGATGATATTAAGGTTATTATGGATATAAAGTTATTTATTTGGGAAATAATATAATTTTAACACTTGATTTTATTTTGGATAGTTTGATGTAAAATTTATTATCTCTTCACATTGAGGATTATAAATTTTGGTTATTATCTTACATTTTGATTACCATTTTAGGTTTATTTAAGTTATAAATAGAGTTTGAATAGATTATTATGATTTTTTTTGATTATGTGATCCATTAGAAGTTAATTTCAGTGCTTCAGGAATGATAAATTCATCAACATTACTCATCATTTAGAGAAAGGACAAGATTTTAATGAAAATTGATTAATGGATGAAATTATACTTGTCTAGTAAGTGTATTTATTTTTGTTCTAAGTATAAATGGTATTGAAATTAATAATCTATAGGAAATGAATATTTAAATAAAAGTTTTATACTATTTTAATCATTTCAAATGAATTGATGGGATTTTCACTCATCATAGATTTATGGTTTGTGGTTTTTAGATTTCTCTGGAAACTATTCTTTATCACCCTCTAAAAATACTTGGGAATTAGTTTTCTCTTCCATTCCAATATTTTCAATTATCACTAATGTTATTATATTTACAAAACATAATTTTTGTGACCTATTTCATGAACCCCTCCCCCAAAAGTGTTCCCCTCCTAGGCTAGAAATGGGAAAAGAGAGATAGTGACCCTTGAGTCCTACCTCTTGTAGGCCCCAGGTTGGTGAATAGCACCGAGGGTATAATAAACATGCATATGGAAGGTATTATACTCTAAGAGAAATGAATACTAAAGGGAGAGATAAGACAGACACCGACCAACCGCTACCCAGAATACAAAGTAAATGAAACCCAAGTAAATATGTGTACTGTCATGCATGATCTACTACAAATAAAAGGGAAATATCCATGTACCAAAAGAAAGTAAAATGGTAGAAATCACAAATCCCAAGAATCTCCAGAAGAAACCCAAGATATTATTAACCAGCTTGTTCTCCAACATAATCCAACTGAACTTAAAAATAGTTTATAAATATGTTAGGTGAGTATAACAGTATACTCAGTAGGATCGTCCCTGGAGCCTCTCATGAAAAAGTAAAGAAATCATACTAAAACACAATGAAAAACTAGTGAAATAACTTGGAACCTAAATATATATACTATGTTACAAACCTCACCATGGTTACTGTCACCAAGTATCTCATTCAAGAGTATATAATATGATAAAGAATATAAAGGGTACCTCACTACCACTTTCCCACTAGTTTTCCAATTTACCCCATGATGTATGTCCTACACATCTCTCTCCAAAAAGGCTAGCCTGAAGACAACTGGGCAAAGCACCACAACATGCACCTAGTGAAACATAACCACCACATCAACATAACCAAAAGTAACCAGGTTGTTTCCACGATCCACCACAACTCGCATAATGTGTATCATTTTTCAGGTATTATACCTCAATCCATTACATCGCATACGCCAAGTAAGGATCCTCAAGAATCATAACCTATACATGTTACACTAATAGTAGTCCATATGAAACTATATCCACAATATATTTTCGGGAAATAACTAGAAACCATTACATACATCTACATATACCTGAGGACACCAATAGTAGTCCATATGAAACTATTATCATGGTATAGAGAAGCATAGAATCCCCTAATTCAAAAGAAGTTATTGTTTTTCATATGAGAACATACCAAATCAATGGATCATGATCACCTATCTTTCCACAACTGCATCCACCCGAGGACACTATGGCACAACCGCACCAACCAACAATCAAAGAATCTCCATTAGAAACATGGAGATCACATGCAATAATATGGAAAGGAGAAATATGATGAAACGGATTGAAGAACCATGAGAATAGAGGTAGATCATACCATATATTAAATAGGTATCACTACGGATTAAAGTAGGGAGATAAGGAACAATCCGTAATGAAGGAATCCCCAAAGTGTCGAAGAAGGGGTCACTGGGTCTCCTGGAGTTGAGGGATAGATACTGTAACTGCAGGATTGTGAAAAACCGAGTGGTTGAAATGTCTTAAAAACATACGTTAATGGGGAATTACATTATCTGTAATCCCATTTAATGTTGTATAATGCCTCAGGGGTAGTTTCTAATGAAAAATGTATCGCCTTGCTTTATTTTATTTTTTTGACCCTAAATAATTTCATGCCCTGAATCCCTCTTTCAAATCATGTAAAAGTATGCATGTGATGAAGCTTTCCAGAAAAACACATAATGATTGATTTCACATTGTGTAATAAAGTTACACAATGCGTAATCCCCCCTTCCATCTTTAACATCACTGAAACTCTCCAAACTTATTTCGAGCCTTCTCCAAGAACTTTGATCTTCAAAAACATGCAAAGGGTCAATCCAATAGGATCTGGTCCCTTATCTCAGATACCTATCAAAACATTCTCATCATCGAGAATCCAAAACCAATCCAGAGAGGAGACATAAAATGGTCATATGAGCTTCCACCCTATGAGATACCTCTCAAAGATTTCTCCACCACAGTAGCTCATCACCTCACAAGTGGAACAAATGAAAAACCACATAGCAACAACTAGATCCCAAACACTCTCTTGGGTGACATACCTCTCAAAAGAGAGCAAGCCACCACAAGTAACAAGAGAAATCCATATCTAAACCAGAAATGGTCTACAACCACAAAACGAACATCATTATAAGAGAAGAGATAAAAATAAAAAAACTCAGTATACTGAAACCATATATGTGAATCACATTCCTAGGTACTCTCCTCCACTCCACCATGCATCTATAAGGCATGAACCAAGTGGATAACATGCATGTGAAACACCATCACCTTACGGTCCCAGATCTCTACAAGCCTATCCTACAAGATATCAACATCATCAAAGTAGATATACCCCAAATAGATGGTGTGAGATTCTTCATGAAGATAACAATAGAGTTTCGATGCATGAAAAAATCATGTATCCAACTCATCTTTTGGGGAAGTGCTACCGGATGCACCACAACTCTAATACAATACAACACACCAAAATTTAAAAAAAATAATAGAGAAAGCCTACTCCAATGACCAAACCATCACTTCCAACAATGAGGAGTAACCTTAATAAAGACATGATACACAATTTCAAACTCCATAGGTCTTCTCCTATGATTAGAATAGGATTTATAGTGATCCTGTGATGCCTTATTCCTCTCATGAACCACCTAAACCATCTCTGTCGTATTCTGTACCAATTACAGCCCAAGAATTAATGACTCTACACCTTCATTATAGCACAAAGGAAAATGTAAAGGTCATAAATAGAATTCCTCACATGTTTCCATGATGATAGTGGAGTGAAAACTATTGTCTTAGGTGAACTATACCAAGGACAGGTGCCTCATCCACAAATCTTCAAAATATTGGAGACAAGAGCACAACATGTCTTCAAGAGTCTGGATAGTCTGCTATGTCTGACCATTCCTCTATGGATGGAAAGTAGTGCTAATTCATATTTGAGAATGAAAATATTGCTAGATACCTATCTAAACCCTATAGGTAAAATGAGCCTCTCGATTAGAAATGACTATCCTCAGGACTCTCTAGAGTCTCACCACCACCTCTAGATATTCCCTCAATGAAATCTCTATTGAGCTCAACTCCTTTATCAATATGAAGTTGGATGATTTCTTCAAACAATCCACTACCACCCATATAGCATCATAGCCTACCAAATCTTGAGGTAAACCAGTAACAATGTCAATCTATATGTATTTCCACTTCCACTGATTAACATATAATGGCTAGATAAAACCACCAGGAAAATGGTGCTCAAACGTCATATTATGGAAGACCAAAAATCAACACACAAACTCCACAACTGCACGATTCAAACAAGGACACCAAAACTGACCTCTCAAGTCTTGTTATATCATTGTCAGACCAGGATGTACCGCTAAGGGCGAACTATTGAACCCTCTGAGAACCATCTCATGCACCATCAAATGAACAAAAAGCATTCCCCAAAAAAACACATGATGTTATTTATCATCAGTCCCAACATCAAGGGGATATCCATAAATAAATCATTCTCTCCATACCTTAACCTTAAGACCTCCCAACATGGAAACATCCACCCAATTCACAAGAGATGAATGCACCGTCATTTGAAAAAGAAAACCTTTTCCCCCAAATTATCCCATATCAAGATTTAATGCTAAAAGTTCTTCCATCACTCTCCAGAAATCTCCAGATTCACTCACTATATCACTACGTGAATTCTTGATCAGCGCATCAGCTACAATATTCCCCTTTATAGGTGTATATGAAATTTTGATGTCGTAATACTATAAGAACTCCATCCATCAATGCTTATTCAAGTTCATGTCCCGGTGGGAGAAAATGTACCTCAATCTTTAATGATTGGTGATGTCCATGAAATGCTTGATAATTAGAGAATGTCTCCACCACTTTAGGGAAAAGAACACTAATGGAAACTCAAGATCATGGGTGGCATAATTATGTTCATGGGGAAGCAACTACCAAGATCCATAATAAAATGACCAATACTTGATACAATAGAACAAATCCTCACCCCAAACACAGAGTGACACCGAATTCCTCGAATAAACTCCTTCTACTTGCAGACAAAGAACTAGAGAACTAAACAAATTCTCTTTTAGATACTCAAAATATGACTGAAACTAATCTTTCCACATGAACATTTGATCCTTTATGTTCAATGTTGTTAGAGGAGTTTCAACCTAAGAGAAATGATCTACAAACCTCCTGTAATATCTTGCAGGACCAAGGAATATTTACACTTCTTCCACTATCTTACAACTTCCAAAGACAAAACTTCTTCTACTATTGACGGTTTGACACCTAATCCCTAATGGGACAAAAAATTACCAAAAAAATAGACTTCTCAAGACTATAAATCACACTTAAACAACTTCCCAAACAACTTCTCAAGGTGAATAACTCCAAAAATAGCACGTGGACTATCTTCATGTTCTTCCTCAGACGTGAAGTACACAAGGATATCAACGATGAAAACCACCATAAACATATCTAGGAACTCATAGAACATAGTGTTAATTAACTCTATGAACACAGCTAGATCATATGTCACATTGAATGACCTCAAAAAAAACTCATAATTCCCATAAGTACAACAAAAAGTAGTATTCAGGATATCCTCATACTTCACACACATATGATGATATCCTGATGAAAAATAAATATTCAAGAACCAACATTAACCCTTCCATTGATCATCCATCCAACGTTATAATTTTTATTCATAAAGGGTGGGGGCCCTTGAAGGACCTCAAAGGAAAAAGAGAAACCTGTATTTTGGGGGACGGAAATGATGAAGGCCAAGCGCATCACCCCAGATAAGGTTCACCCCCTCCAGTTTAAGATATGACACATTAGTAAAACATGACACTCAAGTACTAGGGACCATAAGAGAGGCCATATAATCCACCAATTTGTTCCCCTCACGCCACATATGCAAAATACTAACGTTACCATTGAGGAGTTCCTTGCACTGTCTAATTATATAGGTGACTGACTAGGGAATGGTACCTTTACCTTGTAGAGTGTCCTGAATAATCATAGAGTCTATTTCCATGTGGGTAATGGAAATGATTCTGAGGCTATATAAGGATAGGCCTGTAAGTACTTCCATCAATTTCGCCCATAAAGTGGATCCGCTACCATAATGAGCTGTGAAGGCCAGCAGAAGACTCCCTTTGGAGTCCCGAATAACTCTTCCTCCTCGCATGTCACCCAATACACAGGATCCATAGGTATTGATCTTGTGCCCATCACTTAGAGGAATACAATGAATCCACCTTCCCTGTTCCTCTTTACCATTCTGGGTGGACCTCCTTAGTGGATCCTACAGCCCACAAAGGGATGAAATCTTCCTCCTGATGCCCGCAGTGACAATCAATTCAATAAAAAAGCAACATGTAATTTCCACCATGGATCGTCCAGTGGAGATGCTCCCCTCATATCTGGCCTAGTTTCTGGCTTGACATAAGCACCAGCAGGCTACATTGAAGACGACGACTCTCACCTTGGACTCCCCCGTTGACATGCTAGCCTCCAGAAACAAGTGCTCCATAAAAAAATCAACGTTACCCACTTTGGGAAGGATTCCTATATAGACTCAAAAGAACCTCCAGACATGCCGAGCCTATTCCCCCTCATAGAAGATGTGTTTCATGCTCTCTTCTCTTTTATTCCCACAACATTGGAAATATGACACAAAACTGATTCCAATCCATTTAATATGATCATCGGAGGGGATAACTTTATTACAGATCCTCCAGGTGAGGAAATTGAGTTTATCCAGAATCTATTTACACAGGCTATACTATTCCACCTATCATGTTGCCCCTGTAGGAAGTTATTCCTGAGGAAATATTTTGAGTTGAAGCTCCCCGAGGAGGAAAGAGTATAGAAACATCTGTCCTACTCGGAGTTGATAACCACAGAGTCGAAAACATCTTGATGAGGAACATCTAGGACCGACCTGTGGAACAGGGGATACGAGCTTGCCTCCCTGAAGGAGATAGTGGGGGAAAGAAATTCTGGGTAGCCCAGTGTTTCGCCTGCCCAATTGTGGTGTTAGAAGAGGATGCTCCCTTCCCCAATAATCTATCGAAATAATGGTAGGAGATTCTTTATAATGTTAAACACCGAGGACCATAATGCCATCCCCCCATGCTGAACCATAATCCATATCGTCCTCATATCTATAATAAATATTCTTCCCCCATAAGGAGGGTGCTTCAATGGATTCCCATGAAATCTTCACATGCATGAAGTGGATCGTATCTTCCATAATTCTGACATTAATTTCCCCTTCATAGATGGGTCATGCCATCTTACCCTATGACACCCACTTTCTATTCCCCTTTCCAGACGCATCCCAAATTAATTGTGAAAGAACCCTCTAACCCATTTGAAGGTCTAAATCACCTACAAACACTACTAGCTATCCATTATCATTGAGGAATACCACTTGAATCCAGAAGTAATCCATGATAGCCTACACCGAATACAACCAATCCATGATGAGTATGACATTGTACGGTTGTATTCATAAACACAGGGAATCAAATCAAGACCGATTCTTCCTCAGCACTAACTCACAATCTCTACATACATTAAACAAGTCACCTTGACCTTCAACTGGAATAGTCAATACCAAAGGCACTAGAATCCTCTCTACACCAATTCCCAAGGCATGGAAAATAATAGGTGATATTAATGAGCGTGTCTCTCCTTAATCAAACAAAGAATGATCCCAAGTAGAAAACAATAATTGGTTACCTTGAATGATGTGTGGATCACCTAGTGATGAAAACACTAAGGCATGAAGCTTACCAAAACTTACTCCACGACCTATCTGACCCTACGGGAGACTACCTCTATGGTTGTACTCTTCTCTTTGTGGATGGGGAGAATCCTGAGACCATCCACAGCCTGCACTGTCTACTCTCTACTAATCCAAATCTACTATAACCTATTGCTGCTCCCTCGGCTAGAATTGCCTCAACATATTAAACTAGAGAAAAACACATGGAACACACTGAATGATCAGAAAGGTCAGACACTCATTCCATTGATGAACTTAAACTTCATAAGAAAACAAGTTCTTGATCCATTAATATAGGTCCAAGAGATGTTGCCTATGGAGAAACGAGACATTGAGGGTTGAGACCAACCACCAACCATGAAGAAACTCTTAATCCCTACAAATTGGTAACCTCGGACTGCAGAACTACTTCGTGAAGAGTCATGGTGACTCCCTTATCATGATGACCTGGTTTTGGATATTGTCATCTTGATTACATCTTCTCTTTCTAGAACCTCAAGTTATGACTTCAGTATAAATGGGGTGACATGGTGTTGGATCACTCGATGTAAAGACTCCTTGATATGCCTTGCTCTGGATTCCTCCTCTGGCAGTAGGTATGAATCATATGATAGAAGGTTCTTAAAATGGATTCCCAACTCTCACACACTATAACTCCCCTACTTAAGGGTAATCATCTCCTAGTGAATAACTTCCTTCATAGTCGAAGAAAGAAACTAAGCTCTGAACTTGTATCAGAACTGGTCCCATGAGACCACTAAATCTTCACAATCTACAAGGTATAAGAACCAACACTACCTCATTGACCCATGCAACATCGTCACAAACAATGACACGCAGTGATCCTTCTAAGAATGGATCAAACTAAAGGCTATCTCAACCTCCTTTAACAAGTCCTTTTTAGCTGCATTTAAAACAGATCCCTCATACTTCAATAGAATCTAGCACTGAAACTCTCAAAGTTTCCTCCTCCATATATCATCTTCATCACCCTATACTCTTTGACGATCTTCTAGAATATCCTACTGAACAAATAATGGATATCTCAACCTCCCCCAACCAGTACTTTATGGATCTATCTGAAATGGATCCCTCATACTTCAATAGAATCTGTCACTGAAACTCTCAAAGTTTCCTCCTCCAAGGGTCATCGTCATCAACCAATACTCTATGATGATCTACTGGAATATCCTGCAGGACAACTTATGCATAAACCTGATGTGGATGTCTACCTAGATCCATAAATACAAAAGGAAAAATAGTTATAGTTCCTAAACATGGAATATGGAAGATGATAACATTAATTATGTTTTTTATTTTATTAATTTTAGGTTAACATATCCCAAGGTATACCCACTCAAACACTGGAACAAAGATGAATACTACATGATCCATTGCTATGTCTCTACCCTCCAACCAACATCACTTAATTTACTAGATGCTATAAGCTTAAATATATTTTCATTAGATCACAGGGGCCCAAAATACTTGTGTATGAAATTGTCTCATTTGTTTACAGTGCTTCCTAAACTTAACTAACAACATTTCTCTATGAACCCATGCCACCTCACCAGTGTATAACTCAAAAATCCATCATATCCCTTAAATAGACCTAAGATACATCCCTATCACGTCTCCCTCCTCACAACGTGTACCCCTCTTGGCTGAAAATGGGAGAAGATAAATAGTAACCCCCTAAGTCCCACATCTAGTAGGCCCCAAGTTGGCTACTAGCACCGAGGGTATAATAAACCTGTAGATGGGAATCATTAACCTCTAAGAGAAACACAGATAGAAGAGAGATATATGATAAACACCAACTAACCCCTGCTTTGAATACAATGTAAAAGAAACCCTAAGTACACATATTTAATGTCATGCAATAACTACTACAACTGAAATGGAAGACTAAAAGTACCAAAAGAATGTAAAACGACTGTGACCATGAAGCCCAAATATCTCTTTAAAAACCCCAAGCTAGTAGTAATCAGCCTGATCTGCAACCTACTCCAACTAACCTGAAAAATATTTTATAAATATGTAGGTTGAGTATAATAGTCAACTAAGTTGGATCCTCCCCAAAGAATTTCTTGCAAAAGAAAAGAAGGAATGCTAAAGCACTGTAAAAAACAAGTAAAACTAACTCATCACCTAAAAATGTATACTATGTTCTCAGACTAACCATGGATACTCTCACCTAGTATTGTATACGAGAGTATATAATATTACAAAGAATACAAGGGTACCCTACTACCAATCCCCCATTGGTTTTCAAGTTTTCCCTAATGTTGCACGCCCTGAGAAAATCTCTACAAAAAGGACCCAAAAACACTTGGGTGAAGCACCACAAAATGCACCTCATGTAACACAAAAACCACATCCATATAACCAAAAGAAACCAGGTAGTTTTTAGGATCCACCAAAACACTCAAAACATGGATCATATGTATTATATTAAACCTCAATTAATTACATCCCATACACTAATTAAGGATCCTAAATCCATCACAACCTGTACACATTACACCTATAGTATCTCATAGGAATCTATATCTAGAATATATGTGTGTGAAATAAACACAAGCCATTAAAACCCTATACACACATATATTGGGAAAATTAACTATCGTGCATATTAAGACAAGTAACTACCAAGAGAAGAGTGTGAGGTCAAAGGGCGTAGTCATCCATCCATCCTCCCACTAAGATGTTGGGGAAAACACCCCAAGGATCAGAATCCCCAGGGTGTCAGTTTCTCAAACTAAAAGGGTTCAAGTGAATACATAAACACAAAAAATATGGGATATAATTTAGCTCACAAGCACACTATGTGTATAACATAGTCTTAGACTAAACTGTAGATAATGCCTCTTAGAATCTATACTTCCACTACTAAGACTCGATATCTTATAAGCACAAAACTATTTTAAATAGATTCAATTAGTCACATTATACATTTTCATCAATTTAAATTTACATTAATTAATTCTTATATCATTAATTAACCATTATCATTTCCACATATCATTCCATTATCATTCCAATAAGATCCATTTCCTCCCAGTATAAGAAAACTAAGTCCACAGCTTCTCATAAGTACAACCTCAACATTGCATCCCAGGAAGATCCAACCCTATGGTTTAAAAATTTATTCATTTATTTCAAAAAATTAACACTTTCCATATTTATAGTTATTATAGGAAAACATTCTATGCTACTAAACACAAAGGGATAAATATGATGAATAGATGAACTACCCATTGATTCTTTTCCACCTATAGTATGAGCATAGACTCATCAAACCATGATAAGATAAAAACAGAAAGCACATGGCATACCCCATTTGTCTTCACCTCTCTTGGAAGTAGAGTAAGAAAACCATAGGCCTCAAGCACTGGGGAAAGTAAAGAAGATAAAAAAAATCATATTCAATAAGAATCCAACTTTCATATCAATAGGTTATCCCATATTCAACCTGTTCCATCATCTCTTATGTCCTCCTCAACACCCACATTCATAAACCAATGCATTTTTCCACTCTAGGTGTCATCTAATTCTACAAAAACCGGTCGTCTATACCCCACATACCACAATAACCCTCCAATATCATGTCACATATGAGAATCCACACCCCACAAACCTGAAGTCTCATATCTAGAGCACATCACAATCAGCAAGAACAACATATCAATGGGATCTCAGGCCCAAATAAAGGAATTCATCCTTCACACAAAACGAGCTCTCATGGCTCCATAGAATAAGGAACATGGACTTTATAACTAAGAAATAAAGTTAGGCCCTTCAAAGGCATTATCTTTTATCCCACAACTGGTTATTTTTCCATCATGAATTAACTGATTCCTTATTAATAGGTTCTAACTATGGGAAATTTAAACAACAAGATATTATAAGATATGTAAAATTAATTAAAAAATTAATTAAAAATTCCTTTAATAATTTATCAACAAGTATCAACATGCTTTAGGTTCATTAACCAATTATATTATACATGCATATCAGTATCAATTTGATCATCATCAAATTGTAATAACAAAAATCAGATTCATTAATCATGCCTCTTTATATTTTACCCAATTAATTGTCAATTAATTTTGGATTTATTTTGTTTAACAATTTCCATCATGAATGAAATGATAAATAAAGAAAGTAATATATATCACACTATCTATCAAATAAAGAGGAAACCCATTATCCCGGTGTAAAGCAACCACATTATTATACAATCGATACAAATTCTTTAATTTGGTTCAAATATTTAATTAGGTTAATTTAATTGTGATCCAAGTAGCTAAATCATGATAACTATACAATTTCACATAAATAAATAGAGAATCATCAAACCCCCTTCTTTAAAAGGTTTTTTTTCATTCTTCGTATTAGAATGGATCAAAAAACAGATCATGATCACTTCTCCCGCAACAACTGCATCCACCCGAGGACACCGCAGAAGAACTGCACCAACCAACAACTAAATAAACTCTATTAGAAACATGGAGATCATGCTCCATCACATGAAAATGATAAATGGTAGGAAAAATATCAAAGAACCACAATAACGGGGGTGGATCATACCTTATATTTAATATAGATGGCTATAGATTGAAGGAGGGAGATAGGGATCGATTCGTCTTGAAGAAATCCTTATAATGTCAAAGAAGGGGTCATCGAGTCACCTGGTGTTGAGGGAAAGTTACTATAGCCAAAGGTTTGCGAAAACTGGAGTGGATGAATACCTGAGTGGATGAAATGTTTTAAAAACATACAATAGCGGGGCAATACACAATGTGTAATCCCCTTCACACTGTATAATGCCTGAGGGTTGGTTTCCATTGAAAAATGTTTTTCCTCGATGATTTATTTTAATTTTCATACCTGGAATTATTTCATACTGTGAATCACTCTTTCACAATATGTAAAAGTCTTCACCTCATGAAGATTTCCAGGACAACCAATGAAACTAGATTTCATGTTGTTTAAAATAGTTACACAGTGTATAATCCCCCCGTTCTAACTTTTACTTAACCAAAATATCTAAAATTCTTATGAGCCTCCTCTGAGAACTTAGATCTTCAAAAACAATCAAAGGGTTGATACATGTGGATCTAGAACCTTAAAAACTTAATACAACCCATTAACGATTTTTAAGAGGAAGTATTATTATCCCCTTTTACGATTTGGGTTTTCACACAATATTTTTAAAATGTAAAACCTTTTATTACTAACATAAGTTAAAAGTGTGAGTATGAAATTTAATTAATGGGGTAGAATTTAACAATATAATATTTTGAAACAACACCTTGATAATAGTATACACAACACGCAACACCAACCTTAAACAAACCACAAAATATTATAATTTAAATATGAACATTATAACCAAACTATTGAAATGGAGGGTACGGATAGAATTAACCAAATTATGATATATATATACACAAACACACATAAATGATCTAATAAATACAAATTAATTGATTAATTCCTATTAAATATGTACTCGTTTTGTTGAAAATATTATTTTATAATTTAGAAATACGTCTTCTTCAAAAATAAATTTTATTTATTTTTATGACCAAGTATTATAATTATTTTATTCAAAATTATAAAAATTTTATAATATTAAAATAATATCATATTTTAAATCATCATATCAAAATTATAAAAGGGTGAATTTTTTATATTTTTTTGAAAAAATTTATTTTCATGTGAATAGTGAAAATACCGATTTTTATTGAAAACTATATTTTTGTTTCCCTGATTTAGATAGTTACATATTGTTATAAAATTTCTTTGAACTAAAATTAGTTATATTATATTATTTATAATCCTATTAGTTTCATTTTAATCAATATTATTATTTATTTTGGTATGAACTCAATTTTATACATAAAAG
Organism: Viscum album; assembly: GCA_963277665.1. Classification (NCBI taxonomy): domain Eukaryota; kingdom Viridiplantae; phylum Streptophyta; class Magnoliopsida; order Santalales; family Viscaceae; genus Viscum; species Viscum album. Next base: position 1,946,335,724 of record OY728125.1, read on the forward strand.
CATTTTTTCTGAAAAACTGTTTTTGATTTCGTTTTTTGTTTTAATATTAAATTAATTAATGAAAATTATAGAAAAATAATCATGAAAAATTGAATAAATATTTTGAATTAATAGTTAATAATTTGGTAATTATAACTATTTTATTTTTGGTCTTTATGAATAGTAACCATAATAAATAATTGTCCTAGTAGTAATGGTAAATCGAGTAATAAAGATTAAAAATAATATTATAAGGACAAGAAAATGAAACTAAATATTTTATTAATTTAATTAGATAAATAAATTTCATCCATAATAATCCAATATTAAAATTCATGTGCATTTTTTTCCTTTTTTTGTGATATGGTTTTTTATATTATTTTACATCAGTAAAATTCAAAAATATTTTTCTCTTTGTTTTCATATATTTGAAATTGTAAAATATATATAAAAAGAGGAAATTTTCAGTTCTTAATATTAATTTTAAATATAATTTATTTGTTTTTATCATGTTAATTTATTTAAAAATTTTATTTGTGGAATTATTACGTTAAATGCTTGAACAAAACTAACACAACATTTATTTCATTAGGAGAAATAAAAAAAACAGATTTTAAAAATACGAAAACAAATATACATTCAATGAATTAATGTGTAGAATGATTTATATATATATATATATATATTTAATTTTATGGAGTTTTTAAAGGATGAGATTATAATTACCCTTTTTTATGTATGTAAAGTCACATTAAATGAATAGTGTCAAAAATGAGCTTAATAATAGTTTATAATTATATAATATTTTATTAAATGAGTTAAAATTCATTAAAAATATTAATATTTTATCCAAATAAATAAAATAAGTTTTAAAACAACAAAATGATCCATTTATGTGTTATTTTACCTTTTATGTTATCATTCCTGACCCTTAAATGGTAGAAAATGTTAATATTGTGGTAATTTTTAAAAGCGTTAAAAGGGGGAAGGTGGTGGGTAAAACTAAATGATTTGGGTGAAAGCATAACTAAAACTTTACCAACTTTTATATTATGAGATTATTTCAACACATCCTTCCCTTATACTCTTAATATATCAATTTGGAAACATTTTTACATTAAATATAGTTTATATTAATTTAATACTTTAATAAATTCTAGGAATACCCCTCTTGTCACTTATAAAAAGACACCCATCCCTCTGTTCTTTACATGACTTTGAGAAACCTAGATTAAAAAATCCCAAAAAAATTACTTTCCCAACATCCTTATACAAGTTTTAACTATTTTTGCCTTTCATTAAGGATAAAACTAGGTTCCTTAAGAGAAAATCTAAATAAAGTTTACTGAGAAGAGGTAATCATTTTTACCAAATCATTCATGTTATTTATTCTTCTAATTCACTTAAATGTGTTTTAACCTTCCAAAAAAATAAATTTGTTAATATAAATATACTTATATGTTATTAGGATTATGATACAAAAATATTCTATCTCTTTTGTGTCCTACAAAAATAGAAAACATCACTTGTTCATACATATGACTTACCATCTCCACCGAGCAGTGTAATTCGTATTTCATCACCACTTTACAATAAAGGTAATAAATATGGAAATAATGAAATTATATGATAATTATTACATATCTAAAATTCTGGAATTATAATATCTATCTACCTTCTTACCTTCCAATCAATTGAAAAATGATAATGTTTCTCGTGCATATGTATATACAACCACCTCCACGAAATGATGTGATACATTATTCATTTACACTATTAATGAATGGTAGTTGGGATATATTTAATGAATATATATTATATATATTATTTAATAATGATTATGTAAAATTGAATTATTATTTACCTTTATTGAATTCTATCTGTCAAAAAGTGAAAACAATGTTCATGTGTACGTATGAATAATCATATCCATGAATGATGTAATTCCTTTTTATCTCTATATTATATTGAAAAATGTAAATAAATATATAATGAATATACAAAAAATTTCTATCATGTTAAAAATTATGGATATTTTAGAACTATGATATAAGTAAAAGAAATCAAATTTCCAAAGAAAAACATATATGAAAAAATGAAGCGATTATCACTCGGAACAATGATTTTAATAAATAATTATTAATAAATTAGTGATAAAATATTACAAGTAAATCTCATATAGTATGATATATATTATTATGGTTCTATAATATATTTATAATAAATCAAAATTTATTATATCAGAGTTTAATACACAAATGAATGAAGTCAAACCTGAGGTAAGATACTTTTTTATCAATTTCAATTCATTGAGATATATTTTATTATAATGCAGCATATTTATTTTTCATCATGTATATAACCCCCCTTTGGAATGTTATGTAATGATTATCATTATATTCATAATAGTTAATGTTTTTTTGATGTTATTATTGTAACAACCTGGGGTATTTATGAAATATTTCTCCTTAAATAATTTAATTTCTTTCATATCTTGTGTTGTACGCAACACTAAGTTCAAATAAACTGCAATATACTGTTAAAATAATTATTATTTTAAAATGAACATTATAAAATTGTAATATAATTTTTGGGTATTAATTAGAATAACCATATTATGAAAAATATTTATTAATTATTATAAAATAATCATTTAATTTTTATTAATGACATCTTATTCTTCATAAATTTATTTTCATAAAAAAAGATATTATTTCTTTCTATGAGAAAATAAATATAAATAATTTTGAAAATTTTAGAAAATTTATTCTTTTTAATAAAAATTCATTTTTTAATTCAAAATTTTAAAATTTTCTAAAGTAAATTTTTTGAGAATTTTCTAATGTTTTTTGAATTTTTATTGAATAGTGAAAAATACTAATTTACAATGAAAGCTTAATTTTCTTTTACAAAATTTAATAGAAAAAATTCCATTTTTGATTAGTTTTAAACTTTAAAATTATTATTTTTATTATAAATTATATAATTTGGGTATTTAAAATTAATTTTATTCGTTAATTTAGTATAAAATAATTTTTTAATTAAAATAAGAATTATTAAAAAAATTTATATTCATTGAATTTTTTCAATATAATATTAAATTAAATTCAACCATTTCTATGTATTAAATTTTGTAAAATTTATTCCAAAATTTTAATCTAGCCGTCCAATTTTTTAAAATAAACCCTTTTTATTTTTGGTTGATATGAATATTAACCTTTGTAATTTTTGTTTCCATAGTTAAAAGAAAACTTGGTAATTAAGAGTAGAAAATATATGATAAAGAATATATATTTACCCTAAAACTTGACACAATTTAATTTGATATGTATTTTTTGACAATAAGCATCAATGGTTCGAATTTGTGATAATTTTAGCTCAATTGGATAAAATTTTGATATTTATATTATTTTATTTAACTAAAAGTCAAGTATATTACACTCTGGTTTTTAATAAGTTTAATATTTTTAATATGTTTTAATACAGAAGAAATGGTAGACTATAAATAGTATTGGGAATGCTAAAATATTTATATTCATCATGGTAATTCATTTTCAATTTTCAGGGAAGAAATAATTACCTTAAACGATTGCACAAAATTGATGGAGTAATAATTCAGTTAATGAAAGGATCAAATAAATGATATTTAAAATAATAAAATATATATAATTTGAGATATTTAAATCCACACAATAATTCAATAGATTAACATGAAATTATTTTGATATAATATATATTTTTTAATTTTACTTATTGTATTAATGTTTGTAATGTCCAAGTAATTGATATTGTCAAAACTGAAAATAATGATATTACATGAATATAATATTTTATTAAATTATATAAAAACCATAAAAAGATTATATAATCACAAAGGGGGAAATATATAGTCTAAAAAATCACCCCATGTAAATTTAATATTCATTTGGAATAATTTTCCTCTAAAATAGTAATATTATATATTAATATTTCAGGAAATTCCAAAATTTTCCCTCACAACAATTATAAAATGGAACCCCTTCCTTCACTAATTCGAACCATGTTGAGCCATATAGATCAACAAAAATCTGACCATTTATCTTTTTAAAATATGTATTTAAGTTATTTTGGTTCCAAACCTTCCAAAATACCTACCCTAGGCCTCTTAAGAGAAGTTATAAAGGAGCTCTTCATAGAAGAGGTAATTATCTTTTCCATCTATTTCAAATTTATTTATTCTTATACTTCATATTAATATATCATAATAATCCTAAAATTATTACTCCATTATCATATATATATGTAGATGTTATATTTATTATGACACAACCATTATAAATCTTTTATCCATCCTATGAAAAATGGAAGCAACATGTGTGCGTTCGTACAACTTACCATCACTATGTACTGGTGCAATTAATATTTCATCACCACATTACCTGTATGGTTATAACGATGGAAATAATTGTTATTCATATGATAATTTTTAATTTTTTAGGATCTGAAAAATTAATATATTATCCATTTATTACCCCATTCCATATTATGGTAATGATACTGTTTCTCATTCATATGTATGACCTACCATCAACCTGAAGTGATGAAGATCATTTTCCATATCAAACATTCAATAAAGATCACCCCCAAAATTTTAGTTAATTAAACCTTTAATTATGTATTTTAAGTATATAAATAATTTTCTTATGTTTTGGAAGGTTTTGTGGATTTTTGACATGTTTTTGGGGATTTTACATAGTTTAATGAGCTATGAAGAATTTTTAGAAACTATGTAGATCCTCCCAAGAAACTGTGCAACTAAAACTGTGGGAACTGGGTAGGCACAAAGTTAGGTACTCTATTTAGAAAAATCATGTAGTGACCTAGAATAAATTGTTCATGTTTGGATAAAGGTATTTATCATAGTTGGCATAAGGTTTTTGAAATTGTACGAGCCAACCATGTGATGGGTGTTTAGGTATAAAGGCTTGCACATAGTTAAAACATGTTTTGCCTAACCATGTGCCTTAATTGTGAAAAGTTAAATATTAGATATTTTTTTTGGATCTAATAAAAATCACCAAATTAATCCATAATTTCCTTTTAATATCCCATAACATGATTTCCTCTCCATACAATGGTAGGAGAGACCATTCCTCTTGACCGGGGATTAATTCTAAGGTGAATCTTGGTGTGTTAGATTTCAAGTTTTATTATAAGTACTTGTTCTTGGTGGTTTTAATTATTTTAATTCTTCTTACCTCTTCTAAAGTCATGGATCTAATCTGTTAGGAATAGAATCATGCTATTTGATTCCAATAACAAGGAGTTATGATTGTTTGGATGATAAGGAACCTGATCTATGTACATTTTTGTTGGGATTTCAATTGAGTTTGTTGAAGAATTTGGGCCGTTATTCATTTTCTCCTAAGTTGACAGTTATGTGGATTCACTCTAAATTCCTCTTAGTGAGAATGTGAAGGATTTATTGAAAATTTATTTAATTTCTTGGTTTTAATTGTGAAATTAATGTTCAATGTTTATTTAAAACACTCATAACTAATGTTTTGTGAAATTATAGAATTTTTTTTTGTGGGAAGTGAACTTGGTTACATGATTTTAAATTGATGATTTTTAAAATGGTGACTTTAAAATCGATGTTTTATTTTTTGACATGGAAAAATTGTTGGAAAATGTTTTCAATAAAAGGATTGTTTTATTGAAATAATTTTTAAATTGGTTTGGTGTGGGATTTGGAATAAATGGTTAGTTCATATTCATTTTAATTAAATTGACCTTATGGAATGGGTGTGTGCCATTGGGGAACATGGTATATGGTTACCTTGTGACGACATAGTATATCGATGAGATACCACTCATGAGTATGGAACAATAACCTGTGCATGCATATGTGGGTTTTTGGTATAAAATTTGTTATACCAAAAGGATTTGAGATGTTGATTATAAAATTGTTGGTTTATTTCCTTAGAAAACTATTTTTCATAGAAATGGTTTTTGTTTTGATATAAAATATTTTCAAATTTTTTATATAAATGTTTTTTTATAACTGTGTTAACTTGTTCTATCCTTGTGTCATGATTTGGAAAGTTATTTTGGAAAAAATACTTAGTTTTATACTCACCCACTATATTTGAACTTTGGGGAATTTTCAGATATTGTATATTGTGACATAGTTAATGGAAATGTATCTCATTTATTTAGTGATTCATCATGGAACCTCAAGCATGGCTTCTATATTTTGATCCCATAGAACTTTTTTTGTTTTTGAGTTGATGTATTTTTTTCCTTTAGAGTTTTTGAGTTTTTTTGGTTTGGTTTCCAGTTTCTACTTTGCAATAGTTTGGTCTTAGTTATTGGATTAGTGATGCTTTTGAGTTGTATTATATTGTATTGAGGAATCATATAGCGGTTTCTGGTTATGTTGATCTTGTTTGGTTGTTTTATCTTTAAAGGTATAAATTCCCCAACTACCTATGAATCCCTTGACATTTATTTCCATACATTAGTATATTAGGGATGTCACATAAGGCTAGAAACAACCCCCCCACATCTTTCAAATCCAATGTCTGAGGGGTGGGAATTTACAAATGGTATCCATTTGGTTGGTCATGGAGTTTTAAAATAATTCTTGTTCTACCTTGAGTTGGGATGGTAGTATGGTATAGGATCGTTAGAAATTGAATTGTAGAGAATAAAAATGTTCAATTAACCTATATATATAGAACTTTAAGTTACTATAGAGTTTGGGTAAATTACTTTTTTGAGACACCTCTAGGAATTGTAACATGATCACTATTGGTTCATACAATGAGGAGAGCATGGAATGCATATATAAAAATGACTTCCTCTAGGAGTGAATATTTCATTTTGAGTAATTATTTATGATTTGGTGAAAGAGTGTTGATTTTTAAAAATACATTTAAATTATTTGATATTTAAAAAGAAAGGTGAATTTTTTAAAAATAGTTTGAAAGTGGGAAAATGTTAACATTTGGAAAGTCTTGTCTTTATATCTATAATGTGGTAAATTTTAAATTTATAAGCCTTCAATTTTAGAAAGTGAGACTAAAGGTATTTTTTTTAATATAGTGAGTTTCACCGGTTAGGCATTGTAGAATCCAACTGGAAGTGGATGTTGACAATGTGGTTTCATCTGAGCTACAAGTGAACAAATGAATAGTTTAGAGCTTTTTACGAGATTTTCAGGATATTGATAAGGGTTTATAAGAGACAAACCAATGAAAATGGATCATTCCATTTAGTTCTAGTAAGATTAATCCACTAAAATTTTGAGAATATTCTGAACCATAAAAACTAGAGTTGTGGTTGAATTGGATGAATCAAATTATTTATTTCCTTGGCACACCAGCTGAGCCAAAATTAATGTTGGAAACATACATGAAGGAGTTTCTAGAATTATAGTGTTGGTATTTAGCAGTTCAATATAAATAAGGTTAAGTAATTATATGGGATTATTTTGAAGAATTTTTGAAAAAAATTATATCCTCAAAGATTCATTATTTCAAGATTATTGTAATTTTTTGTCTTTACAAAAAAGAATCATTTAGAAACAAAGTTATTTCAAGAGTATCCATGAAGGATTTTTTTATTTTCCACCCAAAGTTTTTGCTAGTGCATCCTTGAAGGGAATCATTTTTGAATATAGGATATGACCATATATTGTTTTGAAAATTTCTGTTCATTATATAACAAAATTTATAGAGATGGTTAATAGAGAGACAATAAAATAAAGAGACGTCTTAGGAAATATGTGTTTAGGAAGCATGTTGAGGCCTTTGCTAAATGATGGGAACTCTAATGCTAGGAATAATTGGAATTGTGACACCTATATACAATGTAGCTGTATGAATCAAAATCAGATAGTGGGATTATGGAATCATCTTATAAAATTAAATGGAAATTCATGATGTTTTCAATGTGGTTCTTTGGTTACATGAATTAATATTGTCCAACACCTCCTAGAGATTTGTCACAATTGCATCCAGATTGGGAATATTCAGGGCTATCATTATAGTTCTCCAAGGTCAGGTTCTAGGGAAATATACCATATGTTGCATACGTTATATGCATCAATGGTTGAGGGTAGCATAAAAAATCATTTTAGTACAACCAAGTTAGACATGGTGATTTTAGGAATACCATGACTCCTCATCTTGTAAAATCTAAACAAGGTAATGAAGAGAAAATTACAATGAGTAAGAAATTGTATTGAGTTGATCAAGTTATCATGGATAATCAATCTACACATTTTATAGTGATAGGTACAATTATTATGAGTTCTATGCTTATGAAAGATTTGTTTGATATGGGTGCATCACGTTTGTTTATTTTTGACATGCTATTAATCTTCTAGTTTTTCATGTTGAGATTGTGCATTCTTTTTTGAAACATTAAACTCCTCCTAGTCAAAGGGAATTTCAAGTGATTTTTGAGAATCATGTTTTATAAGTATTTATAGAGCTCAATTGATATGATATTTCTCTACGCTTGAGATGGATGTCTATGAAATAACCCTTGGTATATATTGGTTAATAATTTTAAAAGCTCGCATAATCTATTATACTTGAAGGGTTAGTTCTACAACTAATGATGGCATCGAGAATCTCTTTAATGGAGACCAAAATGTAATGGTGGGTTCAATAGGCTTGTTAGAACCAGTAATTGGAATTATATCACACTAGTTGGGATATTTGACCTTAGAATTGATGGACCAGATCGGGAGTATCCGCTTTTTGCAAATCATTGATCAATTTATGGAAGTTTTTCTAAAAAATTTCTAAGGGGTTCGACTCATAAGAGAAATGGAGTTTATGATTGATCTATTCTAAGGGACTAATACTGTATCACTTCCTTCTTATACAAAGGAAAAAATGTGATTAAGGTAATTGGGTGTCTAGTTGGATGAGTTAGGAATCGAGGAGTTTTTTTGGCATAGTACACCTTCGAGGGTAGCACTGGTTTTGTTTATGAAAAAGGAAGATGTAACTCTTTGGATTTGTGTATAATAACATAATATTGATGAAGTTATGATAATGAATTGATATAAACTTCGATTTATTGATGAAGTTTTTGATCAGTTAAGGGGATCCTAGTGGTTCTGTAAAGTTGAATTGCATTTAGGGTGTCACCAATAGTGGGTTAAAAAAATAGGATATAAAAAAACAAATTTTAGTAGTAGATATGGCCATTTTGAGTATGTGTTTATGCCCTTCGATCTTAATAATTCATAAAATATCTTCACAGAATTGATGAATAAGATATTTCAAAGGTATTTGTATTATTTTGTGGTGGTGTTTTTGGATAAAATATTATTGTATTCAAGGACAAGGGTTGATGATTATCAACATTTGACAATAGTATTGGGTATCTTACAGGATCATCGTAACTATTCCAAACATTCAAAGTACAGTTTTGGGATACAAGAGTTATGTTTAATTGTCTATTTTATCACTAAAAAATGTGTTTATGTGTATCCATAAAAGATAGGTGTTGTGATCTCTTTGCGTACGGAAAATAATTTTTTTATATACACAATTTGTTTTTCCTCGTTGGTTATTTCCATTGATTTTTTCATGAATTTTCAAGAATAGATTAACAAATGAAATATGTGAAAAAGAGGGATGTATTATTCTAATGGAATGAAGAATTTCAAAAGTATTTTTAAGAGCATAAATTTAACCTTACATCATCACTGATCATAATATTTTTATGATCATGATAGGGTTATGTTGTGTATTATGATACTTCTAGAGCAGGGTTGGTATATGTTCTCATGAAGGTAGATCATGTTGTTTCTTATAGATCATGGAAGTTATAGTTTCATGAGAATAATTACCCATCATAATATTTGGAATTAGAAACTATAGTCTATGCTTTGATGTCATGGCATCATTATCTTTTTCATTAAGAAATTTATAGTGTTTATGGATTATAAGATCATAAAACACATACTATCATAAATAGAACAGAATATAAGAAAAAAAAATATGGATGAAGTATCTTCAAATTTTTTAGTTCAAATTCATGTATACACATAGTAAATGCAATTCTTTGGCGAATACATTAATCAGGAATTAATATATGCAATTTTCAAAAGAGGCTTCAAATTAGTTGTAGATGATGTCTATGATAGCTGATATGAATCTAGATTGTGAAGACTAAGGTAGTGTTGCATATTTATTTCTAGTTTATTTTGTTTCTAATTTGGATGATAATTTTAAATAGGTGTAGAAATCTAATTATAGATATGTTTCTATGAGGTCAAAACAAAATGGTGGGGATACCATTGAAAGATGCAATCTTGATAGAGGATTTATTTTATGTTTTAAAGATTTAATGATCATAAAAATGAATTTTCAAGAACAAATTCATTATTATTAATAACATTTGAAATGGGATGTTCATCCTTGAAAAAAAATATTTACAAGGAATTTTAATCCCAATTTTGGTTGGTTGGCATGAAAAGGTAGGTGGTTGAGTTTGTAATGAGATTCCTCACCTATCAACATTTTAAAGAAGAGAACCAAGGAAAAAAGGATATGTTGTAGCCTTTAATAATTATTATTTGGAAATGGATTAAGATTACCATGTATTTTGGGACATGTCTCCCAATGATGGTTTAGAAACATGATTCCACATTAGTGATAGTGGATCGGTTCATAAAGCCATCCCATTTCATCCTTATTCATGAATCACATATAGTTTAGTACTTGTCTAAAATATATATCCGAGAAGTGGTAAAGAGGAATGACATACCCGTTTTGATTGTATCAGAGTAATATCCAAGGATTACATCTATTTTTTAATCCTTACAATAATCCCTTAGAACTCAATTGTCTATGAGTATGTCGTACCATCCGCATATAGATGGAAAATCTTAAAGGATGAGACAAACATTGGAAGACATGATTTAGGATTGTGTAATGGATTGTTTTTATCCTATGGGAGGATCACATACCATTAGTGGATTTCACATATAACAATAGTAATTAAGAATTGATATATATGGATCCTTTTGAATATTTGTATAGGAATACTTGTTGTTATCTCATTTGTTGGGTGGAAACTAGTGATACATCCTACTTAGATAATTCCTTGTGAAAGAGTTAATTGAGATGATTCAGTTTATTAAGAAAATGATAGAGATAGATTAGAGTCATTAAAAATCATCAGTAGATCATCATCGAATACTATTTTCATTTGAGGTGAGTGACCATCTGTTATTTCAAATCTCTCCATGGATTGAGAATTATCATTTTGGGAAGCAGGGAAAGTTATCTCCTCTATACATTGACCCTTTTGAGACACTAGAATATGTTGATGAGGTGTCACATTTGTTGTACTTTCCATCAAGGTTCAGTTCAATGCATAATATGTTTCATGTATAATAATGAAACTAGTATCAACCGAATCTAAACCATTTGATTCGATGGGATCAGGTTGACATTGAGCCAAATTCAATATTGTTTAATATGCTAATATAGATATTGGATATGAAAGATAAAGTATTTCATGGGAAAATTATCAATCTACTGTGGGTTTTATTGAAACTTTGTTGGATTCCAAAAAGAAACTTAGGATAATGATAAAGAAATATTAGATCAATGGCCCAAACTCATTCAGGATAATGGTGGTTTTCAACTTTCTGAGGATGTAAAATCCAATGGTGGGGAGAATGTAGAACCCAAAATTTCATGAAATTAAATCTTTAATTAGATATTTTAAGAATATAAAGTTATTGGTTTATGTTTCATTAGATTTTGAGTATTTTTGACACGATTTTGGGTGTTTTCTGGGGTTCATAGGTTGAGAATGGTTAGTAGAAACTATGCAGAACCTCCAAAAAAACCATGAAACATAAATAGTGGGAACTGGGTTGTCACATAGTTTATCCAAACCATGACACCACATAGTATAAACTATATAAGTTTGTACAAAATGATTTTTCATAGTTTTATCATAGTTTTTATAATAGTGAAATCCAACCGTGCAAGGGGTGTTTAGGGGCAGTGTCTAGCACACTATTAGAGCATGGTTTTCCTATCACTATGCCTCGATCTTTCAACATTAAAAATTAGATCCTTATTTTGTGGATCAAATAAAAATAAACTCATTATTCCCTCATTTTCTCCTAGTTAGACCATAACATGATTTCTTCTCCTACCAAAGGATTCAGAGACCGTTCCTCCTGATCTGAGAGTGATTTCATGGTGAACCTTGATGCGTTAGAAGGAAGTTTTATTGGTAAGTTATTGTTCTTGAGGGTTTCCTAAGTTTTATTCATCTTCCCTCTCTTAGATTCATGGATCTAATCTTTTGGGGCTAGATTTATGTTTTTTGATTCCTATCATGTTGATTTATCATTGTTCGTATGATAGGGAATAATATATATGGACTATTTTTTGGAATTTCAGTCCATATTGTTGAATGATTTGTGACATTATTCATTTTAACCTAAGTTTAGAGGTAGGCTGATTCACTCTTTATTCCTATTTTTTAGAAGATGTATGATTTATTTCATGTTGTTTTAATTTATTGGTCTAAAATGTGGAATTGACGTGAAATGTTTATTGGAAACTCTCTTTAGTGATGTTTTGTGAAATTATAGAAATTGGTTGTTTTATGGAAAGTAAAATTGGATATATGATTTTAAATTGATTATTTTAAAATGGTTGTTTGGTTTTGATTCTTGGAAAATTGGTTTTATTTTTTAAATAAAATTATTTGTTTATTGAAATCTTGGATCAATTGGTTTGGCATGGGATTTGGAATAAATGGTTAGCATGTGGTTATTTTCATTGACGTGACCCTGTCGAATGGGTGTGTTCCATTGCTTCTCTTGGTAAATGGTTACCTTCTGATTACATGGTAGATCTATGTGAGGCATCTCATGAGTATATAAATATCACCCTGGAATTCATGTGTGGTTGTGTGAAATGGAATGGGTTATGCCAAATGAATTTGATAAATGGTTCATATAATTGTTAGTTTCTTTCAAGGGAAAATTATTTTTCTTAGGAATAGTTTTTGGTTTTGATATAAAATATTTTTAATTGTTTTATATAAATTGTTTTATAAAAATATGATAAATTGTTATATCCTAGTAGAATGATTTGGAAATTCATTAGGGAAAACATACTGAGTTCAATAATCACACCTACTCTACATCTTTTGTGCATTTGTAGATATTGTATATTGAGACATAGGTAAAGGAAAGGTTTCTCATTTCATTAGTGGTACATAATGATACCTTGGGAATGGATTCTTTATTTGGAGTTTATATCATATTGGGGGTTTTTTATTTGATGTATTTGGTGTCCTTGGAATTTTTGAGTATTTTGGGTATGGTATTCGCTAATTACTCTAATATAGTTTGGTCATTGTTGTTGGATTGGTTATAATTTTTAGTTGTATTAAATTATATTCATGTATTGTATAATGGTTTATGGTTATGGGGATCTCATTTATTTGTTTTATCTTTAAAGGTTAAATTTTCCCCGTAATATTTTTGAAGACCATGGTATTTATTTTAACACTTTGGTGTCTTTGGGATGCCACCTAAGGATTTGTAATACCCCTTTATCTCTCTCAAATCCAATGAATGATGGGTGGTATGTTACACAATAATTTTTATAAAAATGTATTAAAACATTAAATATGATTCTTATAGAATTAATAAAATTATATATATTATGAATGTATATCCCACACACATGAACCAGAGCTTATATGATAAAAGATGGATGGAAACAATGAAGCAGTTAACACCTAAAACAATGGTAATAATGAAATATTTTTAAGGATAGGGTGGTAAGATGGAAAATAAGGATTATATAGGATATAATATGAATATTTTTTTGTAATAAATTATTAATATTCATTAAAACATTATTTAAGAGTTTAAATCATGTTCAACTATAGGAAATATCCATGTAAAGGATCTCTGTGAACCTCTATATTTTCTTTGAGTTATGATATCTCCTTGTTTTTATGAAATTAAATCTTAATTATTATCATATAATTCTTTTATATTCAATTTATATGTAGTAAATATATTTATATTCCTTAATTCATCTTTCTTTGATGGGGAATTACATGTTTTAAAGGCTCCCTTATCAATTCTTCTATAAAAGAAAACCCGATTAATGAGAACTTTACAATTTATTACCCATTTTCAAGTAAATTACATAATATTATTTAATCCACCAATATTTTTTATAAAATAAATATATTTATCAGGAAAAAAATATTTTAGTTTATTTCTGGTTTTATGGAAACAATTATTCTTATATCCTCTTTAAACAATCTTTATTGTTTTCTCTAAAACTACACGTAAGTGGAACATTTCTAATGTTATGTAACTATTAATTCTTATATTTTCAATTTAGTTAGACATATTTATTATTAGTATATTATTTTTTACTCTATGAATGACCAAGAATTATTTAAATCCCTTATTTCATCGATGCTATTGTTATACGCCATGTGGTTATGACCTATGACAATATTGTGAAACAATTTATTTCTATGGGAAACCCTTATGATTATTCCTTATGTTTGATTATTTATGTGGAAAAAATGTGTATGAACATGTTATGATGGGTGCACCAAGATATATTTCCAATGTATTGTGTAATGTTTTAGTCTAATGAGATTTTCTGAATGGGATTAGGGAGTAAAACTAATCCATTATGGGACTTTGTCAACCATGTGATATAGTCCTTCTAGTTAGCCCTGAATCATGTTTTTTTCATGTTATATGTTATATCCACTATCCTATGTTTCCATTATCATATGATTCCATGTTCTATATGTTATGATTACATATTTTTATTAATGAGCCATTCATTTTATGTTACCATGTTATGCCTTATAACTAATGTGATATACTTTATTCCCATGTTTATTCCATTACTATCATTTTTAGATCATACCTTTAGTATATATATTCCTAAGGTTATCCTATATATTTGTATGATATCAAAGGGAGTTATAAAATCATTGTTAATATTATTAAAAAATATGTTATATTTTCATGTTTTCTAATTATGTACCATGTCTTCCAATGACACTAGAATTTTTAATATTTTGTTTTTATTTCATGGATAATTATGATTAGAAAATTTTAATAATACATGTAATAGTATTGGGCCTCTATTGTTGTTAATATATGATGATCTAGTGATTTTTGGGGATTATGAATAGAATTTTTTTATGAACACTAAGGACAATTATATCACCCTATAAAAACTGCATTGAAATATATGGAATCGTAAGTTAGGATATACTTTTTATTAACAAGTTATTCCTTCTATGTGTATATATTCCCTTTTATATTCTCATTATTTATGTAGAAAATCCCCCTTATTTTTTTGAACTTTGTATTTAATGGAGGGAAATATGAGAACTATTGACAACAAACAATGTGAAAGGAAATGTGAAAAATTCCCAAATAAGAAGTTAAAACCAATTAGAATGGGTACTCAGAACATCATGATAATACTATCTGAACTAGATAATGTTATGAGTAATAAATTGAATTGTGTGGAACACCCCAATTGTCCTAAGAAAAACTAAATTTTGGTCAAATCCTTTTGAAAACAAACCCATCATACCTTTAGTGGATATTATGAACCTCTCATCATGGAAAAATGGATTAACTCCATTTAGAAGATATTTTATATCTTCCATCACATATAAGAAGAGAAAGTTGTGCTAGTGTTACGTTATTTTTATGGGGAAGCTTACCAGTGTTGGACATTGATAAAAAACTATGTCTAAAAAAGAAATTGATTACATGGAATGAGAAGGAATCTAACAAATATTGTTCGATTTATATTTTCCTCAAACATATCATCTTAATATGGGGAGGGGGTTCCTCAAAAAAATATAAATGGAAGATGAGTCTATCAGAGAAACTATGGAAAACTGAAAAGTATTTCATGATATGTCTTCGACTTTTTAATAAACATTGAAACTAATTTTTATCTCTTTTTTAGTGGATTAAATCCGAGTATATGAAAATATTTATGTATGTGTGACTTTGAATGCTATGAGAATATTATCTATTATGCCATTATGATGGATATAGAAATTCGAGACTCGTAGTGGTCTTATGGGATTGTAGATAAAAAGATGAAAATAGAGTTTAATATTTGAGGATCTATAGATAAATATCATTGAGGAAAGATTTCCCAATATCCCATGAGTCAAAAGTGAGGGAAGAAGCATCTTAAGAACTATATAAATTGAACAATAAGATTCTTCAAATTTCCAAAAGAGTGGAATCAGGAAAATCATTAATTAAATGATATAAATAATCCCACTAATGAAGGAAAATAATGTAAGTTTTTGATTAATAGGAAAACTATATTATAATTCACCAACTACAAAGAACATAAGCATTATGTGAGATAATGCTCAAAAACAAGGGTTGTCGAAGACAATCAATTGAAACAACCTCCATGGTGGCTAATAAGGGAATATGTTATCACTACTTTTGAGGGGGATCATGATAATGATTTGGTGAAAGGTGCATGGGTTATTAATTCAATAATAGTGAACTTTCTATTTTATTATAGTTATATGAATTATTTCATATCTTGAATGCTTATTAGAAGTATTAAATCACCACCTAGAAATATAGAAGTTTTTTTGTCTATTAGAACATAAAATGGGGAAATTATTACATCTAAAGTATATAAATCCTACCTGGTCAATGTTTACGGAATGAACCTCTTAGAAAATATCATCTCACTTCTTCTTGGGGAAGTTTTATGAAATATTGGGTATGAATTGGATATCTTTATAAAAATTCTACACCAACAATTGGAAGAGGGAGATCACTCTTCACATCCCAAGGAATCCTCCAATTATGTTCAAGTGTATGTAGGAGAATGAATCTCCATTATAATCATCAAATCATGTGTGGATATTATTTCCTTATGAGAAAGAATATATAGCTCAAATGATTTTGATAAAGGAGAGGATCATTCTTGTAGACATAGATATTGTGTGGGGATACACGAATGTGTTCCTGAAATAATTTCACATTTTTCCTACTAACTAATAGGTTGAGTTATCAATTGAACTTACAATAGGATATCTATCCATATCTAAGACTCCTTATACAACATCCACCATTGAGTTAGATGAATTGAACACACAATTATAATAGAATCTGGAAAATGGTTTCATATGCTTAAATGTTTCACAATGGGGTGTACCAGTCCCCTTCATCATGATGAGGGATGAATCAATGATATTATTCATTAAATATCAGAAGCTTAATAAAATCATGATAACTAAAAAGTACCCACTACCATTTATATATGGATTGTTTCATCAATGACTTGGGTCCAAGTATTTTCTCTAAGTGGATCATCGATTTGGATATAACCAATTAGAGGTGAAGAAGAATGGTATTCCCAATAGTAACTATCGAATAAGGAATGGAAACTTATAGTTCTATATGATTCCCTTTAAATCTAGTAATAATCCAAAAAACTTTCATTGACTCAATGAATAAATTAATTAGAGATTACCTCAAAATTATTTTTGTAGTCTTTATAGATGACATTCTGATAAACTACTAGAGCAAGGAGGATCATGTTGACAATTCAAATACTAAGATAAATAATTTTTTAAGTGAGAAAATGAATTAAAATTATAGAAAATGTGAGATATAAATGGTGTAAGTTTCATTCTTGGGGGCATGTTATCACCATTAAAGTGATATATGTTGAACCTTCTATGATAATGGAAATGGAGGAGTGGACAAGAACAATATCTGTAATAAAGATTCATAGTTCCTTCGTCTATATAGGTATCACCAACATTTTTTGAATAAATTATCATGATTATAAAATGTTCGAACCAAGATGACTTAGAAGGGAGTGAATTTTATCTGGACGAGGGAATGTGAATACTACTTCATAGAGTAAAAAAATAGGATTATCACTACACCAACACTTCCACTAACCACCAGAAGAAAACTCTTTGTGGTCTAAAATGATTCATAAAAGATTGGATTAGGATATGTACTAATGAAAAATGATAAATTGATATCACATGAATCAAGTAAGATTAAATTTATAGAGAAAAAATATCTCACACATGATCTAGATTTGGTGGCTAAGATCATTGCATAAAAAATTTGGCTACATTATCAGTATAGGGATATGTGCAGAATATATTATGATTATAAGAGACTAAAATGTATATACACACAGAAGGATCCTAATATTCACTATATAAGATTTTTAGATCTCATCAAGGATTATGGCTTCTTAGTCCATTACCATCCTAGAAAATAAAATTAGGTTTAAGATGCTCTATGTAGAAAGGACCCTGAAACTTTATCAATGATGAGAATTGGGAAGGATCAAATATTCTTATACTAACTATGGATAGACGTGAGAATCATAAGGGATAGAAGATCATCATTACTTTTTACAATGATTTCTCAACAATCCCTAATGGACATGCTAAATTATGCTCAAAGAAATTATGTTAAAATTCAGAAGAAGATGGAATCTATTAGATACGGGAAATCATTATTTTTAAAAATTGACGAGGAAAGAGTCCTAATATTTGGGTTATGACTATGATTACCATAAAATCCTAAGATAAATTGGGTTATTTTGAATGATGCACATAGCTCAACATTCGTTATCAACCAAGGGATCGCAATAATGTATCAATATCTCCAAGAGCACTTTTGGTGGGACAATATAAAGAAAGATATCATTGAATATGCATTAAATTGTCTGGTATGATATTAAGTGAAGGATTAATGTAAAATTCATAAAGGGATGCTAAAATAGTTAACAATACCTACATGTAAATGGGAAAACATCATGATAGTTTTTTTATAGGAATCCTGAAGACATCCATATGAAATAATTCCAAATGGGTTGTTAAAGATCTTATTATAAATATATCCCTGTTTATTGAAATTTCAGAGGACTTTACACTCTATAATCTTACATGGGTATACATTAGAGAAGTGTTGAGGCTTCATAGAGTACCATTATTTATTGTCTCTAATAGAGATATTATATTTACCATCATTTTTTGGAAAAGTATCCAACATGATGTAAATATTGAGATGAATTTCAATATGGTTTGTCACCCTCAAACAGATGGTAAGTTTGAGAAAAAGATTCAGACACTGGAAGAAATGTTGATAGAATTATCAATGAAATTCAAAGGGGATGTGATCTAAGTCTTACACTTGTCAAGTCATCTTACAAAAATAGTTTCCACTCTTGCATCCAAATGGACCCTTGTGAATCCCTTTATGGGAAGAGATGTAAAACAACTATATGCTTGGATGAAGATGGAGAATGTAAGCTACTAGGACCTAAAATGATTTAAGAAATGGTATAAAAGGTGAATTCTATTCAACATCACTTCAGGGACTCACAAATATGATAGAAGAGCTATGAAAACAATAATATATGAGAATTAGAGTTTAAAGCTAGATATAATGTATTCCTATGCATATATCCATGGAAGAGAATTATAATACTGGAAAAGAAGGGAATTATAACTCATAAGTCCATTGGACCATTTGAGATTCTTGATCACATCAGAGCTATATAATATCGATGAGTACTTCTAGGAATGATGTTTAAATTACATGATGTTTTCCATGTATACCTCCTAATGTAGTACATAGTAGATCCCTAATAGGTATAGAATTCTAAGGTTATATAACCATAAAATGATCTCTCTTATGATGAGAATATTATAATGATCTTGGACCATAGATATATAGTTATTCACAATAAGACCACCCACTTGGATAAAGTACTATGGAGGAAATTTTTTTTGAAGATGTGAAATTTGAATCATATAAAGTGATGAAGGAGAACTATCCTCACCTATTTTCACCTTGGCATGTAAAATAAAATTTTAATGGTAAAATTTTCTTGGTGGAAGAATTTGACACCTTGATATTTTTATGAAATATTTCTCTCTAAATAATTTAATTTCTTCATTAGCTTATTTGGCACACACTATCGAGTTTAAACAAGCCATGATATACTATTAAAATATTATTATTTTCGCATTACCTTTATAACCTATCCATTGAATTAGAATTTATGAATAGGAATAACCATATTATGTAATATATTTAATAATTAATATTAAATAAATACTTAATTTTTAGTAGACCTTTTATTCTTCAAAAATACGTTTTCTTTAAAAATCAATTTTATTAATTTCTATGAGAATATATTTATAAATAAATTTTACAATTTTAAAAAATTTCTTTGAAAAAAATAAATTTATTTTTTTAATTGATCTTGTAAAATTTATCCTATGATGATTTTTTTCAGCATTTTCTAAAAATTTGGAAATTTAAAGGAATAGTAAAAAAGACTAATTTATATTATAAAATGTATTTTCATTTAAATAATTTATGAAGTAAAATTCTATTTAGAAATAGTTAATACTATAAATAGTTTATTTCTATTATAAATTATCTAATTTTTTCCTTTTAAATTAATTTTATACATGAATTTAGTATAAAATATTTATACTTAAAATTGGAAAATTTTGAAAAAAACAATTTCATTGCATTTTTATAGTTTAATATTAAATTAAATTATACCTCTTCTTTATTATGAATTTTAAAAAATGTATAAAATATATTTAATTATGATTATGAATTTTATTAAATACACCCCTTTTATTTTTTCTCAATATGAATAAATATTTTAATAACTTTTATTACCATGGTAAAGTGAAAATCGGGTAATTATGAGTAAAAATAATTTGATAAGAGATATAAAATTACCAAAACACCATCTAATTTTTTTATGAGTAAATATAGATTATAATAGTTTGAGGGTTCAATTAATGGCTATTTTATTCCACTTGGATATGATTATGACCTTTATAATAGTTTATTTAATGAAATGTTAAATGTATCACACTATTGATTTTAATATGTGAAATATTTTTAATAAGTCATAATCTAATGAATATGTTAGACTATAAATAGTAATTTGAAAGATAAAATATTTTTATTCATCATGTTAATTTATTTAATTTTTGTAAGGAATAAATAATTTCCTTAAATTCTTGCACATCATCGATATAATAATTATTAAATTAATGAAAAAATAAAAACATTGATAATTAAAATATTTAAATAAATATAATTCATCATATTTAATATCATAAAAATTTTGGTAAATTACCATTACATTATTATGATATAATAATAAATTTGTTTTGAATTAGAATTATTGTTTTTATGTTTTAATGTCAATGTAATGAATAGTTTCAAAATTAAAATAAATGATATTTCATGAATATATTATTTTAAGAAATTAGTTAAATATTATACAGATATTACATAATCAAAAAATGGGATAATATATGGTCTTATATTTCTTCACTTGTTCATTTATTGTCCATTTGGAAGCATTTTTCTATAGAATATTCTTAATATATTTGAATATTTTAAATAATTCCAAAAGTTCCCCTCATCTCAATATTAAAAGGGGAACCATTACTTCAATTATTCACATTGATATGAGATGTCTATATCAACCAAACACTACCAATTTATCTTATAAGAATTTTTATTTAATCTTTTTTTTCTTTCCCTTCCAATATACCTTTGTAGGTCCCGTAAGTGAAGCTATAAACGACCTCCTTCATAGAAGAGGTGATCGTCTTTACCGACTCTTTCAAATGTCATTTTTCTTATACCACATATTAATATTTTATTCCTATCCTAAAATAATAAATCTATTATTATCTATAAAATAAGTTGTTATTATGATTATGATACAAATATATTTCACCTTTTATTCATCCTAGTAAAAACAATAACACTGCATGTGGATAAGTATGGCTTACTATCTCCACGCAAAAGTGTAATTCATGGTTCATCACCAATTTTCATAGATTTTAATTATTATAGAAATTATGGGTATATTTATGAAAATTATGAAATGAAATTTATCCTTTAAAACTAATATATCCTCCATTTCTCGACCCATTCTCTATTAAGGTAATGATACCATCCTTCATGTGTACGTAAAAACGACCATCTCCACAAGTGACAAAAATTATTATCCATATCCAAAATTAAATAATTATATAAAAACTTTTAAAATAATTAAATATTATACTTAAATTATTAATAATATTCTAGTGATGATTAATCTATATCCCATGCACATGAATTGAGGCTTAAATGACAAAACATGCAGGAAAAAAATGAACGCGTTAACACCTAGAAAATGGTAATAAAGAAATATTATTAATGAGTGGGTTGTAATATGTTATATAAGTCTTATATATGATATAATGATAATATGTTTCTATTATAAATCAATGAAATTATTTTAACCATTTTATAGGAGGTTAAAGCACGTTCAACTAAAGGAAAGAGAAATACAAGGGATCTCTCGAAACCTCCACAATCCCTTTGGGTTACTCTTTCTCTCTTTACTTAAGTTTATAACATAATTATTATTATATACATTTCCTAAATTCTATTTATATTTACTACATAGATTTATGTGTATCAATTCATCTTTCTTTGTGGGAGAATTACATGTTTTAAAAGTTTTAATTCTCAATTATTCTAGATAATAAAACCTAATTAAGGGGAACTTCTCCATTTCTTACCCATTTACAACTACACTCCATAAAATAATTTATGCTGAAAATATTTTTATAGAATCACTAAATTTATCATTAAAAACTATTTTAGTCCATTTTTTGGTTTTATACGAACAAGTATGCCTTTATCCTCTTTAAAGTATCTTTATTATTTTCCCTATAACCACACTTAAGTCACACATTTATAATGATACCAAACCAATATTTTTCATGTTTTAAATTCAATAGGACATAATAATAATGGATATTTTTTTTATTAATTACTAATAATGAATTATATCATATTTTCAAGATAACATTGTAAGATTCCCTTTTCTTATTTCACATGGCATGATTAAGATATTCATTTCTTTCAATAGGTAACCCTTATGGTTATTCCTTATGTTCGATTATTTATGCGGAACACATATGAATGAACATGTTATTATGGGGGTTCCTAGATAGCTCTCAAATGAATTTGGTAATGCTTTAGTCTCATGATAATTTATGTATAAGATTAGGTAGTAAACCAAATCCACTATGAGAATCTGCCCACCTTGTGAAATAGTCTTGGTAGTTTGACTTCACTCATGTTTATGTCATGTTTTATGTTTCTTCCACATTCACAGATTTCTATGAACATATGATTCTATTTTATATATTTTATTTTTCCATATGTTTGTTCATGAGCCTTATTTTCATATTATCATGTCATACCTTCAAAGTCATGTGTTATGATTCTTTCTTATGTTTAATCCATTACTAGAATTTTTAACTAATATCATTTATCTATATATTACCTAGGTTATACTATGAAATTTTAGGAGCTCAAAGGGAGTTAGAATCAAATTATTGGTATTAATAAAATTTAGTTTTATTTTTATGTTTTCTACTTATGTACAGAGTCTTTTAAAGACACTAGACATTTTAATCATTGTTTTTTATTTCATGTATAATTATGATTAAAATCATGTAACAATATGTGTGGATGGTTTGGGTCACAATGATAATTCATGGAGATTAATATTCAAAATTTACCAAAGTGGTAATTAGTTACTTCACAATATCCTCATTATTCAGGATTGTTTATGTTTAAGTCTCCACTAGGATAATTATTTGATATTACTATATTAAATTAAATATATTTTATTCTACACTTTTTATTTATAGTTATTACATTTTTTATTTAATTTTTATATATTTATGTACTTAAGATATATAAATAATGTTTTTATGGAAAACCAACTTTTTTTCCTTCTTAGTCGGGAATCATTTTCTTCTATATCCATATTTTTTTAAATGTATAATTAATATTTTTACTATTCTAGTAAATATATTTTTACCCATGTTTCACTTTTACAAAATGGTGTAAATGGATTATTCCTATCATTTTTCAAAGAAGGTATTTTTTTTTACTTTTGGTGAAAACTTGTGAAAGAACTGTTTTTTAACATATACAACGTGAATTGAATTTCCTACCATCCTCATTAATCAATTATTTGACGCTTCTGCAAAATTTTTAAAAGGATATTTTCAATGAAAATATTTTCCCTAATAATATGGAAATTTTCATTTTTAAAATATTATTTCAAAATGGAAATGTTATCTTCCCCATGAATTATTTTAATGATATTTTTATGGTATTTATACTCATAAATGACAATATACCATTATTATAATTTCACGCCACTGGGGATATGTTGTAATGAAACCATCATTTTTATTATTTTTTGATGGAATATAATTAGTTTAATGGAGAAAAATTTTAACATTTCATATTATTGTTTTAAAATATGAATGTTTATAGTGATACTATTATTCAACTATTTCACATGAGAAATTAATTGGACATAGTTAGTCATGGGTGGGGCCTTCTATAACGCCTCAATGTATCATAAGGTTTGATGATGAAAAGTAATTTCAGTATCATGATAAGGCATTACCCAATTATGTATGTTTTTATGGAACAAGACCTCAATGATATGTTTAAAATGTCCAAGATTATGCACTTTTTTATTATGAGATGAGTTATTGATGTTCATGTGATTATTTGAATAGTTATTATATCCAAGGATAATTTTAAAGATCATGTGATTAGTTATATAGAATTATTTGATCAACATTTATTCTTACCATATTATTCATTATGATAATTTTTTTTATTAAAGTGAAAGTGTTTTTAGTTATTTACCTTTATATATTGATTATTTATTATTAAAAAATGATAGATTCAATTATACATAAAACTTACTAAGCATTTATGATAACTCCTTAGTTGCTTTCCATTTCCCCAGATATGAAGAAGGAATATTTGAATTAGGGAAATGCTTCCTAATATTTATATTAACTATTCTGTAATTTATATTTTAAAATGTAATGTGATATTCATATATGTATGTAGTTTTCAAAGACTAATAGACTCTTAAGTCAATTGGGATGCAGTCTCTTATATCTTATAAAAATATAATGAAGTCATCACCAGCTCCAGGTTATTGGGATTGGGGTCATTAAAAATTTATTCATTGGATCATATCCCCAATAAATAATAAGTAACCTCATATGTTGATATCATAGAATAAAATTCCATTGAAATATCCAAGGAAAAAGTCTTGAGGAAAATAACCTTCTCATTTTGAAATTTCTAATTCAAAATATAAACTTTCACAAGATATTTGGGAAAAAATTTATTTTTAAACAACCATAGAAACTTATAGATTAATTTTCAAATAAAATAGTATTCCTAATGGTTGGAAAATACTTTTGAGGCGTATATGTTAAAGAAAATATTTATTTCACTCCCTTAGTAAAAATTACCTTTTTTAGAAAACCATAAGAAGATTATTTATATGAATTTTTATATAAAGTAAACTCTGGTCAAAAATTACTTTAATAAATATTTATATAATAGAAAAAACATTATTGAATAATTTTAATGAAAATTTAGACATGGAAGAAAGTGATTACTCACCAAAGAGTAAATAATGTTGACTTTTATTGAATATATTTTCTCATTTTTTTCATATACCAAAGAGTAAAGAATGAAAGGAAAACATAACAACCCCAAAAATAACGAAAAGATAAGAACATATGTTGATTTTGAAGGCTATGAACCATGTAATTTACCTAAATTTAAATTTAACATAAATAATCGTGAAAAAATGAGATTTTAACATAAATATCTTACCTCAAGTATCATTTTTATTTATATGTATTTAGAATCCAAGTATAATAAAAATAAATTTATTATATATATATATATATTATATAATCGTATTAATAAATAACTTAATATTTATAATTCATTTATAATCTTCAATTTTCATTTTATTAACAATAATTCATTAAAATGTACATTCAGGTGAAAACTGGTTCATTTTCCATGCATATTTTGGTTTGATAGTCCCAGTCATTTCACCTCAGTTATGGATTTATCATATATATAATAAATATCATTATATAATTATAATTTACATTCATTATATAAACTTTTATAACCATTAATAAAAATTGGTGATGACAAATGAATTACATCACTTTATGGAGACAATAGTTTGTATGCACACAGGAGTGATGTTTCCTCTCTTCAGTAAATATAATAAAAGAAATTTAAATAATAAATCAAGTTTTTATATTCACTATTATATATAAAAAAATATATTCATTAAATATATCAATATTTAAATGAATGTAAAATGTAAATGAAAAAAGAATTAGATCACTTCGTGGAGGTGGCAGACCACACATATGGATGAGCAAAATTATCATTTTCTAATGGATGAGAAGATAAGAATGTATATGAGATATTATAATTATAAAAACATAAATATAACAGAAATATCATATAAAAACATTAAATAAATCATAATAAACAACCAATAAATATTATTATTTAATTTTAATCATATCTCTACGTGTAGTTGGAAGTCTACACATATGCACAAGTGATACTTTCATATGAAAATTGAAGGAAAGGTGGTCGATTTTTTTTTGACAATCATAATAAAATTGAAATATATTTATGATAATATATTCATTATGTTATTTTGGATACAATTGATTTATATAAAATTATAATAATAATTAAAATTGAAAATATAATTAATAAAAAAAATATATTCTTTGAGAAACGTCCTTTTAATATTTTATTAAAGACCTTTGGTTCAGTATTTTAAGAATAGAATCAACTCTTCTTTGTGTATAGGGAAGTTCATAGTATATTTGGGCATGATGTTTTAGGCAATGGGGTCATTTGAAATGTATATGTGAGGATAGGGTGTTCCCTTTTATAAGTGAGGGGAGTGAAAGACTTTTATTTATTAAGAATATTAAAATATATTCGTTAAACACAATTTATTTGAATTGTTTTTTTTTTCAATAAAGGTTTAATATTTTTTGGATATTATACAAGGTTATGATGTTGATAATCATGGAAAATTATTGTTCTCTATATTTAATTTTTGAAATTATTTAAGTGATATTCATTGACAAAAACATGTGATAAGGAGTGCGTAATTATTAAAACATGTACAGACCATAAAAATGGTCATTTACATGATGAATATATTTGAGTAATTCTATTAAAAAATAAATCGAGTTCATTAAAATTATGAGAATTTTGGTATATTTTTTTATATGGAATTTGTGTTGAAGTGTTGAATAACTCTTTAATGGATTTTACACTAAAAAATAAGGGGCTAACCAGAAAAGTATACTAGCTAGATTGTCCAAGGAATTTTTGGAGAAAGGATCAACCATACAAAAGGGAGCTATAAAGGCCAACCCACATGGAAGCATGGTGTGAGAGTAGACTGGTGCATAGTTCCCACATAGTGTTTACACAAGAGGTGATTAGGTTTCTATTATGGTTTAACACAACCCATGAGCTTAGTTGTGTGCATTTTTGGATTAAACAGTAGACCCTATGCCACTCATAGAGGTCTCAAACATACATGAAAGAATAAATGGTAAAGATCAATAATATGGGAAAATAATCTAGGACTTTATCAGTTTACAAATTATTCTCCCTTATTAAAACATACAGATAAAATAAAGTCCATTAAATCAAATTAACGAGAGTAATTCGATCAAATTGGGAGATCATCTAAAAACCTAGCATTTTCTAAGAGATTTCTATACACAGATATTTTCACAGCCCTCATCTACATATCGTACTAAAATATTACTACATGTTATAGAATGATACAACAAATATATGAGGTACATGTGATTTTTAATAACATGTTTCACAAGAAATTCATGAATTTTCATGCATGAATAGAAGGATCTTGAGCTGTGTCATCACCTATGATGAAGTTGACTTTAAAAAAAATAAAATTCTTAGATTAATGCACAGGTATGATCAAAATGATAAAATCATGTAGTTAAAATTTCATGTATGAAATTTTAATTAAGAAATTAAGATATCATTGGTGATAACATTTCCATGTGAATAATGGAGACTACAAAAGTTTTTTAGAAATTTTAATGAGATGAATGAAACCTGATTCCTTTAGGTATTAAAAATTAAGGACATGATTGATGAGCTCTTGTAATGAGAATGAAATTATGTAGGGTTTGTTCCACTCAATTTATTATCAATGAAAAAATGAGATGTCTACACCAAAACAATGGTTTCATCATAGAAGGATAAACATTTATCATGGAATGAGTTTGTATCTATAGGGAGATATAACGTAATGCATGAGATTGAATCGTAATAAATTATTTCTGTGTTCCAGTTTATGAAAATTGTATGGTGTTATTCCATGGATGAATGGATACACCAAAAATTTATTAAATATTATTTTTATTTATTTAGCTATTTGAGAGGTGTACACATCATAGAGAAATATGTTTTACTATAAAAATATGAACATTAATGATGATACGTTGTATAGATATGGGATACATCACATGGTCCATATAGAGTGATAAATGATGAATCACTAAGATCATGGATATTGAAATACCCCATAATATAAATAATGAAGACTAAGTATTCAAAATATTTAAATCAAGATTTGAAGGGGAATTCAAATGATTGTTAAATGATATATAAATCAAGGAATAATAAACTGATTTTGATGAGAAACATCTGCTACAAAAAAACCAGGAGAAATATTGAATTCAAATATTTATATATCTGAAAGGGATTAAAAAGAACATATTTTTGAAAAATAGGTCAATAAAATATGAGGTATGGATTTATAGATTGATTTGAGAAGATGATACACCAAATTATTAAAGGAACAAAGTGATCTAGATAATAACAATTCAAAAATAATATTTAACTTCTTAGATTTGAAATAGTGTAAGGCTAATGTGCACACTGTATTAGTAAGAATATGTAGTCAAAGTCATATTCATAGAGTGTTGTGAATACCATTGAATAACAGAACATATTCTAGACTAAACAACTAGTAATTTTTAAAATATATATTATCATATGGTAGTTAGTATAAAGACCACTGGTGGGATATCATTCTAATGATCTGGTGGGGAGATAGTCCACTGTAATCATTTGTGATTAGTAATTATGGTAATTTATCTATAATGAAGTTATAGATATTTTCTATACATATAATCACATATCAGTAATATTGTAGAATATATGTCTTGGATATTCCCAAACAAAATAAGAATATATTCACACACATTGGTATAGAACCTTGTAAAAATCATTGGGTTATTTTTAGTTATTTTAATTATTTTAGTATGGGTGATTTGAGGATTTAAATAATTAGGGATCAAGATTATAATTTTTTATAGAGGATCATTTGAAAAGAAGTTTTAAAAAGTAAATCACTGATTGATCCGTACCCCTATCAATGATATATCTAAACCTGGTCTCTACAAAAGGTATCAGATTGGGAGTTTTATTTTTTAAAGATCCAACCTTTACCAAAGACTAATGATGGAGAGTATGAATTCATATAAAAATAGTGGATTTTCATTCTTCAATGGAAACCACTATTATAGATAGAAGAACTAAATTCTTCCATATATTCTTTAGAAATCCTATAAAGATAGTGATGTAGTAACATTTTCTTTTATCCAATGTGTAATAGATTCTCCCATTAAACCTGATAATAAGGGAAATGTTAAAGAACATGGTAAATTTAAAAAAAATCATCCTTTTATGATAAAGTTGTCATTAAAGTGATGATACTAAAAATATCCAAGGAGATATGGAATAATCTTGAGAACTTATATGAAGGTAATGGGAAGATCAAATAATACAAACTAAAAATTAAGAGAGATATATTTGAAGATATAAGATTGAATGATGATGTGATTTTAGATTAAAATTTTATAAGGGAAATTTATATACTAAGTCATATTAGGGATTTTTTTTGATACTTTGGATGATTCATCTATTTTCAAGAAATTGGTGTATAACTTTCCTAACATATTTGATCCAAATATTTATTCCTTATAAGAAGTTTGATATTTATCTCTTGATACGTTTTATCATAAAATTTTAAATTATGTTATGAGAAAATCTAATATTTTTAAAAATAAAGTCAAGTTGGAAATTGATTTCACAACATTAAAAATTATAAATATGAAGGTAAATAAATTTGAAACATCCTTATATTTTGATGGGGATGAGGTAAGTGATTATAATTATAAATGATTCATGTTCTTTATTTCAAAAAGTATCAGAAGAGGAAAGATAATATTCAAATTTTTTCTTCCTCTAATGTTATTTAATTGTATTCAAATTGGATATTTTAAAATTTATTTTCAGATGAAATAATCTAATTATTTAGAGAGTGACGATTATGATTAATGTTACATTAAAAGTAGATGTGAAAAAACTAGAAAATGTCATACTAGAAAGAATAAAAAGTTATAAAGGAAGTACAAGAAATATATAATTAGTATGAGAGTTGATGAAGGCTATTCAATATGGATTGAAATAGTTAATGAAGTTCCAACTAAAATTAATAAAACCTTTATAGTAAATTTAAATAGAAATAGAGATTCTTCAAGCAGTGATGAGAAAGAATAAGATAGATACCATGGGTACATATGAATTTATAAACTCATAACATGTCTTTATATGAACATTTAGCATAGAAAATAGTCAAATTATTAATGAATTAAAAAGGTATGAAATTAATAAGGAGAATTATCTTATTTATGTGGCAAAAAATTCAAAGGAGAAAATTAAAGAATGTGATAAAATGTTGAAACACCTAAATAAAAAACATACTGCTAAAGAATAAGAACTAAATGATTCATAATCTAGGTGAATTAAATCTTATAAAACCTTTAAAATGATGAGGGATGAATTTTGTAATGTTTTTTATATTCAGGTAATATCATCCAAATCCACTCTGGAGAATAGATCCTAGATGATGATAAATGTTATTTCTAATTATTAGAGTGACGCTAGATCTATATCATCTAGTGATGTAGGCATTGATACAAAAAAATGAATAACATGGGATGCTGATGATATCGAGGACTTAAATGAGTATGTAAAATAATGTTTGAAAATACTAAGATAAAATCATGGTAGGAGTTTATCCATATAGAAAGTATTTTATCACTAAATGAATATTCTGAATTATGAAAGGAATAGTTTTAGAGTTTAATACAGGGGTTGTGGTAAATTTGGGCACAAATCCTCTAAATACTTGTTTAATATTAAAATTCCACATAATTTTCACATATCAAGAATGAGAATTTTGAGAAAAAATAGGTACATTTTTTAGAAGGAGGAGAAATATTATATTGTTTAAGTTTTTTGGTGAGAGATTAACAAGGCTATCCACTAAAATAAAATTTTGTAAATGATTTTTTTTAAATATTTGACCGAAAATGTCCCCGTTTTAAACCATTCATAAAAACAAATCCAAGATAGTTCCCACAGACTACTGAACAAATAAATATTGAAAAAAATAAAATGGATTTGACTATTTTATTTAAATAAATTCTTTTCAGATATGAAAGTTTATGGAAATAAAAGAAAATGGTTATACTAAAGGAAGACTAAATATTTCACCAAATGAGGCTAAAACCCACATGATGTTATAAAAATATCATATCAAAAAAGATTATGATATGTTGTGTATAATATGAAGAAATTATTATATATTACAAAGAACAGTGTGATTTGTATACCTACACATGAAGGAAAAATAAATAAATTGAAAAATAAAATATATGGAAATACATATTATTTTAGGGTTCATACTAGGAAGAAGATAAAAACCATGCCACCCCAAAATGGTCAAAAATATAATGCTAAAGGAGGTTCTTTCATGAATTGAACAAGGTCTATATTGAAGATAGTTTTTGGGTTGATAAAATATCATCCGTGTTTCTCTAACTATGAAACATTGAAAAACCTCCATATTCCTTTATATATGTATATATATAAATTTTTTTCCCTAACATTATGGGAATTAAAATAGAACTTTATGGATATCAATTCTAGAAAACATGAAGTTATTTTCCTCATAGATTCTACAAAATACTATGAAAATAGAATAAGTGGTGTGTATCAGTTAAGGAGGATATTCTTTGATACAAATTTGATATTATACTAAATTACATTGAATCTAAAAAACATGGATAGATTTAAAACCTAATGTTTTGTTGTATGTCCATATTCCTTGAATAATATCATTGATCATGTCGATTTACTTCTAATGTGGGAGAGATGAATCATTTGTAAGATGAGTTATATATGGAGTTTATATATTATACACTTCAATTTTTTTATTTTCTTATTAAGATATGTGCATGATAAATCTTGGAAAACCTTTTCAGATATTCTATAAAATTTAGATGTTGAATGTGAGGGAGGATGGTATCATAGAAAAATATTAGTTAGGGAAAAAGTTTATGCTTTGGTAACATCAATCTTTATTTCCACCCTAGGTTCACGTACATAGACTCAGAGTTTACTAATGAAAATTTTATTAATTAAATAAATAATGTTGTCCCATTATTTATAGGGAGATAAGTATGAAGTAATAGTGAGAATTTGATACGAGGACCACTAAATACACCTTTGTATTTATTGTCATTAAGGGGGAGAAGAAAAATAATGATATTATAAATATGGACATGGTGAATCATTAAGGGTATTGAAAAATATTCAATGGTGGGTATTGTTAAACCCAATGGATTTGAATTTTATTAGTTTTTAATAAAGTTTCAATATGTTTTATAGACTATAAAAAAAGATAAAGTTGATAAATATGAAAATTACTATTCTTTATATCTAATTGTGATGATTATTGAAGTGAAATTTAATAACAAATAAATATGATAAGGAGTGCATAATTATTAAAACAAGTGAATATAATGAAAATAGTTATTTTCAGGAAGTGTATATTTGAAGAAGTATATAAAAATTAAAATTTTTTCTTGAGGAATTATGAGAAAGTTGGTTTTTTATAGGGTTTTTTTTGGAATTTTTGACTAACTTTTTATAAGATTTTACAAAAAAATTAATGGCCAACCAAGAAAGACAACTGGCTAGCTTGAACGATGCATTATGAGAGAAGGTATCAATCATGCATATGGGAGCCAAGAGGGATAAACAACATGGTGGCACAATGTGATAGTGATCTTATGCATATTTTCTATATAGTGTGACCACACATTTCAAAAACCTGAGTTGGGAAGATGGGCCAGAATGGGTCGGTGCGACTTGTGTGACCTAGTGTGGGAATGAGTAGATACAAAAATAGAGCTCATACTACTCACTTAGGGATAAATGATATGTAAAAATATAAATGGGGGAGATTTAAAAAGCATAAAAATAATTTGGGACTTGGCTAGTTAATGTAATATTCAAGCATATAAAAGTATATAGATTAAATGATATATGTTTGATATGATGAATGAGATCAATCTGATTGACTTGGGAGATCCTCTTTAACCACATCCTTTTTGAGAGTTTTCTATACACCAATATTTTCATAGCCTTACTCCATAGATCAAAACAGAAGAATATTATATATTAAATATGTATGAATCCATATTTTGTGATGTAGATGATTCTGAAGTACATGTTGCAAATGAAATTCATGCACTTACATGCATTAATAGAAGGAACCCAAGTCAGGTCATCGCTATTGATAAAGCCAAGTTTTTAGAAAAATTGAATTCCTAGATTAATGTACAGGTATGATTTAAATTTAAAAAACATTCAGATACACTTATAGGAATGAAATTTGAATTAATAAATTAATATTCCAAGGGTGATAACATTATCATGTGAAGAATGGATATTCACAAGTGTTTTGATCATTTTAATGAGATCAATGAAACATTATTCCTTTAGGTATTCAAAATTGAGGCCATTCCTAATGAGGTTGTGTGACGAGAAGGCACCACAACAAGGTTCTTTCAACATTCCATAATGTTCATGGAAAAAAGATATGGCTATGCTGTAACATTGGTTTAAATAATAGAATGTTTGAAATTGATAGTGGAATGTATTTCTTACTACAGGGAGATATGACTTAATTTTTCTAACTACACCACAATAAAATATTTTTGTTTTTCTATTTTGTAAAATTAGAAGGTGTGGAAACATTGAATAATGATTATAAAAAAAACGTGTAAAGATTATTTCAAGTATTCTTGCATTAGGGATGTGGCCACACTATAGTAAAATTAGTTTCACTATAAAACTATGGACTTGGAGGATTCTACACCATGGAGATATTTGATAAGTCATCAAATCCATGTTTATTGATAAATGAGGAATCACTAAGATCATGAATATTTCAATAATTCATGAAATAAATAATGAATATTGAGTCTTTATGGGATTTAAATTAAGATATAGATGGGTATGTAAATTATTTTAAAATTATTTATTAATTGAGAAACCATAAAATGGTTTGAATGAAACCATTTTTAAAAAACAAATCAAGATATATCCAATATTAAAATATAGATATATTTTAAAGTGATATATGAGAATATAAATATGGACTATTGGTGTAAAAAATAGGAGTGGAAAATTTCATGATATATTTGAGACAATGTTACAAAAAACTATCGATTGAAGAACGTGAGCAAGGCCAGTGGTGATTTAAAATAATATTTATCGATCAGGACATGAAATTGAATACAGTTAGTATACAAAATGCATTAGTTGAAAAAAAATTAAATATTTTTTCATAGGAGGCTATGAATACCATTGAATAAATTTTAGGATGCTAGTATAATAAACTAGATATTTTCAGGATATAGTTCAATTGGAGGGAGTTGGAATAAATAACATTGCTGGGATTATAGTCTAAAGATCCTATTAGGAGATGGTCCATTATAATCATTAGTGACAAGGAATTTTGGGAGTTTTTTCAGATAATAATTTTTGTAGATTATCTATACATAAAATCAATTTTCCTTGATAATGCAAAATCTGTGTCTCAGATCATCCAAAACACATAAATGATGTATTCACCCACATATGGGGAAATTTTTTTAATAACATCCATGTGATTTTTAGTTCATTAATTTATTTTCATATAGGAGAGGTGAGACTTTAAAGAATGAGGGATCAATATCATAACTGATCATAGAGGTTTTTTAAATAAGAAATTGTAAAAAGTACATCACAAATTCACCCCCCTCTCAAGGATATATTATAACCTATGATGTACAAGTGGTATCAGTGCATGAGGTTCCATCTGTAAATATCCAAACATTACAGAATACTAATAAAGTATAGTTTGAATTTATTAAAAAGTAAAAGAGTTCTTTTCTTCATTTTGAAGAACTATTATTGATAGAAGAACCTAATACTTTCATATCTTTATTCACAAGTCCTTTAAGTTAATGATGCTATAATAGATGGTTTTCTTTTATATGGAATAGATACTCCCATTAAACATGATGATAAGAGAAACATTAAAGTATATGAGAAATATATGAATTCTTTTTTTTAATATCTTTTTTAGATAAAATTTTCACTATGTTTATAGGACTAAAAAGAGCCAAGGAGATGTAGTATAAACTCAATATTTTTTATAAAGTGAATGTGAAGATAAAATAATCCAAAAAACAATTTTAGAGATATAAATTTGAATATATCTAAATGGATAATGATGAGATTGTTGATGAATATTTATTACTATAAATGAGAGGGTAATTCATATTAGTGTTTTAGGAGATAATTTTTAATATTCATCTATTATCATGTAGTTAATTCATAAATTCCTTTACATATATGATCCAAATATTTTTTCCTCAAAATAATTTGGAGTCTTATATCTTTATGAGTTTCATAATACAGTTCTCAATTATGAGAAGAGGAAAGATCTAATGTTCATATATATATATAAAATGAGGAAACGGATTTAAAGAAAATGAAATGTATCAAGATAAAGGAAAATAAATATGAACCATACTCATACTCTAATAAATATAATGTAAGTGATTTAGATTGTAAAAGAGTCATTCCCTTCATTTCCAAAAGGATTGGAAGAGGAAAGAAAAATTTTAAAGTATTTTTCTCATATAGTAATTTAATTATGGTAAAATTTGACATTTTTCAGTTGAATTTACAAATAAAATATATAATTATTCTGAGAGTGATGAAGAAGAACAATAATAAATAAAATAATATTTGAAGAAACTAGAAATAGTGATACTCTAATGAAGAATAATTTCTCAAAAAAATAAAAGAAAAATCCAATGAATTGTTGAGTTTATAAATAATCTTAAGCATGAAGTGAATTAGAAAATGAAGGTTCAACTAAAAATAAAAAAACTCATATCACAAGTTAAGAGACATAAATATTATTCAAGCCATGATGAGAAATAATAATAGAGATACCATGAGTACATGGTAAAATCTAAACTCATAGAAAGTGTTTATCAAAACACTAGTCTTAGTAAACGAATATAATTATTGGAAAAATAAAAATGGAATGAAAATAAGAATGAAAATTTATTATGAGGAGATAAAAACATCCAAGGATAAAATTAAAAAATAAAATAATATGTTGAAGGAACATAATAAAAAACTATATACTAATTATGAATAAAATAATGAGACAATGTCTAGGTGTATTATATACAATCACACCATGAAAATGATGATAGATTACTCTGATAATGAAGTGTGAAATTAGGTTGAATAATTCTAAGAAATTATGAAGAATAATTTTAAGAAGATGGTGCATATTATGTATTATTATTTTAGTGATGTTAAATCTATTTCATTTTTTGGGGTAGGTTCTTACAAAAAAAATAGTTGAGTATGAACTGATGCTGATAGTGATCCCTAAAATTAGTTAGGAAAAAAATATTCCCCCAAACTGAGGAAAACTCCAGGTAGGAGTGTATCCAGAAATCAAGTAGTTTATCAATAATAATATAATAAGAATTATAAAAGAAAAAAATTTTAGATGTTACTACTATTGTTGTAATAAATTTTGGAAAAAATCCAACACCTACTAGTATCATATGTCACATCCTTGGAATTGGAAAACATTAAGGGGGAGAAATTATATAAGTAAAAGAATAATATTTATGAGATGGAGGTGTATCCTTAGAATGTAGAATTTTTTGTTTGAAAATAAACATGTATATCTACTCAAAAAAATATTGATTTTGTAAATAAAATATATAAAATATGTGACCAACATGATAATTGTAAAAAATCATGCATGAAAACACTTCTAGGATAGCTATTAAAGGCTGGTAAAGAACAAAAAGACCAATGAATAGAAAATATATCTTACGATTTTGTAGCAATAAATTCGTACTAGAAAGGAAACTTACAATAAATAGAATAAAATGGTTTTTCTAAATTTATACTAGAGGATTAACTATATGAGTATGAAACACATATTATGTTCTCAAAGGATCATGTCCAAAAATATCATTACATGTTTTATAGAGGATGAAAAAACTGGCCTATTTCAAAGAATAATGTAATTTGTATAGATTGACATGAAGAAAAAATAAATAAATTGAAAAATAAATAAAATAATGAGGAATGTTATTTTATATATCATACTTAAAATAAGAGGAAAAACATTTCAACCTCAAATTCAAAAAAATAGAAATTCAAAGGTGGTTATAGCATGAATAGAGCTAGAGCTGGATTGAATATAGTTTATGGGTTGAGAAAATATCAACTGTATTGGTTCAACAGAGGAACTCTAAAGAACCTCCTTTTTTATATATATATTTATTGATATTAAATTTAGGTAATTTAAAGAGATGTTTTAGAATATAACTTCTAGATATGATGAAGATATTATTCTCATGGTGTCTACTAACTACTATAAAAATAAATGAAGCATAGTGCATCTCATGAGGAGGATAAAATATGAAAATAATCCATCAATATAACAAATTATAGTGAATCTGAAATTCTTGGACTGATTTCAACCCTGAAGTGATTAGGTATGACTATCTCCCATGAATGACTTCTTCGATCAAGTCAAATTATTTCTCAAGGGTGATTGATGCATCATTTATAGGATGATTTGTAGGGAGAGTAATATTTTATGCACCTAAAATGTTTTGATGTACTTGTTAATATTTTTATAGGATATCTATTGAAACAATTTCTCACATATTTTATGAAATGATAAAATTGAATATGATTGGGGACCGTTTCAAAAATAAATCATTCATTCCATGGTAACAATATTTTTTTTTCTATTTTAGGTTCGCCATGAAGACTTAGAGTTGACTTACTAAAATCAAATTACATTAATAAATAAAATGGTTCCATTATTTTAAGAGTTTCAAGTATGAAGAAACACAATAAGTTGATATGGTAACCCCTAAATACACATTTGTGTTTATTTTCAATAAGGGGGATAAGAAAATGGAATTGATTTCATATATTGACCTGGTGAATTTTTACGGGTATCAAACCGAAATTCAAATGGAGAGATTATTGAACCCAATTGATTTGAATTGTATTTTTTGACATCAAAGGGTCATTATATGTTGGAGATTGTAATATGATATGAATTTGATAATAATGGATAATTATTATTGTTCATATATAATTATAGTGATTATTGAAGTGATATTCTCTATAAAATAAATGTACTTAAGATTCCACAATGCTTACAAGAAGTGAAGACCATGAGAATATTTATTTGAATGAAGAAATGATTTTGATAATTCTACAAAAATGATATTTATTGTATGAATAATTATGATAATGTTGTTATATTTTCTTATTTGGAATTTATATTGATTTCTTGAATAACACTTTATTGGAGTTTACACAAAAAACGTGGTCCAACCAACAAGATGATTAACTAACTCAACTGCTGCATTATGGGAGTAGGTATTAACCATAAAAAAGGGATCCAATAGGGCCATATAACATTCTAATAGGGTATGAAAGTGGTCTAGTGAAAATTCCCTATTTTCACTACAGGTGGGATAGTGTGGGATGGTGTATCCTCTATCCCAAGGTGTGTACATGTGTGGATATGGGAGTTGACCTCGTGCTACTAACTGAGGGATCAAGGATTTGTTTAAGTATAAATGGGATATCTATATGAATAATAAAATTTATGTGGGTCTTAGAAATAACACATAATATTTAAACTTATTAAAACATTGAGATAAAATGACGATCGTTTAATCTGATGTATGAGAGAAATCTGATCAACTTTGGAGATCATCTATAACCTCAAACTTTTCCAAGAGTTTTTAGTGCATAGTTAATTTTTTGTACTCTTACAAAGATCAAACTAGTAGCCTCTTCTACATTAAATAAGTCCATACCAAACATATGAGATACAGTTGAAACTAACATACATGTTTCACATGAAGTTTATACACTTCCATGAATGAATGGATGTATCTATATCCTTGTCATCACTAATGATGAAAATGAGTTTTAAAATAAAGTAAATGGTTAAATTAATGCATAGGTATGATCAAAGTGATAAAATAATTTAGTTACACTTTATTTCATGAAATTTGAGTGATGAAATGATGATTTTGTGGTTGATAAACCTTCCCCATTAAGAATGGATATTATTGAAGTCTTTATAGTCTTTTAATGAGATGGATGAATCCCGATTCCTTTATGTATTCATAATAAATTCCATGATTTATGATGTAAGGTGATGTGAAGAAAAAAACATTTGTTTTGTTCATATTTATTTAATTATAATTTCCATTTAATTTGGATATGATGTATCCCTGGTTTACGTCATGGAATGTTTGAAATTAACAGTGGAAAGGGGATTTAGCTACAAAGTGCTATGATGTAATGCTTGATATTTCAACACAATAAAATATTTGATTTTTTCTTTTCATGAAAAATATAAGGTTTTTCATCATGGAATAATAGCTATGAAACAATTTAAGTAAATTTTATTTTTAGGCATTAATCTATTTGATAGGTTTCCATGGCATAGAAAAATAAGCTGCACCACAGAACTTTAGACTCAAAGGACACTACACCATAAAGAT
Organism: Viscum album; assembly: GCA_963277665.1. Classification (NCBI taxonomy): domain Eukaryota; kingdom Viridiplantae; phylum Streptophyta; class Magnoliopsida; order Santalales; family Viscaceae; genus Viscum; species Viscum album. Next base: position 1,946,375,792 of record OY728125.1, read on the forward strand.
ATTGTCTATGCCACAATACCTTAGTAGAGAGATAAATGGGGAATAAATGAGACCACCAATATTCTAATATCTTAGGAAATAATATTGAATTATAAATTTTTGAGAGATTTAAATTATGATAATATGTAGAATTCAAATTAGTTTTAAATGAGAGATTAATTAGGGTATAATAAAACGATTAGCACAAAAACCATCTGCTGCCAACAAATTAATAGATATCTAAAATTCAAATATGGGGATATTTGGATGTGACTAATCATAATATAATTATTTTTCATTGATAGATAACAAAGGAGTGATGAATTTCAATATAATTTTGAGAAGGTGATACACTAAAGTAATAAAGTAAGAGAGTGAGAAAAGACAATAGTGACTATGAAGAATATTTATCTACTTGGACATGAAACATAAAAAGAAAAACATGACAAATAAATTAGAGGGAATAATTAGTTGAAGTCATGTTAATAGGAGGCTTTAAAAAAAATTTATGAGATAACATGATTCCAATATAAGAAACCATATCTTTTCAAGAGATAAATCAATTGGAAACAGTCAGTGTAAAGAACAACAATGGGATGCTAGTCTAAATTTGTATTAGGATACGATCTACTATAATAATTAGTGATGGGGAAATATATAATTTTTAATGATAATAGTTTATTTATATTTTCTATAATTGTAATAAATTTTCTTTAGAAGTTCATAATATATATCGTGGATCATCCAAAAAAAAAAGACATAGCGACCCACATCAGTGGTGGACATTAAAAAAATCATTTTCTGATTTTAAATTAATTCATCTATTTGAATAAGGGAGAGGTTATAAATTAACGAATGAGGCATTGGGATCCTAACTTATCAAAGATGTTGATTTTAAAAGTAAAAATTGAGAAAATATATCATTGATTCACCGCGTCCCCCTCTCAGTGATATATCAAAACTTGGGATCTACAAAAATAAAGTTAATCTCATGGGAACGTTGTTCCAAATTGGATTAATATTGAATATAGTTTGAGAAATATTTTAAATATATTCATCAAATAGAATTTAGAAATTTTTTGAGGTTATTTAAACTCATTTCTCTTTAGTTTAATCACTTGTTAACCCCTTTTGACCATTTCCCTAGTAATGAATTTTTACCTTGGTTACTATTCATAATGACAACAAATTAAGTTCAATTTATTATAAAATTTTAATGTTAATAGTTCCAAATAATAAATTCATTTTAGAAGATTCAATTATCCTATGTTATAGAAATTCATCTCAAGAAAAGTTCACAAAACATAACAAATCCATTTAAAAGAAGCATTTTTAAGAAATAAAGTGAGTTTACCATCATTCCATTCCATGTAAAAATAATTAAATAAATGTTAAAATATTTCATTGAATATATTATATAAACATTTAATTAAAATCAATCATCAATATATTGTAATTTAATTTATTAAGATAAAACACATTATATGCATAAGAACAATTTTTTTAAAAACATATCTTTTAATCTTAAAGTGATTTTATTTTAATTTATAACCAATTTTAAAAAAATTAATTTATATTATAAATATGTTAAAAAATAAATAATATATCTATACCTATTAATACCCTCTAATATAAAATTTAAGTGACAACTATCACATTAAATAATAATATTTCAACAGTATATCATAGTTCGTTTAAACATGGTGTTGTGTGTAAAGTTATATATCAATGAAATAAAATTTATTTAAAGATAAATATATCATAAAATATCAGGGTATTTCATTTCACACCCAAAAATAATTTATCTCTAAAAATTACAAAACTTTGATATAGAAAACTTAGGATAGTTATACCCCATCACATCCTGTAGTTCCCATATAGCTTCATCAAATTTATGGTTTCATCAATATACTTTGACTGAGTGAGTGGTCTTATTTTAGAACACTTTCTATATTTCCTCTAGAATCTCTACCAATTGTTTCACATAAGAGAGAGTATGATCTAGTTATATAACCTCTATGTACAGTATATGTGAAGGATCAGGTTTACACTTCCTCAAGAGAGATATATGGAATACATCATTTACTCGAGAAATATTCAGTAGAATAACCAAGTGATAAGAATCCATCCTAATTTGATCAAAAATATCAAATGTATTGATATATCATGGGATCATAACTCCCTTATTTTCAAATATCCTAATATTATTAAATATATATATTCATATGAATACCTTATCACTAACATCAAACTCTAAATCTCAGCAAAAAATTCCAGGATAACTTTGTTATCGACATTGAGCTACCATAATGTGATGCTAAATGGATCTAACCTTCTCAATCATTTTATAATCTAGATAAGTTCCTAATATATTTTTTCCTCCAATTTTATCACAACACATTATAAATATACACTTCCTACCATAAAGGGATTCATAAGGAGTTATCTAAATACTTGAGGTAAATATTTTATTATAAGAAGATTACATAAAAAAAGGTGTTGAATAAAACCACCTTCAAAATACATAGATTAATATCCCAACATATCCTATAGGGTTTTAATACTCATATAAATCTAACAATTTGTTTTAATATGATACATGGTTCTAAATTTAAACTATGTATTCAAAGTTGTTTGAAGACTTCTTGAGAACATTGAAGTAAACCTTAGATTCTGATTAGATAAAATATGAAACCATATCAAATCCTTAATATATATCAAAAAAATACGATCAATAAAGAAATAATATACCTTTATAATAAAATGTAATAAATATTGAAAGTGATCGACTACAACCAAAATATAATTGTTCCCTTTAGTGGTTTTTAGTACATTAACAATGGAATCCATGGTAATATTTTCCCATTTATATTTTTTTGTGGGTAATGGTTATAATATAAATTTATACCTTTGTATCTCAGCCTTAACTTTGAAACATACCAAGAATAAATATACATACTCTTCCATATCCCATTTCATGTTATCTTCCAAAAATACTCTTTCATATCTCTATAAATCTACACACTTCTATGTTTCATAGAGATAAATGGAATCCGATATTTATCCAAAAATACCTTCTTAATGAATGGTATTAATGAGACACATACTCAGTCCCTAAAACATATCATTAAATTATAATCAAGGTTGAACTTAGTATCATTTCTCACATTTTTCTATAGCTCCACATATTCCTTATATGTTGTCTTAATCCTCACATTGATGGATGGTTGAATGTTTATCTAAAAAAAATTGGATCTCTCCACTTTACTTATGTTTTTATGGTCTATGTTCTACAATTCCATAGATACTGGAACTCTTAAATCCCTATCCAATGGCCTAAATGCCTACATTTTTTATTGATTTTTGATAATACACCTTTCAAGGGGTGAGGTGGAACCCTTACAAGGCCTGTAGGTGTAGGTATTACATGTCCTGTAGGCCTTAGAGGAATTTATTTGCCTGTAGGCTTCAAAAATTACATACAACCCAGACTAACTACTTGGAAATACTCTTCCCCAGCATCTTCATCGTGAAATCTGCTCTCCACATTCATATGGCTGTTCGGCTAGGCATTCCTATGCATGCACATGCTTGTCCAGATGGCAGGTGCCATACCCTCTCATTCTTGCAATCCATTTAGCTTCTTCTATGGTGGAAGCTCCTTGCCCATCCTCCTTGTAGAGCTTGTTCCTTGTAGGTCATCGGGTTTGTATCTGCACTTAAGGTGGCCCGAAGGCCTTGAGGTGTCCTGAAGGGCTTACTGTCTTGAAGGCCCAAACGGGGACATATTCCCGACTGCTACAGTGCCAAATAGTACCTGCTACAGTCCCCACTATATTACCTGCTACAGTACTGCACAGCCCCGCTACAGTGCCTACTATAGTACTGCTACAGTACCCCGGAAATAATGTCTCCGCTTGGATTTGATCCCGGGTCTTTCAGATGCACTTATAGAGTCCTTACTAACCGGGATAAGGCTCATGTGCAGGAACTCTGAAATCCCCATTATGGATAAATAAGCACGGTCCTTCTGACTCAAAGTATCATCATCCTTGGTTACCTTCCCAGGGTGATAGTGTATTGAAAAGTCATAATCTTTAATTAATTCCAACAATCTCCTTTAGAGAAAATTTAACTCATTATATGTGAATATATATTTCATGTATTATTATATATATATATATATATCACACCTTTGAATATAAAGATATATATTTTCAATGGAAAAAATACAAATTCCAACTCTAAACCAAGAATTAGGTAATTTTTCTCAGGAAGTTTTAATTGGTGCGAGGCATAGGCTACCACCATGTCATTCTACATGAGGATTCATCCTGATAAATTCTTTGATGCATCAAAATAGATAAAAAACCATTCTATACTAAAGGGTTTTGTGAGCACATGTGTGCTGACCATCCTTTTTATCTCCTTGAAATATTACTGATATTAAACCATCCATGGGAACTTCTCTCCCATCTATTTCAACTAGGTTAGTGGATTACATAGTTTTGAAATATTATTCAAAAATTGTTAATAATAATGTTATAATAAAATAACTATATATTTCCATCATAATGCTTGGTTTAAGCCATTTTTTAATAATATCTATCATTGATGAGTCCAAAAATATACCATCGATTGATTTTATGTGACCTAAGAATGAAACCTTATGTTGTAAAAATTCACACATGAGAAATTTGAAAAATAATTTCTCCTTCCCATGGGATTTCAACATAATATTAAAATTATGATCATGTTCTTACATTATGTTTCAATATACATGAATATCATTTGTAAATACATCCAAAAACTGATCAAGGTAATTTATAAAGACTATATTCATTAAACCCATGAATATATAAGGGGATTTAGTAACTTTAAATGGAATTAATAAAAATTCATAATGAACATACCTCCCATATAAGGATGTATTTAGAATATTTTCATTCTTATCCCTTAATTAATGATATCTAGAATGAAGGCTAATCATTGAAAATTATTTATCTCTTAATAGTTGATTAAATAATTCATTAATACATGGTAAATGATACTTATTATTGATAGTGGTCCTAGTAATTTCTTGAAAAAAATTAAAAGATTCAATATAATATATCTCTTCTTAAAAAAATGAATTGGTTCATCCCATGGTGATGAAATTGGTTATATGAATCTCTTCTCTATATTCTCCTTGATTTTGTTCCTCAATTCTGGTAACTCAAATCGGTCCACTCAAAAAGGTATATTTGTAATTGATGTAATACCTTTTAAAAGATATATTGAAAACTAAAATCCATGATTTAGGGGAAGAATGTTATATTATAATGGAAATAAATTAGAATGATCCTTAAAATAAGAATATATTGGATGTTTAGTTTCACTCAAACCATTTAGGATAAAAACCCATCACGAATATATAGTAAGATCCATAATGTTTAGGTAATTACCATGGGAATTTCATTGTCATCATCACATCGATAAAAAATCATAGGTTGATTCATAATATAAAATGTGACTTCCCTTTATATTGATCAGAAATGTGATTTTTATTAAGAAATATAATTCATTCCCAGTATAACATTAAATTCTATCAGAGGGAGTATAACATTATTTTTAGGAAAATTATTCCCACAAAATTCTATCATAGATGACCTATAATCTTGAGATGCAACCATCATTCCATTAAGAGTTTTTAGTGAAAACTTAATATCACATCATTGAGTTTAAGACGTGATAATATTATAAAATTAAATATATATATAATATTGGGTAGATCTAGAATAAAAAAAATACATTTATAGTTCTTGGGTGGATGATAAGTGTACCTTTCACAACATTTTTTCTCCAGACCCACTTGAGTTGTGATAGAACATTCCTTCACTTTATTCGTTTTCATATTTTTTTGTGCCTTAACAGCTTAATTATGTCTTGGATTATATCATTGATTCACATAATTATCAATGTACTTTCATTAAAAACATTAAAATCCATTGGTTTAATCCTTCTTCCCATTTATTACATTTGTGAACCATTTCACTCTATATTTACAGTTCCATTCTTGAACGATGGGATTTATAAAATTGAATCATTTCAAAGCTCCTTTCATACAACTTATCAAGTAATTTAAACCAAATTTTTGGCATTTTGGTTGTCGGAATTTCATTCCTCTATGGGATTTAATAATCGAGTTTCTACAAACCTCCATTTTTATCTTTTTTCACTAAAATCAAAAGAATAATTGGAATTAAAACTCTCTACTTCTAGCTTCAGGGGACATTGAATGATTTATTCATAGTTACCAAAGTCTATTATAGATAAATCCTTTCAAGGAATTAGTTTCATATTGCTAAAGAATCAATTAATTTTTCTTGTTGGGTTGATTATAAAGATATAATCATATATTTAAAGTCTTTTAATTTTTTCCTCATAGGTGCTAATGGATGGATCATCCTTCTATTTCATCTATAGAAATCCCCATTATAGGATTTTATGAAGACTTCTGGTAAAATATTAATTGAGATATACGCTTCTAAAATTTTCCCATTTAATGGAGTTTATTTATTCCTCTTTCCTTGTGATCCTGATTAAATTACATCATTGATCAACTTATCCTTCCAAGTGATAGAATCATATCACAACTTTCTTATGGCCCAAGAACTAAATAATGAAAAATATATTTTCCGTCACATTGATCCATTTTTTAACAACATGTGGAGTAGAATAACCATATAAAGAAGTTGAATGTTTCCCTATAAAATAATAGATAAATATTTTCTCTATACTTGGTGAATTTTGAATCTCTATAAGGTTTGTGTTGTTGCTTATTGATTGACAGAGATGAGATATCATAGCCACAACATATTTTATCGTAGTTCCAAATACATTTGGTTTCTCTTGTTGAAGGTTATTGTGTTGCCTATTATATTCATTGTTCGTATGATTCCTTCATTGTTCCATCTATTCACTAAAACTAAAAATATATAATATAATATTGAGATATAATAAAAAAATAAATCAATCATAATAAAATCATTCCAAATATTTTCTAATGTATGACACCCTCTTATCATCCTATGAAATATTATGTTCATCCTATATCAAATTTGATTTACCATTGTTTTTCTTTGTTTCTATCCTCATATTTTCTATAACCAAATATCAATAAATATCCAAACCATACATTGATACCAACTTAGGTGAACAAATCATAACATATATGAATATTATATCATTTTAGATTAACATTCAATACATAACAAAAGTATACATGACTAAGGACTGTAAATGATTTGTGTATTTGAAGACTAGATATATAGTCAACTTATTTATTAAAATATATTCAATATCTCCCATAAATAACTTTACATAATTAACAACATAGATATATCATACATAGAATCTTTAATCAAAACCTATTGAATGAAAGCATAAGGAATGGGGAGCTCAGACGCACATTAAGGGAAAACATGGGAGACATTAATCATAAGATAGAATAAGAAGGTCATAAGGGTATGATAACATAATAATGTTCTTGTTATCTATGTAAAATATTCATACATAGAAAATATTAGATCCTTAAATAAAAACTCATGTCATATACAAAAACAAGATTAATAAGGGTTTCAAAGCAGTACTGATCATTCATGAGTTATAACATAGGTAAGTGGCATTATAAGTATATGAAATAATAATCTTATGAACATAGATACTTGTAGTCTTGTACATGCATAATCTTGTGATCATATCTAGTATTAATCATACTCAAAAAATTAATTTGACCATATCCATAAATAATCATTTCTATGAATAATATTGTGATCATAACTAAAAGAAAACAAATTCATGAATAAAAATGTGAACATAGCTATTCGAAATTGTTGGCACCTCCTTGAATGGATTATGTTTGAAACTCTTATTTTAATGATCACAAACCATTATTCATTTATTAATAATGTTTCACATGTTGTATGATAGAATTTTATATGAATATTTTACTTCTATAATATTCCTTCAATATATTATGGCAAGTCACCATTTCCCTGAGTATGAGATACCACTAGAGGTGAGTCGTCGTTACCGCCAATATGAGCTACCACTAGAGGTGAGTTACCATTACCACAAGGATGAGATACCACTTAAGGTGAGTTACCATTACTACTAGGATAAGCCACTGATATAGGTGAGTTACTTCTACCACTATAAAAGTTATCATGGTTATTGTTACTGTTGATGTTTGAGGTCTTTGGTGTGAATGGATAAACAAAAGATCCATTCCTGGATATTTTGAGTAAGTACACAAGGCTTAGTAAAAGGTGATCCAAGAAATGTGGATCACTTTCAATAGGCTGTGCTATATATTTGATAAGGATCTATCTCTGGGAAAAATGATTACACATACAATGAGATATAATCATAACTGGAGATCAAGGGAATTATGTAATAATCTTTTTTGAATTCTCTTGAAGTTATTGATTCACATTCTATGAAGATCAACAAAAAAGAAGCACCGAACCCATTACCAAGCTATATTTAGACAACATAATGAAATCAACTAAATCATACCTACATATTTCTATGATCCCCTATTATGCATTAATTATATAGAACATAGCATGGAATTATCATCATTTTAGATCAAAGGATTATAAAAATATAGAAGACATTTGACTATGTTTTTTCTAATATTATTTGTTGTGTCAGTTTTACTTTTGAGAAGTTTGTTCTTTTCTTGTTATCCAATAAACACAATCTCTTATATATTCATAGAGAATACTTGTTATTACCTTTTCTCTATTTTTGTTTCCCACTGTGTTTGTGGAAGAGGTCCATGTGTGACCTATGCTTTTATTTAAACCCATGCATAACTGTGGGAGAGACTTTTTAGCTTGGACAAATTGTTTCTTCTGACTGTATACCTAATCTATGTGGTGAATTTTTTTTATTATATTTATAATTTACTTGGAAGCAAGTGATTTCCAAGTATAGGGGATTAAGTCTCACCTTGAGACTAAACCTCTTATTAATTCCACTATGTCTTTGTGTTATCTATTTTGTTTTACTATCATATTCAAATATAAATTTATATTAACAAATAAAAAAGTTCTATGATAATTAATATTAACTAGTGTTTATATATATTTTTGTTTATGTAAATTTATTTAAATAGATTTGGCATTTCTAAACTATAATTTAACTGAGACCTAATAATTTGTTAATAAAATTTTTAAACGGATAGATCTTATATTGATATTCTATTTTGATTAATTGGCTAGTTTATTTATTTATAGAATTTTTTTTGGGAACTCAATTCACCCCTCTTGAGTAATTCACTTTGACCAACATTTGTCATTAAAGGGTTGTTTAAATTTATTATTTTAATTTTAATTTTAGTTTTATTATAATGATCTCAATTTAACTTATTTATAAATTTTAGTTCTTTATGGATAATAGATAAGAAGAACCTATTACGAACATACCTACTTATTTTAATGGTATCACCTATTCTCAATGGAAAATCAAAATGATAATGCATTTGGAATGTATAGGTTTTGACATATGGACTGTAATAGAATATCGATATGAAATGCCACAAACTTCTAGAAGTTATTGGAGTAATGGTACAGAAACTGCTTAGAATAATAATTGTAATGCTATCAATGCTTTGTTCTGTGCATTGGGATATGATTAATTCAATAGAACATGTACTTGAAAATATTATTTTTAAATATGGGATACCTTAACTATCTCACATGAAGGAACATCAAATGTAAATGAAATGAGACCGAATACATATACAATCATATATGATAATTTTAAAATGAAATATTATGATCCTATTTCTGATATGTGTATCATGTTCAATAAAATAGTGAATACTAACCACTCTCATGGAAAAGAAGATATAGACAAAGATCAACAAATGAGACTAAACATATTATTCTGAGACAGATAGATATGAACATCTCTATCAATCAGAGATTCATGTGATGTAATTAAATTACCCATTAAGAAACTGATAAGAAAGAAGCTGATGTATGAAAAACAACTTAAAATAAATAAAGAGATTGATGAAGATGAACCAAAAATAAAATCAGTATCCTTAAAATCTTATTACTCTAGTTAAAAAGAAAATGTACAAGACAAATATTCTATTGAAGAAGGTTCTTCAGATGACAGTGATGAAGAAATGGCACACATTGCGAGAAGTTTCATGAAATAATATAGGAAAAATAAATTCTTCTAAAATTAAAATTTCAAAGGATATTATGATAAAAAAGGAAATTATAAAGGATTGGAAAAAGGATGACACTCAAAATGATGTTACATGTTATAAATGCAAGAGGAAAGGCCACAATAAATCTACCATTTCGAAATTAAAATATAAAAAAGAAATATGATTATAAGGACATGAGATACAAAAAAAGTACATGAAATCAATATGGAGTGCCTCAGAAGATAGTTCATGTAACTCCAACATTAACCCAGAATATATTTCTAATAGAGGAAATATGTTCTTTACAACAAGCACATCATAGGTACAAAATGATTTTCCTGTGTCTCCTACTAATGCTTCATACATTTCTAAAAATAAAGAAAATAATGATAATAAACTAAAATTAACTATCAAAGATCTATATGATTACTCTAACATGTTGTAAGACACTTTTCATGTGATTAAATAAAAATATAAGTCACATAAGAAACTACTTGATTTAACAATAAATTTTAAAATAAAAGTACAATTAAAGTACATGAGCCTCAGCCCAGTTGGTGAGGACTCTTAAGTGCATCCAGGCAAACCGAGAGCAAATCCAGGTGGAGGAAAAATTTCTAGGGTAATGTAGCAGTACTATAGAAGGTATTGTAGTAGAGCTGTAGCAGGTACTATAGCAGGAACTGTACCAGGCACTGTTTGGCACTGTAGCACTGGGGAAGTTTCCCCTTTTTGGGCCTTGGGGCCACCGATTCGGTCCCCGGGTCATTTAAGGCCTTCAAACCACCCAATCCTTCAGGCCAGTAAGCCCTTCGGGCCACCTCAAGGCCTTCAGGACACATTAAGTGTAGATGAAAACCAGACAACCTACAAGGAACAAGCTCTATAGGAGGATGAGCAAAGAGCTTTCACCACAACAGAAGCTACACTGATTGTAAGAATGAGAGGGTATGGAACCTACCACCAGGACAAGCCTGTGCATGCATGGGTAAGCCTAGTCGAATAGTCATGCAAAGGTGGAGAGATGATTTCACGATGAAGATTCTAGGGAGGAGTAGTTCCAAGTAGTTAGTCTGGGCTGTATGTAATGTTTGAAGCATACGTGCAATGAATTTTTCTAAGGCCTACGAGACATGTAATTATTATGCCTATGAGAATTGTAAGGGTTCCACCTCACCCCTTGAAATGTGGATAATAAAAATCAATAAAAAATGAAGGCCTTCAGGCCATTGGATGGAAAGTACAATTGAAAAAGAGAAAAATGATCAATTTTTTAATAGAAAAAATAATTAAAAGTATCAAACAAATATATAAAGAAAGACATATTAAAATTTACCAATATTATCAAACATTAACTCAAATTATGAGAAAAAAAGTTTCTCCCAAGTATAAAACTTAGATAAGTTACTAGTTATGAAAAAGAAAAATTAAAAAGACCGTATTTACATCATGTTACAGTGCTAAAATTTCTTATACTGCAAATACCTACTCAACAGGACCAAATAATGTTTTTATCTCTATAATTATCCAATTTGTTTATATGAAACCGGTTAGAAAAATATGGATACCTAAATATCTTATTACTAACATATACAGACCCAAAATAATTTTGTTACCAAAATAATTTTTGGCATAAAATATGTGTTACAAGAAACCTTTTTGATAATATCTAGAAAAAACCTATGGTATCTAGACAGTGGATGTTCCAAACACATGAGTAGTGATTATTCAAACTCAATAATTCGATCAAAGTAGATGGTGGACATGTCACTTTTTGTGACAATGAAAAATGAAAAATTACCATACTTTTCCAAATTGGATTTTCTAATTTAGTTTTAATTTCCAATGTTTTATACATAGATGGTTTAAAACACAATATATTTATCATATCCCAATTATGTGATGATGTATTTTATGTGAAATTAAAAAAAAATTCCTATAATATTTTTAATGATAAAAATGTTTTCATTTTAAATGATTTGAGAAATGATAATACTTATTCAATTTATTTAAATTATTTATCTTATAAAAATATTTCTTGTCTATGTGCCCTTCATAAAGAATCAAGGATTTGGAATAGGATACTATGCCATTATAATATTCACTCACTTAGAAATATAACTAGAAAATGATTAGTTAGACACCTACCAAAGCATAAATTCTCAATTGATAGAGTTTGTAATCCCTACCAAAAAGGAAAGCTTTATAATATTTATATTAAATCTATAAAAATAAGTTCCATCCTTTCATCCTCTAGAGTTAATTTATATGGAACTCTTTGGACCTTCTAGAGTCTCCAGTCTAAGTGGAATACACTATGTCTATGTCTTTTTAGATGTCTTATTTAGATACACTTGGTCATTATTTCTAGATAAAAAAGTGAATATTGTTCTTACTTTATTACGTATTCCCAATCTGTAGAAAAACTTAGTGGAATTAAGATTAAGACCTTAAGGAGTTATCATGGTCAAGAATTCGAAAATGAAAACTTTGAGTCATTCGGTTATCAAAATGGATATAATCACACAATTTATGATCCTAGGAAATGAAAATAAAATTGTGTGGTAAAAATAAGAAATATAATTATTCAATAGATATCCAGAACCATGTTAAATGAGTATGACTCACCAATATAATTTTAGGATGAATCCTTTCATACAACCTGTTATACTATTAATTGAGTTTTGATTAGACCTCTATTAAAGAAAACACCCAATGAGATATACAATAATAGAAAACCAAATGTTAATTACTTTAGAGTTTTTTGTTTCAATGTGTAGTATTATTAATACAATGGATAATTTAAAAAATTTTATTCCAAGAGTGATAAAGGAATTTTCCATGCGTATTCAACTTCTAGATAAGCCTATAGATTTTTTTTGAAAAGAAAACTAGAACAATGGAAGAATATATTTATATCATGTTTGATGAAACTGATCTCGATGAGACTAAGACAATATTAGAAGACCCTGAAGATGATCTTTCAACTATGAATATCAGTTGCAAACATTCTGAGTGTCCTTTTAAACAAAAGGACTCTACATCCAGTAAACTGCTAGAACCTGAATAGGAAGAAAATATTGAACCTACCATCCCCTATTCTCAAATAACTATTAGGAATAATAGACACCACCCTATAGATGAAGTAATAGGAAACTTAGAAAAATGTACACATACTAGATATTCCCTAGGAAATAAAATTGAACATCAATCTCTATTGTCACATATTTAATCTAAGAACATCAATGATGCTATCAATGATGAATTTTGGGTAATATCTATGTAATAAGAACTTAATCAGTTTAAATAAACATTTGAAAACTTGTTTTCTGACCAAAAAAACCTTAACTATTTTCACTAAGTGGGTGTTTAAAAACAAGGTCGATGAGTATGGAAATATAGTAAGAAATAATTCTAGATTAGTTAAACAAGGTTATAATAAAAAAGAAGGTATTGATTATAAAGAACCTTTTTTCACATGTATCAAGACATGAAACCATTAGGATACTAATTTCATATGCAGCACATTTAGACTCCAAACTATATCAAATGGATGTTAAAATAACTTTATTAAATGGGTTTACAATTGATGATTTGTTTGATGAAAAACCTTTGAGATTTTAAAATCCACATTTTCCAAATTGTGTTTTCAAATTAACCAAATGATTTTTATGGATTAAAATATGATCATATAGCATGGTATAATAGCCTTAACTCTTTCCTTATATCAATTTTTCACAAAAGGTATATCTGATCCAACCCTTTTTATAAAAATAATTTCAAAAGATTGTTTAATAATAAAAATATATGTGGATGATATTATTTTTTATCTATTAAAGATCCCTTATGGTCTAAAGTTTCAAAATTGATGAAAAATTAATTTTAAATGAGTTTAATGGGTGAACTGAAATTATTTCATGGATTTTAGATTTTTTATGAATAAAGAGGGAATTATTTTAAATCAAATTAAATACACTAAAGATATTTTAAAACGTTTTTCCTTGGAAAGTACTAAAAGTAGTGATAATTTCATGAGTACAACTTTTAAAATAGATCTTGATGAAGATGGAAAATCAGTAGATCAAACAAGTTATAGAGGCATGTTTGAAAGTCTGCTATACTTGACTACTAGTAGGCCTAATATTATGTTTTGTGTGTGTATGGGTGATTTCTTTCATGAAAATCCAAACGAGTCACATTTGTTAGCTATCACAATAATTTTTAAATACCAAAGTTATACAACCAATTTAAGAATATTCCACCAAGAGAACATGATTTTGATTTAGTTTGTTATTCAGATAATGATTATGGTGGATGCAAGTTAGATAGAAAAAAATTTAAACGTGTCCTATTTTAGAAAAATATGTAGTATCATGGTGTAATAAGAAGAAAAATTCTGATGCACTATCTACAACTAATGCTAAATACATAACTTTAGGAATTTATTGTGCACAAATCATATTGATAAAACATTAATTACTAGACCTTGGATACTAATTTAGACATTTACCTATAAATTGTGATAACACAGTTCGATAAATATTCCCAAAAATCCCATACCTCACTCTAGAACATAACATATTAGTGTAATACATTACCTTTTGAGATATCATAATAAAAAAGGAGATATAAATTTAAAATTTATTGGGATTGAACATCAACTAGATGATATATTCAAGAATCCTTTGAATTCGAAAAGATTAAACTACATTAAGAATGAATTAGGATTGATGAACTGTGGTTGATAAGTCACTATTAATGAGTAACGTTTGATGAGTCACCATTGATGAGTTACTATTCACAAGTCAGTATTGATGAGTTACCACTGATAAGTTACCATTGATGAGTCACCATTGATGATTCATCATTAATGATTCGTCATTGATGAGTCACCGTCGATGAGTCATCGTTGGTAAGTCATTATTGAATGAGTCGATGTCCATCGAGTCAATGATCCTTTTTTATTACCATTATTTTATTACCATTTTTTCATGTACTTATTAAAATTTTATTATATTTGTTTTATTTTTATTATTTTAGAATCCCTAAATGATAAATAATACATATTACCCAAAATTGATTAACTTTTACTAACCCTTGAACTCATGATCCCTTTCCTTCCTCATAAACCAATCTCTCATCTTCCTTGTTCCACTTGAATCCTTCAACTGATTGGAGTGGATTGTGTGAAGAGAATTTCAGAATTAAACCTAGAAGACACTAGGTCTTCAAAGAAACAATGAGTATCAACATTCAATTTGAAATATATTTTAGTGAACCCGAATCCGAATAACTATGTAGTCGATGAAAAAAATAGATTGATGCAAAGTGGATTCCTAATAGCAATACAATAGTGTTAAAGTTAATATAAAAAAGGTGAACAAACTAGTTTAAAATAAATAATCAAGTGTATTATCAAAGTTTTGTATTTTAATTTCATCATAATGGAAAAATTATTTTTTGGTAGAAAGAAAATATATTTTTAACAGTATAGATGGAGAAGAGATTTTTTTCTCTTCATGGGACTAGAAAAAATATCTATAGTTTCTTCCCAGAGGTGTAGATGATGATTTATAAGGTAGTAAAACTAATGATAAGTTCGAATAGGCTCTCCTAGAATTGACTAGATATTGAACAAAGAGGATACCAACAAATATAGAACTTGATGGTGAGTGCAAGATACTATTTAATTTCATAAATTATGTTTTATCTCTATGAAAAGGGGACATGAATATAATGAGGTATCAATATGTATAATTTTTTTATACGATTAAGAAAGTGATAAAAATAATTCTTTGTAGATTTTTGATGGTATAAATTAATGAGATTTTCATGAATAACTTCATACCGAACTCCATCATTTATCCCAAAATGATTTCTTCCATCTTAGATGAAAAGAGTTATGTAAAACCCGGAGAAGAAGATGAGGATAAAATTGGTTTTTTTCCTATCAAAACAAAATTTCAAGGGAGTTAAACAAATGTGGAATCCCTATAAGGGATGGTGGGTTAGGGATAATGAAAACTGTATATGATTTTTACCCTATTGATCACCCAACTAGACCAAAGAATATGGTAGATCCTAGTCATGAATATTATTAGATACTTGAGTACACTAATATGTATTTGGTTGAAGAAAGAAAAGAAGAAGAAGAAGAAGAAGCCGTGTAATTTGAATAAGGGAGTGATCTAGATAATATAAAATCACCTCTAAGAGTATCTAGTGAACATGACAGTTCATCAAGATCTCTAACTTCTAGAGAAAAACTCTTACCTGAGCATAATAATGAAGAAGATACTAAAATATTTTAAGAACCTCAGTTTAAATCTTCTACCTCTAAAGCCTCAAGTGAGTAAAGTGGTGATGGAGGAAATGATATTGCTTCTAAAAAGAAAGATAAAGAGATTACAGATCTTCAGAAATCAGTTGAATCTTCCAGGAAGATTGATAAGAATGAAGATAATGAATCTAATGATAAGAATCCTGATTATGTAAATAATAATAGTGGATATAATCCAAGAGTTGATCAAAATAAAGTAGTTGGTTTTGATCATGAGAGGTATAAAAGGAATTATGCTGATCTTGGTGATCCTACCCAAGTAGTAATGCATTTTTAACCCTATGGACTAGCTGTATCCAATTTAAATATAGAATAAAGTTAGTATAAGGAAACAATACTACTTGATATTCCAATAATTATTATAGAGGATATGGAAGCTAAAAGTGAGGTGGGGGGGGGGAGACTTTCAATACTAATGAGGAGTTGGCTCAGTTGGAATTATAGGAGAACTTGGAATCCAATCAGACAAAAGTTCTACCAGCTATAAGTGAGATAGGCTTGACGAACCTTCTTCATAGTCAGTTAGATATAGTGTAACATCCCAAGTAATTAATTAATAATAGATATTTTTATCTATTTCTATTAATGATTAAGATAGTGTTATGGAGGCTTAAAATGAAAATAAATACAATCTTATACATGGAATACACAAATATTCTTAAAAGATTGTTTTACTGCCTTTTGATGGAAAACCATTTTTTAATCTATCTTTTGACAATTTTATAAACTATGTTTGTCAAAATAAACTTATTCTTTATGATTGGGACATCAAAATTTACCTTGTGTGAATTTTTGGTATTTTTCTGACAATGTTCATTTTTTAATGAATAGTGAAAAATACTGCATTTTAAATCAAAACTGCTTTTTAATCTAATTTATTTATATGATTATATTATGTTTTGAATTGGTTTTGAAGTTAAATTTGAATATATTTTTACCATTTAATCCAATGGTGGTCATTGGAATCAATTTCACTTTGAAATTGGACTTAAACTAGTGTCAATCTTCTGATACTTATTGTTTCATAAAAACACGCTATTTGCTATGACAACGGGAATTAATTATTAAATTAATTAATGAGACTTATATGTTTTGAATTTTGTAAAATAGACTTCATTTTTGAATTCGTAATATCAAATATAGCTTAGGGTGAATTTTTGGTAATTTTCTGAAAAACTTCAATTTTTGATGAATAGTGAAACCACTAAGTGGTAGTTATAAAGACTGATTTTCCGTTTAAATAAAATTTTTCCATCATTGGGTTTTGAATTTCAAAAATCCTACATACATGGTTGTAATTAAGAAGTAAAATGTGGTTCAATGAGATTAAAATAATTTTTTGGTGAATAGTAACTTATTAAGTTTTAATCGCGATTAGTGGTAATTAGGGTAGTTTAAGGTATAAATAATTATTTAATAATACGAAATGACCTAGAAACATGTCCCAACCTTATTGGTTGTGTCATGGCCGACCAAGACAAGCCATGGGTCAACTTTGGGACCCCATGGAGACAATTTGGTTGGGAAATGACATAAATAACTTTTTATTAAATGTAAAAGTAAAAATGACACAAACATAATATGTTTTACGAAAACAATTTTTACATGGTGTTATAAAGATCAGATTTTTGATTATAAATAGTCATTGGAATTCTAAAACGATTTCATACATCATAGTATTTTTTTTATAATTTTTAGACATTAAATAAATTAAATTATTTATGACATAATAATGATGAAGTGATGACATCATTATTTGACTATTTAAATAAAATGGAAAGATAATGTAAAATCTATGAACTACACATGTCCAAAACCAATTGGATGAGTGTATTTCGAACCCTTATCACCTTATCCATGAATTATATCAATGTGGGACCTTTTAAAACCGAAACACATTTTGAAATAAAGTAATATTTCTTTACTTTCCAAAAGTGCCCCTCCTCATCTCTTATAAAAAGCCCCCACCTCTACCTCATTTCACACACTCCTCAAGCCTTTGGCTCGGCCAACCCCTGACCATTTAATCTCTCCACATACCTCTCCTCATCCGAGAGGATTCCCTTTGGGCAGAATCCTTTCAAAGGAAGCCTTTAGGCTCAAATCAAAAGGAGTTACACTTTTAAAGGTAATTCATTCTCTCATGTTCATTTGTTTTATTTTGCTTCTCTAACTCCCTAAACTCTTTTTATTTACTTCCTTTGTAACAAAAACAGTATCTTAAATATAATAGGATGTTGTTATAATATTTATTTGAGCTACACTCTCACACAACTACATCAAATGGTTAAAGAACATACGGTTTCCGTGGATGGCGAAATTTTGCCTCCCGAAACGATGATTGTTCAATACTCATTTAACACCTTCAAAGGTGGCCATTATGATGTCACTATTTTTATATATGATATATAATATGTTTATGTTTTCCTTAAGCTTCTGTTTTTTTCATTTTGGGCATACCTTTATGGTTTCCATTATGGGTAAGCACGATATCTTCATTTTAGGAAGTGCGGACTACCGCCCCCTCAAAGTGATTTGATTCGTTAAATACCATATGTGGGACATATAAAGGATGGAACTATGATATTATATATGATATTATACTAGAATTATAATATACATTTATATAATTATGATTCCTTTCCAGAAATACGAAATAGAAATGGAAGTAGCGTTCATGTGTACGTACGACTTACCATCTCCATGAACGGTGCATTTCATTTCTTACCTCTAAATATGATGTAATATTATAAATACATGTATATGCTGAATATATATGATATATATGTTATCCAAATCATTAATATCATTCTTGATATAATGATCCTTTGACCAAATTAACAACATGTAAGTGTAAGAAGTCTATTTTTGACTTAAGAACCAAATACCGACAAAATGAAAACTATTAACTTAAATGATTACATGATGTTCATAACATGTTATAAAAGGAATAATGAACTTGAAAAAGGTTCATAAGCAAGTAGATATTAACTCAAGTTTATTATTCAAGAGATTAAAGAACAGTCGGGTCAAGTCGGATACGAGGTATGGGACTTCGTCTCAATCTCCTTTCATTGAGGCATATTTTATTTTATACACAACTTTCTTTTATACGGTATATAAACCCCTTTGACTTTTCCGTTTATTCAAAAGGAATATTTTTTATACGAAGCGTTTACTAAACGACAAAAGGGAATGTTTTTGTCGTACGTATGCGGCGACAACGACTTCTCCGCCGTCGTGACCGTTATTTGAGTTTCGGCTTCCTCTACAAGCCATACCTTTTTTTTAAAACGAAAAATAAATACCATGTTTTACTTTGGTATTGAAAATGGTTTTTATAATGTTTTTATTATATCAATGTGTTTTATTGATATCTCGTGATTAAAATGTGGAAATGTTATGTTTCCTTTATGCATGTTTTATGTGATATGATTATGTTATGGTTCTTGGGCATTATTATGAAGATGGGTGGTTCCGTGATAAACTAAGGGCAGGTGAGCTCGTTATAGCTCTCCAACGCATTGGGTAACGCAAAGGAGTGAAACGTTAAGGTTTCTCCAAAGATATTTTAGGGAATATACTGTGATGGGTATTCCAAACGTAACCAAGAGGGTTACTCCCTACGTAAGAATGTTATGAATTCCTCAAGTTACCTTTATGTCTTATGATTTCTATGTTTTATTCATGATTTGATGAGGTATGTTAAAGTGCTTATGTTTTATGGGTAAATTATGATCTCATCCTTATGTATATATGTACCCATGTTTCCTTTCCATATTTTTATAACCCATACTGAGCTTTTTATGCTCATCCCAAGTTTTTTTCAAAATGTTTTCACAGGTCAAGGGAAAGGTACATGATATGATGATAGTGTCAAGGAAGTGTCAAGAATGAATCCATGTTTTATTTTAAATATGTTTCCTTTGATGGGAATGAAGAATACTATCTTTATGTAACCACTTTGTTTATATGTGGAATGTAATGAAAGTTTTATGATCTAATTCTCTAAAAATCTAAACCTGAAAAGATCCTCAATGTGTAATCTTGTAATAACTCAAGATTTAAATAAGGATTAAGGATGGGGCCTTATAGTTGGTATCAGAGGTCGGTTTAGACAACTTTAGGAGTTAGAAAAGTGTTAAATTATAATATGATTGAAATGATATAGCATTTACGGATTACCATGTTGCTTCGCCTAAGATATTTCTGTGTTCAGAATGGTTTTCCGTAGAGGAAACCAAGCAGCTATGTTGGGACAACATCAGGAGGAAGATAACCTTCCAAATCAGCAACCTGAGATGGTCGGAATCAGAACTGAACAGTTTGTTGCAGTGATGGCACAGTTGAATCATGCTATAAATGGTGGTGGTATCCATACACGAGATCAGCCAGATCAACCGCAGAAGAACATGTCAGTGGTGGAACATTTCATGAGGCAACATCCCCCATCATTTAGAGGATCATCTGACCCTGTGCAAGCTTAATGGTGGACTAAATCACTGGAGAAGATTTTTGATGTTATGGGGTGTTCAGACAATCAAAAGGTTAGTCTTGCTATTTACCGTTTGGAGGGTGAAGCAGATCAGTGGTGGTCTATGGTTAAAAATATCAGGGACGCCGATGAGATTGATGCTCTTGACTGGGATGAATTTAAAGGTATGTTTCTTGAGAAGTATTTTCCTAAGGCTGTTCGACTTAGGATGGAAAAACAATTCTTGGAATTGAGGCAAGAGGAAGACTCAGTGGCTACCTATGAAGAAAGGTTCACTCGATTGGCAAGGTATGCTCCAAATTTTATCCAAGACCTTGATAGTAAAATCAATCGTTTATACTCAGGATTAATGCCAAAATATCGAAGGGCATTATCTTCTCGTGAGTTTAAAAGTTATGAAAAGCTTGTTCGATGTGCTGAGAAGGTGGAAATGGAATTTGCCGATGACCAAGTGTTCTATAACAACCAGCAGAAGAAGAGACCGAGGTGGCAGGAGAAAGGTAAGAATTATTCAAAAAAGTCTGATGGTAAGAGAACTAAGTTTCCAGTTTGTGATAAATGTGGCAAAAGGAATGCTGGGGAATGTCTTCTGAATTCTGCAAAGTGCTACCGATGTGGTAAGATGAGACATAAGGCTCGTGATTGCACTGAAAAGGATCAAGGTGAAGGTAAGACCAAATTTGATTTACAATTAGTGAAATGTTATAAGTGAAATGAGATGGGTCACTATGAAAATGAGTGTCCGGCAAAGAGCTTGAGTGATGGGAAGCAGTTAGATTACAAGCAGAAAGGGGTGGTGAAATCCTTTGCAACTACTTCAGCAGATGTCGGGCCATCAAATGAAGTTGTATCAGGTACTTTGTTTGTTTTTTCAGATTATGCCAGTGTGTTGTTTGATTCGGGGTCTACACATTCTTTCATCTCTGAAAACTTTTCTAGTAAAATGGGAATACCATCTCAAGAAATGACTCCTGAACTTTTGGTAAAAACACCTAGGGGAAATGTTGAGGAAAAAAGAATTTATAAGAATCTTCCTATCCTTATCTGTGGAAAGAACCTACTTGAAAACCTTATTGTTCTACCTCTAGTAGAGTTTGATGTTATCCTGGGTATGGATTGGCTCTCTATTTACCATGCTAAGATTGATTGTAGAGCTAAAGAAGTTTATTTTCAGAAAGACTTTCAGTTTGTTTACAAGAATGAACCCTTACTTTTGATAACATATCAAGAGGCCGCGAAACTTGTAAAAGATGGAAATGAATGTTACCTTTCACACGTCGTTGAAAATAAAGGAACTGTTCAGATTAATTATGTGCCAGTGGTAAATGAGTATCCTGATGTTTTTCCTGATGAGTTACCTCGAATAATACCAGATCGGGAAGTTGAGTTTACTGTTGACGTAGTTCCTGATGCTAATCCAATTTCAAAACCCCCTTGTCGAATGGCCCAAATTAAACTTTTAGTGTTGAAGGAGCAATTGCAAGATTTATTAGAGAAAGGTTTCATTAGACCTAGCACATCACCATGGGGTGCTCCTGTTTTGCTTGTTAAAAAGAAAGATAGTTCTATGAGACTTTGCATTGATAATAGAGCCTTGAATAATATCACTGTTAAGAACATATATCCTTTGCCTCATATTGATGATTTGTTTGATCAGCTCCAGGGAGCTCAGTTTTTTTCAAAGATTGACCTGAGATCAGGGTACCATCAGCTGAAGGTAAAGGAGGCAGATATTCCGAAAACCGCATTTCGTACGAGATATGGCCATTATGAATTTGTAGTTATGCCTTTTGGGTTAACCAATGCACCTTCTGTATTCATGGACCTTATGAATAAAATTTTCAATGAGTTCTTTGATAAGTTTGTGTTTGTGTTTTGAGATTTGGGAAGAGACTGTGTGTGCCTTGTGATTCACAGTTGAAGAGAGAGTTGTTATGTGAAGCTCATAGTTCTCCGTTTTCAGTTCATCCGGGCATTACTAAGATGTATAGAGATCCGTGGGAGTATTACTGGTGGGATGGAATGAAAAGAGACATTGCTGATTTTACTGTGAAGTGTTTGACATGTCAACAGGTTAAAGAAGAGCGGCAGTTACCGAAAGGGATGCTTCAGCCTTTACCAGTGCCAGAGTGGAAATGGGAGAATATATCCATAGACTTTGTTGTTGGATTACCGAAGACATCTCGAGGTAATAATGCAATCTGGGTTATTGTTGATCGCTTGACCAAATCTGCTCATTTCCTTGCTATATGAGATACTTTCTCTCTTGATCAACTTTCCCGTTTGTATCTTAAAGAGATAGTCAGGTTACATGGAGTTCCTTTCTCCATTGTATCGGATCGTGATCCCAGGTTTACTTCTAACTTTTGGAAAGGCCTTCAGAAGTCGTTGGGTACTGAATTAAATTTTAGTACAGCTTTTCATCCTCAATCAGATGGGCAGTCAGAACGAACAATCCAGACATTGGAGGATATGCTACGAGCTTGTTCTATGGATTATCAGGGAAGTTGGGACCAACATCTTTCTTTGGTTGAATTTTCATATAATAACAGTTTTCATTCCAGTATACAGATGACACCATTTGAGGAATTATATGGGAAGCGGTGTCGAACTCCAGCTTTTTGGGATGAAGTGGGTGAAAGGAAGTTGATGGGACCAGAATTGGTAGAAGAGATGGCAGAAAAAGTTCAGCTGATTCAGAAACACATGAGAACAGCTCAGAGCAGGCAGAAGAGTTATGCGGATAACCGGAGGAAGGATCTATCTTTCGAGGTAGGTGATCATGTTTTTCTCAAGGTTTCTCCTTGGAAAAGTGTGATGAGATTTGGTAAGAAAGGAAAGCTGAGTCCAAGGTTTATTGGACCATATGAAATTCTGGAGAGAGTTGGATCAGTTGCATACCGAGTGGATTTACCTCTGAGTTTATCTCAGGTACACAATGTTTTTCACGTTTCGATGTTGAGAAAGTATATGCCAGATCCATCTCATGTTTAGAGTCCAGAGGTAGTTTAGCTGGAAGAGAACCTATCTTATGAGGAACAACCGGTCTAGATTCTTGACCACAGGGAGCAAGTGTTACGGAATAAGGTGATTAAGCAGGTAAAGGTTTTGTGGAAAAACCACATGATTGAAGAGGCAACATGGGAATCTGAAAATGCAATGAGGGATAAGTACCCCCATTTATTCGATAAGTAAATAAATTGTGGGGACGCAATTTTCTAAAGGGGGGAAGGATGTAACATCCCAAGTAAGTAATGAATAATAGATATTTTTATCTATGTCTATTAATGATTAAGATAGTGTTATAGAGGCTTAAAATGAAAATAAATACAATCTTATGCATGGAATACACAAATATTCTTAAAAGATTGTTTTACTGCCTTTTGATGGAAAACCATTTTTGAATCTATCTTTTGACAATTTTATAAACAATGTTTTTCAAAATAAACTTATTCTTTATGATTGGGACATCAAAATTTACCTTGTGTGAATTTTTGGTATTTTTCTGACGATGTTCATTTTTTAATGAATAGTGAAAAATACTGCATTTTACATCAAAACTGTTTTTTAATCTAATTTATTTATATGATTATATTATGTTTTGAATTGGTTTTGAAGTGAAATTTGAATATATTTTTACCATTTATTCCAATGGTGGTTATTGGAATCAATTTCACTTTGAAATTGGACTTAAACTAGTGTCAATCTTTTGATACTTATTGTTTCATAAAAACACGCTATTTGCTCTGACAGCGGGAATTAATTATTAAATTAATTAATGAGACTTATATGTTTTGAATTTTGTAAAATAGACTTCATTTTTGAATTCGTAATATCAAATATAGCTTAGGGTGAATTTTTGGTAATTTTCTGAAAAACTTCAATTTTTGATGAATAGTGAAACCACTAAGTGGTACTTATAAAGACTGATTTTCCGTTTAAATAAAATTTTGCCATCATTGTGTTTCGAATTTCAAAAATCCAACATAAATGGTTGTCATTAAGAAGTAAAATGTGGTTCAATGAGATTAAAATAATTTTTTGGTGAATAGTAACTTATTAAGTTTTAATCGTGATTAGTGGTAATTAGGGTAGTTTAAGGTATAAATAATGATTTAATAATATGAAATGACCTAGACACATGTCCCAA
Source organism: Viscum album (assembly GCA_963277665.1). Taxonomy (NCBI): domain Eukaryota; kingdom Viridiplantae; phylum Streptophyta; class Magnoliopsida; order Santalales; family Viscaceae; genus Viscum; species Viscum album. Next base: position 1,946,400,966 of record OY728125.1, read on the forward strand.
CCTTATTGGTTGTGTCATGGCCGAACAAGAAATTCCATGGGTCAACTTGGGGACCCCATGGAGACAATTTGGTTGGGAAATGACAAAAATAACTTTTTATTAAATGTAAAAGTAAAAATGACACAAACATAATATGTTTTACGAAAACAATTTTTACATGGTGTTATAAAGATCATATTTTTGATTATAAATAGTCATTTGAAATATAAAAATATTTTCTACATCATAGTATTTTTTTTATAATTTTTAGACATTAAATAAATTAAATTATTTATGAAATAATAATGATGAAGTGATGACATCATTATTTGACGATTTAAATAAAATGGAAAGATAATGTAAAATATATGAACTACACATGTCCAAAACCAATTGGATGAGTGGATTTTGAACCCTTATCACCTTATCCACGAATTATATCAATGTGGGACCTTTTAAAACCGAAACACATTTTCAAATAAAGTAATATTTCTTTACTTTCCAAAAGTGCCCCTCCTCTTCTCTTATAAAAGGCCCCCACCTCTACCTCATTTCACACACTCCTCAAGCCTTTGGCTCGGCCAACCCCTGCACATTTACTCTCTCCACATTCCTCTCCTCATCCGAGAGGATTCCCTTTGGGAATAATCCTTTTAAAGGAATCCTTTAGTCTCAAATCAAAAGGAGTTACACTTTTAAAGGTAATTCATTCTCTCATGTTCATTTGTTTTATTTTGCTTCTCCAACTCCCTAAAATCTTTTTATTTACTTCCTTTGTAACAACAACAGTATATTCAATATACTAGGATGTTGTTATAAGATTTATTTGAGCTACACTCTCACATAACTACATCAAATGGTTAAAGAACATACGGTTTCCGTGGATGGCGAAATTCTGCCTCCCGAAACGATGATTGTTCAATAATCATTTAACACCTTCAAAGGTGGCCATTATGATGTCACTATTTTTATATATGATATATAATATGTTTATGTTTTCCTTAAGCTTCTGTTTTTTTAATTTTGGGCATACCTTTATGGTTTCCATTATGGGTAAACACGATATCTTCATTTTAGGAAGTGCGGACTACCGCCCCCTCAAAGTGATTTGATTCGTTAAATACCATATGTGGGACATATAAAGGATGGAACTATGATATTATATATGATATTATACTGGAATTATAATATACCTTTATATCATTATGATTCCATTCCAGAAATACGAAATAGAAATGGAAGTAGCGTTCATGCGTACGTACGGCTTACCATCTCCATGAACGGTGCATTTCATTTCTTACCTCTAAATGTGATGTAATATTATAAATACATGTATATGCTGAATATATATGATATATATGTTATCCAAATCATTAATATCATTCTGGATATAATGAACCTTTGACCAAATTAACAACATGTAAGTGTAAGAAGTCTATTTTAGACTTAAGAACCAAATACCGACAAAATGAACACTATTAACTTAAATGATTACATGATGTTCATAACATGTTATAAAAGGAATAATGAACTTGAAAAAAGTTCATAAGCAAGTAGATATTAACTCAAGTTTATTATTCAGGAGATTAAAGAACGGTCGGGTCAAGTCGGATACGAGGTATGGGACTTCGTCTCAATCTCCTTTCATTGAGGCATATTTTATTTTATACACAACTTTCTTTTATACGGTATATAAACCCCTTTGACTTTTCCGTTTATTCAAAAGGAATCTTTTTTATACGAAGCGTTTACTAAAGGACAAAAGGGAATGTTTTTGTCGTACGTATGCGGCGACAACGACTTCTCCGCCGTCGTGACCGTTATTTGAGTTTCTGCTTCCTCTACAAGCCATACCTTTTTTTTAAAACGAAAAATAAATACCATGTTTTATTTTTGTATTGAAAATGGTTTTCATAATGTTTTTATTATATCAATGTGTTTTATTGATATCTCGTGACTGAAATGTGGAAATGTTATGTTTCCTTTATGCATGTTTTATGTGATATGATTATGTTATGGTTCTTGGGCATTATTATGAAGACGGGTGGTTCCATGATAAACTAAGGGCGGGTGAGCCCGTTATAGCTCTCCAATGCATTGGGTAACGCGAAGGAGTGAAACATTAAGGTTTCTCCAAAGAGATTTTAGGGAATATACTGTGATGGGTATTCCAAACGTAACCAAGAGGGTTACTCCCTACGTAAGAATGTTATGAATGCCTCAAGTTACCTTTATATCTTATGATTTCTATGTTTTATTCATGATTTGATGAGGTATGTTAAAGTGCTTATGTTTTATGGGTAAAGTATGATCTCATACTTATGTATATATGTACCCATGTTTCCTTTCCATATTTTTATAACCCATACTGAGCTTTTTATGCTCATCCCAAGTTTTTTTCGAAATGTTTTCACAGGTCAAGGGAAAAGTACATGATATGATGATAGTGTCAAGGAAGTGTCAAGAATGAATCCATGTTTTATTTTAAATATGTTTCCTTTGATGGGAATGAAGAATACTATATTTATGTAACCACTTTGTTTATATGTGGAATGTAATGAAAGTTTTATGATCTAATTCTCTAAAACTCTAAACCTGAAAAGATCCTCAATGTGTAATCTTGTAATAAATCAAGATTTAAGTAAGGATTAAGGCTGGGGCCTTATATATAGTGTCTCAGTCTCCATATATTGCTAAATTTCAACAATAACAGATAGCACATGTTACCTCATGAACTGAAATTGGTCAATGTTCTCAAATTCCCAGAGATACTATAATTATTCCCAATGTCAGATCTTTAGTTATATCCTTTGAATACTAGAAGAAATATAGGTATTTGAGACTTAGGATTCCATATAGTGATTTAGATGATGAATATAAAGAGTTTATAAGAAAATAAGGATTTCTAGTGAATCATATTTATAAAGTTGGGGTGTTACAACCTTTCATTCCAATAGAAATAGAAAGAATAAATGAGGATTTAAAATATCTTGAGAAAGGATGTCTCACCACTCCTTAAATAGTGTTTCCTCATAATTTTTTTAGGTCGGTATTATTTATATTCATTACAAATATATGTTCATTAATATTTGGATACATTGAGGAGAAAATTGGTTTTAGACTATTCTAATGTCTTAAACTCTCACCCATATCCTACTGATCGTCTTATTGAAGAAATTATTGAATATTTTGTTAATATGGTCTTATATCATATCCAACCAAGAGTTAGATTTCATATTCAAGAAATTAAGGTTGAAAATAGAAGTTTTACATCTAAATTATAATGTTTTAATTCTTTAATAGAGGGTCTGACAACACATTTTTGAAAATTTATGAGTTCTATTTCTCGAAAGTTGGATAGTTTGGAAACTATTTCCTCTACTTCATATGCACACCCTCCTTCTCTAGTATATATTGATAGAGATTTGATGAAATATTTTATCTAAGAATAAATCGAAAATGATATCAGTGATGTAAGTACTCATTAAGAATATATTAGTCAGATACATCTTCATGGAGAACATATCGTTCAATTCATAAAATAATATGATCATGATCTCCGATAATATAAGGAAGTGATAAAAAGGATATAAAATATTACTTGTCAAGAATCTACACTAAGAATGAAATATTTGATAATTTCAAGTCCCTTATTGAGAACTTAATGATCCCACTAGTGATAAGATAATTCAAAGAACATGTGTGTTAGTTAAAGGTTCTCAAACCAACCCATCAATGTTTCTTGGATGAGAAGGATGATTTCTTTAATAGGATGAAAAGGGGAGGTTCCGTTATTATGGACTTCATAAATATTATGAAACCCAATCATCATTTTTGTCAAAGGAATATTATTTCAAGATAATACATGCATATTTCTTCTATTTTTTCTACCACATCCACCATGTCAGTTCAGTATAGGTCTGCTCTAATCTATTAGTCTTCCAGTCTTATTCCTCCACCATTTCAACCTTTGATTTTGTTTCCAGTTTATGTAATTAGGAAACTCAAAACAATTATTTTCAGAGAACCACTGTCTCATGATAGAAAATTACCAACTATTAAACCCTTTTTCCCAACATATAATTCAATAATATCTTCTCAAGATAGGGATAGATATATAGAAAAAGAAAAAGGGAAGGAGAAAGCTGATCACCTATCATCCTCTGATGAGTGAATCTGTTTTGATGTTCTCTATTTTATAAGGATCCTATAATTTTTTCCTTTAATATTTATATTTATTCTCATATATCTTTTTTTTCACTCTAATAATGGAATCTCTTTTCTCTCTTTTTATTTCTATAGTTTTTTTGTTATTTTTATTTGATAATTTAAAAGGGGTAGATAATTGGTAATTTAGTAACAAGAATATTGGTTTTTAACTCAAATACATCTCTAATTATTTTTTATTACTTATTTATTAAATTATTTATAAAATGAAATGTTTTGTGATCATCAAAAAGGGGGATAATTTTGGAACCTCCTTGAATAGAGTATATTCGAAACTCTCTTATTTTAATGATCAAAAACCATGATTTATTTATTACTAAGTGTTTACATGTGGTATGATATAATTTTATATGAACATTTTACTTTTATAGTATTACTTTGATGTATTATGGAGTGTCAAAATTACCACTTGGATGACCTACGACCAGTGACAAGTCACCGTTACTTCCAGGATGAGATACAGCTAGAGGTACGTTATCGTTACTGCTAAGATGATCTACAACCATAGATGAGCTATGGTTACTACTAGGATGAGATACCACTAGAGGAGAGTCACTACCACCACCATAGGAGTTAATGAGATTCTTTTTACCAATATTGTATGATTTCTTCAGCATGAATGGATCAACAACTATATGTACTCATGAATATTTGACCAGGTCCACAAGACTTAGTAAAAGGAAATCCAATGAATGAGGATCTCTTTCAAGATGTGATGTGATATATTAATGAAGGATATATCTCTCATAAACACAATTATAAATACAATGAGATACATTCACAACATATTATCAAGTGAATTGTGTAATAATTTTTTTGAATTATGTCGAACATGCTGATTCTCATTCAGTGAAGATCAACTACATAGAATAAATAAACCCATTATTGAGATTTATTGAGATAACATATAGAGATAAAATCAAGCATAACTACATAATTCTACAATCCTATACCATGCATCAATTTTACAATGAAAAGAATAAACTTCTCACCATTTCTGTTCTGAGGATTACGAACATACAGAACACATCAGACTATGATTTTTCAGTTCTTATTTTTCTATCTATTTTCTACTTGAGATGTGTGTTGTTTTCCTAATATCTAACACACATTATCTCCTACATATTCCTATAGAATAATTATTATTATATTTACTCTATTTTTATTTCCCATTCTATTTTTGGAATAGTTCCATGCATGACCGGTTATTTTCTTTCATCCCACGCATAATTATAGAAGAGGATTTTTAGCCTAGATAGCTTTTTGTTGTTGACTGTATACCTAATCTATGTTTTGGATTTTTTTTGATTATATTTATAATCATACTGGAAGTACGTGATTACCAAGTGTATGGGATTAAGTATCACTTAGAGACTGAACCTCCTATTTATCCCACTGTTTCTATGTGTTATTTTTTTGTTTTACTATCATATTCAATGATAACTTTTTATTAACAAATAAAAAAATTTCTTTTAATAGTTAATATTAAATAGTGTTTATATATTTATCTATCTATTTAAATTGATTTCAAAATATAAGGATTTTCTAAAATATATTTTAACTAAGACCAAATAGTTCATTAAGAAATTTTTTGAAATGGTTGATATTATATCAATTTTATATTTCTGTTAATTACCACATTTATTTATTTAGAGAAACTTTTTCAGGAATTCAATTCACCCCCCTTTTGTGTTACTCACTCTGAATAATATAAATCTCATTAAATTTTATCTTTATCATCTCAAGAGAGATCCATATCACAATACCCAAATATTTGGAGGGAAATAAATACTAATCCATCACATAATAATATCGATTCACATATATGTAACAATATCATGAAAACATTAATCATTTAATCATAGCTTATGTAATGGAAAAAAATTGGTAACATCAATATTAAATCATTATAATCAATTTCTAACCAGAGAAATAATATTATGGTATCATTGGATCATATACATAGTGAATCATAAGCAACATTAATGGGTTCTTTTATAGATAAAATTTCCATTAAAATATCATTTGAACATTTCTAGAGGAAAATACCCTTTTCATTTTGAAATAACTTATTCAAGAACTGATTTTTTTTTTAAAATTATGAATGATTTTTCATTGGAAATAACCATGAATAATTATAATGGAATATTAAAATCAAATTGTATTGATGATAATGGGAAAATCTATTTGATCGGTATACATTAAATAAATATTCCATTCAACCCTTTGGTAAAAAGTACCTCATTCGAAAAATGATTTGATAGTTTTTTATCCTTTTTATAGAAATTAAAATATGGGTAAAAATGAAGTTAATAAATCATTAGATAATATTGAAAATATTATTGAAAACATTTTAAATAAATATAGGAAAATATGAAAAATCTTACCAAGAAAATAAAAAATAAAGATAACTTTTATTTAAAAATATCCCAATTATTTTATATACCAAAGAGAAGAGAATGAAAGGAAAGAATGAGAACATTAGAAATAACAAGATTATAATAAAATTTATGGTTTTTAATGGATAATAATCGTATAATTTCCCCTAATGTAAATTTGACATAAACAATCAAAAAATGAAATGATATTGTAACATAAATCCCTTACCTGAAGCCCTATCTTTCTCTATATGCATTAAAAACTCACGTATAATAAATATATATTTATTATAAATATATTAAAAATATATATTTATACATAAATAAAATTTTAAAATTACATTATAATTTTTAATTATCCTTTTATTAACAATTCTTAATTTAAATAGACATTTTGTTGAAAATAGTTAATCGTCCATGCATATTTTATTTCGATGGTTTTAGTACTTTTAAATTGGTCAGGTTTTAAGAATATAAAAAATATTAATAATACAATATGTATCATATATATTCCTTATATAAAATTTTATAACTATTCGTATACATTAGTGATGATATGTCAATTACATCACTTCATGGAGACAATTGTCCACATCTACGCATAAGTGATGTTTCCAATTTTCATTGGATAAAACTAAAGAAAGATAATTAGTAATTAACCAGTATATAATAATTAATATATCATATATATTCATTGAATATATCATTATTACCATCCCTATGAAATGTAAATGAAAAATGAATCACATCGCTTTATGGAGGTAGAAATCCACATGTACATAGGAGGGACACTATCATTTTACAATAGATGTGAAAGTGAAAGAGGTAGAAAGGATATTATAATTAAATATGAATAATTATATTCTAAATATAAAACACACACACACACACACATATATATATATATATATTAATTCCATCATAATAAAAATCCATGGAATATGGTGATGGAAAATGAATCATATTACCATGTGGAGGTGATAGTCCACATTTACACACAAGTGATACTTTCATTCACCATTTGATGAGAATTATGTGGAAAATTGTTTTCCCATAATCATAATAATATATATATGAATATTTATGAAAAATATGTAATTATATAAGTATGGATACAATAGATTTAGAGAAAGTATAATACGAATAAAGCTCAAAAAATGATCTGTATGAACATACACCTCTTCATAACGACCCTTGGTTTGGGCTATGAAGAATAGAATAACCCATATGAAATATATATGTAATGTTATAAGATATATAGGAAGGGTTTGGTCATGCTAAAGTTCTCAATTGGTGTGTAAAAGAGATGATATTGGGCTCCCTCTTATAAAATAAGGGAGTTCCACACTTGTAATTTTTAAGAATAATAAAATAAAATAAAGTCACTTTTATAAGAAAGGGAATCCATATTGGATCATTTTTAAATATAGGCTGATATATAATATAAATATTTTAATTAAATATTATTTATAAGAGTTTTTATGTCATTTTAATCCATATCTATTTATTTTAGCCCCTCATTAACCCCTTTAAACTATTATCGTATTAATGAATTTTTACCTTAGTTACTATTAATAATGAAAAAATTAAGTTCAAATATTTACATAATATTTTAATTATAGATTAAATATATTCAATACATTTTTTAAAATTCAAAATCTATATTCTGTATTAATTCATTTTAAAATAAGTGCACAAAATACAACAAAAATATATATAGTAAAATGAATTTTTAAGCATAAAACTGAGTTTACCTTCATTATTTATGATGTAAAAAACATTAGATGAATATTAACATATTTTATTGAGTATATTATATACACATTTAATTAAAACTAATTTATTATAGTGAATACTTTAATTCATTATGATAAAAAATCATTGTGGGCATGAAGATTTTTTTCCAAAAAAACTTATCCTTTTTTACATTCAAATGATTTCATTTTAATTTATAACCAATTTAAAAATAAATATTTATTTTTATAAATATGTAAATAGTAATTTCAAATAGTTTATTTATATCTATTTATACCCACCAATAAAACATCTAGCCTATATCTGTCACATTTGATAACAATATTTTAAATGTATATCGTTTTCATTTAAACTCGGTCATTCATGTAAAAAAAGATATCAATGTAAAGAAATTTATTTAATGAAATATTTAAGAAAAAATATATAGGTGTTACATTTTTCATACTACCAATTCCTAAAAACATTTCATCAATGGACATGATGGAGTGTTGTATGGTAATTATACTTGTAACACCCCGAGATTTTATGAGATTTATTCTTTTTAATTTCTTTCATATCTTTTGTTGTACGCTACACCAATATTATCTTATGCTATACGCAATACTGTATTAGCTTGCAGTATACGCAACACTATTCTTGGATTGCGTTACACACAATTTGAAGTTCGTTTGATAGTAGTAATTCTACGCAACATTGAGTGTATATATATATATTCAATGTATAAATGAAATATGGTTGGATTCTGTTATAAGAAACAACAGAGGAGTCTTGCACAACATGAAACTTTGACTTGGCTTTCATTACACGTAATCGCGACCTTCCTCGATAGCGTGCGTAGTACGCAATACCGAGTTTTATTAAACAATGATATATTGTTATAATATTATTATGGAATAGATGTTATGAATAGTATTAACTACATTTTGAATTTTATAACATTATTATTCATCATACACATTTTCTAGAACATGGTATGAGAACAAAATAAAGTTTTCGGGTAAAATAAGTATTTTTAATAAAAATGTAGTTTTGCCGCCTTTTGATGGCGCACCCACTTTGAATCTAGTTTTTGACACGTTTATAAGTTCAATTTGACAAAATAAAATTCTTCCTTGTAATCAAGATATAAAAATTTAATTTGGATAAATTTTTCATATTATTCTGATAACTTTCATATTTTAATGAATAGTAAAAACACGTTATATTTTAATTAAAAACAAATTTTTTCATCGCAATAATTATTATGGGTTGATTATCTTTTTAATTGTTTTTAAAGTGTAATTAGAACATATTTTTATCATTTAATCCAATTTTTGTCCTTCGAATTAATTTCACTTTCAAATTGGACATAAACAAGTGTCGATCTTTTGATAGTTATTGTTTCTTAAAAACACACTATTTATTTTGATAACTGGAATTAATTTTAAAATTAATTAAACCACTTATATGTTTTGAATTTGGAAAAATGGACATCATTTTTGAATTTGGAATATCAAATATATCTTAGGCTTGATTTTCGGTATTCTTCTGAAAAACTTCAATTTTTGATTAATAGTGAAACCACTTAGTGGTAGTTAAAAAAACTAAATCTTTCATTTAAATGAAATTTTACCACTTCTGTGAATTGAAATTAAAAAATACTACATACATGGTTGTTATCAAGAAGTAAAATGTGGTTCAATAAGATGAAAATAATTTTTGGTGAATAGTATTTTTTGACTTTTATTTACTGCAGTTATAGGTAAATAAGGTAATTAAAGGTAAAAGAATATTATAATAATTACAAATTACCTTAAAACTTGTCCTAAACTTATTGGATGGGTAGTGTCCAACCATGGTAATCCTTGGGTCTATTTTGGGACCCCATTGAGCCACTTGGGAGTGATAATGACAATTTGGATTAATTAATTTAATGTAAAGACAAAATTGACATTTACAAAAATCTTTTTGTAATTAATTTTTATAAGGGTCTATATAAATTATATTTTCGACTATAAATATTCTTTAGAAATATAAAACTATTTCCTACATGTTGGTAATTTTTTTATAATTTTAGACATCAAATAAATAAAATTATTTATGACACAATAATGATGTAGTATTTACCTCATTAATAAATGATTTAAATAAATAAGATTATAATGATTAAAATAATATCCAAAACATGTCTAATTATGATTTGATGATAATATATCGACCATGAGTCATCTTATCTTAGAAAATAAGGATTTTTGGACCATTAGAAACCGAATATAATTATATTATAAAATAATACTTTCACTCTTTCCTAAAGAGCCCCTCCTCTCCCATATAAAAGGTGACCATTTATATCCAATTCCCCACACCTCTAAAGCCATTTTACTCATCAAAACTTTGCCCAATTAATCTCCCTACATCCATAGACTCCCCCTAGAAGCCTTACCATAGGAAGAAGGCACTTCAATAAGTCCTTTTGGTTCAAACCAAATGAAGTTACCCAAATTAAAGTTAACCGTTTCTCTTAAGTTGTTTTCGTTTATTCTACTTCTCCAACCCCTAAAATATTTTTAATCCTTTATTTTGTAACAAAACCAGTATCCTTAATATACTAGTATGTTTTTATGAGAATTATTATAACTAAAATTATACACACGTCCATCTAATGGATGAAGAACATAATGTTTCTGTGGACGGAAAACTAACGCCTCACGAAACGATGATTGTTCGATTTTCCCCTACCGCCTCTCATGGTGGCCATTATTATGGAACTATATTTATATATGATATATATTATGTTTATTATTTCCTTATTATTCTTTAAATACCAATTATATCATGACTTTATGGTTTCCATAGTTGGTAAATACGGTAATCTCATTTGAGGAAGTGCGGACTACCGCCCCCTCAAAGTGATGTGATTCATTAATTCCTTATGTGGGACGTATAAAGGATAGAGTTAATGATATTATATATGATATTATAATGTAATTATAATATACCTATGTATCATTATGTTTAAATTACATTAAAATAAGAAATAGAAATGAAAGTAGCATTCATGTGTACGTACGGCTTACCGTCTCCATGAACGATGCATTTCATTTCTTACCTCCATATGTTATGTACTATTATAAATACACATATATGCACGATATATATGATATATATGATATATAAATCATGAATATAATTCTCTATATAATAAACCTTTTATCACATGAACAACATGTAATTATAAGAAGTCCATTTTTGACTCAAGTATCAAATATCGACAAAACGAACATTATTAACTTAAGTGGTTACATAATGTTTATAACATGGTAATAAGTGATATAAAAGGAATAATAAACTTGAAAAAGGTTCTTAAGAAAGTAGAAATTATCTTTGGTTTATTATTAAGGAGATTAAAGAATGATTGAGTCAAATCAGACACAAGGTAAGGGAACTTCTTAACCCAATTTCTGTTCATTGGGTTGGTATTCTCTTTATGCTTATGTCGTTCTTTGATTATGTGAGAAATTAATTTTTATATCATATCATATATTTATTATTTCTATATGTGACCTTATAGTGAATATACATAAGTGATATATTTTATTTACCAAAAGATCTTTGTAAGGGATAATTTTTCAATCTCATTCTTATCTGAGATTGTTATTCGTAAGTATTTACTGGGGTTATTGTTATCATCCATGCCCATGTTTTCTAAAAAAAAATTCATGTATTTTTAAATTCCTTTTTACCCATTTTTGAAATTTACCACATGTTATTAAAGAAATATTACTTTTCTTACCACACGAGGAACTTTTTGACTTTTCTGACAAAAGTACAAGAAGAATGTTATTTTTAACTTATACGGCGTGAACGGGTTTTTACGGTTACATAACGCCTTATTTTCAGGAATCTTACTCTATAATATTTCATGACTATTTTAAACAAAATACTTTTCTTTTAAAATTTAATGGCATTTTGTGAAAAGAAAATGATTTTGAAGAAGAAAGGATATATTCCTCAAGAATTCATTTGAAGTTTTTTTTTATCAAAACCATTTTTCATCTAAGATGAAATTATATGTGTATGTTTCAAGTATAATGTCTCTATGATTTACATGGTTTCACTTTTCTTATGATGAAATATCCATTTGTTTTATATGGATTATGTGATGATGGGATGATATTTATGAAACCCATTTTATTCTTTGGGTTATGATGAATGTAATAAGTTTATTTTGTGGCACAAGTAAGAATGATTTCATTATGAGATGGGTGGGATCTATATCTCCCTCCAATGAATTGGGTACAAATTTATATATCATGAGATAGACATGGATGGGACAACATGTTAAACCGGTTCAGTAATACATGACTGGAACGAGGAGTGAACTCGATTCAGAAAGGGACATTGTCCACTAAGATGGTCTTGGCAGCAATGCCTTAGCTACTATGGAAATCATAACATGTGATTAATGGTTTACACAATTACATGTTTTATTGCCATGTTGTTTTATCATGCTTAATGTTTCTTTATGATCTATTCCATACGTACTTCCATGTTTTATGTCATTGCTCAAGATTTTGATGTTTAAACATTATTTTCATGTTTTTAAGTTCAAATGTATATGATTTGTTTTATTTTATCCATGATTACCCTTACTGAGCATTTGAGATCACCCTTTATATGTTTTCTTTTCCCCAGGATATAAAGAAAGGTTTTAGTTAAGAAAACAAAAGGGGAAGATCTTTATGGGAGATGTTAAAGATCTTTCACCACGATTAGAGGATTATGTTTCGAGTTTCCAAAGACACTAAACTATTACGGTCCTTTGGTGTATATTTTTGTTATGTATTAAGTTGTCCAAAAAAAGTAATGAAATGTCTATGTACGTCAAGATTTGGGTCTCTACAGTTGGTATTAGAGGAAAGGTTTAGTTAACCTTTGGAAGCTAGGATGTGAAAACTTTAGTGAGATCCCTAGAGTAATTTCTAAGGTATGTCTAGGGATATCCCTAACGATAAGTATAAGTATAGGTTATAGTCCTAGAATTACGGTAACAATATTATGATTAACTCTAAGATGTTATATATTGAAGTTAATCCCCCTTTATTATGTTGTTTTACCTCTCATGATTTTTGCCTCTCACACTATTATTTTTGTGTTTTAGACAATGGCTGGAACCCGAAGGAACCGTGTTGATCAATGTAATGGATGACACAATGATTTTCCTCCTGAACAATCCAATGTTATGGGAGATGGAGTGAAAAATCTTATTTCTATACTTACACAAGCTATGAATCATTTTGGACTTCCGAATGAGCAGAGAAGGGACCAATATTCTATTGAGTCCTTCATGAGGCAACGTCCACCTTATTTCAGTGGGCCTTCTGATCCACTTGTTGCTGAACAATGGATTAGTACCATTGAAAAGATATTTTCCATACTTCGCTGTTCAGAACATGAAAAATTTATTCTGGCTACTTAACATTTAGAAGGTGAAGCAGACCAGTGGTGGACACTAATTAAGAATACAAGGCCCCAAGGTGAAATTAAATCCATGGAATGGAATGAGTTCAAGAACTAATTTTTCAATAAGTACTTCCCTTGTATTCTTCGAACTACGATGGAAAAGGAGTTCCTTGAGATTAAGCAAAAGGATGATGAATCTATTGGTATATAAAAGGGGAATTTTACAGGGCTTGAAAGGTACGCATATGGCTTTATCATCTAACTTGAAAGTAAAGTTGATCGATTCTTCAATGGCTTAAGACCAAGTCCTCGAAGGGAATTAGCTATAAGAGACTTAAGTAGCTATGAATAAATTGTGTGTTGTGCTATCAAGGTAGAACTGGAAGTTGGTGTTACATATCCATCTCATGGTTTTGACAGGAAAGGAAAGATGGAGTTTAAGGAGAAATCTCAGAATAATGGTGAAAAGAAGATTAATGTTTCTTTATGCTCAATGTGTGGAAAGAAGCATGGTGGATATTGCCTAAAAGGTACTAGAAAATGATTTAAGTGTGGAAAAGAAGGTCATCGAGCAGTTTATTGTCAAAGTAATGGGAAAAAGTTTTCTAATGATTTGAATAGAGAAAAGACTACAGAGAACTCTCCACTAACACTTCAATGCTTCAAGTGCAAGGAAATGGGGCATTATGCTAATAAATGCCCTAATCCATGGGATAATGATGACCAACGTGAGCAACCTCTTAAAGAAAAGGATAAAGGAAAGTCTCATGTGATCACTATTTGTGATGTTGAGTATGAAAATGATGTTGTGTAATGATTAAGTGTTTATGTAATGGGATTTCAAAATAGTATCATGGAATCTTATTTATGATATTGTGTAATTTTGGAATATCTATGTATTGGTTTTCAATAATTATATGGCACCGGTAACCATGAAAAGTGATTTAAATATTTTTGGAAAGAAGATGATATGCACATAATGAAGGGATAAAGAGAAAATGAAATGAACTCATGACTGGCATAAGGACAATGTTATATCATGGTTTGAGTGTATAGAAATTTTGGGATTTTGGAATGTGGAAAGAGTTGACTTTTGACATCATTCATGTTTTCACTAAGGTTCAATGGGTATTAATTTTTAAACAGAATACATTATTAAGGTATTCACATGTTTTGAATGTGACCAACAATAAGATATATATTATGATATATGGGGAAAAAATAATGGAATTCACATGCTCGGTAGATGACATTTCTAGTAATTGTTTTCTTTATACTATAAGCTTAGTTATAAATATTTTAGATAAGCCAAAAGATTTGAAATGGATTATTTTGGACTTAAGTTAGTATTGTTTAATGCTAGAACTGTTTTTGATATTATTGATGGAATGTCATAATGATGTAATTTTAGAAAAAGGACAACCTGCAGGACGGGCGACAACCCATCGCGTCAGAAAAGGTTGTGGGAATCGAACCCACAACTGAAGTGAGACAGGCCTTTATCGCCTACCACTGGCCTACACGAAGTCCCTGGTTAGTAGAAACTAGTTTTATTTTATTTAAGCGGTATGATAGATGAAGTATAAGTTCAGTTTTGGAATCATATATGATTAACATCACCATATATGGACTTATGTATATTTGATAAATTTTACTAACCTTTTGTTTGAGATGGATGGAATAACCCATCATTCTATCGCATGATATGCTATCACTTCACAAAAGACAAATTCAACTTAATTTCTTTAAGAGATGACATGGAAATTGTTCAAGGCACAAACAACATTGAGATTGTATCCAAATCAAGTAAGTATTTGTTTTAATTATTCTTCAACATTTGGGGAATGATCTTGAAAACCAAAATTTTTGTCCTAATGTCCTCATATCCAATGAATTAGATGGTACCTTAAATCATCACAAATTTATGGCTTTGTGATTGTTGGCCTTTTCATAGCCATGTTCTCTTCCGCTCTCCATCAGAACATGATGGTTAGATTTCTCCTCCATATCCATATTTTCACCTATGTACTCCTATGTGGAAACCCAGTGATGAGTTACTTTGGGTATCTGTTATATTTCTAAAGTTTATTTTTAAAATGAAGTTTTAGTATTCCTTTTTACAATGTGGGTTTATATGAAATAAACTCTCATGTAATAAACCATTTATAACCCCGACGAATTTCGAGGGCGAAATTCATTTTAAGGGGGGTAGAATGTAACACCCCGAGATTTTATGAGATATATTCTTTTTAATTTCTTTCATATATTCTATTGTATTCTACAAAAATATTATCTTTCACTATACGCAACACCGTATTAGCTTGCAGTATACGCAACACTATTCTTGGATTGTGTTACACACAATTTCAAGTTCATTTGATAGTAGTCATTCTATGCAACATTTAGTGTATATATATATATTCAATGTATAAATAAAATATGGTTGGATTATGTTATACACAACAACAGAGGAGTCTTGCACAACATGCAACTTTGAATTGGCTTGCATTACACGCAATCACGACCTTCCTCGATAGCGTGCATAGTACGCAATACCAGGTTTCATTAAACAATGATATATTGTTATAATATTATTATGGACTAGCCGTTATGTATATTATTAACTATATTTTGAATTTTATAACATTATTATTCATCATACATATTTTTTAGAACACGGTATGAGAACAAAATAATTGTTTTTGGGTAAAATAAGTATTTTTAAAAAAATGCAGTTTTCCGCCTTTTGATGGAGCATCAACTTTAAATCTAGTTTTTGACATGTTTATAAGTTCAATTTGAAAAAATAAAATTCTTCCTTGTAATCAGGATATGAAAATTTAATTTGGATAAATTTTTCATATTATTCTAATAACTTTCATATTTTAATGAATAGTAAAAACACGCTATATTTTAATTAAAAACAACTTTTTTCATCGCAATAATTTTTATGGTTAGATTATATTTTTAATTGGTTTTAAAGTTTAATTAGAATATATTTTTACCAATTAATCCAATGTTGGTCATTCTAATTAATTTCACTTAAGAATTGGACATAAACAATTGTCGATCTTTCGATAGTTATTGTTTCTTAAAAACACGCTATTTGTTTTGATGTTGGGAATTAATTTTAAAATTAATTAATGCCACTTATATGTTTTGAATTTGAAAAAATGGATATCAATTTTTAATTCATAATATCAAATATATCTTAGGCTGAATTTTTGGTATTTTTCTAAAAGACTTCAATTTTTGATAAATAGTAAAACCACTTAGTGGTAGTTAAAAAAAACTAAATCATTCATTTAAATAAAAATTTACAAATTCTGTGAATTTAATTTCAAAAATCGAACATACATGGTTGTTATCAAGTATTAAAATGTGGTTCAATAAGATGAAAATAATTTTTGGTGAATAGTAACTTTTGACTTTTATTTACTGCGGTTAAAGGTAAATAAGGTAATTCAAGGTTAAAAGAATATTATAATAAATCCAAATTACCTTAACACTTGTCCTAAACTTATTGGATGATTCTTGGCCAACCATGTACATCCTTGGGTAGATTTTGGGACCCCATTGAGCCGCTTGGAAGTGATAATGACAATTTGGATTAATTAATTTAATGTAAA
The DNA here is from genome assembly GCA_963277665.1 of Viscum album. Taxonomy (NCBI): domain Eukaryota; kingdom Viridiplantae; phylum Streptophyta; class Magnoliopsida; order Santalales; family Viscaceae; genus Viscum; species Viscum album. Next base: position 1,946,418,376 of record OY728125.1, read on the forward strand.
GAAAAAATTGACATTAACAAACATATTTTAGTAATTAATTTTTATAAGGGGATATATAAATTATCTTTTAAACTATAAATATTCATTAGAAAGATAAAATGATTTCCTACATGTTTCTATTTTTTTATAATTTTTAGACATCAAATAAATTAAATTATTTAAGACACAATAATGATGCAATATTTACCTCATTAATAAATGATTTAAATAAATAAGATTATAATGATTAAAATATTATCCCAAACATGTCCAATTCTGATTGGATGATTATATCTCGACCATGAGTCATCTGTTCTTTGACTATAATGATTTTTGGACCATTAGAAACAGAATATCATTATATTATAAAATAATATTTTCACTCTTTTCTAAAGAGCCCCTCCTCTTCCTTATAAAAGGAGACCATTTCTATCCAATTACTCACACCTCTCAAGCCATTTGACTCGTCCAACCTCTAGCCAATTTAGCTCCCTAAATCCCTATCCTCCCATTATAAGCCTTAACTTAGGCAGAAGGCACTTCAAGAAGTCCTTTTGGTTCAAAACAAAGGAAGTTACCGAAATTAAAGGTAACCGTTTATCTTAAGTTTTTTTCTTTTATTCTACTTCTCTAACCCCTAAACTCTTTTTAATACTTTATTTTGTAACAAAACCAGTATTCTAAATATACTAGGATTTTGTTATGAGAAGTATTATAACTACACTTACACACACCTCCATCTAATGGATGAAGAACATAATGTTTCTGTGGATGGAAAACTAACGCCTCACGAAATGATGATTGTTCGATTTTCTCCTACCGCCTCTCATGATGGCCATTATGATGGAAATGTATTTATATATGATATATATTATGTTTATGATTTACTTATTCTTATTTAATTCCCAATTATATCAAGCCTTTATGGTTTCCATAGTTGGTAAATACGATAATCTCATTTGAGGAAGTGCGGACTACCGCCCCCTCAAAGTGATCTGATTAGTTAATTCCTTATTTGAAATGTATAAAGGATAGAGTTAATGATATTATAAATGATATTATACTAGAAGTATAATATAACTATGTATAATTTTGTTTTAATTCCATTAAAATAAGAAATAGAAATGAAAGTAGCGTTCATGCGTACGTACGACTTACCATCTCCATGAACGGTGCATTTCACTTCATACCTTCATATGTTATGTACTATTATAAATACATGTATATGCTGGATATATATGATATATATGATATATAAATCATGAATATCACTATGGATATAATAAAACATTGACCACATGAACAACATGTAATTATAAGAAGTCCATTTTTGACTCAAGTACCCAATATCGACAAAACAAACATTATTAACATAAATGGTTTCATAATGTTTATAACATGGTAAAAAGTGATATAAAATGAATAATAAAAATAAGAATGGTTCTTAATCAAGTATAAATTAACTTTGGTTTATTATTCAGGAGATTAAATAACAATCGATTCAAGTCAGACACCAGGTAAGGGAACTTCTTAACCCAGTTTCCGTTCTTTGGGTTGATCTTCTCTTTCTTCTTATGTCGTTCTTTGATTATGTGAGAAATGAATTTTTATATCATATCATGTATTTATGCTTTATATATGTGACCTTATAGTGAATACACATAAGTAATCTATTTTATTTACAAAAATATATTTTTAAGGGATAATTTTGCAATCTGATTGTTATCCGAGATTGTTATTCGTAAGTATTTACTGGGGTTATTGTTATCATCCATGCCCATGTTTTATAACAATGTTTTAATGTATTTTAAAAGTCCATTTTACCCATTTTTGAAATTTACCACATGTTATGAAAGGAATCTTAATTTTTTTACCACACGAGGAACTTTTTGAATTTTCCAACAAAAGTACGAGAAGAATGTTATTTTTATCTTATACGGCGTGAATGGATTTTTACGGTTTCATAATGGCTTATTTTCATGAAGCTCACTCTACAAGATTCCATGACTATTTTCAACAAAATACTTTTATTTTATTAAAACCATTTTCCATCTAAGATGACATTATATGTGTATGTTTTAAGTATAATTTCTCTATGATTTACATGGTTTCATTGTTCTTAAGTTGAAATATCCATTTGTATTATATGGATTATGTGATGATGGGATGATGTTTATGAAACACATTTTATTATCTGGGTTATAATTAATGTTTGAAGTTTATTTTGTAGGACAAGTAAGAATGATTTCATTATGAGATGGGTGAGACCTATATCTCCCTCTAATGCATTTGGTAAATATTTATATCTCATGAGATAGACATGGATGGAATGACAAGTTAAACTGGTTCAGTAATACAGGACTGGAACGAGGAGTGAATTCGATTTAGAAAGAGACTTTGTACACTAATATGGTCTTGGAAGCAATGACTTGGCTACTATGGAAATCATAACATGTGCTTAATGGTTTCCACAATTACATGTTTTATTCCCATGCTATTTTATCATTCTTAATATTTCTTTATGATCTATGTCTTACGTACTGCCATGTTTTATGTCATTGATCTTGATTTTTAGGTTTAATTTTTTTTTTTCGTATTTTTAAGTTCAAATGTATATGATTTGTTTTATTTTATCCATGCTTACCCTTACTAGGAATTTGAGCTCACCCTTTATATGTTTTCTTTTCCCCAAGATATAAATATAGGTTTTAGGTAAGAAAAAAAAGGGGAAGATCTTTATGGGAGTTTGAAGATCTTTGACGATGATTAGAAGATTATGTTCTGAGTTTACAAAGACACTGAACTATTACGCTCCTTTTTTGTCTGTTTTTGTTATGTAATAAGTATTCCACAAAAGTAATGAAATGTCTATGTATGTCAATCTTTCGGTCTCTACAATACTCCTTTTTATTCCTATAAACCATAGTACAAAGTTGTGACAATATATAAGAGAGATGAAAAACATATTTCAACTAATGATACTAATTGGATAAATAGCCCGAAAGTTTTTAGATTACTCATCTTAACCCATTTTATAAACTTTGTAATGATTATTTAACACCCATCAATCAAATCAAGTAAATAACTCTAGATTTAATAAACCATTGGTTTATGTGAATCCCATCTAAAAGGATTGGGAATCTGATCACCTTCATGTAAAATGATAGCGAATAATCTACCCTCATAGGGTGGGAACCACCGATAGTAGACAAGATAATGATGTTTCCCAGGAAAAATAATCTCACTCATAAAAATCCCTATCTGATGTCTGCTCTAACCAAAATTTTGACCCTACAAACATGGATCTTTGACTAGATCAACCTCTACCCTTGAGGTATGAGAGAGACACATGTATTAGATACATTCACTCTAGTTTTCATAATATCAATAAAGTCTAAAAAATCGATCCATGCAGGATAATTCTCTATCCTTAGGAATAATGATGATTCTATATAAGAAATAAATCCCACATTTTTTCTAAAATATAAGGAGATACCTACATCATTATCTATATCAGGAATTTCCCCCACATCATGGGTGGGAAATATAACCCAGAAGAAATCTCCAAAATCCCTTGGTATCAGAACTACTTCATCCCTTAATGATATTAGATAAGAAATAAAGAATTTATAGAATGTTACTTAATATAATTCACACACATTCACACTTTCAAAGTCAAGACACACCTTATTATCATTCACCGATGATAAATATTCTCTCTAATAATTATCTTTTTTAAAAATGTCCCTTATTCATCTATATATACCAAGGTTAAGGTAGATAGAGGAGGATTACAAGATGTCTAGAGTACCCCATACCATATTTTTCATATATCAGTACTCTCAGTACTTTGAGAGACCTCCAAATCACTTATAGAGGACCCAAATGAATCAAAATTATCTCAAAATCTTGAAATCATTCATTCATCACCCACATCCTTTAAGAATTATGATGAAGAAAAAGGTGTAGATGATCTTAGATATTCCCCTCTTGCATTTGAGGAAGGTTTATTCACCACCATTAATGAAATTAGATAAGTAAATCTGGGTATAGAGAAAGTCCCAGGACCTACCTTAATTAGTGATTCCATATATCTTCAAGAAAAAGAGTAATATGTCTCCTTTTTCATTATATCATCATGATTTGTTCTCTTAAAATTTAAAAAACAAACATGGTCTTGATCATAATGTGGCCCCCTAATATTTGAGTATTCCAAAATATCATCATGGTTATAATTAGAAAAACATTATAATATATCTAACTTATGATACCAAATTTTAAAATGAAGTTTCCAATACTATTAATGAAAATTTCATTCTATAAGTTCATTACTCAAATTGTATTTCCAAAATCATCCTTTTAAAGAAGAAGAATTTCAAAATTCGAGTTTTTATTGACTTCAGGGATCTAAACCATCATTTATAAAAGGATTATTTTGTTATTCTGAACATGAAAATTTTTATTGTTATAAATATTGTATTTTAGGTCCAACCCATTATTGAAAAATATTTTTTTATAACCAGATCTGAATAGAACTCAAATATTATAATTCTATTGTTTTCAGAGAACTTCATGGGGTGTATTTATTCCACATGATTTCCTTTGTCTTAAAGAATGTTGGTTCCACATATCATTTACATATTCATAAGATTTTAAATATATTTATTGGAATCACTTGGGAATGTTATGTTGATGATCGAGTGGTCAAATATAAATTGCAATGTTAAAAAGTTATTGAACATGAAGTAATCATAAATAAGTTTTGATAACATAGCCTGAAGATAAACCCAATGAAATTTTCTTCTCAGGTTACATTTATAAAATTTCATGACTTCATGGTATACCATTGCAACATCAAATGCAATCCTGATAAGAACAAGGAAATCCTTAATAAGCCACCTTCTTGTAATTTCAAAGAGTTGATAGGGATTCAATTGATCCTCATATAGATAAATAACTTTATATAAAACAATTTATGAATGTCCTTAAACATCACTAAACTCATTAAGAAGGGAGTTATTTATATGTGGGGTAAATATTTTGGGATTATTTTGACAATATCAATAAATACCTATCTATCCCATCAGTATTGATGCCATAGATAGAATTTAATCCACTCATATCAAAAGTTATAGTTCTTGACTGGCTACTTAGTACTCTCCACATAAACAATAATTATGTGGCAGTATAGAACAATCATTACTATCTTATCTGAAATATGATAGATATTGAGACCTAATATTATGACATTGAAAAAAAATTCTTTTAATTGATATTATCGATTCAGAAAATGAGGCACTACCTGCAACATCACAATGTCCATTTGGTCTCTCAAATTTTACAACAAAAATATATCCTTAATCACAAAATTATAACTAGATAACTGAAATAATGGGAAATAATTCTATAGTAGTTTGATATACAATTCATACCACATAAGTACATCAAATGGAAATTAGTGACAGAATTTCTCACAATGAATCTCATCATAGGAAGCACACCAATGGATATTAAACCTCCATATGAAGTGTTTTTTTTTTCATTCAATACATCCACCAAACATGGGAGACATAAATTTATGGTTATTCAAAAAGTCCAATAGGAAAAAGGATGGAAATTCCAAAAAATAATATGGACAGTCTGGAAATCATCATCATTTACCTAGATGATATTGTTTTCCTATAATTCATCCTACTATTAGAAGGATAAACAAAAAATGAAATAGTGCACCATGACCTCATTTTAGGTTTAGAATTGGACCTAAAAACACTAATGGACTATACAAACATCAAGGGTGATTTAAATTTAATGATCATGAATATTAATGGTGAATATATCATTAGGAAATCCGAATTTACTCCCCTATTCTATTATGTGTGAGTGTTGATGAAAAAATTAAATTATGTGATGACACAATTATGTGTTATATGTTCAAAAAATTCTTGACTCAATTAATTGGTTAATAGAGCTACTACCTTAGAAGATCTAGATCGGGATGATAAAGATATCAATATTTTATATTGCAGGGTAGTATCCCCATTTACTTAAAATAATAGGAAAAAGATATATGAGATCAATTTGACCTCTATGAAAGGGGATCAGATATTCTCACAAAATTATACTATTATTTAAATAACTTCCCCCCATAATAGTCTATTTACAAATCATAATTCTTCCATTGGATCAATCAAAAACAGAACATTAAATATCACAATTCTTAAATTGGATCAATCAAAGAGAGAAAAAATTTCTCTATGAGCCATAAAATTCATCCTTTAATATGACCCAAATTATTAAAAAATCTGCTATTAATGATAATTTTATTATATAACCCCAATATTTAATGGGATGTCTCTTTTTGAATAAAATTAATCTCATTAATGTATTTTGTTTCATGAAACACCGAGTTTAAATGAAAACTGATCTATTATTATGTGACTGTTATGAAATATCCATTAAATTCAATATTAAAAATAGGAAAAACTATGTTTTGAAAAATATTTGGTTTATATATTTATGTAATAAATTCTTTCGTTATCAAATGATTTGAAATAAAAAATAAATAAAATTAAAAGTATAATTTTTTTAAAAACAGTTTTAAGCAAGAAATATATTAATATCATAATAAATTTAATTAGTCAATATTGGGGAATTTTTATAATGAAATTAATATATTATATATTCAATCATTGTTTTACATTCATATAATATTTTTACTATGTATTAGATAAGAATAATTCAATATTTTATTATTAAAAACTATATTTTCTAAAATAAAATTATTATCTCATTTCACAAACATATTTTAAAATTAATTCATTATAATTAAAGATATTAAATTTTATTAAATTCATTACATATTTGAAATCAAGAGTATGATATTTGTTAAATTTCCACCTTTTATTTTTAGATATTATGAATAGTAACAATGGTAAATTTTATCACCACGGTAAAGGGTAAATCATGTTAATCTTGTTTAACACTAAGTGATAAGGAAATGATATTTCATCCTAATTCATATTTGATAAATTTAATATGTCCCTTAAAACATTAGTATTTAAATTTAGTTTCTTAAAGGAATTGTTTTTCCAAAAAAATTACTAATTTATTATTTAAATAATTTTTTTTACTAAATATCATTCTCATTGTTTTTAAAATTACTTATATGTCCATATATAAGAAAAATAATGATATAAATGAAACTAAATGTTTATTTTGTGCAAAATTAAATTAGTTTCATTATTGAAATTATATAATTACCTTAAAATCTTGTTCAATTCTAATGCAATATTTGTTTAATTAACAGCAAAATGAAATAAATTATTTTCAAATATTAATTTTGAAATAATTTGACTAACTTAACGTGTCCAACAAATTTTATAGATATATATGAAACTTTACATAGGTTTAAAATATTTTAACATTAATTAATCTTCTGTATGAATCAATTTTATGTCATGTTAAATAAATAGTTTCAAAATTGATAAAAATGATATTTTATGAGAAAAATATTTTATTAAAATTTTAAAACATAAAAATATCTTTAAATAAGACAAGGTGGATATGATATGGTCATAAAATTGATAAATTGAACTTTTATGTTCAAATTTTAAAATTATAAGTAAAAATTAAAACCCATTAATAATGAAAAAGTTGTTGCCACAGTTTAGATTAATATTGATTAACTAAGGATTAATTAAAATGATAAGGTTCAAAATGAAAATAAATCATTTCTAAATTATATTGGTCAATGTTATTAGAAACCTATACAACATTATATTAAAATCCATTTCCATTTGGAGGCATTTGGATTAAGAATAAATTTACTATAATTTAATCTTTTGAGAAATTACAAAATATCACCTCACCTCAATTATAAAAGGGATCCTCCTCCCTCACATTTTCACCCAACATTGAGAAATTTAGATAAACAAATAAATTTTCCTTTATCTTATAAATATCCTTATAAAATATTTAGAGGTGTGAATCTCCCTAAAATACCAACAGTAAGTCCCTTAAAAATTGATCTAAATATGGTCTCCTAAAGTAGAAATTATCATCTTACCCAACATCATAAAATTTATTCCTTATTTTACCTCCTCTAAATCTCTGAATGTTATAATAAAATAATATATTTATTATACTGAATATACTAAAATTTTATTATTATTATTAGTCCACCATTACCCACCATTTTTTCTATAAAATGGGAAGATAAATAATCACTCGCTCATACGTACGACTTACCATCTCCACATAGCGGTGCAATTAATTTTTCATTAGCATATTTTATGAATGGTAATTATAATTGGTTTGATATTCATATAATATATTTATAAAATAATTATACTTATTAAATAATAATACCATATCTACATTCTTACATTGTAAACTTTTGGTAAACAATAACACCGCTCGTGCATATGTGTGGACTACCACCTCTACGAAGTGGTGTGATTAGATTTTCATTTCTAATATACATGGATGAAGATAGAGATAAATTTTATGAATATAAATAATTTATATGATATAATAATGTTTCCATAAATTGATTATTATTATTATTTACCATGCCTTCTTTCTATGCATATAATAATAAAATCAGTATTCATTCGTAGTCATGGCCTACCTTCTCATTGAACAGTGTAATTTTTTTTCTACATCTATATTTATTAGATTACATTAAATACATATATAATGATTATATATGATATTTATATCATTATTATCATTCTTTATATGTTTAAAACATGATCATTGTATAAATACTAAAACAACCTAACAAAAACATACATGAAAAATGAAGCTGTTATTACCTAAAATAATGATTTATAACAAATTATTTTAAATAAATAAGTGATAAAAGATTGTAATTATTGCATAAAAGGATTGATACATATGAATATGATTCAATAAATGACTTATAATAAATCTATTTTTATTATACAAGGGTTTTTAATGGGTACGAAGGAAGTTAGACCTGAGGTAAGGGTTTATTTCATAGTCTCATTAATATTCGAGACACTTTACGCTAAAGACTATATAAGGGAATATTTTTATTCCATATCCATATTTACCATAATTTTTTAATAGTTTTTTAATAATATCCTTTTATTCTTTAAATTCACTTTTACCCATGTTTTTCTTCCTAAAAATGGTTTGAGTGTAATATTCTTATCATATTCTAAACAAGGTACTTTTTAAATTTTTTAACAAAAGTGTGAAAGGAATGTTTTTTAAAATTATATGGAATGAATGGATTTTTTATCCTTCAGGATTAATATTTTTTTGTAATAACCCTTTACATTTTTACAATGTTCTTTTTAATGAAATTTGTTTTCTTTTTTAACTGAATTATTTAAAAAAGTGACTTTCAAAGTGAAAAGTTTATTTTTAGGAGAATATTTTTTAAGAAATGTTTATGGTATTTATATTTATCAGTCAAAAAAATAATTATTTTACTTAATCTCTAATGGGGATATGTTATAACAATACCATAATTATAGTTTTTCTAGGTAGTTTCTGATTTGTTTTCCTATGGATGAACTATTTTAAAATCATTTTCCATATTAAGTTGGATTTTTATTATTATGTTTGTTGACTAAGGAAATTATTAAGATTTCATATAATAGTTTCAATACATATTTCTAAATTTATTATGTTTCACCCCATTCATATGAGGAATGATTTGGACTGAATACGTGATGGGATGAGACACTAAAAAACCTCAATGCATTGGTAGGTATCATGAGACAAAATAGTTTGGGTATTGGATGTAGTATTACCTATTTATATAATTTGTCTTGGAATGGGTCCTCAGTGGTATATTTATGATGTTTGATATAACGAATTTTCCTTATTATGAGATTAATAATTGATTTCTATGTGATTATTTTAATAGTTATGATATCGATGGATATTTTTAGATCATGTTCTTATGGAATAATTTAATTTCCATATATTTACATCCATATTATTCATAACTTATTTAGATACTTCTATACACATACCCGTACCATCCATCTAGGCTCTAAATTTTAATAATTTTTATTTTCAATAGTATTATAAAATGTATATTATTAATGATTTATAGGGATAATCTAGGAAAATAATCGTGTTCTCAATGGAAATAGTATGTTATATTTTATGTTTCCAATTGTAATGTATGATTAAAGTATGTATCTAGTTTTTGAATACTAATAAACTATTTAGTCCATTGAGATGTGATTATTTGTATATAATTCCAATGGCATAAATTATCTCCCAAATATGGGCTACTAGGGTTGGGGTATTTACGTTGATGAGGTCCTCATTAGATACAATAAAGGAGGAAAAACTTTATTGTTATGTAGTAAGTACACGGAGGCACCCACAGTACTCATCAATCTATAACCAAGCTCCCCCATCATATTATAAGGATTATATAATTTTGGACATTAATGATATAGAATTTCTTGTAATTAAAAATTAAATTTCATGTATACCATATACATAAAAAAATCATCATAAGAAACTATAATTTATACATACCACTAAATATTTTTTATAACCTTCCATCTAGGGAATATATTCCATGGAGTCATATCCCTCAGCTACATCCAGAATGTTTAAGTACATTTTTACTGAAACTAATTTACCATCTTTATGGGATGAGGTAATACCCATCGAATATGTTGATAAAAAGGATATCACCATATTTGTGAAGATAAGATAAATTACTATATTTTTTGTCCCTCATATGATTCTAATGGACAATGACTGTTATTTATTTCCTTCTATTTTTAAAAGGATATATTGATAATATTAAATTAAATATAACAAACAATAAAACAACCATGAATTGAAAAATGGAAATATTAATAATTTTAAGAAAAATATATCTATTATACTATATAATATGATTAATAAATAAAAAAAATCCCTAGACAGACAAAATTCTATATGCTCTATGGGAATAATTAACCGCAACATGTACAGCCACTCAAGCAACCCCATATTCAATTCCAAACAGGACATAAAAAGTCCTTCACATTAAGGTCTAACACCCCTCTCTTCATATTTCTATATAAAATAAATGTGTGATGATGGGCAGTCTCATATGTGGCTAGATCATTTGGAATGACTTAATGAGAAGAGTCTGAATAGTTTAAACAACACGAATGATCATGAGAACTTAGTTAAATGAGCTTTCAATAATAATTTTTTTCCTTTGATCATTCCTCCAAAGAGATATGGTATTCGATCATAGAAGCCTGATGATACTAAGAAGCCTTTGAATCTCAAATAAAATATGGATGGGCATTACATTATACAAAAGTATTACTTTAGTGGTGGCAACACCTTGGCTACAATGGGTAGACAACATATCACACCACTAATTAATGCATGATTTATCAGGAAGTAATTTTTATAATTTTCACATTGGTTCATTTTCCATCCATTCTACATGATGTTAAACTATGCATCCCAATTACTAGTTGTATTACTTTAAACTATATATAATCTCTTCCTCACCGTATGATGTTAAAGTTAGGGAATTCATCCCTACCACATTATGTTAAACTGTTTGAAAAAATTCCTAACTATATAACTTAACAATACATAGAATATCATCATCATAATATAATGTTATACTACATGGCCTTCATCCATTCCATGTTATGTTAAAATGTTCAAAATAGTCATGGATATATGAATTTAAACTACAAATCACATCCTTCTAACTGTATGATGTTAAACTAAATGGAAATCATCCCTACAACATGATATTAATATATGAAACACAAGTCCTAATTGTATGACATTAAACTACATAAACTATCACCCTCACTATATGATGTTATACTACATAGTCAATGTCCGTGACACATGATATTTATCCGCATGAAACATGTCCTAGATCTATGAATTTAACTAAATAAAATATTATCCTCACTGTATGATGTTAAAATAAGTGGATTTTTATCAACTACATTACATTAAACTGTATGGCACTAGTCCTGGCTATATTAATTCAAACTACATAGCATATCATCTTCAACATAGGATGATAAACTATATGGTATTCACCTATACCAAAAGATATACAACTTCATGAAACAACCCCTAGCAATATGAATTTAAAAAATATAAAATTTGTTCCTAACAATATTATGTTAAACTACATGGCCTTTATCCTAGTCACATGATGTAAAACTCTAAGGAAATGTATTCACTGTGAAATTTTAAATTATATTGTTACCATCCTCACTGAAAAATGATAAATTGTGTATAAAAATTCCTAATAAAATGATATTAAACTATATAAAACATCTATATCATGGATGATAAATCTAAATACATGCATTGAAAATTCCCCCATCATGTGCCCTAATACAATTCATGTTATTCTCTAATTAATATAGTTTTTTACACTTATCTCATCTCAAGAGAGTTTAGTGATATTCACTGATAATAAAGAGATGAAAAAGGTATAACCTGTATGACCTTAATCATATTAGAGTGGCCCATTCTTTATGGCACAATTCCCCTATATAAGAGCTAGATTAGTGTAAGAATCCTTAGTACAAAAGTTTCCTTGGACGAATGGATATCAATTATGCTATACTTGTCCATGAGCTAAATATATATAAGGAGATTAATTCTAATAACTATGTATAGATTGATTATTCCTCTCATAGGATACTTAGTGATGCATCAATCTTTTATCCTAATCCAAACCCTGGATCAAGAAGAAAATTTCATCTTTTCCCTATATATGAGCAATTTATAAGGAATATCATTTCAATAACTATATATGTATTCATTCATAATCCTATATAATACATAGGGATGAGAAGATATAGGCCTAAACATTATTTATAATAAGTATAATTTTCTCTAAATAATATATTTTATGCCTCAAAATAATATATATTTTTTCCTCCTGGCACAACACTGAGGTAAATCCTAGTTTTATTCCCATGAACAGGTGTCTGATTTATGTTCAAGAGAACTAATAAGAATTTTAGGTAGATGGATAAAATTATATATCTTATATACCCTATGATTTATATAGATATCATCAGTATAATTAAAATCCCATTGAATTTGACCAATATATATTGGAGTGTTTATCATAGAATTTTTCACTTATGACCTAAATTTAAATTAATTTTACCTATGCATGAGCATGATCTAGACAATGAGATAAATACAGGAACTATATCTAGCTTGATTCCTATTCTAATAGAATATTTAGTGATTCTTAGAGCCGATATCCTAGACCCAGCTAGAAATTCCATAATCTAATATTCCCTTTCCTACTACACATATGGCTTTCCAGTGATGAATAATTTCTAAAATTATAATTAATAAAGGTGTTATCGTAAAAATTCATTTATCCTTGTATTGGTTGTATATTTATAGGCCTATTGTATAGTAAAATGGTCCCATTTTTTAGGTAGTGACATTAAATTCCACTTCACATGATGCTAAACTAAACAAATATGATCTATCCAATATAACCCCTTTCTATTTTGAGTGGTCCATCCTTTGAAATTTTATACCAATATTAGAGCTTGATCCATGTAAAGGTACCTATCATGTGATACATATATTTAAATATTTAAATGGTTTAGTTCTAATTTCCTTAAGAAAATGGAGTCTTCAAACCCAAGAATGAGCTATGTAGATTTTTCCAGTTATAATTATATAGCATAAATTAAGTATAAAAATGAATCTCTTATGTAGGAGATCAATTTATATAAGCATATATTTTTATGAGTCCTCATCATGTGTCATTAAACTACTTGACACTTGTTCCACCGTATATGACCTTAAACTAAATAGAGTGGTTATCTATACATGAAACATTTTCTATACCTAATAGCTAGATCCATGAGAGGGTACCTAGCATAGATTGGATCTCCAGACAAAAATCGGGAAAAAATAACCATTTTTTAGTTCTTTATCATAATTTATAGAGATACTAAAACAAAAAGAGGACTATATATGACTTGACTCCCAATACAATTTTGGACCCCATGTTCAGAACCCATACATAAGTCCTCATTTATTTCCAACCTTTCTAGGGGAACCATGTCAGCCTAGTTATAACTATAAAATGTCCAAATTACCTCAATTATACTTTTTGAATAACCTTTTTCATAAATCACAACTCATTCATGGAGTGCCCTAGATTGGTGAAAACCTTTCTATGGCTATTGATAATAAGAAAATTTATCCCCAAATGATGCTTCTTCTTGACTATTACTATTATACCCATGATATGGATCTACATATGTTCCCACAATATAGCCTTCCAACATGAGGTATCATAATATTAATAGGTAAGATCCTATAATTTCTGTATACTTTCACATAAAAAAACAAACTCATTTTTTGAATATAGTCCATAGTCATCCCTTGTGTACCTTACCCACATTAGTGTTGTAGTTATAAGAACCTTATGTTGGGATTTATGATGTTACCACTTCATATTAAATAGTAATTTGTACATACTTATCCTTTGTGTCCAATTTGGGTTATTGTTCTCATTCATTAGGTCCACATATCATAAATTTTATACATTGATCCCTTGAGACTTTTTATAGGGGATTTGGGTTGTCTATCAATATCAGATAAAATCCCCCTTATTATTAAATCTATTGTCTCAACCACTTATAGTATAAGAAATTTTATATTAAAACATGTGAACCTCCTATATTAGATAGTCTATAAAAGAATTGGTCTCTCCATTAACATTTAGTTTTCACCTCAAACCTTTTATTTAGGTTGTCCCACTTCACATGTGGTCCCAACTTCATGACATTAAAATCACCATTTTTTGTTGAAATATGTTAAATATTAAATAATACCCCCTTATTGTTCTAGACTATGAGACAATAAACTTTACATTTTAAAGTCAAAAAAAATTTTAGGTTGAAAGCCCATAAATAGAATCCTGAGTAGATCTCATGTATTTTATAACAAATACTTTCACTTTCACAATTTTGGAAAAAGTTAAATAACGAATATAAAAGGTAAAAAGCATATAAATCCCACCACATGGATCTAGAAGAATCATATCCATACTCCCTCGAACCACTAGTTCAATAAAATTTAATGTGGTGACACATAATATCTCCTCACCCTAATTATGTGGCATGTACATGGTGTCGTAGCCTTTAGAGTGATAGAACCATTATTTAATATCCCTTCCTTCCATGAACTGACTTCATTTCACAAGTCTCCGGAATCATTCCAATCCTTCCTTGGATATCATAAATGAGAATATTCGACTATAGAGGACATATCTTCTTGAATATACATATTATTATGTTGATATGGATTTACATAAGTGCCCTTGACAAGTCTTGTCAATCGAAGGTATTTTAATCCTATATAAGGAAATATTTTAATTTCTATATTCCTTGAAACCATTTTATTGGAGAAACCATCTTCTGAATATGGTATATGCTCATCCACTATATAGGTGTATCATTCCACCACTCTTGATTCAAACTCTTTATTTTACAACTAAAACAATATATAATTCAACTATTCTATTGGATCCAGTACCCTTGATGATAAGCACTTTCATATTAAGCTAATTTTCAATGAAACAGATCGACATACAATCCACTACCCTTTAACTAGTCCTCTTCATTTGGCTCAAAGTCACACAATAAAATGTTCTACACATCATTTTTGGGCATGTATTTTCCCTACAACACTCTATAAATATTATTGATTTTGATTCTCACAAATACATTTGTTTATTTTACTAATGAAATTAAATTAACTAAATTTTATGAATTTCATATTCATTGAAATAGTTTTTCTTAAATTATATTCATGACATTTATATGAGGGAAACATTTGTTTAAGATTCTAATTATTTTTAAAAATATTATGGAACAATTGTTCATACCATACATCTGCAAGAATAACATAAGGAATCAAACCAACCTTTGGAACAACACATATAGATCAAGTAACCTACCCTATTAAAAAAGTATGGTTAAGAAAACCTATATTGGTATGAAACCCTATGTTTGAGAAAAAGGAAAGTATGGGAAAATTACCCTATATAATTCAGGAACCCTATGTTTGAAGAAAACAATTTATGATATATTAACCCTACTTGTGTATTCAACCATAAGTTTTCAACCCTATATTTTGTGTTTTTTCATTACATGAAGGAAACCTACATTTGATAATTCAACGTAGGAGGTTAAAATCTATTATTTTATCCATAATTTATATAATTGTATAAAAAATAATAATAATTATTGATTCAAATTTATATTACGGTCGATTCAAAGGCCCATATTCAAAGGAATAAATTATTAATACTTTTAAGATATTTTATGAATCTTTTGAATGATTTTAAAATTGGACTTTTTGTGACCTAGTAGGATACATTCTTGGATCTACTCAATCCAAAGAAATTTGTGTATTCTATATATATGGAAAGAGATTGTTTTATCATTTTATGTACATGATGTTTGACTAGTTATTTGTGAATAAAATTGAGAATAAATAATTATTTCATCAAAAAATATCAAGGAACTATACTATTTAACAAAGAGGCTATACATTGACGATATACATATTTCAACCTCTTAGTTTTATATAAATGTTCTTTTCTATTCGTTACTACTATTATTAAAGATCATTCGCAACCAGGATTTTTCTAAATCCATTCTTACTTCAAGACAATCTTTTTAGACTAAGAACATCTATACTCTATCAGTCGTTGCTGCAGCTGTAATATAGAACATGTTAAATCACTAAAATCAAACTCTGTTGATTTGTTAGAGATTTTTCTAATCAAAATAAATAATTGATGAGTATCATATTATTAGACTAGGATGTGGAGAAATCGATTCCCTGTAAAATAATTAGAAGGATTTGTTTATCCTTATCGATAAAGGTGTCAAATGCTTGCAATCAGTTATTGTTATAAGGTCTTATGTTATGGGGATTGTCCTCATGAAAAAAACCAATCTTGTAGAGAGAGAATTGATGGAGTGAACTCGGGGATATTTTGTGCTCTGAACCACTATAAAAAATTTAATGTTCTTATTTACTTTTTTCTAGATAATCAATTTACATAGAGAAGATAACACTGCATATATGAATAAATTGAAAAAAAAGTTAAAGTATAGTATCATTCAAAATTATCAGAAGAAAAAATACACCCATTGTTGTGTTTCAGTGTGTAATTCTGACCTAAAAATTTGTATCTGAAGAGATATTTTTTTGATAAAGCAGATAAATCTCTAGCAATCTTAAAAGTATAAGATCTATAAAAAATAAGATGTAAATGGATGATCCTAGAGAAGTAATTTCAATAATTATCTCTATATACTTCAATGATGATAAATATGGTGTTTTTAAATTCTCATATGACCATCCCTCTGAAGATTATTTTATTTCAGGTGTATATGAAAATTATCACTCCTATGCAACTCCTAAGAAACAAGAAAAATGGGATACTCCAAAAGAAGCTGAGTATGAAATCATATCAAAAGAAATGAATTCTATAATATGTGCACTTGTTCCGAATTAATTAAATCATTTATCCAAATTTCTTAATTATTATTAAATGTGGTAGATAATTTTTGTTGAATATGAAGGGACTTTTAATGCTAGAAAAATGATGTATGCTACCTAAAATCTAATGTTTGAAATGATTAGGATATATAATAGTGAAATAATTACCCAAATGAATTGATGGTCAATAGAAATTGTAAACAATAATACCACCTTAGGAGAACCAATTACTCAATCAGATCATGTTCTAAGAGTACTTAGAGTACTACACTCAATATGGAATGAGATATCTTCTATGAAAAAGAAAATCATCACCAGTCAAAAAAGTTAACAATGAATAGGAACCCTGATGATGTAAAAAATAAATATTCAAGAAAAATATGAAGATCAAAAGAAAGTGAAAAGGTAAAATACTTCTCTTAATGTTCCATCTCATAAGAATAAAAATAAATTAAAATAATAAATCAAAATGTAAAAATATTCAGACTGATCAGATTTTAGAATGGAACTAGCTCACATTGCAAATAAATTTAGTAAATTATATAAGAAGAAAAAAGGATTAAAAAAATAATTTAATATACCTTATAATGGAACCAAGGAAGTATGATGCTACCAATGAAAATAGATGGGTCATATCAGACTATATTTTCCCCAAATAAAGGAAAAATAATAAATATGGGTAAAAATTATAAGAAAAATAACTATGAACATAAAGGAAAAAACTCTATGAAATAAACATAAAGTGTGTATAATGACTCCAATATCTCTTTCGGATATTATTCATAAAAGGTTCCAAATAATTAAAGTTAATATATGCTTTATTCCTAAATAAGAAGATGAGTTACAAACCTATTACTCCTCTACATTAGATTCTAATAGCTAATCAAGTCGAACTTTTGTAACTTATTTCCCAATGCTTGATGAAAAATATAACTCTATAGTAAAAAACCAAAACCAGATTAAAAATAATCACAATGCTATTTTGAAATAAAAAATATATAATGTAAAAAATCAGTAACTATAAAAATTAAATAAAATTATATCAAATGGTAATGATCATGAATGCAAAATAAAAGAACTATTGGATGATGTTGAACATTTTAAAAGTGTTGTAAGTATTTTAACTAAAGGTATAAATATCTAAATTATTTTCATAGAAAACTTTTATTAGAATAAAAAAACATCAGATAAGAAGAAATGGAGGAAAATAAAAATTACCCCAAAATTATTTTGTGCCCAGTTCTAAAAATGTTATCCGCTTCTATTGTAGAATTAAAGAACACTACTCTGATAGATCTTTTAAAAAAATCATCAAATATGTGGTATTAAAAAAAAATTATTTCCAAAAACATTTCTAAAACATGTAATATATATTTTATTAAAATAAATAAAATATGGATTTCTAGATCCCTATTTTCTAACACATTTGGAACTAAGAAAATATGGGTATCAAAAAAAATCTTTTTTAAACACTTTTGTAGGAAAAATAACATAGGAACAGAAATATTACATGGTATATTCATAGTGGATACTCAAGACATGTGAGTTGGGACTCTCATAATTTCCATACACTAGTAAAAATTGATGGGGGACTAGTGACCTTTAGTGATAATACAATATGAATGATAGTTGGAGTTGGATCAGTTTGAGATCCAATGTCAATATCAATCAACAAAGTGTTGTATGTATTTGTGATAAAGGAAGACCTAATATGTATTTTTTAACAATGTGATGATAACTTTTATGTTGAATCATATAACAATTACTAGACTTTTTTCAAGGTAAATTGCTTAAATTTTGAGTACCTATAACTAAATATGATTATATTTTGGAGATTCATTCCTTTTGTAAATAAAAAGTTAATTGTTTAACTAGAATGAAAAATGGGTCTTGGATATGGAATAGAATACTTGGACACTATAATATTTTTTATTTATATAAATTTTCAAACAAATAATTAGTTTTCTATTATCCTAGTCTTAAGATTGAAAATTATGGATTTTTTATGCATGAAAAATTAGTAAAAAACACATATCATCATTCAAATCAATTAAAAACATTTCTACATATAAACCACTTTAACTTACCCATATTGATTTTTTTGTACCATAAAGGCTATCTATTTTTTCAAGAAAGTTTTATTTTTATGCTTTAGTAGATGATTTTTCAAGATTTACTTGGGTTTATTTTCTAAAACAAAAAATTGAGATATTTACTGTTTTTGAAAGATTTTGTAAATTTTTTCAAAAAAGATATCAAAATAAATTCATCAAAAATTTATCAAGGTGGATAATTTTAGAACCAAGAATTTAATTCGTTTTTTTCACATTTAGGTATTAAACACACATTCTCTAAACCATGAACAACTCAAAAAAATGTAATTATGGAATGAAGAAACCTAACTATTCAAGAAACAACAAGGACTTTGTTTAATTAATACAAAATTCCTACATATTTCTGGTAAGAAGCTATAAAAAAATTATTATATCATCAATATAGTAATAATAAGATCAATTAATAAAATTAAACCCTAAAATTTGGAATAACAGAAAACCTATAGTATAATACTTTAATGTATTTGGAGGAAAGGTGTAAATCGTGAATACTAAGTAAAAGTTTGGAAAATTATATCCAAAGGCTGATGAATGAGAATTTCTAGGATACTCTAATATTTATAAACCTTATAAAGTGTATAATAAAAATTCATGGATTTTTGAGGAATCATTTCTTGTGAAATTTGATGAAAGTGACCATTTTGTTAAAAATAATGATCTAACAGATGAACTTATTTACTCTTTTGAAAATATGAGGCTTGAATCACATAAAAATAATTTTAAAAATAAAATAAATGAAATCCAGTCTAGTCTCGAAGAAATTGAGACAAAATAACCTAAAAGTGTCTTACCTAAATAGTTTAGAACCTTATAGATCATTGTTTAGAAAATGGAAAATGATATCTAAATATAAGAGTATGAACTACAATAAATGTGAGAATGTTTGGTGAATTTTATTTATTCCTATCACATTTAGAACCTAAGGAAATAAATTATTTATAAAAAATTTGAGAGTTTGTTATTAGCCATACATGAATAACAAAATCAATTCAATAGAAATAATGTTCGATAATTAGTTGACAAACCAACCAATGATCGAATAATAATAAACCAATCAATTTTTAGGAATAGTATTCATAATCAAGGTATAATTAGTAGAAAAAAATGTAGAATAATAGCTTAAGGATGTAATCTAGAAGTAGGGACATGCTATGGTGAAACGTTTTCACTTGTTTCTAGATTAGAGGAAATTTGAATCCTGATATATTATGTATCTCATATTAATTTTATATAATATAATATGGATGTAAAATATACCATTTAAAATGTAAATTTAATGGAGTAAGTTTATATTGAACAACCACAGGGTTTTGAAAACCTTTATATAGCATATTCAGTTTTTAAATTTACTAATGCTCTTTATGGTCTGAAATAAGAACATAGAGCTTGATATGGAATATTATGCTCATTTTTATTAGAAAATTGATTTTCTATGGGATTAGAATATCCTACTATTTTTAATGAATTTTCTTCTCTAATATAATTTTAGAACAAATTTATTTTGATGTTATTTTTAGATCAACAAATAAAAAACATTGTAATTATTTTTAAATCATATTAAAAATGAATTTGAAATGAATATGATGGTAGAATTAAATTATTTTTAGGGTTTAAAATTTATTAAAAATATTATGAAATTGTTTTAAATGAAAGATAATATGTTATTGATTTATTAAAAAAGTTTTGAATAAAAAATAGAAATACTCACACAACTACAATTTCTACTAATGTAAAAATTTCTTTGGTTGATGTTGGAAAACTACTTGACAATAAGTTATAGAGAGGAATGGTTGGTATTTTTTTATATTATACTTCTTATATACCAAATATGATGTTTTAGATGTTTATATGTGCTATATTGCATTAAAATATAGAATAATCCCATCTTACAACTATTAAAATTATTGTCAGATATTTGAAAGGAACTATTTTTCAATATTTACATTACTCAAAAACATCATATTTTAATTTAATTTTATATTTAGATACTAATTTTAGAGGATGTAGATTAGATAAAAAGTGCACTTAAGGAACCCATCACTTTTTAGGCAAATATTTAGTTTCATGGCTGAGTAAGAAAAAATATTCAATTACCCTATTAACAACTGAGAAAGAATATATATCTACTAGCTATTGTTATAAAGATGTGTTGTGTATTAAAAACACCTTATTTAAATTTGGACTTAGTTTTAATAATATACCTATTTTTTGTGATAATATTAGTGAAGTTAATAATTCTGTAAATTTGTTAAGTCATTATAGAATAAATCATATTGCTATAAGGCATCAGTTTCTAAGAGACTATGTTGTTAAAACAGATATATATTTTGAAATTTTAAATATTGAATATCAACATGATGATATTTTTACTAAACCACTTCCTGCTGAATGTTTTTATTTTATTAAGTGGGAGTTTGGAATATTTAATTTTAAAAATATGGATGTATTTCATTAATTAATCTGATAACAATTTTATTTTATTAAGTTATTATCATTTATATATATATTATAAAATAATATTTCGATTTTTTATTGAAAAAACACATCTGTTTAAAATAATGTAATTAATGATTACACTATACAGTCGTCTCAAAAAACTTGAACCACATCACCAAACCATTGAAAATTGTCCTCTCTCCATTACGTCACTTACCCAAAAATTTTAGACCCTTTTTATATCTAGAGGTCTCATTTCACTTTCAAAACCCTAGAATCTAAAACCTTCCACTCCTAGATTCATAGAAATACTGGAAAAATAAAAGGAGAACAAGTCATAATGATGAATCATGTTACCTATAGAAATAGTCTTCATAGACAAGTAATATAAATAATTTGGATCAATCATAAGAGTCTTATTTTGATGAATGATCTAACTTTTCATGGTCTTGAAATATTTTTTACATAAAGAAACATTGAGTTTATTTTTGTTGAATATGTAAAAGAGTTCTTCAAAAACACTCAGTACAGTTTTGGTGACACATAGGATGTCATCGTATCTAAGGTATGTCATAAAGATTTTTCAATCTCTTCTATAGAAATAGCCAATATTTTTTAGTTTCCTCATGAATGGGTTTTCCATTTTGATAATCATTCAATTAGAAACCAAGAAAATAAATCAGAGAATATTATTTCATTTCTATTAGTCTCTACCCGGATAAGAAAATTTAATTTTAAGGATATTGACATCAAATTAAAGGTACTTGTCATTTATATTTAGTAAACAATAATTCCAAGAAATTTTAAACTTGAAATGATTATTTATCCAAACATGACTGTAATTTTTTTAATGATGAGTGTTGTCATGTTTAATTTCCCAATGTACATGTTATGGTACTTGAATCACTATTTCCAAGAGAAGGTGAATATATCTTTTTATCCTTATGAAAGGATAATTTTAATATTGTTACATCAATACAACTTAATTATAGATGTAACGAGAAACACCAAATTTCATCACTATAAAATTACCAATGTTGGAACTCTCAGGAAGATAGGTTGCTTCTATAGTACAATGTATGTAAATCCACTACCAATTTTTGCATAAGACCAACAAGTATCTAGATATATTTATCGGGAGGATCAAATAATTTTGGGAATAGTGGTTGTGGTAAAAATTCAAAGAGAAGAAGTTTCATAATCATGAATCGATGATGAAGGTTCACCAAAGAGATGTACAATCTAATATAATGTCTCTAACCCAAAAGATATAAGAGATGACCCTCAATCTCTTAGAGAAAATTTGGATGAAAAAATGATCCCATTTTTATCCTTCCTAGGAATAGGGATGAACCTATACTTTAAGAATGTATAATTCAATCTCCATAATTAGAAGATTTTATAGCTAGTGATGTTTCCCAATTATAAAATTATCCCTTCAGCAAAGAAGAGAAAGAGGCTTTAAATCATGTTAAAAACTAGACACAAAATACTCTTGTTGAGGAAACATTCCAAGAAATTGTTCAAGGAAATGAGAAAGATCTATAATTATTTTCTATGACTCCAAGGTGATTCTAGAATCAATAAATTTATGTTATAGGTGGTTCCCTGCACAAAGAAAACCATTGAACCTGGTGAGATCATAGAGGCTCTTGATGTTAAATTTTCTACCTATAGTGTAAATAGTAAAGAAAATTATTTATCTATAGTTTAGTGGCTAAATATCTCAGGATCAGGAAATTGAATCTTCTAATTGTTTGAACAATCATATAGATGGATTTGTTGTTCTATTAAACAAACCATGTGTAAAAAATTCAAGTTTTCATAGTTATTTTGAGTTCTCAATAAAATATTTGTAATATTTAAGAAGTTAAAATTTTCCCACAGAGGATTTAGAAACAATTTAGACTCAACTGCATAATCGGAAAGGAATTTTTGTTTCAAGAAGATATTTTGATGCATTTCAAAGAGAACTATCTAATACTCTGGAAATCTTTAAGAATAATCACTTTCCAAAAAAAGAACCTATAAACATAAAAGTATATCTGGAAATTATTTTTTATTCTGTTATAAATTGTGAACATTTGTTTATAGAATCTAAATCATCACCTAAATCATCTCATGATTTAATAAGAAGGTTTCTTGTAATTACTTCAATGATGGTTGATATGAATTATAATCTTCAATAATTTCAGTATAACAATGTTACTATAAATGTTTTGTTAGATAATAAAAGATGAATTTTTAAAATTTAGCCTCTTGTGAACCTAGAATAAGATTCCTTCTCAATTTGTTTAGTGATAAGATTATCTATTTTCTTCAAAATGTGAAAAATCTACACGACTTTCAGAAATCCAACCTAATTGAAAGTGTAAAAGTGGACCATTATTACTTAATTTGGATATAAATAGTGGATGAAAACCTTTTATCAAAATTTTATGAAACATATAACATTCATTTAGAATCAGGTTATATAGTGAATGCATTTTAATCACATTTCATTTACTTGATTTTTGATTTCACAAAGGGGAGAAAATTCGGTAAACACAAAATTACTTATTCAATTACCATTCTTTATTCAATTAACAATTTTTATTTTTTATGTTAGTAAATATAATCTATGTATATTTTTAAAAAACTAATTATTTTTTTTACAATTACATTTTTTTAAGTTTTGTTATGGGTTTTGTGATCATAAGAAAGGGTGTGATTTTTGGGCATGTATTTTGCCACCAACACTCTATAAATCTTATTGATTTTGATTCTCCCAAATCTATTTTTTTAAATAAAAAAATTAAATTTTGTGAATTTTTGGAACTTGATATTTGTTGAAATATTCATTTTGGATTATATTCAAGACATTAATCCACAAGAAACATCATTTAAGAATCTGTAATGTGTTTTAAATGTATTATGGAAACATTGTTCATACCCAACATGTGTAAGTGTAATATAAGGAATAAATTAAATAAAACAAATGGATCATATACACTATGATTTTGGGAAAGTATGATTATGTTACCCAATGTTGGTATTAAAACATTCGTTTGAGAAAAAAGAATATATGGATAAAGAAACCTACATAAGTTAGGAGACCAATGTTTGAGGAAAAAATGTGTGGTATATTTTTCATACTTTTGTATTAAACCATATGTTTTCACCCCTACGTTTGGTGTTTTTGTTGTCCCATAGAGGAACCATACATTTGAATATTCAATCATGGAGTTTTAAATCCATGATTTTATCTGTAATTTATGCAATGGTATAAATAAAAATAAAAATAAATTCAAATACGTTTCATGATTGATTAAAATATATATATTCAATGGAATAAATAATTCCAATTTTTAATATATGTTATGAACATCCTTAATGATTTTATAATTTGAATGTTTTCAATATAACAAGATATATTCTTGGATCTACTCAACCGAAATAAATATTTGTACTATATATATATTGAAATAATTTTTTTGTTTCATTTTATGTACATGATATATGACTATATATTTGTGAATATGTGAATATATAATAACTTCATTGAAAAAAATGATCAAGAAACTCTATTATTTTTTAAAGAGGCTACGCTATAAAGATATACATATTTCAACATCATACTACTATGTAACTACTACTATTTTTTCTTTAATAGTGTCATTCAAGATCATTCACATTAAAAATATCTTCAAATATATTATTAAAAAAATTCTTTCATGTTTGATGATGAATATCATTACTCTATTATTTTTTGTTGCAACAATGATCAAGAACATGTTAAATCAATCAAATCAAACTCTTTTGAATTATTGGATTTTCTATTGCATGAACATAGTCTTAGAAGACTATTAGCTTCTTGGACTAAGATTTAGATAAATTGGGTCCCTATAAAATAACCAAAATGATCTATTTAGATTTTTTTGTAAAAGGTATCAATTACTTACAATCAGTTTTTGTTTTAAGAACATCTAATAAGAGGACCTTTCTTATTTAAATCACCAACCTCACAGAGAGAGAGTTGGTGGAGTGGACTAAGGGATCTTTGCATCCTGAACGACTATAAAAATTGTTGTTTTCTTCTTTAATTTTTATCTACTGGTCAAGTTACTTATCAAATATAACTCTTCATATCTATATAAATCAAAAATAAAGTTGAAAGCTATAATCTCTCAAGATTATTTGAAAGACAAAATTTATCCCACCCTATTATGTATCATTGTATTATTATGACCTAAAAATAATAAACTCAACCTATATTCACCTACTTTATAGCTATTAGTACTTAAAAATATACTACACTAGTCCACCTTTAATGATCTAAAACTATGTAAGGATTTAGGGAAAAAAATTCATTGGTTTGAAATCCCATAAATGGAAACCCAGGTAAAATTTGAGTCTCTACTCAATGGAGATTCACCTCAATCAAGGTGCTTGGTGATAGTAACTATACCTCCATCATTTCCACACAATACATGTTTTCCCATTGTTTAGTAGTCTACACAACTAATGGATCATGAAGTCGTGCTTCTTTATCAAAAAATTGATGTAATTTTATAGTAGAACCCTTCAGTGCTCTCGTGTGATGGTCAGAAATATCAAATTGGATGATTTCACATTCAAGGGAATATATTTCATCTCATGAGGTGACAATATGGTAGATGGGAGCATGAAATTTCTGATAACTAATCCTCCCAATGACAAATATAGAAAAGATTTGTATAATATCTACTTTAACAAAACTTTTCTATAAAGGAGTCTCCATGATGATAGTAGACACTTAGATCCATTATCATTTTCTCAAAACCTAATTTTTTATAGGAGTGTTAGATCTAGAGTCTATTTACTTGATATTATAATTACATAGTCCAATATCCGCTTTCTAGAGAGGGTTTGGATTTATTTGGAAATGCGAGTATAAAAAACCTTCTATCATTACTTCTTGGTTGAATTCATGTACTTAATAGATAAGGGTGACACTCACCATTTTACTACTCACCATTGATGTTGCAGGATTAATTTTAGTATCAAAACCAACAACCCTGGTAAAAAATTCAAGATCTATATCACTCCAAATGCAAATGGAACATAAAAATAAAGATTCCACATAATGTCTCAAAAGTTTGGATGTCTGATTATCCATCCCAAAAATTAGTCCCTTAAGGATGATTTGTTGTGCAAATTTTTTTTTTCATGAAAATACCAATCAATATATATACCTATATAATGTAGTAAATTGGTGGCCATAGGGTTGTAACTCAAGGAGGTTTCACTTTTAGTTGAATAAACATCACTTTTGTTTTTGTTGTTTTTTAAGAAGATATATTTTGGGGGGGGGGGGGGTATTTGATTTAAATTTTCAAAACAAAATTTATGTATAAACTAATTTTCAAGGAAATTGAATGGAATATTATAAAAATTAATTGAAATTAAAACATGTTTGAAATCAAAATTAAAATAGGGGTCACAATAAAGTTTAAACAACTTTGACACTCCCCTCCTCCTTTAATGAAAATATTTATCAAATGAATAACTAAATTCACCCCCATGGACAACTAGATTAACACTAAATATTATATAGATATTATAATATGACCTTAATATGATTGTTGTTCCATCCCCAAAATTCTTTACTCTTTTAATTTATTACATTAGGTTTCACTTTAACCAAAATCAATCATGGTTCAATATAAGGTTCTTAGGTTGATTTATCTCATATTCCATAGAAAAATTCCACAATATAATAAATCCTTCACAATTACTTGTAAATAGAATGTGATGAAATAAATAATATCAATAGTAAGTGTCCCACTAGGTGTGTAATCTTAGTCCCACTCATCATTCACTAAGATGAAATACAATCAATTCTCAAATATCCTTTGTTTGGGGCAACTAATTCTATGTGTATATGTTTTATAGTAGAATCAACTTTCTAGTATCTAGACATGGATGTAACTTATAAATAAACACATAGTCCATTCCTTATAAAAACATCATAATGATTTAATATAATTATACATATCCTTTATAATTATCATGAGGGTTTTAACTAATGTCCTCATATCATAATCAATAAAAAGATAAAATATACAATATTATACCAACCAACGTAAATTGTTATGTATAAATTGAAATTATCATCAACATCAATTTATTAACCCCTAATGAAATTTTTAACTATTAAATTATCTTCAACTGATAACATCCTAATATCTAAAGTTATCTAAAACCTTATTTCATATGAAATGTTTCATCCCATACTCATGATTCCTAGATCAGGTGCTCATAAACACATTATTTATATATTGGATTTGAAATTTATTGAAGAAACTGATTTCTAACCTTAAAAAATTACAAAATGTCTAATAAATATTGTTTCACTTATATAAAAACTATCTTTTAGTTTTATAGTTTTAGAGAGTTTGAAAAATCATTTAATTTAAAAATTACATTTATTTCTAAGCAAATGTAAATTTCTACCACTATATAAGATGTTACTTAATATAAAATATGTCATAAATGTCTCCCACAAAATTATCAACATAAGATACTCATCTACAAATTTCATGTGTAATAATTTTCCTTATTACCTAGGGAAATGGTAACATAAACTTGGTGAGTTCAAATTCTTAGTAAGGGAAACTGTATATGAGAATCTATTAGGGCATAAAGTTGTCATGAATAATATGGCATGTAACAAATGATAAATAATAATTTCATATAACTTATCATTAAATCATGAAATAAATCCATTGTAAAAAATATAAATATACACATGGAAAAAATTACTAATGTCATTGTTATTGTGTGCATAATTCCAAAAATCTTGAACATTAATGTTAAGTCCTTAACCAAGACATCCTTATTGCTACCATTTCCATAACCAAGACATCATTCTTGTATTAAATTTTACAAAAAATAAATTTTGATTTCATTGTGTAGAAACAAAATAAATATCCAAAACTTTTGTCTCATGAGACTAACTGATGCATCAAGGGACTTTATAATACAATTCCCAACCTATTACTTCTTTATGTTCAATTAATTCACAATATGAATGATATGAATATAAATACAATTCTGGATCAACCTACCTTAGTAAGCCATAAATGACTGTATTTATATACAAACATATGAAATGTAAATAATCTAAAATTCAACAAATTTACATAATATATCCATATAAAGTAGGTGGATGGTTAAAAAATATATACTCTACTTTCTTCAGTAGTCTAAAAGATTTTCATGTGAATAAAAAGTAAGTCGATTTTTAATATTTTTCAAATAAATGAGTTGGATAAATTTCTATGTAAGAATCCTTATAATAACATTATATAAAGTAATGGGTATAATGTTAACTCACTAATCTCCACAATTGATCAATGTATGGGTAGTAAGTTGAATTCCCTTCATCAAAATAGAAAATAGGTAATTTATAGTGGAAATGTGTTAGTAGAAGAATCATTCTTATACACAGTGTATGATTAGTCAAGAAATAAATAATAATGTTTTTTCAAAAATTTAATCCCATAATAGAAAATAGTATTAGAGGATTTAAAAATTAATTTAGGGAAAATATATACACTACAAAAAAAAAATAGATGGAGAATACAAATAAAATCCCAATGAAGAGAAAATTATATGTAAACACCCGTCTGGTAATTATAACCTTCGATTGAAAAGAATATACTATGTAATTAAAATATATTCAAATGAAATATATTAACTATAAATTAAGGAAATAAAATAGTTAATACACTATATGAAATCAAATATGGCATTAAATATAATAAATTTCACATGAAATAGAAATTAGTGACATATAACACTTATGAATTTAGAAATATTGGAATCGAAACCCTTTGAATCATATAATGTAAAATTAAACATTGAATACCAATAATAATTACAGAATCCTAATAGAAAGTATCAATGGGGTAGTAAATTTTTTATGATATTGGTCCCTAGAACCAACTTTTATGTATTTAATGATTACTTGTATTCATTTTCTTGTTCTTTAATAAAGTTTCTTATCATAACATGATTGTTCCTATGTGTAACATAATATGTAATAATTCCCCAATAGTATACATGAAATTGAAAGGGAATAATAGTTATTTATTATTATAATATCATGTTGGGTTAATGAATATATTATTAAATATATACATATATATATATATATATATTATGTTGTAAGATGATATCATTTGATTGGATACAAATGATAGAGGTTTTCATGGGTGAAGACACATTGGACTTTGATGACCCTTATCATAGTATGCATCTATGGTAATTTATAGATAATGATATTAAGACAATGAGAACCACTGGTAGTAAGTCCACATTTATGTGTGTCATTTGATATTCTAATATGTGTATGTGTTTAGTTATTATTAGAAATTAAAATCATCAGTAATGAATATTATAAGACACATACGTTAATGTATTAATGAAAACTATAATTTTGTATGGTCAAAGAGAAGTAGGATATGTTCGGTACATCCCGAGTGATATGGAATTTATTGATAATGTGAGAAAAGTATTTATACCTTTATTATATTGAGAAAAGATTACATTTTATTCATTTTATGAGAATAGAACTTCTAGGATAAATCAATGTCCATGGTGTTTTGTGGGAATGTTTATTTTTGGAAATTAAAATTGACATCAATATAATAGGTTGATGACACCAACATATAAAATTCATGTTTATAAATATAATGATAAAGGTTTTATATTGCGTAGTAATAATTTTTAAGAGGTTTTATGTTGTTGTGACATTAACTTCTTCCTATACGGGTGACTTGCCATGTTGTTATATCTTATCCACAGACTTTAGGAATCTCCACCTACCACCACTAAGAAAGATGCACATAGGTAAACATACTAAGTTTATCTAAAATCTGAGTTATATTATATGTTGAATTAAAAAATTTATAGTAAATATTATTCTTTTTTTAGATTAATAATTATTATGTTTTGGTTGATCAGAAAAATTTATTCATGATTCATTTGAAATAATATGTGAGTTAAATAATAATTAATATTTTTTTTGTAATATCTTTTAAACATATTATTTTTATATTTATTGATGAATAATGAAGTGATATTTATTTATAAAATAAATTTTCATTATTCAAGTATTGACAAACATCAAGAAGGATAATCAAAATGAGATTAATGGTCATATAAAAAAGATATAATTGATATTTAATCTTTATTTATGTAAATTTCATGTGAATAATAGATAATTTATTAAAATTATACATGGATTTCAATAATAAATGAGGAATATTTAAGTGGACATATTTTCAATTATTCAACTTTACAAATTTCTTTATAAATATATAATTATATTACCATCCTTATTGATTATTAGGTTTTACATAATGGATAGAGGGAGGATATCCCAATCACAAAGATAAGGATCTTAAGAATACACTCAAGATCTAGAGTGTGTATCCTCCCCACATCATAAGTGATTTAAAGAGATAACATAGTTTTTTAGATGAATAAATTCCTTATATGATTAAAAACTAACAATTAAATCGATCAATATCAACTGTGCTAGAAACAAACGATTCTATAGTGGAGTTCTGAGATTTTGGTGCACATTTCCGTCACCTCTAGAGGGACTCTACTTATGAATCCTATGTTGAAATGATATTATGATGAGATAAATTCAACCAATTCACCAATAAAGAAATAATTTTGAGTAAAGGTAAATATATATCTTCTTATATATTAATTAAATATTAATTATGAGGATCTACCTTTGGTTCTGCCATTTAAATAAGACAGGAAATAATTGATTTAAATCAATTAGTCAATAAATCATTCTTCATGTACAACTCAGACTATTCATAGATTATGGATAAATGTTATGTTTTTTTTACTGAATAGTAACTTTAAAAACTACCAGAACCTATCGATGCAGCATAAAAATGAAAACAAGGTCTATAATAAAAAATTTGTCTCAGGTGATAAACATTGAGACCAGAAGTCCTTTGAAAATTAGTATCCTTTGACTCTAAATCCATTTTAAAAAAGTAAATGATATGGATCTTAAAACACCATAAATTACATGAATGTGATAATAGAAATCCATTCTGTATTAACCAAACCATATCAAAGATATTGTAGTGCATAATATGTCTTATGAAATTAAATTCGAGACCATGAACCCCTTACAAAAATAGAAAATTTTGAATCAAGAGCCCCAAAAGGATATAATTTCAAATGAAACAATAAATTAAATAACTAATGATATTATTGTGATAACAAATATTATAGTGTTAGTAGACACACCACACACATGAAAACATGTTATATAATAAGAAATATGTCTCAAGGGGTGAAAATTGAGATAAGAACCCCTTACTTTAATTCCTAACTTCCACTAAAAAATTAAAATCCTATAAAACAATCATAAATTTCTTCATATTATATTTTAGAAAACTATTTATATATATATATTATATTTTATATAATTCTTTTATTATCTGTAATTAGGAATTTATTTTTTTTGTTTCAGCTTATTTTAACCATTAAGTGTTAGTAACATTAATTATTTCACCCATGTTTTATAATCGCAATATCGACACCCATTCATTCATACCATCTTTATCATTTTTATATAATTTATATTACAATAATAGATAAATATTATTGATATATATATATATATATATTTATTGATCCATCAATTTGTTGGACAAAATCAATGAACCAGGAAAATTACGTTATAAAGGAAAACAAACAAAAATGATTAATGAATATAAGGTACAAATTAACAGAAAACAACAATGTAAAGAGGATACATACCACTACCATCAGAAGATAAAATATCAACAATTCTTATATATATATATATATTAAAAAATAGTACCCCATATAAACTAGAAAGCCGCATCTTTAGAAAAATTTCGTTATGTTCATCCAATAGTGCAACTAGTCACAACACCCTATGTGATCCTGGTGTATGTATCCCTACACTCATTATAATTTCTTACTAAAATAAAGGATTTTAGTAAGAATTTTTAAATAATTTTAATCTATCCTTCAAACCATGATATATTTTTATTCTTCAATCCATAAGTACTATAGTTATGCTGTGTTATAATGGAATCAACTTGGACTTATTTTGGTTATTTTAGCGATAAAAATAGATATTTTAATAATATCATAAATACTAAATATAACATTTTATAATGAAGAAAATAATCCCAATTTTATTATTGAATTAGAATAATATTAATATTTATGTTATAATAGCCATCCTTGATATTATTTTGAATCATTGTTCAAGTATGTGGTTAAACTGACCCTAACATGAAATTACCATAATTAATGGATGATTATGGTTATGAAAGTTGTTTCTTTCGAAACTAAATCATTTTAACCAAATAAAAATGATATTATTTTTATAATATTATGGTTTGGAATTATATTTTATTATATATTAAATAATAAAATATAAAATAGATGAAAAATGAGATATAATTCTTCGTGGTTGTGGTAGTTTGTAGAACACACTGTCAACATTTTCATTTCCCTAATAATGAGAGGGAATAATGTTGAATTCTAATATTTATAACAATAATAATATATTTTAAATTTATGATTCAAATCCATCCATATAACTATTTATCATAGGAAGTGGTAAAAAATAGATAATGTCACTTTATGGAGGCTATTGTATGCCTAAATAAAAAATAGACATTATTTTGTTTGTTTAAGTGAAATTGACGGAATAATAAATGGATTTCCATTAATATAAAAAAATTACTGTAATAATTATAATTATTTCATTATATAGAAATGGTTGAGAAAGTTTTTGAAGAGAAATATTATGAAGAAATAAATAAGGATTCAATAATACTCAATTTCGAACCTCGAACATTCTCTTGAATGTTTCTTTAAAAATAAATAGCTTAAGATAAATTATACTAATCTGGGTTATTAAAAATTTAATGGTATATATATTAAAGGATATTTTTTATTTTTTTAGTAAAATTATAAGGGAATGCGTAATTAAGATTATATGGGAGTTATCACCGTTTATAAGCGAATAAAATGGATCTTCAGTGAACACCCAATATTTTTTGATAATGGTGTGAAAATATTCAAGGGTCAAATGAATCGAACATATATAATTACGGAGTTTTGGGGGAGATATGTTTCATGAATCCCTTACTAGTAATTTTCATGCATGTTTTAAAAATATACCTGTCCTTTTACTTTTAAATTTTCACTTTTACCACATTTCTTACCGTAGTAATTAATTTTTACCAAAGTAATTTAATTTTAATTTATAAAAATAAAATAATTATATTAAATATTTTTGGATCTCATTATAAAATTTTTAGAAACAATTTGTAAAATTATATTTCTTTATTTCATAGATATTAATTTTTTACATTAGGATATTTTACATGTCAAAAATCATTTTTAGAATAAGTGTATTTTTAATATTTAAATTTATGTTCTAGATAAAATTATCAATTTTTTATATTTTAATAATATAAAATGGTTTATTATAAAACATAAATTTTTCCATTTTCTTAAAATAAATATAAAACCTAATTTTACTATAATAAAATTTAATTAAAAAGTCTAAAAATTGTTTCTTTTATTGGAAAATACAACACATGTTTATAAAATGTTAAAAATAGGTTTTATAATTTTATATTATTATTTTTAAATTTATATTTTTAATTATGAATTATAAATTTTACATGTATTTATTAATTATTTAGTTTATTCTTACTTCTTCATATATCTATAATTATTTTGTCATTAGTAAAAACTATTTTTTCACTATTCAACTAAAATAGTTATTTCATAAAATTTCAAAAAATTATTCTTATAATAATATTATTATAAATATAAAACTGATTTTAATTTTATAATAATGAAATTCAAAATTTATATAATTTATCTTATAATTGAAAAAAAATATTTTTAAAATACTGACGATTCTTATTCTTATTTCCTATAAATTAGCAATAATTTTTTTTAACATATTATTCATATAGAGAATATATCTTATCTATGATATATTTAGTGAATTAAAATAAATCATAATAAAATTAAATTTTAGAAATTTTTTTTGAGATTAATATGATTTTGTTAATTTTATCAATACATTAGTAAATAATATTTATTTTAATTTAAAAGTAGAAATAAAAAATTTATAAAATACATGTGATAAATAAATCTTTACAATAATAATTTCATTATTATAACATCATAATGAATGGTTACATAAATACATAATATCTCTGCATAATTTTTATGAATAAGGTGAGCTCTTGTGGCAGAGACATGGGGATTCTACTAGAATGGTTCTCATATAAATTTCTATGTGCTATAACTTATTTGTTATAAAATTTCAGTAATATAATAATTATTCAAGGTCATCTTTGTAATGGTCCACTTTCTGATGCCATTTATTCTATAGGATTTTGTAATATGGTTGTTCTATTTATACCGGATAACCAACCATATTTTCTATAATGAATGTTTTTAATTTTTTATGATTCTTACGTAATAAAATATGTCACAGTTGAGTTCTATTTCTGTGTTTCATGTAGTACAAGCTATCAAACACATTACCTTTTAAAGGGGAAATATAATTGAAAATCTTAGGGGGTTATAAAAACCCCATCAACTATTTACCTTTTGAAAATATATTCACAGTGATATCTCTAATCATTAATGTGGGGGTAATTGAGTGTATTTGGTTTTTCAAATACACCCCATCAGACACTACTTGAATCATTATAAAATAATTTATAATTATCCATGGTATTGTTTATGTTATGCTATCCATAGATATATTCCATGAAATTATCATTATTTTTATGTAATATTAGATTATTACTTTTTTCCTTCCAAATTAATCATTCCTTATTTGTAACATGATATCTTTTTTTACATGATAACACTTTCTGATCATCTAAGCTCACCCTTTTATATTGTTTTCTTTTATCTTACTAACCTAAATGAGAACTTTGAAAAATATTATGGATATTATTGAAGGAATATTAAATTTCTCACAAAGATTTTATATTATATTTTACATTTTCAAATACAATGCATAAAAAATGTATATATCTATTATCCTATGACTAATAATATATTTTATAATGTATAATGTTATCCCTTATTTTTTTTATTAATTTGGTTATGTAACCACTGAATCCAGGATACTTGATTCAGTTCTTTAACAATGTCTTATAGTTTTTTCCCCAGTGTTTCATCTTCCATTGCTTCTCCACTTTTTTTTCAGTCTCATGGCCATTTTGTTTTCCAAATATTGCTTTAAATCCAGATTCACAATATAATTGTTTTCCACATTTCAAGGTAATAAATTTGGTCTATTCACTATGGTTATTCTTATTATTACCCAATAATATACCATGAAATCTATTTAATAATTGAGTTGATTATCACCCTTGTAGTTATTCTATATTGTTTATGGAGGATCCTTTATTTATCAACAATATATAATGATTTGGTATACAATAGTCGAACATTGTAATATAAATTGCGAGAAATTCATATAATATTACATTTACCCCTTTACCTTGTTTCAACTACTAAGGTTAATTATAATTTGGTCTCATATTTTAATAATATTGCAAGAAAGGTCTTAAATTTTTTTATTATACTATTTTAAACATTATATATTGATATTAATTTAAATTATATTTAACCCTTATTGGTGCCATTTTGTTTGGTTTTATATCTTATATTCTATATTTTAATAATTATATAATTTTTTAAATACAATAAAATTGTATTAAAATGGTTAGTTTTAATTAAATTTAACTCCATGATATTGAAATTGATGTGCTCATTGATAGATATCATAATTGATTTGATATTGTTGGGGTGGAAAAATGGGTAGTTGGTCCACTTGAAAGGATTGTAATTTCATAGTGAGGATGATCTTTTTATACCAATTTCTTAATTTCATCTACCAAATTTATTTTACTTCTTTGTGCCCCTTATTCACTTTTCACAATGATGAATTATTTTCAAATATCACTAAATAATTTTTGAATGGAAACCCAGGAATTCTTCATTAGTTTTCCTCTACTATAGGAATTTAATATACCTTGCTTATTGGGTTTTACCCCTAGTAGAAGACCTGTATTAACATTTATAAATTCCCTTCATGATGTAAACACTTACTCAATAAATACATAAATCTTTCCCATGATAAATAATTTATGTAATAGAGAAATATGATGTAGATAGATTAAACTATGGATTAATCAGATCATGTGTACATCCTGAACAAACCAATAAGAGAATCACATCCTTTATACAAGAATCTATTCATTCAATGAATGGATCTGACCATCGATTTTTCATTTGGTTGCGACCGATATATGTTGTCATAATATATTCTTGTTGGAGTTTAATGATCATTGATCATTTCTAAGACTATACCATATATGTATATCTATAAATCACCCAACCCATTGATTCCTAATCTAAGTGAAATA
Organism: Viscum album; assembly: GCA_963277665.1. Taxonomy (NCBI): domain Eukaryota; kingdom Viridiplantae; phylum Streptophyta; class Magnoliopsida; order Santalales; family Viscaceae; genus Viscum; species Viscum album. Next base: position 1,946,455,961 of record OY728125.1, read on the forward strand.
GTGTTGAATATATGGTAATTATGATAAATTGCATATTGCATATATATAGATAATAATACACTATGATAGTGTTAGGTAGTGGCATCCCCACACCTCTTGCGATATTGATATATCATAATATGATATATGTATCACATGAATATAGAAGGATATGACTTAGGGGATATCATAAAAAATGATATAACTATTTTAGTGCATTCATAACAATCACCCACTTTAACTAAAATCCCAAAAGGAATTTATAAAAAAATTAAAATCTTTTTTAATTTGTCAAAAATAATTTCAATACAATTGAGAATAATCTCTTCATTTTGGAATAAATATGTTTTCCAAAACATAATACATATTATAAGGCATAACCATATAACTATACTCGACTTTATTACATTGAAAAAATATAAAATCCTGATTTCATATTTGTAATAAAAAGAGGCCTCAAGAAAATATTAATTCTACTCAAACTATATGGGGTTTATGTGATCGCTTTCAAATATAGGCATATCTCTATATAAACATTCACACCCCAAGATATATCATTTACATAATATGTATACCTATATAATATTTATGTACATGAAATTTAGTGACCAATAGTCATAGAATATATCAATAATGTATAGTCTGTATTATATATTCATGATTATACAAAATAGATTAACAATGTAGATGGATACATCACATGTCATTCATCTCGCACATAAGCACATCACATGTCCCTCATCCATGTATTTGAGCACATTACATGTAAGTAAAAAAATCATGGGCATTAATTTAATTATTCAAATTCATTCATGGTCTCATATTCCTTTAACGAAACATATGGGTGGACAAATCCATCCTTAGTTGAGTTGGAACCAATAAAATGATCAACAACATATCCAAGCACCAAATGATTTATTAATCATCGTGTCTTGTATAAGAAATGTATGAAACTATGAATGTTCTCATTCTAGGTATCTAACTAACCTTAGGTAATATGGATTAATTATAGACATCCAAACCTATGTATATCAACAAATATATGATATTCCATGATATATACTTTAGCGGCTCAATGTATATAAAGAGAATCAACTTATTATCTCACAATCGTATTCTTTATATATCACATAATAATATTTGTATCAAGTACAATATTCATCTCATGATAATAAAAAATATCATCACAACCAATAATACTCTATGATGATCATGAATTATGGAAAAATCACAGTCATACTTTTATGAGAGAATTATCATTTCACATTATAAAATATAATATTCCAACATGAAAGAATTTCAAATGGGATATTTTCTTTTTTACAACAAGATAAATTTTATTTTGTTAAAACTCCTTTAATAATACATAAGAAATCTTACATGATATCTATTTTAATATATAATATTTGATTGATTACCAAATCAACCTTATGTTTTCTATACTTCTAGAGGTTTTGTTAAACTCATTACATCTCTCTGAAATGTTTTCCATATCTCCAAGTGACCATATTATTGAACCCCAACAATAAACTCTTTAGTCAGTATAAACCATTGTTGAAATTTAGTTTAAAAAAAATGAAGGACTTATGAATCATATTATTAATTATCCATTACTTGATTATATTCAGACAAAATAATGCACCACATTATCAAATGTTTTGATATTGATAAGTTTTGTTTTCTACTTAGAACTCTTTTGATGTTCATCATCTTCTTTATTTTAACTATTTCTATCAAAACTTTTCCGTGAAATATTTTTGTGACTAATGAAACTATTTACATCAATCATGTCCCAACATACCTTAAATATTATATAATATAAAGTGACATTAACTTTTAATTCTGACCGATATTATCTTTTATTTTTTAACATTGAACTTACTTAAGTCAAAAAATACACCTAATGGACTCTTAGACACTATATTATCCCTATAATATTATTCTATGGTAAAAAAATCCTTTATGTTTATTAAATTACTCTTATTTCCTTTTATTATAAACAATTAATAATTAATATATTTTATCCATTTCATATATTCTATTTTACGTGTTTGGAGTAATTTCCTCTAAAAAAGACATTTTTATTTAACATATACCACTAATGGGTGGAAAGAACCCCTTAACTCATATTTTAAAAAGTTTCTATATAATAAATTTGTTCCTAGATAATTTTTTATCCTTGAATTCATTCCACGAATCATACAGAATCCTAAGCATCATAAACCACATGAATTATCTCATATTTTTTTACAAAAAATATGTACTGGAAAATAAATTTTCTTATCATATAATAAAAATGAGATAACTACACCCAACCATTGTGAAAAATATACCTATACTGAATATATTTATTTATATTAAAATTAATTATATAGAAACATTTTAATAATTCAATTTAATATAAATTAAATTTTATATCAATTCCTTCATTTTTAACTATTAAATATTTAAAATATTTTAAAAGTAAAAATTTTGTATTATATACACTTAAAACCAAAGAATTGGTTTCTATAAAACTGATTTATGAAATAGACACTCCATGGAGATTCATAAACCCCTTTAAGCATTCCAGACAAGTCTGTCCTGTGTAATAGTTATTACTCTATCATGAAAACACCTTTACATTTCAATTACCTTGACTGGATTCACAAAGAAACATTAATAAGATTTTCATACTGATATTTCCAATTTTGGTTTGTAATTTTACCCAGTTTTTCTATTGGCACAACACCAGAACTTGGACATAATATCTGCTAGTACATATTTTCTCAAAATATTGAGAGAAATACTGTAAATATTTCATGAACTTATTCACATTTTCAGATAACTTCCATAGATTATTATAAAATTAATTCCGTAACCATAATATTCCTCAAGGAAATATTCTAGTTCACATAGTCAATTTAATAGTCAATCATATTTAATAAATTAGAGGTGATTAAATTTACCTCATTTACTACATCACTAATTTCATTAAAACTATATACAAGTCATTTTATTATTCCCGTAGGAATATAAATTCATGTGTTGAAAATTTCAACATTTTGTTACTTAGAAAGGTATTATTCCAAAAAAATGAATTCTTACAAACTTAAGAACTTCTATTAAGTCACTAGCCATAATATTTTTAAAAATTAATATTTTTCTTATTCAAGGATTGATCTCAAATCATTGTTTGATTTAAAAAATAATAAGAAGAGACTTTATTAAATGTGATCCCACTAATATGATGATTCCTTTTAAAATAATCATAACCATTAGTGAGATAAAAACCATATTTCCCTGATTAATGAGAATTATTTTGAATTTATCTCACCAATTAGTTATTTATGTTGGGATTCATTGAAATAATATTGTATAAGATTATTGGATGTTTAAGTGGAAACACCTTTTTCTAAATCCAAAAAATGGATATAATATCAACTCCATTACCCTAGTTATTTTTATACAGGATTACTAGAAAATTATAACTCAAATATCACTATATAATTTGGTTACCAAACTCTTAATGTAAGGAAAATTTTCTATTCCTTACACTTGATAATCAATGTCTACCCTTCTTTGGTAGAACCTACCTAGCTGAATGATTATGTTATCTTTGAAAATAATCTTACAAAAATTATATTTAAATGGGTTATATTCTCAACATATTATCTAAATTTATTCCATTTAAATGTGTTTATATTTATAATGGGTTAGTTTTTAATCCTTTTATTTCCACAAAACCACTGTGTTCAAACTATATTGACGTGTATGTCTCCAAACAACTCTTTTCTAGTGCTATTAACCCAAATTAAAATACAACTACAATTAATCATTTCCAAATTCATCCCATGAATAAGGAATATCATGTTGAGCATGTTTTGATTCAATTTTTTTTTGTTTTTATGATAAAAAAACTCCCACATTTTTATTACTAATGATGTTGTTTTTAATTTAATTTTAGGAAAACAATATTCAGCAGAATATTTTTTTCTAGAAATATATTCAAGTCCTTGGTCCGTGGGGAATTATTTGTTAATGTATTGTGGGCGTTTTTGAAATGTATTTTGGAAAAACTATCCATACTCTACATTTGTAAGCATAATTTATGGTTAGAAAACCCTATATTTGAAATAGAATGTATGGATCATATACACTACACTGATGGAAATTATGGATAATATAGAATACATTTTTATGGAACCCTACATTTGAGGGAATAATGTATGGTATATCAACCCAATGTTTGGAGTTTTTTCATCACATAAAGGAAGCCTACATTTGACTATTCAATGATGGAGTTTTAAATCTACAATATTATCCTTAATTTATACAATGGTTTCCACAGAAGTAAATATTTATTCAATACTATTTTATGACTGATTCAAAGGCTCATAATGATTCATTTAAAGGATTATATCAACGAAGTAATTTTTTTTATTCATATAGTAAGTTATAAATCTATTGAATGATTTTCAATTTAAATATTCATTATTTATTATATGATATTACTAGTGCTATTTTGAATAGGATATGGTTGACCTACATAATATATTTTGAGATGTTATTCATCAAAAAAGTTATATGTGTTATAATTAAGGTAAAACAATGATTTAAGTAAAAAAAGTGTGACGTTTCCTTTAGATCAACACATTGGCGAAATACATGTTTTGATTTATCAAATTGTCTCATTACTATTGTTTTAACTTCTACTGCATCTTATTATTTCAACTTTTTCTACAAGATTTAAGAAGTATTTTTCAAAGACACACATTATAAACATACATGTTTTCACATATTTATGTTGTTTTTGTTGCTATTATTTTAATAAATCAAATTCAATGTTTAATATATATTTATTTATATGTGTTTTTGAATATTAATTAAATATTTTTATTGATGGTGTAACTGCTATGTTTAAAATGCATTTTTAGTTAAATAAAACCCTATTGATTTATTGAAGTATCAGCTACTCAGATGATTTCATGGTAAAGTGAAATCTTCTTACACTAAGCTATAATTTTACAGTTCCTTTAAAATGAACCATAAGTCCTTTTAAATGTCTCTTTAGTTGTCAACTACCTGTAGTAAATTGTTTATAGGTCTTCTGATAATATGACTGACTAATTAAAATCATCAATCTCATGGAGTAGAATGTGGTGTAGTAGACTAGGATATATTTGTGTCTTGAACCACTTTAAATAATTGTGTTATTTTATTTTATTTATTTTATATTCTCAATTGTATTTAATAAAGAATTAAGGTTTCACTTCGTAAACAAGAGAGGTGTTTTAAATCCATCAATGTTTTTAAAGTACACAATTCACCCCCTCTTGTGTGTTTTTCTTCATCATTTTTATCCCGGCCTAACTGGTGGTATCATAGGCAGGGCTCCACTTTTATATTTTATACTTGAAAATTTATTTGACTCTAAATAATATTATGAAGTGATACTTAAGTTAGTTCTATATTACTATATATTTCTATTTGGACAACCTATGAATATTCTATCATCTTTTAATAACAAATAATATCAGAGGCATCAATAAGTAATATCAAAGGTTCTACATCTACGCATAATCAATAATATTTACTGAATCTAAAAATTCTTAGTTAAATATTAAAATGAAGTAATCATAAAATGAATTTTTCTAAAAGGTATGTCAATGATTCATGATCCTTATTATAATGGTAAATATTATGGATACTGAAAATACCATATGATTATTTATTTGAAAAATCATTGTATAAGGATTAATTTATTTTTTGTTAAGCTTTAAGAGATTCCTAAGGAATATTTGGAATATTGAAATGATGATGAAGATAAAGAATATGAACTCAATTTATAATCCATGAATGCTATTTTTTGTGGTTTGGGAACTGATGAATTCAATCAAGTATCACAATGTAATACAACACATGAGATGTTCCAGACTATTTCTATTTCCTATGAGGGATCTAAATATATCAAAAAATTAAGTTACACTACTAAAAAATAGATGTTTTATACATTTATAATAGTCGAGGATTAAAATATCACTCAAATGAATGGAAAATTGACAGAGGTTGTAAATAATGTTGATACTTTGGGAATTCCAATTTCATAGTCTGATTAATAATTAAAAGTACTCAATGTATTACCTACTAAGTGGAATCTAATTTCTAAATATATAAATTAATATACATTAGTAAAAAATATTACTATAAAGGAATAAATTGGAAATTTAACGACGTATGAAGTTAAGATTTTTGATAAAGATGAAAATCATCTAAAATATAATGATGTTTCTCTCCAAACTACTATGGATGAATCATATGTTTCAATACATCTATGTTTATATAAGAATTTATACAATCTTGCTAAAATATTTTAAAAACAATATAGAAATAAAAATATAGGGACTAAAAAAAATAGGGACTATAAATGAAATAAAAATAGTCATACAAAGGAAAACTCTCCTATAAGAAAATATCAAAGGAAATATGATAATAAGTGAAAAGGTAAAACAATTATGAAGGATACCTAGAGTAATTCATCTGGTTCAAAAGATGAAGGTTTTATAGATTCTCCTACTAAGCATAAAAATGGAATGGTATGTTTAATGGATCATTCTTCTGAGGTAAACACATATAACACCCAAATCTCTAGTTTTGAAATACAATATTATGATGAATTAAATTGGTATTTATTTTTTTACTATAAGATAGATATGAATCCTTAAATAAATTTCCATATAAATTATAGGAAATCTTATAATACTATTCTATTATATAATAAAAATTTGTCGAAACATATAATATATTTAAAATCAATTTTTTCAAAACTTTCTTATGATCTCTGAAAAACTATGATTAATGAATTATTGACTGAAAATGATACATTAAAATAAGCTTATATTATTATGATAAATGGATAATAATATTTAAATATAATACTTGGAAAAACTAAAATTCAAAAAGTAAAACATAGAATAAGAAGTAATGGTGATAGATGACAATATATAATAATTATTTTTTTCCATTTTTAAATATGAAAGGCATTTCTAATATTAAAAGTTTTTATTATGGTATTAATTGACATTATATTAATGACTACTTCTTTAGATAACCTCAAATTTCTTTTGTTTAAAATATTTATTTTTCAAAATAATTGCTTAAATTATATAGTAGAATTCCTACTCAAAATAACCATGTTTGGACACCAGAATGTTTAATTGAAAACACTATTGGGCCCAAAAGCATATGGGTAACAAAAAAACTAATATTTGATGTTTTATATGATTATTCCATCAAGATACATAATTAAATCATTAAGTGGTCTATTGAGTGAAATATTAAAATCTTTACCAAACGATTGACCAACTCTAAAGTAGTTTTCTATAAAAAAATCCTCAATACTAAAATCATTAATCCAAGAAGTATTTGATATGGTATATTTACTTTCTTCTTGTGCATTAACTTTTTTATATAGTTGGATAGTGATATCTCTTATTATTTAATAAAGACTCTTATTTTCTCTTTGAATCATGTCTTAGTCTATATTTATGTGATAAAAATTTCAAATATCTCTAGACAAGGTTTTTATTGTTTATATAATATATTACTTATTTATATTATAGAAGAGTTTATATTTAATGTCTTTAAACCTACTAAAATATGTATATTTCACATTTTATATATTTTTTTGATTATGTAAGAATAAAATATTTCTTACCTAATATGTCTGTTCAAAAATTAAAATCTATAATTATTCTTCTTTATTTTTCAGTTGATGAATATAAAACGTTGTCTATGAAATGTTAGAATAAATTTATTATATTCTTCTAAAAACTATTTATTTAAACATCTTTTTCTAAATATCTTGTTCAAAGGATTCTAAAAACCATTCAAACCAAGATTATGTGGTCATGTACTTCATGTTTAGAAGAAAATATTTCTCACTGAAGGAAAAAGGTAATCCTTCTAATTTTTAAAAGGGCAAAAAGTTTTTTATACTGAACATTCATTTAAAAATAATTCAAAAATAAATAATGAATCCTATAGTCACGAAGAATTTGATTTTTTTTATCTCAACTTTCATAGGAATTTTTTTTATCAAATTATACACCATGAATAATAAAATATGGAAGCTTCAAGTTGATCTAAATATGTCTATAAATTCATATGAAGATCTATATAAAGAACTTATTTAAAAAACGGTTTTTGGTTCTCTACAAATGAATTATCTAAGTATGGAAGATAAGTATTTATCAGAATAATACTTTGAATATTTTAAAAAACAATTGTTAATTTAGATATATGTACCTATAAGTGAAATTTTTACTATGTTGGATCTTGGTAATATGAAACTATTATTGTTTGAACAATGTTCATATTATTCATATCAAAGAATAATAGATGGTCAAAATAGATTAGAAAAATTATCTTGTGTTTTAGCTACTTTATATTTAAATGTTATAAGTTTGGAAAGTTCTTATGAACCATATAATCCATCCTAACACACTGATTTTATTATCTATAGATTATCTAAATTCAATTATATATATATTTATATTAGTAAAAATATCCACTACGAGTTAATTTGTAACTATTTTTAAAATTTTTATTAAGTTTTCTTACATAAACATGGATTTAGTATTTGATTATCTAATTATATAAATTAGTTTAATGATGTGGGTAACAAAATAATTTTTTTTAAATATTACTTGAACAAAAAAAGTTTAAATCCTTTTATTTTTTAAAAATATTTTAATCCATTGAATATCCTATACGTTATGAGTTATGGGAGTTTTTAGAAAATGATAAATTTATTTGTTAAATAATTTATATACTTTATGATTAAAAATCTATATCTTTTTATAGAAGAATGAATTTAAGGGGTGTTTAATAAAACTACAACTTTTAATCTTATCTTTTTTATATCAAAAAAAGGGGGAGAAGCTTATAGTTTTAGTTTACTTGTTTGTTTACCAACATGTTAAAGAAATTCATATGGGAAATCTATATCATTAACATGGGTGAAATATTTTATTTAATAAAAATTATATAAAGATATAATGGGGGAGAAAATTATATAAGATATGATTATTACAAGAGAAATTTGTTTTTAAATTTTTCATGGTTATAATTTTTTTTAATTTTATGTATTTTGGTATGGGTTTTGTGATAATAAAATAGGGGGTATTTTTTAGAATCTATTTATTCAATAATTTCATTAATTTATTTTTTGGTTTTGATTCTCAAAAATGACCACATTTTTTTCTACTAATGATATTGTTTTTAACTGAATATCAGGAATATAATATTTGTGAAAGTGTTTATTCTTGAAATATATTGAAGTCATTGATCCATGTGGAATTTTTTTGAAGTATTATGGACATTTTTTATACATATTCTAGAAACAGTGTTCATATCCTATGTTTGTAAGTGTAATGTATGGTTTAGAAACCCTATGTTTTAAATGGATCATATAGATCATATACCCTATTATGATGGAAAGTATGGATAATTAACCCTATGTTTGTTTAGAACCCTATATTTGTGGAAACAAACGTATGATATGTCAAACCTGTGTTTGGAGTTTTTTTCTCACATGAAGGAACACTATATTTGACTATTGAATGATGGAATTTCAAATTTATTATATTATTTATAATTTTTTTCAATGGTTTTAACAAATTTAATTTTTTATTCATATCTACTTTATGATCGATTCAAAGGTGAATTAGGATTTATTTAAAGGCTTGTACTAAAAAGAGTATATCATTTCTATTCTTAAGGTATGTTATGACTCAATTGAATTTTTTTAAATTGACATTTAACTGATTTATTATGTGATATTTATTGAGTTAGTTTGACATGGAGCTATTCGACCTATTGTATAAATATAAATACCTTCTATATTATTAAAGTTAGAGGATATATACATAATGAAAAACTTTTATTGAAATAAAACAATTCAGTCAATTCCATTAGAGATACACTTTAGAGACATGGATGTTTTAACATATTTGATCGTCTCACTATTGTTGATGTTGTTGCTCGTGCATAATATTTTTATATCTTCCTATATAATATTGAAATATCACTTTTCAAAGATAATATTTAGGGACATACATGTTTTCACATCTTTCAGTTTTTTTCTTTACAATTTTTTAGGAAACCATATGGAACATTGAAGATATATTATCTGATGTATGTTATTAAAGATCAATTACATCTTCCAGTTTCTAATACAATAGTGATTTTTAACCTATTTTATAAATTTAAACAAACCCTTTTTATTTATGGGAGTATCAGCTACTCGAACTCAGTTGTGGTGAAGTGTCATATTCTTACACTAATATGTGGTTATACATTACCTTTTAAAAGAACCAAAAGGCCCTGTAAAATCCTTGTAAGGTGTTAACTTTCTGCACTATGTTGTTTAAAGGTCTTCAGATAAGAGGAAATGCAAGTTAAAATCAACAAGCTTGTCAAGTAGAGTGTTCATAGAGTAGAATAGAATATCTTTTTTCACTGAGCCACTATATTTCTCTATGTTATTTTCCATTATTTATTTTCACTAATCAATCATATTTATTAGAGAAGGAAAGGTTCAATGCATAAACAAGAGAGGTGTTCTAAATCCATTAATGTTTTTGAATCACACAATTCACTAACTCTTGTGTATTTGTATTCATAATTGTTATCATAACCTAAGATATGTAAATAATTAATGAAAAAGATTATAATTACTTAAAATTAATAATCTTCACATGAGTAATCTTGGAGCCACAAATATTAAACTCCACCTATATAGAGAATATCGTAAACCTCCACGATTGTGGGAAGTATGACTCAAAGTTATTTTACCCGAAGATACATTAATCATGAAATATATCCATTCCATTATAACTCTAACACCTGATTTTTGTAATTTATAATTAAGTATCTAATTAATGCTCATGAAATAGTATAATCTAAAGTTATGGTAGAAGAAAACTAAATTCAACATAAACCTAGCATGTAACTCCTTAGATGCATTTATAATAACATAGAAGTAGTATAAAAAATTTGAAATATTGAATACACACATTTATAATATAAACTAATTAAATCTATGAATAAATCATGGAATAAATGTTATAGAAATGAATAATTGACATATTTAAACATGATATAATCATTTATGAACAATTCATTAATAAATACCAAGATAAAAACCTTTTAATTTGTCTATTCTTTTGGAAATTTCATAATTTTGAATATAATCAATTTTAATTCATTTTCGAACATAAAATATTTTTTATTATTAAATATAAATAATTTAAAATAAATATATTATATTACATGAAATATAAAAATTTTATACTTCAATTTTATTATTTAAACTATTTACATAATTTAAATATCACATATTAATTATTTTTTATACCATTATCAAATCAATTTTAACAAATCATTTTGGTGTAGTTAAAACAATTTCTACTAAATATGGTCATAAATTTGAATAATTTAAAAATTATAATTATGAATAATTAATAATTTTAAATAGAAGATATTTTATATTCAACCTTATATTAAAATTTTTAAACACTATATAAAAAAAAATATAATATCAACCCAAATAATTTATATCTAAGCTATATGTCATTCCATATAAAGTTAAACAATTATATATATATATATATTATATAAATATAAAATTCATAACAAATAATCCCAAGTAACCCATTTTATCATGTTTTATTCCATTATGAAAAAATGAAAATATATAAGTATAAACTTTTCAATTAAATAAATCCATACATAATAATAAAATTAAATAATATATATATATATGAATATTTAAATGGAATAACAAATAAAGAAATATTTTATTATTTTTCCAAACATGAGATACGAATATAAACATTTCGTATTTTATATTGGCATGATAATTACTTTTTTACATTGCCTATCACATAATTTAAGAAAATAAAATTAAAATATAATCATTTAAATCCAAAATATTAATTTTATTCATTTTGGATTGAATCCTATTTTGTCTATTTAAAAATATATTTTCAATTGTATATTGTAATTAAATCAGTGATAACCCTTAAATTTTATTTTTATGAAAATGAAAACAACCCTTACGTATTTAGTAACCCATATGTAAGAGATATTCAATTTCTCAGGAAAAAAAAGAAATCCTTATGTATCAAGAGACCCATTTGTATGAGTTATTCATGCAAACATAAAAAACATACACATTGGGCTAACCCTATATAAGATTCTATTAGGTAAGGTAAAAAACCTATGTATGGGATGGTCACTTACGTATGGTATTGTAAACTCATACACATGGCCTATTTTTATTAATAATATACACAATGTTGTAACTAATAATCGATGTTATGTTTTCACACGACCTATGTTTTCTTTATAGCCTATGATATCACTTATATTATGAATTGTGATATATATTAAAACCATGGTTTATCATTTTATCATACTCTATGATACACAAAAGTCAATATCCATGTCTATTAATGTATATTACAACAATTTATAATGTAATTTTACGTAGAGAAATCCTATGAAATACTAACTGGCATTAAACTATACAGTTTTGTATGATATAATAGGGGCCCAAGTGGATTATGATACTCATGTAGATGCTATAAATCATAAATTTTCATGATGATTCATTTATTATCGTAGATCTAATTCCACTTATATGATTCATAGAATCATCATATGATCAAAATGGTGAAATAAACCCATAATAATGCATGATATATCATCTCAAATCAACATTTAGTTTGAATAACATGAAATATAAACAATCATACCTTGTATATAGCACACACCATCTCTATTAAACTCATATATATTTTTTTAGATCACTAAATGATATGAAATGTAATTTTTCATCCAAAGGAATGAAATTGACCACTAATGTATTCATTCATAACAAGAGTACCTTTAAACATAAAAAATGGTCTACCACCTTCACCTCAATAATAAACAGCGAATTGTGTTAATTAGATATTTAGTTATACATTGATAATATTTCATGTAAATTCCACAAATGATAACATTAGGATGATCTCATTTACATAGGTCTCCCTTTATTCAATGAAGGGATTTGTATATTGGTTGGAATTGCATGGTATCTGATAAACATTATGGAAATGTATGAATGCTAGGATTTAATAATAATTGAAAATTTCACTGATTATATCATATAAGTATACCCATAAATAAATCAACCCATGGATTTATATTTGAAGCTAAACTATGTGCAATAGATGGTAGTGCACATGCATTCAATATTCTATATCACTAGCTAATCATGCACCGTGATAAAGGATAATATTGAAATTCCAATGCCTATTATGATATGGATATAACAGAATCTACAATATACATCACATACATACCATAGTATATGATTTAATGGATATCATACAATAGGATATCCTATATTTATTGTATTTTTAATATATTTGGATCATTAAGGGGATTCCAATCTTGGTCATTATTAGCTTGAATAGATTACTGCATAATTTTTGGGGTTTCTCCTTTGATATAAGATAATCTATAACCCATGAGGTTCATTACATTTTCCATTGAACGAATTTGTTTTTATAGATATTTTCCATTTTAATGTTAAATCAAAGGATGGTGTTTATTGGGGTTGTTGGGATTTTACATTATTTGACTAATTTTGTGGAAAAACCTACAAATCCTTTGATTGAAAACTAAAGTGGTGTTATGGTTATTCTCATTTACAATTATGATTATTTTATTTCATATCCACTATATAACATGCAATGGAATAATAAAAACAAACCAAACAAAAAATAAAAATAAAGAAAAATTAAAGGAGATACAAAAGCTCAAGGTCAAATAAATTGGTAATTTATTTTTCTCGTTTTATTTTTATTTATAGAAAAATAGTGTGGAAAGGTCGATAACCCTCTACTAAATTATGAAAAAATAAATGTATGGACTTTTATAATTTCATATTTTTATTGGTAATATTTAAATTATTAAATCATAGTAACTTAAGAGATTGAGGTTAAACCAATAAGGGAAAAATCCAAGATACAACCCTTTCTTAATTATATAATCTTTTGAAATTCCTTAAAGATTGTAATCAATGTAATGATAAAATAATATATTAGATTAATATTTATTTATAATAAAACAAAAAAAATGATAAATAATTTTAATGTTTATAATTATAAAATATTTAAATCTAATTCACTTATAAAATTCATTACATTAAATAGTTAAAATTGATTCTTAGGACAATTAGTGGGATATGGTATTTTGATCCCAAGTAAACTCTAGTTTGATCATTATGGTGGAATGAATTATTATACATGGTGAGGTATAGAGGGATTTTTGATTCTTTTTATGTCTCATTTAAATAGTTTTTTGATTCTATATTGGATATGTCTACATTGAAATGCGATCAAAACTATAGGCTTTGAGACAAATGGGGGGGGGGATTTAAATACACATACTCCTATTAAATGTTAAATAGGACAAAAAATATAGTTAACATCCATATGATCAAATCTATTAATACTATTTTATGAATTAAAACTCCCATGATCAAAATAATTAATGAATTATTTGTAGAATTAAGTTAAAAAATTATTTGAAAATAACAAATAAAAATCACATAAATGATTAGATATTCATTAATATATTGATTTGAATATTTTATTCAATACATTTGGTCTAAATTATAATATTAAATAAGATAAAATAGTTCTTCTAAATATGATTCCTATTAATTAACATTATTCTATGTGAATTTTAATTATGAAAATAATGTGGCTTTTGCTATCAATCTATTTTTCCTCTCATCTAGAGAATTATTAACCCATGACTAACATAACATCAATATCTAATGGTAAACATAATATTATAATAATAATAATTAATAAAATCACTTAATTGATCAGTTGAATCAAATAATAATGTGAAACAATGAATTAATTATACACTTTAATTTATATTGCAAAGAAAGTCATTTTAAAAACCCAAAAGTGAAATAACACTATCTAGAATGATAAAAATCACTAAAATTAAACAATAATAAATAAAAAACTAATAATTAAATAAATATATTCATGTCATAAGGATCTATTATGGAGTCATATAACCATGAAATAGTGAGTATAAAAATGAATATGATAATAAATCAATGAGGTCAAGATTACTATATCAATGAATATTAAACTAAATCTTCTAAAATAAAATCCATGATGAAAAGGTGAATTCAATCTATGTGTTTCTAGTATATAGTAAAATTTAAAAATCACTAAGATATATTTATTTGAAAAAATTAACACATCCATATCAATGACCATTACCAATTTCTTGAACAATAATTCAGTAAAATAAAAAATGAATTATATGAAATGTAACCAAGATCATTGTTTGTATATTGAATAAATATCTCAATTTAGAGGTCTAGTTGAATGGTGAAAAGTGGATCCAAGGCTATCAAAAAAATAAAATTGAATTTTTTTAAGGTTACATTGTTTTTTCAAAATAATTTTGGAACTTAGGTTTTCAATTGTTGTGTTTGTTATATATGAGGTTGAATATAAATTTTATAGAATTGGAAAACTCTCAAAAAATTTGAGGGGTGATTTGAGATAATTTTGAAGAGTTATAATTATTGAATATTTTTTCATACTGCAATGGAGATGATATAACAATAGAGAAGGATGCGTAGGAGTAATTTAACATAGGCAATGTTTCATCACACTATAGTGTCTTTGGACACAACCCAGTAGAGATGATCACACTGTAGAAAGAACCCTGTGAAAATTCAGCATATCTTTGGTTATCTATGAATTTATTTTCATGATGTAAAAAAATTTAATTACACTATAATATTTGATGTTTGATATTAATTTTCGATGAAGTATGAATCGACGTGAAGGTATATTGTTTAATTTTAGGATGTAAAATGTTGGTGTTTATCAATTTTTTATGGTTTAAGTAGGGAATTCCATAAAGATTGATGTCATTGTACCATAAGTTCATATTTTGAGGATATTTTGAAGACAATTTCATAACAATTTAGTAGTTTTAAAATAGATTTTTTCAAGGATTTGTTATTTTGTAGTTGATATTAAACAATGATTGATATGGGATATGATTCCACAATCCAGAAAATTTAGATTACAACAAGGAAAAATAATGGATGTTACACCCAAATGTGATGGTTTCCAGACTATTTTTAAAATTCAAATACATAAAATATTTAATGGGATTTTCTTTCACTTTAACATATTTAATTGGATGATTATGGATAATTTATAGGTCTAATCAACTAAAAATAGGTGAAATATTCAATGGGATTAAGTTAGAAGATTAGTTTTATGATATTAAAAGAAATGAAAAGATATAAGAGAGAGGAGAACTGACAAAACAAAATGGATCATATTGAAATGGAATGGAACTACTTTTAGTGAAGATATTCATTTAAGAACTATATTTTTGAAGTGGTGATTGATGAATAATGACCACATACTTTTTTATTTGGTATAAATATTTTTATGCGATGTTTTATATTTATTAATGATTGTTAAATCAATCAAATTATCAATTTTTCAAAAAAAGGATAATTATTAACGAGTTTTCATGTTTTGAACATAAACCTACATGATGAGTATTGGTCATACTAAAAAAATTACAGTGGAGTTTGGAATTTAAATTATAACATTAAATATATTTATCCAATATATGTGGCTATTATATTTTTATTCCTAGTTATTCTTCCTCATATTCATTCAACTAGATCATTGGCTAGATTGGCCATTTGATGGGCCATATGGACCATAGTAGATAGACCCCCAAATATTCCAAGTGAACTAGATTATTAATAATGTTTTATTTAATGGAGTTAATAAACAAGTCCAAATCCAATATTTTTTTACATATCAAATTAAAATTTCAAGTCATGGTTCAACCATGAAGTGTACCAAACCATGTTTAAAATGAAGGCCATAATTCCACTTAGTTTTTTGTATTCAAATTATTCTGGATATATATCCTAGACCAATTTAAAAATTTATAAATTTTTTTATTTTAAAAATGTGTCTATTTGAAGGAAGAACGTATTCATCAATAGATTTTAGATACTTGTATGACTTATATCCATAAATTCATTCCCATTTTTGATTTTGAAAATTTCAAAATAATTTTATAGTGGAACAAGATTTACTAAAATAGGTATATCTTTGGATCCAAATTTCTACTACTCATGAAACTTAGAGTGTGGAAAGAAAAAAATTTGTTTAGAATACTTTTTTTTGATGAGGGTTTCTACATAGTGAAATGGTTCATCCAACTTGGATGAAAGGTTTCAAGGGAATCTATCTTTTCCCACATAGGATACAAATACATTCACTTCCTCTCATTGAATGTGGTTGTAATTATAAAATATTTAGTGTAGAAATGGAATGAAAAGGAATTTATTAAGAGAGTAGATTGGAAGAACCAAAATATAGTTTTCATATGAAGATTCAATTAATCTATTGTTTCTAGCCTTCTTTTTGTCCCCATTTTTTTAATGTTTTAATTTCTAATAATTTTTTTTTACATTAATGAAATATTTAATATTTTTTAATATAAACTCCAAAATTTAGTTTTAGTTTTATCTTATCAGACTATATAAATTTTTTTGGAATATATTTTCCTATTTCCCTTTAAATTTTATCACACACATATGTTATTATCTTCATTTTTGTGTATTAGTTTTGTGTACACTACTCTTATCTTTTTCTATATTTTCTTTTAATTTTACCTCATATTCATAACCTCCCTAAAATAGACAATTAATCACTTTAATGTTTTAGTAAATATCCAATTATAGTGAGTTATAATTTGTGTATTTTAAGTGATTTAGATATATACGTGTTAAATGTTCTTTAAGATTACATGGAATATGATTTATTTGAAATGATGGGCCTCACCAACATATATTGATGAAAATATGGAATAAATGGATTATTGGAACCTAAAATGTATTATTGAGCCTTTTATTAAAATAAATTGATTAATACGAATGCCATCTTTTAGAATTAGATGGAAATTTAACCATTTGTGAATATCATTCAAAAGCATCTGGGAAATATATTTTATTTTAGATCATTGTTTTAAAAATATCAATGATATAATATTATTAAATACATAATATTGAACTCATATAAATCCATATAAAATAGTATAATCAATTTCAATCCATTAATAAACCTTCCTAATCTCTACAAACAAACCGTAAATTTTATAAATGAATAGAAATAATCTATTACAAAAATAATTGTACCATTTTTGAGTATTCAAACTAAGTGATGATATACACATGAAGATATAGAATAAAACTATTGATGATCAATATGAGATAATCATATAAAATTTATAAAATTTTCATTACTATGTATGGTAATTTAAGGAATATTTTTTTCTTGATTTTATAAGTAAATGACTATAAAATAAAAATAAAAAATTGAAAACCAAAAAATATATACACTACACTAATAAAAACACAATCTAAAAATAAAAAGGTATTTTTCAATTTAAAAAACATGAAATAGATATTGTGAATTCCCTATAATTTTTAAAATAGTCACTTATATTTTTTACCCTCAAATCGAATGAACCCTTCATTGACATAGGAGAACTATTTGGGAAAATAAAAAGCTTCATAACCACTTTAACTCTTATTAATTTGTTCTAGAAATAACCAATACTAGGGAATAAACATTAAAACAAATTTAAACTATAAGTATTAATTACAATAATCTTAGTATTCTATATTGAAAAATTGAGGATAACATTATACTCAATTAAGGAATGAGCCACATTCTCATAGTATATATGGGGAGGTTTCTCATACTTAACTCAAATATTTCTATGTAAAATGATCTACAATGAATACATAAGTGTTTTACTATGAATAAATAAAACTTATGGCATTCCCATTATTCATAGTGAACTCTAACAAATCTGGGCTATATTATTAACCTCATTGTTCTATAAAATGTAAAAATTAAATGAAATTTTCTTCTTCGAAAAATTCTTCCCAAATTAATTTACTTCATAAATCCAAAAGAGAATTAGTGGCATTACTCAATTCTTAAACGAATCACTACATGAACAATGAGAGATGATTAAGAAACTCATAACTAGTTTTAATAGATTAATTATTTAGTTAAGTTTTTTTGTATGGGTTCATCTTGATCATGTGTAATTAAACATGATTGAGTTGTTAGAGGGGTTAATGAAGGCTCAAAAGATGGATTTTGGAAGATGATCCTTATCCTAGGAGTTCTATATTGAATAAATAATCCATTGAGTACCTGATGGACTAGTAATAAGTACTTGATAAGCCCAGTAAAATAGTTCTCAATCTATGCGGTCCACCAAGAACCCAATGGAATTAGAGAGGTTACTCAGTGGAAGATTTTTGAGTACCTGGTGAGTACCTAGGTTTTTTAAATTAATTTTTTTCTTAATTAATTTAATTTAATTTAATTATAGGGATAATCATATGTTCTCACCATAAAAGGGTATCCCACCCCAAATTCCCTCTCTTCTCATTATTCTGTTACCAATAGAGAAATTACTTTATTATCATTGTTTTTTGAGAGGTTTATCATAGGGATTCATCATGGGTAAATATTGAAATCCCTTACTATAAAATTCTCGTATTTCTCTATTTCAGATATTTTTGACATAAATGTTCATTTTATTTATTTTTCTCTAACTTCATGATTTATTTAGACTTCAATCAAATTGATCAATGGCATTTGACATGTAGTCTTATACTAGTATGAGGTAAGAAGTTTCCATATATTTATATTTTTATTTGTATGTTTATGTTTTGTATGATTTATGGGAATGGGTAATTTTATTTTTGAGATCAAGAATAAAACCACATATAGTTTCCATTATTTTAGAAGGATTATTAGGGGTAGTAAGACAACCTTAGTATTTATTACAAATTAATTCATAATATATTAAATAATATTACAAATATTACAACCAAAATGATTGATAAGTATATTTTCATTTGGAACTATGTACATTACATAAAAAATTAAAATATTATATAAATTATCTTTATCTAAAACATAATTTACATGATCATATAATTCCTTCATACTCAAAACTACATGGGATAACCAGGGGAAAGCATAAGAAAGGGGTGATCTATAGAGCCTAGTAAGGGGATTAAACAAAGAATAACATAAAAAATATAATACAAGTTATAAAATATGCATATCAATTGGTAATGAAAAGGTTAGAATCATAAAAATGAAAAAATAGGCATGATATAGAACAATAACGTCAAGGATACATGGGAAATGTAGAAACAACTTAAAAAACTACATCATAAACATAGTTCACGGATAATTTCCTAGAAATAATGATCGGAAAAGTCTTGTTATTGATTAGTTTCACTCCCTAATCCATTTAATGTCATATCATGAGAATAAAACATTACCCAATTCATTGGAGTGCTATGTATTTTTGGGTGCACCTATCACTTTTATTTCATTCTCATTTTTAAGTGTCCTATATAGATCATAAAACATGTAATAATTTTTCCTGAATTTTTATTCCATGATCAATGAGTGTTGAATACATAAATGTATTTCCCCAATCAAATAAGTACAAGAATATAAATTTGACCACCCTTGATATGAATTGGGTAATGATATACACTATACATTTGTTTCACATGGGAAACTATGGTGAAACATTGGCAGCATAATGGTTGCGTATGAATGTTCATGAAAGGGATTAATGAGAGTGGAATGAGTATCTCATAATTTAGGAAATAACCCTAACCTTGTGAGTGTGATTCCAAATTTTTGGGGGATCTTCATGAGATATTTGAGGCACCTTGTGGGGACTCTAGACGGTGGGGGTGTATATATATCCTCCAATGATTTTGAGTGAAGAGAAATGGTATCCTAGTTGGGTTTATATAGGAAAATAGTGGGGAATTATTTATCATTTCTCAACCTTAGGTCATGGATTATATATAATAAAATAACAAAAAAAAACCTTCACAAGGTTTTTTCCAATGGTATCTTCCAAATACACACAGTTTTTCCTTATTTTATTAAGAATGGGCCAAACTTATTATATTTAAATTAGCTAAATAGAGGTTAGTTATACTGTTAAAGAAATTATTTTAAAACCTTAAAATATATTATAGGTTTTGGGTGATTCATGAATGTATTGTAAAAATAAGAAAATAAAGATAAAAAAAAATTTTATTAAAAAGAAAACATATATTTGCTCATGGATACCATTTATAGAATTTATTACATCTATTTGGGCCAGTATGTTGTCATAATACCCGAAATATATATTGTATCGTATTTACTTTTTACCTAAAAATTCGACTCTCATAAAATAATGAAATATTTACCATTTGATAATTTTAATTTTATAATTAGTAAAATAATATTAATTTTATATCTAGATTTTTCTAAAATATTTATTTTTACTTATAAAAAAGAAATAGAATTTATTGAGAAATACATTCTTTTTTTATGACAACAGTTTTTAAACTCTTTATAAAAATAACATTTGAATTAATATAAATTGTATGAAAATTTATATTTAATTAAAATTATTTATTAATTATATTTTATTAAAATATTATTTATTTCAAAAATCCATTTATTCATGAAAATAAAATCCTTAAATGAATTTGAATATTACCCCAAAATAACATTTTTGTTTTATTGAATAAAAATAATAATCATTTATAATGTAACAATAATAAAATGAAAAAAAATCAATATTATATATAATATACATATAAATTTTTTTGGTTCTTGATACATATCCATTTAATACACCACCAAAGACCCTAATAGTAATGTTCATGTTGGTGAGACTTTCAATGGGTGGTTCGACATACATTGTTTGGGCCATGATCTTGAGGAGCTTGAAATTCTCTAGTAAATTGTTTCAATCATGTTTTAGTCATTATATTTCATCTTGATATTAGTTAAGGGAAAATCAATGTGGTGATATCTCCCTTGAAATCTCTAATAAATGGGCTTCAAAGGGTATGATCCTTCGAATTGAGGTCATCACTTCCTTTTTCTACATCAACTAGATTTGTTAAAGAACTTTATTTTTACTAGTCATATAATCACTATTCCACAACTTTATTATCAATGCTAATGATACTTAACAATATTTTAATTCTGATATGATATTATAAAGCCAATAAAGTGAATTAATTTTCTATAACCAAAATACATAAGAAGATATTTAATTAAATCACAAGGATAATTTTATTTCAAATAGTTCATGTCGTTATATATTGTTTCATAAAGTTAACGATATGCTAGGATGTACATGGTTTATTCTTAGTTTCTGTGAATTTGAGTGTTTCTCTAAAAAAATTTACATTTTTAAAGGGATGGTTAGTGTGATGTGTTGTTTGGTGTGCTCGCTTAGGAATCTAATAGGAGTGTCTTGTGTAGTTATAGGATGATGAAGCTCACTTGTATGATGAAAGTGACGATGACCACTGTAATTTGCGAAGATTAAAGTTTATCCCGTTGTGAATGTATATGAGGATATTGAAATTGGGGTTGTGATTGCACATAGTAGGGACCATGAGGTGGTATTAACTATTGATTTTTTGGTAGTATCCACCACAAATGAAAAAAATAAGGCGACGATGCCGACCATTATAATAGTGGATTGATACATCATAGGTGGCCATAAAAATTAAAGACTGATTTAGATAACTGATTGGGAAATAGATTTTCATCGTACATATGGAATACATCAGAGTTGACTATCTACAATTATAAGAGGAATAAGGATAACTTGGTGTTGATTTTTTGAGTCTGATGAGCTGGGTTTTAGGGAGAATGTTTTTTTTAATTCGGTATAATGATTCCTAATTCACTTAGACTATATTGGTATAGTGGTGATGGGTGGATTAGTTATGAGATAAGGGGTTATGTATCATTCTCCGTTGGGGTGTGTTTAGACTATTGGTCCATCATCCCACTATGGTATAAAATAAATAAGATAAAGTCATAACCCATTTATGGTCAAATATAGAGTGGAGAATAAAGTATTGATTATATTAGTTATTGTAAATTTAATATCACATACACTTTTATACATATAAATATTATATAGGGATAAAATTAGCGGAGGCATATTGAATTCATAATTACACCCATCAAAATTCCTTTAGGATACATAATAAGTTTATTATTCATTAGGTAGGAAAGGGAAATGGCCCTAAAATTGTTGATTATCTCTATAGTAGTTAAGTGGATGCACTAGTGAGATTTCATTGGATTTTTGTGTAGGATTTGGTGTATCATCATTACTATTATGGGGATTTAATTTATATATTTTATACTTGTCAATATATGAATTTAATAAAAGAAATATAAAATTTTATTACATGACTAGAATGAAAATTTTGATGTTTGTTTTTAAAACCATGTAATATACTTCCCTATTAATAATTTATTTTATGTTTTATTGTTTAATTATGTTTTTTCATTAGCATTTTTTATTTATTATTAAATAGTGTATTATCCCCAATATTACCTCCTCGACCACAATAGTTTGTTAGTAGACTCTTGTGTATGGGGAGGCCTGCCTGGGGTCAGTGGATTACAAAATCATGTGTTGTTTGGGAGATATTGAAAAATATTCTAAAAAGATATATCAATGTGGTAAAATAATGTTTTTATATTATGGTATTTCGCAGTTTTTTGTTATTTTATTTGGGTTATGATAGAGAAAAGTTTAGAGTTGTGTTGGTACATGGGACATATATCGTATTATGTGCTTAGCCACCACATTTATGGGTTAAATTCATAGTTTCTATGGAAAATAAGATTTATATTTTGTTTTTCAAGATTATTGTAAAGTTATTTAATACAGATAAATTTGGTATTTGATGTTATCAACTTATGGTTTTGACTATTGGCCTTTAGAGGAAAGATGATTTACTCATACATCATTATAAGTACATATTCCACACAGGAAAATTTTATTCATAATTTGATTTTTTATATTAAAAATGAATGGGTTTTGGTTGTTTAAAATGGAAATAACAACATATTGGATATTTTCCCAAGTATCAACTTTGTTTTATTCTACTCACTTAAAATAGGTTTCATATTCATGGTGTTATTGATTTTGTGGATCATGTGTGTGTGGTTCATGACCCTACAATGAGTAGGTGGGGATGTTAGAATTGATAGTTTGTGACATTTTTGTGGGTAGAATAGTGTATGGGAAAGTGAGATGTACTGACTGTTATAAAATTATCTATTTATGACATTTATGATGTTATATATATATTGATAATGGTATTGATTTCCAATGATATAACAAATTCAATACCTTCATTAGAGAATATGTATGGTGAATATATAGTGTCAATATGACATGAAGTTATTGGACTCCCTCAAAGTGGATATGATCATGATCTACATGCAGAGGTTCGAATGAAGCCAAATATTTTGATTGAGGTGGGAAAATTTATTAATTAGAATGTATGGGTAATTATTATATAGTTAATTTAGAGTATTGATAATGGAACTTTGTGAGTCGAGTTATACATTGAATACATGATGATGGTGTTTTATTCATAAAATTCTCCATTACATCTAAGATAAGAAGAATTCTAAGAAACTGGGTTATGGATTGCATCTATTTGGGGAATATTTAATTAATGTGATAAACCTATATGGTAAATAATAAATATAATAATATATATTCTTAGGGGACCTAAGAAATGATGGTTTGAAAAACATGTAAATCCGGATATGCACTGTGGTATGACATGTGAGGATTTTGAGGTGACTTTTTTTGAGAACATATTTCATGAGACATTACGGGTGTTTCAGACCCAAGATTTCGTGATCGTGGTGTTGAGGGAGTTCTTAGTTTTGGTTTATATCATTACGATTATAAACATGATTCATTTTTCACCAACATTAGTGGGAGATGTGATAGTTAACATATGATTATTTGAGGCTGGTATTCAACAAGCTATCATAGTATGAGTGAATACATTCAGGTTAACCTCATTTTCTAAGGTGGTGAACTAGGAATTTATCAAAAAGTATTACATAAATAATGAAAGTATACCTAGTTGAAAAAAAAATCATGTGATGTAGGTAATGGGGATTCATGCAGAAAAATGTTGAGACATGATAAGACACAGTTGGCTGGTCAGATAAGGGGATTGTTTTTTCTACCACATGGTGGGACATATTTGAGATGATATTAGTGTGGATTGAAAGAGAACATATA
Organism: Viscum album; assembly: GCA_963277665.1. NCBI lineage: Eukaryota > Viridiplantae > Streptophyta > Magnoliopsida > Santalales > Viscaceae > Viscum > Viscum album. The sequence continues at coordinate 1,946,481,254 of OY728125.1, forward strand.
TACTCAGTGTGATACACCACCCAAGAATTTTCGTACTTACACTAAATGGGAAATTAAGTGTTATTCCATAAGAACAAATCATTGTTAGGTTTAGGTTAATGATATGTTAAATCACAAGCATATAGTGTAGTATCGGGAGTGATGCTAAGAGGATGTAGTTAGATTTTGTATGTTCAAGAATTTCATGGAAGGTGATGGGATGATCATCAACATGGGTAGTGGTTGATGCATAGTTAACATTACATGGAGGTCATACTTAAATAGGTCCGGGATTAGGTTAGTTATATTTTTTTTAAGATGATGTATACTGGGTTTGATAGAGAATTATTGATGGTTAAAGGTATTCCATACATATATTGACTCTGGTTTTGTATAATGGGTACTGGTGCACAATGTGAATTGTTTGTAAATGGATTGACCATGTGTTGGTTAAGGCACGATAATTGGGTATGAAGAATGGTAACAGTATGGTCCATGACTAATGATTATGTTTTGATAGTCCAAAACTAGATATTAATGTATTTACAATGGTCCATTTGCTACAGGATCCCTATGAAAATGGTTATTTGTGATGGGGTGCCGTCATAAATAGCCCATTGTAGAAAACAACTTCACAAATAGTTTTTTATGACCCTTTAGAAAAACTATTTGCGATAGGTAGATGTCCAATCAAAAATAGTCCTTGTGTATTTATAAAAGACTTTTAAGACAACTCTATTCTCTCATCACAAATAACTATTTGTTATGGAAGGATCCACCTGTCCTAAAAAATACAAAATAAAAATAATAAATAATAAAAAATAGTAATAAAAATTAATAAAATAATAATAAAAAATAATAAAAATAAAATAAAATAAATGAAATAATATTATAAAAAAACTAAAAAAATTTAAAACAAAATATTCACCATAGTATATAAAAAATTATAATAAGAAAAAAATAATAATAAAATAATAAAATGAATAAAATTGATAAAATAAAAAAATAAAAATAAAAATAGAAAAAACAACATTCAGAAAAATATAAAATAATAACAATAATATAATAAATAAATAAATAAATAATAAATAATAATAAAATAATAAAATAATAAAAAATAATAAAATAAAATAACAATTATCTAATAAAAATATACTATTCAAAATAATATAAAAACACATTATATGGAAATAAAAATATATGGATTAATAACAATATTACAAAAAACATTGTACATTCAAATATTTATGAGAAAAAATTATGATCATCTTATTGTGTTTTTGCTCCTTCCATTGACTTATCTCCTTATACTACTGATACTGCTATAAATGGAGCTTTTCATGCTCCCTATGCATGGTCTCACTAATATCACTCTAATCTTGCAAATTATCCTCATATTATGTAGCTGATGATGATTAATCTACATGATCTCCTCTCAAATTTCATAAATACATCACAATGGTAACATAATAACTCCAATCTGTCAATCAGGAGCCGATAACAACAACTTGGCCTTTCACAAAGGCATACTGAGTAACCAACATCCATGCTGCATCATCAAATCCTACTACACAGAAGGTCTGATCCATGATCTTAGCATGAATCTAATCCTTTATTGTGATGTTGTGACCTCATATGATTCATTTAACTAAAATTTAAAATTAGAACACCATATTATTTTCAATTAATTTTAAAACTCAAAAAAAAATTATACTGATGAAAATATGATGCTATCAATCACCTTTAATCTCTGTAGTGATAGGATCAATGTACATCCTCCTATAAGTGCCAAACTCTGTAATATTCAGTTCTTCAACATCCTATATGAACATAAAAAAATTTCTACATTTAATGTTAAATAAATTATTAAAAAAGTACTTACCATATTTCGTTGTTGCATACTGAATGTATGACCACCCGCTCAATGTGTCTCCTCCTGCCTCCCTCGATTCTATTAACCTAATGATTCTCTACTATGAAAAGTATCTCCCATTTAGTATGAACATAATCTATCCCAAACCAGAGATGATATGTAATATTGTCGGTTGATGCAGTAAGAATGATCAAAATCTGTGACTCTTACATTCTACAAGGATGTCCACCTTATATTGTGCAAACCCTAAAAGAAACACTCATGCATATAGATCTCCCATGCCTCTTAGATAGAGTCTCATATTCTATCATCAATGGTATAACATAAACCATAAAAATAATTTATAATATCAAGTTACTAACTAGATAAATTTTAAAATAATTATTATTCATTTTTTTCCAACCAGTATCAAACATGTGGTGATGAACATCAATGGGAATTTGATCCCATGTCACCCATGCTCCAAAAATATTATTCTTCAATATAGAACTCCCCTATCCAATAGCATATGTTAAAAGCTGTATAAAAATAGAACAGATAATAAAAAAATTATTTTATAAAAAAAATTAATGAAATGTAATTAAAATACACAACTAAACATATATCTACATGAATGGACTAAACTCAAGATATGGACGTCACTTAGGGATGTGGCCAGAAATCAGAAATCTCAGAAGACCACAACCCCTATGAGTTATCACTATACCATCAGCTATCTTAGGGTTATATGATGCAACATCATGCTCATCGGTAGGTAGATCAACCTCCTCAACTTATGAAACAGATTAGATAAAAATTCCTTGTCCATCTAAAACACAAATGACTACTATAAAATTATTGAAATCAACTATTATATATAGATATATATTATATAATCATATATAGTAGAAATATATATATATATATATCACATATAATTATAACAATTATTTAACTATCTCAAATTTCATCTCTATCCTCATCTTATTATATGACAGTGTCAATATCTTCATATTCCTCCTCAGTATCATCATTTTTCATAGGAGTTTCAGCTCATAATTTATTTGTATTTCAAATTCATTTTTACCTAAATAATATCATTACCACCATTGACCCATAACTATAGAGTGTCATCATCGATATTGGTGTCTCTTCATGGAAAATATTTGTTTGGAGTAGTATCTTGAATAATTTTAATTCCTTTCACAACAGCTATAAGGCCCCATCCTTATATATTACATAATATTGAGTTTTAATCAGGAATTTAAATTCCTTCACATTAAGGATCATTTTGGGTTTAGAGTTTTAGATAATTAGTCCATAATTTTTACATAATATCTCAAATATTACAAATTATACACTTACAATCACTATCAATTTTCCACAAAATAAAATTCCTTCAAATAAAAGAAGATTTATTTTCCTTGATAAAAAATCATTATAACATTCATCTTGATTTAATCCTTCCTCTTAACCATCCTTATACCCTATGGAAAACATTTCAAAAAAAAGGGATAAGAATAAAAAATGTCAGTAAGGAATATAAAGTAAGTAATGAAACCGTTAGTCCATGGATACTTCAAACTCATGAATTGTTTTTTAAAAAAATCATAATTTTTACCCATAAAAATAAACTCCTTTACATACCTCATGAAATACTAATATTCATGAAAAACATATTAGTAATCATAAAACATTAATGTAACACGTGACATCCATATCATACTTACATTATAGATATCATAGCTACATACGTAGTAACTATTATGGTTACTTTTGAAATACCCAATATAGTTTATTCCATAAATATAATAGGAGAAACATTATTGTTTAAATATGTCTCATTAACCAATGCATTGGAGAGATATTACGTGCTCACCCACCCTCAATTTATTATGGAACCACTCATATACATAAAAAATTCCCAAGAACCATAACAAAATCATAACTCATAAAACAACCAAAAAAGAAAACTAACATTTCCACATTGCCACAATAAGACAACATTTCAAGATGTTTACATAATCAATACCTTTAAAAACCATTTTAAATTGAAAAATATATGAAAAGGGAAAATTGTATTTATTTTTCTCTTAAAAACATTATGGCTGGTAGAGGAAGCCAAATATCAAATAATAGTCATGGTAAAGAAAATTTCTTTATCGCCACATACATTAAAAAGATATTTTTTTTCATTTAGTAAATTACTTTATAGAAAAATATTCCTTTTGAAAACCTTTTAATTAAATTAAAATTCAAAGGGGTTTATTATACACTGTATAAAATAAGGTGGTGTATAATATTCAAATATGCCTCAATGAAAGGAGATTGAGATGAAGTCCCTTACCGTGAGTCTTACACGTCACATACAATATTTATAGTTATGAATAATAAACCTAGGTTAATTTTTACTTTCTTTATAACCTTATTAAATTTTATTATTTCTTTTATATCAATTTTTACCATGTAAGAAAAATTACATAGTGATTTTTTTTCATATTGGGGTTTTTGTTGATATTTAGTACTTGGGTTGAAAATGAACACGGTTTGATGTCACAAGTACATGTTTTCACAAATAAATCATATCCAGAATAGTATTCATGTAAAAATAATAACTTTTATACATTAATCATACTTTTTAAATAAAACCATTAATTTTGGTTTTAAAAAATGAAAAATGATATAGTTATTGAGATTGTAGGTCATATATACCCATGAGTAACATTTTCCATTTTTCATTGATCATTATGAAAATAAGGAAATTTATAATTTATAATTATTTAATTTTTATAATATTATTATCATAATAATAATCATTTAAATATATTTATATATATCATACAAGTGATGTGGTAAAAATGATTCACATCACTTCTTGGAGGTGATAGTTTACATGTACGAACAAACGATATTATCATTTTTATATGCATGTAAGGTAAAAAAATAATTGAAATATTATTATTTTAAAATGATAAATATGTCATTATTATCATATATAAATATTTATTCCATCATTATAACCATTTTTAGAATTTAATGAAAAAACAATATCGGTTCATGAGGCGGTTGTCCGCCATACTCATGAACAAAATGTTCATTTTCCCATTTGATTAAATTATAGATATATTTAGGTGAAGATTTTAAAATGATAACATTTTAGTATATTGAGGATAATAGATTTATTATTTCCTTTTAGAATAAGGAGATTTAAAGGAAGTGGAAGGAGAAAATTTCAGAAACACTTAAAAAATGATACATCTTCTTCGGTTGATCACCTTTAACGAACACCTTAAAAACTCTAAGAAGGGTGTTATGCCAAAAATAAGGCCTTAAGAATGTGGGGAGGAATTCTATGAAGTGTTTTTGGTAGATATTATTTTAACCAATTATTTCTAGAAGTGTGAGTATTAGAGAAGAGTGAGTTCCTTTCTATATGAGAGGGGATGGGCACCCTTGGAAACTCTTAAAATATTAAATTAATATAAATTATGTTTCTAAATCCAAAGGACTCTAACATGAGATTTTTTGAATATAAGGTTAGGAGAGTTATATATAATCTCATACAATAATTTTTATACATGTATTGATTTTATTTTAAACATTATCTTTTCGGTTTACCCTTAATTATTCTTTTTTAATTTTATTTATGGTAACAACATTTAAGATATTAAGAGGATATAAAATTTAATTATATTGGATTAATTTCCTATAATTGCACACTTAATGAAATTTTAGAACTTATCAGAGTCCCAATTTGATTATAATTTATATTTAGGAATTTGACATAATTTAAAAATTTATTATTTTTATAAAATATCAATTATGTCAATTTTTACATTATTCATCTAACTGAATTCAAATAAAATCCAAATAGAAAGATAACATCAAAAATCCATTTAATAGACCTATAATATGTCATAGAATTTATAAAATTCATGTATGTCCGAAATTATGTTATATAATATTTATTTTAAAATTTATAATATCATTTATTTGATTCATTAATTAATAAATCTGTTATTGCATCATCATTGTGTTATAATTAAATTTAATTAAGTATTTTCTAAAAATTATAAATACATTACCCTAATGTACGTAAACTTTTTATATTTATAATTAATATTTATAGTTAAAGATATCACTTATATACACTCGTGATAAAATTATTTTAGTAAGAAGAGACATGATTATGTCATCTTTTCATTTACTTTAAATAAAATGTTATAAATGTCCTAATCAAAACGAAGTGGTTTCCAAATGATAAAATTTTTACCAAATGATTTTATTCATTAGTTGTAACTCATCCAATAAAATTATAACAATTTTTAGGGTCGTTTTATATTATTATAATATTATTTTTACCTTTAATTAATTGATTTACCTTAAACTGTGGTAAATAAAACACTAAAGTTACTATTCACCAAAATTATTTCGATCCTATTAGATCAGATTTTTCATTATTATTACAAATATTTATATAAATTCTTATAATTTAAATTCTCAAAAGTTACCAAAAATAATTTAATGTTAATCTCTTTGATGGATTGATGAAACATGTTTTTAAAAAGTAAAAACCATCATAGATTGACATGTGTTTATGCCTAACTTAAATGTGAAATTATTTCCAATTATCGACATTGAATTAAATGATAAAAAATTCATCCAATTATACCTTAAAACCATGTAAAATGATAATCTGATAATTTAATTAAACTAGTTGAAAAGGTAGTTTGGAATTAAAATGCAGTATTTTTTCACTATTCATTAAAAATAAATTTTATCAGAAAATATCAAAATTTCAACCAAAGAGAATATTTTATGACCTGATTCAAAAGAGAAATTTTATTTTGTAAAATAAAACATATAATATTAATAAAAAATAGATTTAAAAATGGTTCACCTTCAAAAGGAAGTAAAACTACATTTTAAAAATTTTAGTGTTTTATGCTTAAAATTGGATTTATTCTTATTATAAGGCTATAAAATTTACTAGAATAAAGTAAATACATTTAATAAACATGTGATTCATAATATATGTAGTTATTTTAATTCCCTCTAATACAATATATAGACATTAAATACCATTTAAACTAATAACATTAATAATGTATTATTTTTCGGTATATCTTATTTTTGTGTGTAACATACGATTTTGAAAAAACCTATTATTTTGTGTCGTGTAAACTATCAGACAAAGAGTAATTTTTATATTAAAATTAATATTTAATTCATAAATATTAATATATATGAAAATTTCTTATTTTATAATTAACTAGGATGTTACATTTTCCCCCCATTTTGGAAATTGCGTCCACACAATTTTATTCACCTATGAAATAAGTGGGGGTATTTCTCCCTTATAGAATTTTCAGATTCCCATGTTTCCTCTTCAACCACATGTTTTTTTCCACAAAACCATGACTTGGTTAATTTTTCTTTTCTAAAACACTTTCTCTATATTTTCTAGAATCTCAACTAGTTATTTCATATAAGAAATATTCTCTTCCAAATGAACTACTTCTGGGCTTAAAAAATGAGATGAATCTAGTATATACTTTCTTAACATTAAAATATTAAAACATTGTTTACCTAGGATATACTTATTAGGAAACTGGTCTAACTTTATCTAGGATTTCATAAGGTCTAATTAACTATGTACTTATATTCTACTCCTTACCAAAACACATCACACTTTTCCATAAAAAAACATTGGGAAAGATATGATCACCAACCTCAAAAGAAATATACTTCCTCTAGTTATTTTTATAACTATTATTCCATCTCTGGGCTGTCCTCATATATTTCTGAATCAACTGAGCTTTTTATGCCATCTCTTCTACCAATTATGGTCCCATCAACTTCCTTTCACCTACTTCATCCCAAAAATATATATTTATACCCTTATTTCTATATAATGCCTCAAATGGTCCCCTATATATACTAGAATGAAAACTATTATTATATAAAAACTCAACCAAAGAAAGATTTTGGTCCCAAAATCCTTTGTAATCCATTGGACAATAATGTATCATATCTTGTAATGTATAAAACTTTTATTTTGTCTTCCCATTTGATTAAGGATACAAATATTTATTGAAATTTAATTTAGTACCCAACAATTTTTGAAGGCCTTTGAAAATGTTAAAATTGAACCTGGGATCATGATAAGATACTATGGTGAGAGGAACTCCATGTAACCTGACTATATCTTCATTAAACAATTGATAAAGTTGATTCAGAGACTTTGTATCTCAAATAGGAAGAAAATTTCCAGATTTAATCATTCTATCAACAACAAATCAAATCGCATTATTACCTCGACAAATCTTTGGTAATACCACTATGAAATCCATATATATATATATTTCCATTTTCACAATGGTATTGGAAAAGGTTGAATCATTCCTTTTGGAAACTTTTTTTCTTCTTTCGCCTACTAAAAAGTCAAACACTTCATAGTAAAGACAGAAATATATCTTTTTATTTAATTCCACCAGTAATACTCTTGAAGTTATCTCTATATCTTATTACTACCAGGATGAATTGAAAATAAAGAACTATAAGCTTCAAAAAACAACTATTTCTACAACTTTGAATCAAAAGGCACATATAAACTCTTCGAAAATCTCAAAAAACAATCTTTATAATTGTTAAATTCATGTAACTTACCCTTACTGTCCAATTATAACTTTTTTTCAGTCACTTTCTTCATTCTTTTCTTGCTTAATTCTGTTTAATATAGATTATTTCACTGACATCTGAAACAAAACAGAGGAATTTCATGCACCAGAAACTTCCTTGTCAAATTTAATTAAACCATTAACCAAAGGTTCATGTTCCAAATGTAACATTATAAATGTTTTATTAATTTTATGACTCAAATTATCAACCTCTTTGTTTTCTTTTCCAGGATAGTAATGAATTGTGCAATTATAATCCTTTATTACATCGATCCATCTCCCCTATCTCATGTTAAATTATTTCTGAGTGAATATATACTTCAAACATTTGTGATCCGTATGTATTTAACACTTTACACCATATAAATGATGCCTCCAAATATTTAAAGAAAAAACAACAGAAGCTAATTCTCAATCATATGTAGAGTAATTCAACTCATGAGTTTTGAACTCACATGAACCATAAAAAATTACCTAATCATTTTGCATTATGATAAAACTGAGTCTCTTAACTGAAGAATCACTATAGATAAAAAATTCACAATTTATGGAAGGTAATTCCAGTGCTGGATCATTCACCAATATTATTTTCAATTCTTCAAAACGATCATCACATTAATTTTTTAGATTAACTTAACACCATTTCACGTTAACTTAGTAAATGAGCTATATAACCATGAAATGTTTTAAAAAATCCCTCCAGTAAAATCTTAATAAAAATACATTGAATCTCAGTTATATTTGTGTACCTTGGCTATTATTCATCAACTTTTGTTTTAGTAGAATCAATAGTAATGGCATATTTTGAAACAATGCGACCAAGGAATAGAATTTTTTGTAACCAAAACTCACACTTTATGAATTTACCATATAATTTATTTTATTTTATGGTTTATAAGATAACCCTTAAATTATATTAATGATTCACATTACATTTAGAATATAAAAAATGTCTTCAATAAACACAACCACAAACTTATCCAAGAACACATGGAATATTCTATTCATAAGATCCATGAATATAGTAGGTGGATTAGTTAATTAAAAATCCATAACTAAAAATTCATAATGGCTATATCTAGTATGAAACACGACATTCAGAATTTATGCTTTCTTTACTATCAACTGATGGTACCCCGACCTCAAATCAACCTTCTAGAAATATTGTGATCCCTGGAGCTGATCAAATAAATAATCAGTATCAGGGAAATGATACTTATTCTTAACAGTGATGTTTTTCATGGCTCTATAATCAATGAAAAGCCTCATCTAACAATATTTATTTTTAACAAACAAGATAGGATCACCCTATGGTTATGTTCTAGATTAAATGAAACATTTATCTAATAACTCCATCAATTTATTAATCAAATCTAAAGTTCTATTTGAGATATTCAATAAAAGAGTTTTAAAATTTTCCTAGCATTTAGAACTAAATCAACAGTAAATTCAAAACCACGATCATGTATAATACCACGAAAATAATCAGGAAAAACATAGAAATACTCATTTACCACTAGCACATCATTATTCAAAATAGTTCCTTTATTTTTAAAAATATGTGAAAGGATACATTAATTCCCATATTTTAATAGTTTCCCAAATTCCTGATATGTTAGAAATGGTAAGGGTTTATTACTATACACAAACTAAAACTATTCCTAAAAATCAACTTATTTTTCTCTAAAGTCAATTTTTTAATTATAAATAGAAAGCCAATCAAAACCCAATATGATATCAAACTACACTAGAGGAAAAACAACAAGGTTTGTATATAGATTATTTCCATAGACAAGGATAGAATGATTCTTATAATTTATTTTTTCATTAACATTTCTTCCAGTTGTTTTTACTAGAATTTATTGATTAATTTAATGATATAGAATTCCCAATTTACAATAATGTTTTTTTCTGAAATGAACGAATGTGTAGACCCGAAATAAAAAAACACATTGTAATAATATGAATAAACAAACAATAATCCACATACCACTTCATTTGATCGACCAACCTCAATTGATGTAGTGGAAAAGGATTTCACCACAACTTTCTACTTAGAGTACGACTGCTTCCCATTATTTTAGTTTTTCATTAGACACTCATTCCCATAATGACCAATCTCATTGCACTTAAAAAAATTTTCTGACTATAAATCTGTTTTCTTATTACCACTACCTTGAATTTTTTTCACTGAAATTAAGTGTCTTACATCCCATATTACCATATCAAAAGCGCATATAAAAATTTTAAGGAATTATTTAATGTTATTTAAACCATAATTTTCACAAACTATAAATTTTTTTTATTACCATCAATTTTTTTGAATTATTTTCTTTTTCCTTCCACATCGACCTCTTATATGGATATTTTTCAAAGAACATTTGATCATCATCAAACTCTATTCCCACCTTCTACACACACTAAAAAAAATTTCATAAATTTTGAACTCATGATAATAAAATTCCCTTCAATTCTATGGATTTAATTCTACATAAAAATGACTAATTTTACTATTAAGATCCTGGATAAAATTTGGAGCATACCTTTCCAATTGAGTGAATTTTTCTTCATAAGAATCCATTGAGTCATACTCCTACCTCAATTCAAATAATTTATTTCCTATCCTAATTCAAACCACCTTAGTAAAATATTTTTCAAGAAACATACCTATGAATTCATCCCAATAAACAGATTCAATATCCTAACTATCCTTGATATTTTTAATCATATACCACCTTTAATGAGCTTCACCTTCAAAATGGTTAATATAGAGACTAAAAGTTTTGTTTTATGAACAACCCATTATATTAAAAATATTTTTTATTGTTTAATACACCCTTTAGCTAGAATGGAGTCAGATGAACAACTAAATGATGGGGGATATTGCATCATGAAATGATCCACAACCATCATGTTCCACTTTATTTTATATGGTTGATCTCATGTATTGATGCGATCATTATATATAGGGTTATTAAACTACACCATCACTGAAACAAATTGTTCTATTTCAATTCCAACCATGTCAGGTTGCTGATTTGGAAGGTTGTTTTCTTTCTGATGTTGTACCATCATAGGTGCCATGTTTCCTCCATGGAAAACCATTCTGATAAAAAATATCTTAGACAAGGAATCATAAAATAGTTCTAATTTTATATCATTTAAATCCAACCATAAATTAAAACTCATTTATAGATATTCTATTATCAATAATCTAACCTCTAAAAGTATCTAAACCATCCTCTAATATCAACTATAAGGCCCCATACTTATTTATTACATAATATTGAGTTTTAATAAAGAATTTACTTTATTTTACATTATGGTTATTATCAGGAGTATATTTTTATAGAATTAGGCAATAATGATTACATAACATCTCAAATATTATAAATTATACACTTCAAATAACTATCCATTTTTGACAAAATAGAACACTTTAAAATAAACCATGATTTATTTTTCTTGACAAAAATATTCATAACACTCATCTTGATTTCTTCCTTCCAGATAAAAATACTTATACCCAATGGAAAACATTTCAAAAACATGGTATGAGAATAAACAACATTAGTGAGGAATATATAATAAGTAATGATACCATTAGTCCATGGATACTTTAAACTCACGAATTTTGTTTTCACAAAATCATACTTTTCACCCATAAAACATAAAATATTTAACATGCCTCATGAAATCATAAGTTGCATGAAAACATATTAGTTATAATAAATCATAAAGGTAACTTGTGGCTTCCATATCATACATACATTGTATATTTTACATCTATATATGGAGTTACCTTTAAGGTTACGTTTGGATTTCCCATCACATTATATTCCTGAAATTTCTTAGAAGAATTTTTTTGTTTAACTGAATATCAATAAATAATTCATTAGTGATATATCATGGGATCACCCACACTCATATTATCATAGGAACACCCTTATACAGAAATAATACCTAAGATACATAACATAATCATAACACATAAATCAAGCATAAAAGAAAAAATAACATTTCCACATTGCAGTGAAAATATACCATTTCAAGATGTTATCATAATAAATACATTCTCAAAACCATTTTCAATTCCAAAATACATGAAAATGGAATAATATATATTTTTTTCTTTTAAAATCATTATGTTTTGTATAAGAATCCATATATCAAATAATGATCACGGCTGTAGAAATTTTATTGTCACTCTATACGCTAAAATCCAAAATTAATTTTTTTGTTTAGTTAAATGATATACATTAAATATTACTTTTTAAAAAATATGAATAAAATTATGATTCAATGGAGTTTATTATACACTATATAAAATAATGTGGTGTATAATATCAAAATTTTCCTTAATGAAATGATATTGAGATGTAGTCCCTTATTGTAAGTCTGAATCATCACGTATAATCTTTATATTACTAAATAATAATATCAGTTAATTTTTTATTTCATGAAAACCTTTTTAAAGTTTGTTATTTTTTTAATATCACTTATTTTTATGTTATAAAAATTACACAATTATTTAAGATCATATCAGATGTTTTTTTAACATTGGATACTTGAGTTGAAAATAAACATGGTTTGATGTTACTAGTTCATGTTATCACAATTATATCATCTCCATAATTTATTTCATGACATAATCATCACATTTATACATTAATCATACTTTTTAAATCAAACCATTAATTATGGTCATTAAAAATTAACAATGTCATAATCATAGATATGGTAGGTCGTACGTACGCATGAGTAACATTTTCTATTTCCCATTGATCAATATAGATATAAGGTAATTATTATTTTAATATTACATAATTATAATAATATTATGAAGATAATAATAATAATTTAAATATAATTATATATATCAAACAAATGATGTAGTGAATAAAAACAATTCGCATCGCTTTGTGGAGGTGATGGTTCACACGCATGCACGAATAATGTTATCATTTTTATGTTAATGGAAGGTAAGAATCGAATTTAAATTTATTATTTTAAAATAAAAATTATTTCATGAATATCATAAATAAAAATTTATTCTATCATTATAACAAGTCTTGTTAGGATTTAATAAAAAATGAACTATATCAGCTCATGAGAATGGAGTTCGTGAGACACACGAACAAAATGTTCATTTCACATTTGATGAAATTGGATATGGATTTAGGTTATGATATTAAAATAATAACATTGAAGTATATTAAATATAATTTATTTATTATTTCAACTCTGAAAATAAGATTTAAATGAAGTGGAAGAAAAAATAAAACAGAAACACTTAGAAAAACGATACTGCTTATTCTCTTGATCGCCTTTGAAAAACACCTGAACACCTCTAATAAGAGTGTCATGCCAAAACTAAGGATAGAAGAAAGTGGTTACCAGTTATATTAAGGGTTTTAGAAAGATATTTTCTAAAAAAATGTATCTTTAATTATTAGTATTAGGGAAGTGTTGGTACCTTTTTATAGGAGAGGGCAGGAGCACCCTTGGAATATATTAACATATTAAATTAATATAAATTAATTTATAAATATAAATTACTCCAACAAGATATATTTCATAGATAATATAATAATAGTTCTAAATACTTTAATAAAATAATTTTTATACATGTATTGAGTTTATTTTAGACCTTATCTTTTTCAAATTACCCTACTTATTTTCTTTTGATTTAAGTATGGTAACAACATTTTAAATATTAAGAGGATATAAATTTTATATATATGTAGTCAATTTCCCATAATTAGACACTTAATTAACTTTTAGAACTTATAATATTCACTTTGTGTTTTAAAAATATTTTTAGAATTGTTAAATAATTTAATAAATTATTATTTGTATAAAATACCAATTATGTCACTCTTTACACTATTCATTTCATTGAATTTAAATAAAATTCGAACAGAGAGGTAAATTCAAAAAAAAACATTTAATATACTTATAACATGTCATAGTAACCTCAAAAATTCTTTTTTGAGATATATTATGGAAAAAGATTTATGTTAATATTTATAATATCATTTATTTGATTCTTTAATTAATAAATCTACAATTTCATCATCATTGTGTCATAAATAATATAATTATAAATTTCCTAATAATTTTAAATAAATTACCAAGATTTAGGTAATACTTTTATCTTCTTAATTAATATTTATATTTTAATATATCACTTATATAACCCTATATTATTTTTTTGTGAGAAGATATATGATTATGACATTTTTTCCTTTATGTTAAATTAAATGTTATAAATGTCACAATCATAGCCAAGTGGATTCCAAAGGACACCATTTCGACTCATGGAATATCTCAGTCGAACATAACTCATCCAATAAAATTAGTACATTGTTTATGGAAGTTTTATGTTATTATTATAATAATTTTGCCTTTAATTACATGATTTACCTTTAACAATGGTAAATAAAATACTAAAGATATTATTAACCAAAAAAGAATTTCCATACCATTAGATCATCGTATTCATAATTATTAAAACCATGTATGTCCATTTATTATAATTTAATTCACAAAAGTGTCTAACATTAATTTAATGTTAATCCCATTGACAGATTGAGGAAAGGAGTTTTTAAAAAGTAAAAACCATCAAATCATTGATATGTGTTTATATCTAATTTAAATTTGATATTACTTATAATGACCAAAATTATATTAAATTATAAAAAAATTATCCAATTATAAATTAAAACCATGTAAAATTATAATCTGATAGTATGATTAAATTTGATGAGAAGGTAGTTCTGAATTAAAATGCAATATCTTTTCACTATTCATTAAAAAATAAAATTTTTCCAAAAAATACCAAAACATCAACCAAAGTAAATTTAAATGCACCACTTCTAAATAAAAAGTTTATTTTGTCAAATATATCAAATAAAAGTGAAAAAACATAAATTTAAAAAGGATTTCCATCAAAAGTTGGTGAAACTGCCATTTAAAAATACTAGAGTGTTTTATGCTTAAAATTGGATATATTCTCATTTTAAGCCTATAAAATTTATTAGAAGAAAGTAAAAACATTTAAAAATCATGTGTAAACATAATATAGGTAGTTATGTTCTTTACCTCTAATACACCAGAAAGGATTTAACTACCATTTAAAATAATAATATTAATAATGTATTATTTTTATTTTTATTTCTGTTTTGTGTGCAACAAAATATTTTGGAGAAACCCATTGTTTCATGTAAGGTAAACTATAACAAAAATCACCAATTTAAAGTAAAATTAATATATAAATCATAAATATTAAATCATATTAAAAGTACTTATTCTATAATTACCTCTGATTTTTTATCAACACAACCACATTAACTTTAGATAAATTGATTTTCAAGATATTTCATTTCTATTATGCTCCACCAGTCACTCAACTCTTTTAAAGAAACACAATAACTTTCATAGTTAATTTGATGTGTCTTATGAGATAATAAAAATGGTTCATTTTCTTTAATAAGACATTTATATTTTATATCAACGATTCCATGGTGCGAATGAACAAGAAATTCTTTATCAGTATCTAAGAAATCACATTTAGAAATTATTATGTAATTCTATCCCAGATAATATAGTTCAATTATTTATTCTATAATTATTTAAAAGATAACCTCACTTTCTTAATTATTATATTCTCTCAAGAAAACAACACTATTAATTTTATTTATTCTTTATATTCATGTGTATGAAATTGAAAATAATTAACCAAACCAACATTATATTATTTAACCATTTTGGATGGTGGGTTACCCAATACAGAAAATCTATTATCAATTTTATCAAGATGTTGAGATAACTGAGAAATTTAAAAACAATTATCAATATAATAAGTAATAAATTTATTTTATATGTTAAAACATAAATAATTTATTTTACCAGTTTTTGAAACTACTTTGAAAAATTATTTGGAATACATTCTTCTAGAGAAGATGCTACAATTTTTGGAAACCATTTCTTAATATGATTATCATATAACCTAAAAATATAAATATTTATATTTACATAAAAAATATAGAATAATTTATTGGGGAAATCACTATAAAAATGGTCTCATTTTGTCACAGTTGAGAAGAACATATGTATAAGACCAGTAATGTGCATCATATGAAATCCATTGTTAATGAAATCCAGAAAATCCACGTTTTGGGTTGATTAAAAATTTATAATTTATTGTTCATTTCATTGTCAACATTTTTCCATTAAAGATCATGAAGTTATGTTTTGAGGGATATTCAGATTTAATATAATGAGAGCATAAGAAAGAAATTTCCTCCTATAAATATGATTTTTCAATTTATCCTTGAATCAATGCTTTGTTACAAGACTTTTTCATCAATTTTAGAATGTTTCTATAAAATGGGTTACATCCATAAAAAAGTATCAGATCTATTCATTTGTGCTTCATGCAAAAAATGTAATATCAAATGATATATTGAATCAAAGAAAATTGGTGATATTTTTACCCAATTTATATAAAATTAAAACTACACCTTTTTGTAGTCTATATAGTGCATCATAGTATTTTGTGTATATAAAAATGTTTTGGAAATTTTTTGATATATCTATTATAAAATCCCAAATCATAGATTTAAGAAAACCTCTAAATCCAACTGGTAGCAATCCTTCCATTATAACATAACAATCATGACTTTTAAATCCCGTAATATAAATATTTTTGAAACATAGATCCAAATTGAAAATAGAACCATATTGAAGAACCAAATATGAAATGCACAAACAAAATAATCATTATGTTTCTGAAAATGGTATAATATTATTTTGGAATTATTAACTTATGTTATCATATGTTTTAGAACAATTCAAATTCTGATCACTTGTAAATTTTGGCATGATCTAATCACGACTTTACAATATCATTGGTATTAATTGGTAAGTCAAAATCTATATAAAATATATTATCAAAATAGTTATTCTCAATATGCATGAAATCCAACATGCAACATACCAACAAATTAGACTAATACAAAAGATCCCAAAAAATACTCCATGTAATCCAATTGTGTTATTTCCTAAATCCATCAACTTTATATTGATTTATAGTTATTATAAATGTAATGGGAGGTAATGAAGGGACAAAATATTTTAACTCCACACCTAAGATAATTATTGGGGGTCCATATCTTTTAATTGATCCTTGGATGAAATTTTTACTGTTCCTTATAAAAGGATGATCGGTTGAATGAAATCTGTGATGAATGTAAAAAAAAGGTTTTTTCCATTTATGAGCATAAATTATATTTTTTTCTCTCAAAAAGTACTCACATGATTTTGGACCAAGTTTAATTGTGCCAAAAAAACATTTCATGTGTTGGTAAGTCACTAATTTTCTACATCAATGCAGTTTTCATTAGGAACTTTTTTAGCAGCAATAATAAATGTTATGAAACTACTAATCCATAATAAATTTTAAGCATGAATCAATGCATTCAAACAAAAATCTATATTCCTTTTAGGATTTACTGGAATTAATAGGGTTAAAAAGATATATGGCTCATTCAACAGAATATAAAGAGGTAAATTGTATGAAATTATATATATGGTCTAATAATATTATTGACTAAGATAATAACCAAATCGAACAAAAATATTAATGGAATGATCTGATCACACATTTCAGCCTTTTGAAGAAAAATACATATGTACTTCGTCAAACTATTTACATGAATCACTATCATAAGTAGTATTTAATATTTTAACAGTTTAAATATTGGTTTTTTTATAACATCAATGGAACTATATTCCGAAACATACATAAATGCTCTAATCTAGGTGTATGTGGGAAATACCTTGACTGTTTTATAGGAATCAATACCAACTTCCCTAGTTGAGCCACTTTGTACCTCGATTGCCCACATATATATCAACTAACTTATGATTCATTTTCACCATAATATAAGATGAAATAGTTTATAACATGAATTAATCTTTTGAAAACAATATCCCAAATTACAAACCATCTTATTTATCTCATTGAAATATGAAGAAAACACATTTCCTTGATGTAACAGTTCTTTAGAAAAAGAGAATGTTTTATCAAAATAGATTTTTAAATTTAATTATCTAATTTAATTACCATAAATTCAACAACTGCATCAAATTTTATTATCTTGAAAAAATGATAAAATCCATCCTTAGCGGACATCAACAACTCATAAAATTGGGATGGTTCCAACTCAAGAGTTACAAAATATCATCATGAGTTTTAGTTTTTTTAAAAGGACCAACCACATCACGTACTAAATTTTTAAACTATGATAGATCTAGAACCAAATTATTTGTATTTTCTCTAGGACTGTATTCACCATGTTGATCCCAAAAAAACATATTATTTTTTTAAACCAAAACACAGTAGGTTAAGCCCAATGTTTTCAAATGATTTAGTCAACCTTAGATCACATTTCTTATATGGGAATATAATTGTACATTTTCTGAAAAAATTATCATTTTGATGAGGCAAATGATAAAAATTCTTCAACAACCTCAATATATACAAGATTTATATTAGAACCATATAGATTTCTCAGATGATTTATTCCATCATGATCATACAATTAAGAAAATTTCGAACTTCCTTGTTCTATATATCTTTAAAAAATATAATATAAATATATTTTTTGTGATTAATTTGATAGAAGAAAATTTTGATCCAAGAAAGAGTATAAAATTAAAAAATAAGGATTGATATGTAAATATTATAAACATTACATATTTATAGATGTTTTTTCTAATTAATACTACTATTAATATATTTATTTAAAAAATTAATAAAAAAATATTATAAATTATTATAATGAAATAAAATATATTATAAGTCACTAAATAGGTGTAAATCATAATTTTTTAATCTTTAGGCCATGAACAATGAAAAATTTGTATCAATCATGTATATGAACATTTTTTATTGATCATGCCTTAGAAATCGATGACCTATTTTATTTTAACTTTTCATGTAATTTATAATATTTTCTATTATTTTATATTAATTTACAGTAAATTGTTTAAACATTTTACTAATATACACAAATGTTGAAGAGTATTTTCTAATTACTACTAATTATTATGAATGGACACAAATTTTTATTGAATACCATTCATATTTTTTTTATAACAATTAATTCTAATTAGTACTAATTATTGACAATTAATACTAATTATTAATAATTATTACTATTTGTTACTATTTAATACTATTTAATACTATTTATTACTAATTATTATTAGTTTACAACAATTTTTTACTTATTACTGCCAATTTTTGGTAATTATTTTTATTTAACATTAATTTTTACCAATTAACACTAATTAATTCATTATACCACTATTTATTACTAAATACCATTAAACATTCATAATTACACCTAATTTTTAATAATTATAGCTAATTATTTCTAATCACCCATAATTATTACTAATTACCATTAATTACAACTTATTATTGATGATTTTCATTATTTTATTATATTTTTTTTGATTATTAGCTCAAATTTTTAAAATTTATATTGTTTTATTGCTAAGTTTTACAAATTACCACTAATTAGTAAATTATAGCCCAAATATTTACTAATTTCCATTAATTTTTACAAACCACTACTAAATTTTACAAATTATAGATGATTTAGTCTAATTACTAGTAATTATTACAAATTACAACTAATTATTCTTAATTACTTATAATACCACTTGTTATTACTATTTTTTATTAATTTATAACATTTGTTTTACAAATTATCACTAATTTTTAACAATTTCATTAATTTTCACTAATTTTTACTCATTACCATTAATTAATACTAATTACAACAAATTATTACTAATTATAGCTAATATTTACTAATTACTATTAATTTTTAATAATTACATCTAATTTTTTAGTTACACCTATTTTTACTAATTACAGGTAATTGTTACTAATTACTGCTAATGACCATTAATTATTTGTAAATTTTATTAGTTTCTAACAAATTGTTAATAATTACAGATATTAGTTACTAATTACAGCTAATTATTACCAATTAAAATTAATTATTACTAATTATTCCAATTTACCCCTTATTATTGTTAATTATTTTAAATTTATAATATTTGATTACTAATTAGAGAAAATTCTTAACAATTAAATTGATTTAACGCAAATATTTACAAATTAAAAATAATTAGTATATTATACAACTATTTTTTAATAATGGTCATTAAATTTTAAGAATTACCGCTATTTTTTCTAATTACCACTAATTATTAGTAATTACTACTAATTACTACTTGTTATTAAATTTTTTATTAATTTTAAACAATATTTTACTAATTAAATCTAATTTTCAATAATTTTATTGATTTATAGCTATTTTACTAATTACTGCTAATTAACACTAATTAACTATTTTTTTTACAAATTATCACTGTTTTTACAAGTTACCACTACTTTTTACAAATCATTGATATTTTTTACTAATTATCTATAATTTTTTCTAATTATTTGAAATTATTACTAATTATTTCTAATTACCACTTATTATTATTAAATTTTATAAATTAATTACATTTTTTCACTAATTACCACAATTTTTTAATAATTTTGTTTAGTTAATGATAATTTTAAATATTTACCCATAATTTTTATTAATCACTACTAATTATTACTAATTACTGTCAATTCTTATTAATTACCACTAATTATTACTAACTACCACTAATTATTACTAATTTTTATTAGTTTATAACAATATTTTTCCAATTCCTCGCAATTTTTTTTCTAATTACAACAAATTATTACTAATTACTACAAATTAATACTTATCACAGCTAATTACCTCTTATTGTTACTATTGTTTTTAGTTTATAACATTTTTTTAATAATTACCGCTAATTTTAAATAATTATATTGATTTGTCGCTTATTTATATTATTACCGCTAATTAATAGTATTTATATCTAGTTTAACTAATTATCATTAGATTATACTAATTGCTACTAAATTATACTAATTTCCTATAATGTTAAGTATTTTTTAATAAGTATTAAAATCTACCACTAATTAATACAAATTAATCATAATTAAACATATTATTACTAATTATAATTAATTAATAATTTTTTTCACTAACTACCACTATTTTTTAAAAATTATAGTTATTTATTATTATTTTTCACAAATTACCAGTACTTAATACTAATTACCACAATTTCGTATTAATATAGTCAATTATTACTAATTACTTCTAGTTACCACTTATTATTATAAATTTTAATTAGTTTATTTTTTTTCTAATTAACACTTATTTCTAATAAATATATTTATTTATCACTAATTTTTTACTAATTACCGCTATTTAATACCAATTACAGTTATTTTTTTACTAATTACTACTAATTAATACTAATTTTTGCTAATTATAACTAATCACTACTAACTATTACTAATTAATTCTAATTACAACTTATTACTACTAATTACTATTAAATTATAATATTTATTTTTCTAATTACCGATAATTATTAATAATTATAAGGATTCATTGCTAATATTTACTAATTACCACTAATTAATACAAATTACTACTATTTTTTACTCATTATCATTATTTATTACAAATTACTGCATATTATAGCTATTAACCGCTAATTAAAAGTAAGTGCCAAAAACTAAAACAATTTAACAATTAATTACAAACATTACTAATAATTAAAATAAATATTTCTTATTAAAAATAACTAATTCAAATTGTAAATAATTATTATTTTTTATTATAAATGATTTCAAATTGACTATAATTTCAACTAATTAATAATATTAAAATTTAATAAAAAAATAAAATAAAAAAATTTAAATATTAAAACATTATATAAATACCTCAAAAGGTAGTTTTTATGTACTACAATCCTCAAAATTTCATTTCTTATAAAAATTTAAACTTTTACCTAAAAAAATGATGAGAAGAAGGGGAAACTGGGCAAAGGAGATCACAATAGGTGAATGGAGAGAAAAAATGCAGGGGGGGGGGGGGGAGTATATATAGGTTAGCTTAGCAGCAACATGACTATTTATCACAGGACCCGTCATAAATAATTCATGCAATAAATGATGAGGTGGTAGTTAAAAAATTAATTGTAAGGGGTACTGCCTCAAACAATATTTTGCTAATAGAATATTTGTGACAAGAGGATGATCCCATTACAATTAACATTACATGACCAAGGGTATTTGTGATGAGAAACATGTCCCGTCCCAAATACCCATTACCTCATTTTAGAGGGAAGGTGTGCCATAAGTATTTGTGATGGGTTCATTTTGTTGTCCCAAATACATGTTCATTTAATTTTATTTATTATGGGATTCAAAACTCGTCGCAAATAGACCCCCAGAAGGGCTTATTTACAACGAGCATTGAGCCTATCACAAATAACCCATTGCAAAAGGTCATATTTCCCATAGTGGACGATACATGTTGAATTCAATATATTGGTTAGGTATAGTATCATTACCCTATTTGGTGGCTAGTGTAACATTTTGGGCTAGCTCACTCAATGAGTAGTTACTAGGCCAGTTCTCCACACGGCCTCAAGCATGCCTCCCTAGACACTAGAGGGAGCTGACTAGAAGCATGGGTTTAAAAAGACACCATGGGAGGGATATACTGCCTATATCAAAGTGGAAAATAAAAAATAGATAACCAAACATCATACATTTCAATGTATGAAGAAAGAATAAATAAATGAATCATG
The DNA here is from genome assembly GCA_963277665.1 of Viscum album. Lineage (NCBI taxonomy): Eukaryota > Viridiplantae > Streptophyta > Magnoliopsida > Santalales > Viscaceae > Viscum > Viscum album. The sequence goes on from OY728125.1 coordinate 1,946,504,540, forward strand.
TGATAGGAAATAAAAATGTTGGCATACACACAATCATACAATATCAACCATCAACTAGCCCAATCACATATATAGAATAAATAAAATAATAATAGTTAAGAGGATTTTCTCTATATGTGAGCCCTACCTCACCCAAATAACTGAACTCATCAGATCTATCCCACTCCACCATGATAAATGTATCCCCAGGCCTCATCCCAAACTGTTCCTTGAAATACATGTTAGAGTTGATCAGGTACTCTTATGTAATAGAAGATCAATCCAGGTGTGTATATAAAACTTAATAGGTTCTACCAAAGTACTCTTTTACTAACTGGTGTATTCCATTATATATTCATGTGACATGCTCAGTAAAAATAAACTTCTAAATGATAAATAAAATAAACCAATAATATGAACATCTGACTGATGCCATAGTGTCTCTAAGAACATCATGTGGACTGTGCCCACCCATGTACCATACCATTATCAATCATTAGGTCTGTGACTCCTATCGATCATGCCTTATTCTTCTAGTGTTGGGTGTCACTAAGAAAAATTTAAAGACTTTTCCAACCAGTAACATACAAGCTTTAGGTCCACATTATCCACAAATATTTCTCTATTCAGTAAAAAGTTATACTTCTCATTTTTCCATTCCATTAGTTTTGGAAATCACGAACACTTACATAAATAATATTAACTAACTTTTTATATCCCAAGTGTTTTTAGAATGTTTTTTAGATCGATTAATTTTTATAATACATAATAAACGTATTAAAATATTACAAAAATAAACATTACATTCTACATTACAATTATCATAATGAGCACATGTCCAATAATTTAGAGTCACCCTGATCAGACCAAATGTTAGACTTTAGTCCTGAATTTCATAGTAAAAAAAAGTCTTAAAAATTAGACAGATACTGGTACCAATACAACCATACTAACACTCATAAGGATTATCAGAATGAAAACTGTAAGGACTTCCATCAAACTAACCAAAATTTATAATCAGAATATGGAATACTTTTTTCTAATTTATGTTAAACTTTAAACATTGTAATGGTGTTAAAAATATGACACCATACATTTTGTTATGATGAGTTTTCATGTTTTAGGTGCCCGAGTACATTGCAAAAAACATAAAAATATGACCGTTTGGGAAATGTCTATAAATACCAACCCATTTGAAGGGTTTTGATCTAGTTGATTACATTAGTTCATGAAGATTGTTTTGGTTAAACCACTCATTATTAGAGAGTGTAATTATTTTTAGGGTTTTCATTCTTGGGAATATTTTTCCATTTGTCTCCTTAAGATTTTTTTTAATTGTAAACGCATACAATAATTGATATGATAGAGGAATTCTGGGGATAGGAAGACATAGAATCTGATCAATCATATTAATGGCTTACAGGGATAGTAAGACATAGCTGATCATCGTATCAATGGATTATAGTGATAAGAAGACATATACTCTGATCAATATGATCAAGGTATTACAGGGATTGTAAGATAGATTTTATCATCCTATCAAGGGATTCTAAGGATTGGAATACCTAGAAAATGTGATCCTCATGTCGAGATATTTTCTGGTAAGGAAAGAAATAATTTACTTTATGTCTAAAATAGGGTTACCTTTTTTCAAGGTTGTTGGCTACATTTATCTTATGGTTAAAATAGTTTTATCTTTTTAATAATCACTTGTAAGTAATTCTTACTATTACATAACTATTATATTACCTGTTTCTTCATATGTAGTTATTCCACTACATGTTATTGAAAGTTGGTCATTGTTATCTTCTTTCTATATTGCATGTTTTATCATATTAACTCTAATTAGGATACACACTCTGATTCATTGGATCCATCATGATATTGATATTTTACTTTTATTTAATCATACTATTACTAATTACTATTCTGTGACTTTTTCCATCGGATTGAGTCCATGTACGATAATATTACTTAAAGAGGTTTGTGTGCTGTTTAGTTTAAATCTTTTAAACTTTAAATTTAAACTTAAATTCACCCCTCTTGTAGTTATATCCATTATAAGATAATTATTAATATCCTATAATTTGTATCAAAGTATGTTTCCACACATTTTATTATGTTTTGATATAATTTTTTAATAACTTTGTTACACTAACCAGTATATGTGGAAAAGAATTTATATTGTTTTAAAAATGGAATGTCATAATTTTGGTTTTATAGAAAATCTAAATCCAATTGACCAACTATCATTAATGTTGCTGATAATGAGTACTATAGAGATAAGATGAAGATTTTTTTCATCAATACTAGGGTTGATAATTTTTTTGGCTTATTGGGGACTATAAGATTCCTGATAATGAAGTTACTACTATTATACATCAAGAAAATAAAGTGTATCAGTTATGATACATAGTAATAAATACTTTTTTATGTTCAATGTCTATAAGAATTTATATTAAGATATCTTCATTTGAAACTGCTAACAATATTTGAAAAAATAACAAAGTTACATAGTTTGGAATTTCAAGGTTGGTAATACTAGGAGAGTTATTCTTAGAGAATAATATCAAGCATTTGATATCTTACTTGAAGAATTGGTAGATAAGATGCACCAATGATTCATTAAAATTATTAGTTGTTTACAATATATTGGTGAAAAGGTTCTTTATGATGAAATTATTATAGAAATTATTATTTATATTATTCTTAATGAGAGAGAATAAAAAATAATTTATGTTTATGAGAAAATATTGTCAAATAAAATTAATCTTGATGATATTATTATAACTCTTATATAATACAGAGGAAAACTCAAGATATATTCGGATAATGTTAAGAAGAAAAATATAATTTTTTATTTTTCTATTACTTCAATGGAATCTAATATTTAATCACATGATAAAGTTATAAAATATTCAAGGAAGAAGAATTATTTTATTCAATTATATTTTATCACATCTGAATATTTTGTGAACGAATTAGCCAACTTAGATAGAAGGATGAATAAGATAGTCAAAATATAATTTTTTAGTATGAATATAATAAATTTATTAATATAAATGTGATAAAAAAATATTAAGTCACATGTTATGAATTAAATAAATCTAGATATATAAGGTCAAATTTTCCAAATCTAAATAGGAAAATAGTAAAGAATGAAATTCATACAAGAAACAAGATATGTATTATAAATCTAATGGAAACAATTTTTTGAAGGATATTGAAACATAGAATTATAGTGGAGTTGATTCTTCTAATAGGTCATCTATGAATGAATGTTTGAGATAAAGGAAAATTGATCTTTTTATTAATGTTCTCCTCATAAATAAATAATTGATTGCTAAGGTACAAACTGATGAAAAACATACAATCATATCATTACGTTTTAATTATCCAGATGAGAAAAATTATGAATTTTTTGATGATGAATATTCCTAATCCGAAGACAATTATTTACCCACTTAGGATGATGTTTCTTGTTTATCAAGGTTTCTAGAAAATGATAATTGTTAAATTTTTAAAAAACATGATAATTATAAATAAAACAATTCTAAGGATGATTCAAGAATAAATATTTTAACATAGGAACTATCATATATTTCTAAAGATCTTATTAAAATTAATTTATAAAAAAAATAAATTTCAAATGATCTTGAAAATTTATTTTTTTAGAAAAATAGATTACAAAGTTTTTTTGATAAGCTTAACTATAAAAATAATGCTAGTGAGGATAAAAATTTATTTTTAAAACTAAAATCTGATATTTGTAGTCTCAAAAAACATTTTTCTAACTTTAACATTGTTAAAGAATATTTTTATAGAATGTGTATACAAATTAATCTTAATAGAAATAGTTTTAGAATGGGTTTTACAAGTGAGAAACATGTTTTCACTAACTATTACTTTATTCCAGAAAGTTATATTTTTTGAACCATGTGTAAAAGAGGAAGGTGCTAAAAAAATAATTTTATATTAAACAAAATTTAATCTCATGGTTTTCATAAAGATTTCATTTCCAAACAATTGTGGATTTCTAATTTTTTTTCTTTTTAACATTACCAAACCCAAGAAGGCATGGTTGTTAAATTTTTTTTGGTTTTCAGGATAACAATGATTGTACCAAAAAAATAATACATGTTACATGTAAAGAGGTTGTTCTAGTTATATGAATCGAAAAAGTAATCTTCAAGAAGATAATCAAAATGTATGGTGGAAATGTTAGTGTTAGAGATAATTCTCATTGATAGATTATTATAATAGATAACATTGTTCTTCTTGTAAAATATCTTATTTTAAATTTTATTATTTGTTAAAGTTATTAATCACAAAATTATAAGCATAAGGCAACTGTGTGATGAATTTTACCTTGTGAGATTTAGAAATAACAATTTTTTAGTGCATATTTTGAAGGCTGAACTTGTTGTTTATTCCAATAGGTTTGAGAATGTTACAAACTTAACTTAGAAGACCTTAACAGCCTAGAAATACCTATACTTAGTGTAATAGGAGATCAATAATGGTTATTTCATACAAGGTTAGGACATTGTAACCTAAAAAACATATCTAAATTGGCTAAGAATGAACTTTTTAAGGATATTACGAAACTTAGGATTGATACATTAAAGGTATATGAACCTTTTCAATATAATAAGAAACACACGTCATGTTTTAAATATATTAATAAAGTCTCAAATTCTGATGCTTTATAGTTAGTACCAATGGACATATTTGGTCATACACAAACTGGATGTATTGGTTGAAAATATTACTTACATGTCATAGGTGATGGTTACACTAGAAATACATGGTATTATTTTACCACAATGAAATATGATGAATTTTTTATTTTATAAAGTTTATATCTAAACTTATAAATGAGAAAAAAATTGTCTTTATAACTATTAAATGTGACCACATTGGAGAATTTGTAAATTCATATTTTTAAATTTTTTTAATAATAAAGGTATTGAACATAATTTTTCATCACTTAGAACCCCCAATAAATTGTTGTAGTTGAAATAAAAAATAGATTTTTTTCAATAAATAAGTAGAACCATGTTGAGTGAATACTCAATTGCTAGAAATTTTTTTCCTAAATAAGATAATATCACCTTCTATACTATAAATCGAGCATTAATTACACTATTTCTGAATAAAACTACTAATGAGTTGTGGATAAAAGGGAATCCAAAATTTTCTTACATCAGTTTTTTTGGTATCAATGTCTTCATCCTATATAATAAATATAAATTTAAAAAAATTGAATATAAACATGATGAAGTAATATTTTTAGGTTATTTGACTACTTTTAAGGATTATAAATTTTTTAATAAATTTTTTACTATTGAGGAAAAAATATATGTTATGTTTTGATAATACTAATAATTTTTTTAAAATAACCTCAACCTACATCCTAAGATGTTATTTCTAAAACTTATATTTAATCTTTTTAAAAAATATCCTATCATAAGGAAACATATCAAGAAATAGTTTCTGAATTTTTTTCTTATGGAATATTTTCTATCAATTGTTGAAGGATAGACTATGGAAAACCAAAGAAGTTAGTTTCTTTTTATGAATCATCCTAGTGATAATATCATTGGTGTTGTTGGTAAACTAGTTTGGACCGGATGTTCTATAAGAAATTATCTTTCTTATCCAAATTTGAGCATATGAAACCTGATGAGGCTTTAGGTGACAAGGATTGGATTAAGGAAATGAAATAAAAGTTCAATGAATTTGAAATGAAAAATGAATGGACTTTAGTTGAATACGATAAAGAAACTTCTATTATTGGAGTAAAATGGGGTTTTTGGAGTAAGTGTGACGAGAATGGAATAATTATTATAAATAAACATATAAATTTTTCTATGGGACATAATTAACAATTCGTAATTAATTACAATGAAATCTATTCACTGGTAGTAATAATTCAAGCTATTTGGCTACTTATAGCCTTTACAGCATTCATTAATTTCAAACTATTTTAAATGTATAGAATGTGTGGTTTTCTTAAGTGATATGTTATGGAGGAAGTTTATATTGAATAACCCAGGGTCTAAAAATAAGAAACAACATGAATATATATTTAGAAATACCATGGATTCATATAGAATTAATTAATTACTTTGATCCTGGTATTATAGGGGTAACATGAATTTTTTTACAAAAAAATATGGTTTTCAGAGCTATGGATCCATAGATATTTTTTAACTAAGATTAAAAAAAATATTATGATTGTATAAATATATGATGATGAAATTTTATTCTAACCAACTAAAAAATATTTGACTAATTCTCTTTCAATTCTTATGATATATTTGTTTGAAATGAGTATAATGGGTGAGTTAATATATTTTCTTGGTTTTCAAATTTTACCATAACTAAAAAAAATTTATATCATAAAATAAGTATATAAATATCTTATTACGAAATTTGGATATGAAAACAATAAAAGAATTGGTACTCTCATCAGTACCTCAAATACATTAGATCAGTATGAGGTTGGGAAACTATTTTATCAAAAGAATTTTAAGTGCATGATAAGAAGTATACTTTACATAACTTCTTGTTTTTCAAATTTAATAATTATTGTGTACTTCTGTTCAAGATATCATGAAGATACAAAATAACACCATTTAAAATTAGAATTTTTTTTCATTATCCTAATGGAACTATGGATTTTGGACTATTCTATTATTCAAGAAATGTTTTTGAATTAATAAGTTTTTTCGATACAGACATTGGTGGATATAGAATGGATTAGAAAAAAACCTTAATAACAAGTCATTTCATTGTATTATATTTAGTTTATGGTACATGAATTAATAAATATTCAACAATAATATCTACTACTGAAGCTGAATATGTGGTAGCTAGAATTTATTATGCCCACGTGTTATTTATGCAATGCACACTCATTGACAAAAGAATGAGTTTTACTAAAACTCAAATAATTTAAGATAGTAAAAGTGCCATTAATTTAAATAAAAACCCATCAAATCACTCATGTTAAAAGCATATAGATATAATATTCCATTTCATTTGGGACCACACACCAAAAGGACATATAATTTTTTAATTAATCAGAATACAAGATCAACAAGTTGATATTTTTAAAAAATATATTTGGTTTGGTATATTTTAATATATAAACCAAAATATAGGAATGATCAACTTAAAATAATAATTAATATCTACTTATTCTTTACCCACCTCTTATATTAAGTTTCTTTTTTTCATTGGGGAAGTACATGTGTTTTATGTTTTTCATAAAATTTTAGTTAAAAAAAACACTTTTATAAAATTTTAATTTTTTTAAAACTTTTATCATAATTATTTTTTTTGGAATTGTACATATTATAAAATTTAGGTGTCAGAATCTTCATAAGGACTCTAGACTCATAAATTCTTAAAAAAATTTCTAGACTCAAAATTATATTACGATGTTGTTGGATTAAAATATTATTTTAATTAGTTTTCCATATAAAAAATATCAAATTTACTATTATATTTAAAAATTTCAAAATCCATTTTCTTAATAAGAACAATCATATTTAGTTTTATTATGAATATATATTAAAATTAATTTTACTACTAAAAATATCAATTTTAATTTTTAATTTAAAAAACAATCTTAATCTATTTAGTTTATAAGAAACAAGAAGAACCGTTTTATCGTAAGAATAAAACTTTCCACTCTAAAATATACTCTTATATCCTTTAAATTTTTGAAACATTCCATTATGATAGTTATTTAATTTTTGTTTCTATAATTTATTTTTTATAAAAAAATTATTTTTATTTGAAATTTTTTAAAAGTGATTCTAATTGGATTCAAAATTATATCTGATTAATGTTTTTGGAAATAAATCCTTGATATTTTAAAATTTTCTTTAATTTTTTTTTCAAAAAAATCTTTTCCAACAGATTAAAGATGTCTTATTTTCAATTATTGGTTTTTTTATGGAAGATGAATCATCACCCCCAATTCCTATATATAGAGGAACACCCATTGAGTCCCACATCATGTTTTCATTGCTTTTTGGCCCCGACTGACTATGGAATTTAAGATTATTAGATCATTGAGTTTTATTTTCATTCGATTCAATAGTTTCAGTCTCTGAACTGATGGTGACAAAAGAGTAATTGTCAAATTGGTTCATATTTTGCGATTGGATGATTTAATGGTATCTGTTTGAGAATTATTATTCGAATCTTAATAAGATAATATCTTTTCAAGGATAAAAACTAATAGTCATAGAGAATCCAGAAAAATATTTTGACTTGTCTTATCCTATGTTTGTTTATGATTTTTATGCATATGTTCAACTTCTTATAAAATATTGGAAATAAAAAATTTATATTTCTATGTATGGAAAACTATATAATATTTATTATTAGAAACGTGCTGATATTGTTGTAATTCCATCTGATGGTTAAGCATATTATCCATCTCATAACTGGTTGAGAAGTGTTGTTTCTTTTAATATGAATAGATCTGAACAATATTTGTTCTCATGATATCAAAATGTTAAAAACATTTCTCATTTAACTTTGAATAACCAATTTGTAGGTATTTGGTTGAAAGTGTTTCTTATTCCTTGAAAAAGGGAAAAAGATATTTTCAATATCTGAGATGTTTTCGTATTGGATTTATTTTAAATATGAGAAAGATTGATCTCATTAAGTTTTTCCTCATCATAGTGGAAAAAATAAAAAAATTAATTGAATCCAACATTAATATGTTCTCATTTTATTTAATAAATATGTTTTAATTATTTAAGGAAATTTTCAAAGCGGAAAATAAATCGTATCTAATGCGAGAGAAAATTTCATTCAAAAATGTTGGTATGATGTACTACATCAAGTTTGACTTTTATAGTAAGTAAAAGAATTTTTTTGAGAAAGATGATGGGGATGAATATGAAGAACAACCATCAAGAATGTTAGAATAAGATTATAATAATAGAAAGAGTATAGTTAAAACATCTCCTCCAAAAAACAAAATAAACAAAAGAAATTTCTGATGATGCTTTTAATGAAATGATTAAATATAAATAAGAGAAGAATCCATGGGATCAAACATTTATACTTGACCCTTCAGAGGAAAAATCATATTGAATTATGGATATACATATTTTAGAATATTAATGGAAGAAAACAAAACAAAATAAGAGTTTGAAAGATGAAAAAATTATTGAATATCTGATGAAGGATATAGAAAGGGAATCTAAGAATGCAATCCTTCCCCCTTACCATAATGATAAAATAATAAAATAAGGTTTTTAAAAAAAAACATTAGTAGTCTAAACTATAATTCATTCTACAATAGAAAAAGGGAAAAAAATAGTTTTTGAAGAAGAATCAGCACCTGTTGTTCAAGAAGTTGATAGTAAGGGTAGCTTAAGAACCATTAAGAAATTTACAGAAGTGAGTGATAAGGAAGTTTATGATGATGTTTATGGGTATGAACAAGAAGAAAATTAGGGAGAATAGAAATAATTATATGAAAAAGAATAAAAAGAAGATTATGAATAACTTAAAATAAAAATAGAAGAAGAGGTGTATGAAAAAGAGGAAGAACATGATGAGAATGAGGAGGCAGATGATAATGAATAAAATAAGTATAATAAAAAATCATCTGATTCATCACTATCATCATCATCATAATCATTATATCTACCCTCCAAGGCTTAGAAATAAGAGAAATATGGTAGTTCAGAAGAAGTATCATGGTCTGCAGAAGAAGAAGCACATTCATTATCCAAAAACAATGAAGATGGTAAATATTCTAAGAAAAAAGATGATGATAAAACCTAGAGTAATAAAAATGTGGGTATCATGAAACTATCAGATGATAAGAATGTTATTAAGTATTTTGAGAATGTTTTTAAAAATTGATAAATATAAAGTCAAAGAATAAGGTGTCAAAACTAGTATAATAGAACCTCCTTAGGTTTAACAAGATCAATCAAATTTAGCTAGAAAAATATATTTATAATTAATTGAGTATATTTATCATGTTTGGAGAAGGTTATAAGGAACTATTTCTTATTTCATAAACCATGAGTATTTTTTTCAGTGGATTCATGATAGCCTTAATTAGAAATTATAATCGATAATGGTTTTAAAAGAGAAAGTGATCCTGATTAAAGTTAAGTTAAAAGTTTTTCAATAAATTTCTCATAATCATAAAAATTTATGAAATAAAATCATTAAAATGTATCATAAATTTTATTCAAAAATCAATATGCATGATAAAAAGTTTAATGATGTTAAAAAGCTTTTGGTATAATCAGTATGTTCTTTCAAAGATTTATAATCACATATGGCCTAAAGAGTAATGTTTGTGGAAAAATTCAAAGATTCCACTGATTAAAGACTTGATGTAGTTAATTATATAAAAAATAACATATAGAAAATGTGGTTAGACTTGACTATAATCCAATATGTTGAAGCTGAAAATATCATTATGAAAGAGGAGAATACAATGTTTTCAGAGGAAGTAAAAATATTGAGCTCTTATGAAAAAGGATATAGAAGTAAGAAAAATGCCATAAGGAGTTCAATAAGATAAAGGCCTCTATGAAGTCATTAATCTAGATATAATGAAAATATTTTATTTTTACTCTCCTTGTATTTTTTTAATCATTATAATGATTTACTTTGAATTAATTACTTTTTCATCCAATTATGGTTTGTCTTAATGATTCTCCAATTATGTTTGGTGACAATTTAATTTATAATTTTCATGGAAGATTTGTTTGTTGATAATTATTTTGAATATTTTTTCTATAAATTTCATTAGAAAATCTTATTAATTACACTTTCCTTTTTGAAAATCCCAAAGGGAGTTAATTTTATATACAGTGGTGGGTTTTTTAAGGGGGAGAAGATTTAATAAAGGAGAAGTTGCTATAAAAAATAAAGATGTTTCATTAAGGGGGAGAATATATATCAATGGAAATATTGTTTTATTAAAAGGGAAAGATATTATCATAAGGGAGACTCTAAAGTATTCAAAATAATACTCTCCATCATATTCAGATGAGTTATAATCTTAGGGGGAATTAAAGTTTGAAGATTAACACAAAATATGATGTTCTTTAAAGAAATGGACTGTAAGTTTCCCAAATTATTGTTCATTTCTATTTTGGGGTTTGTTATTTCCAAAAAAGGATATTATTGAGTTATATGTTCTACTTATCACTTTTATATTCACTTAGTTTTGTAAATAAAAATAGTTAAATATAACATATTTACTAAATTTTTATTTCTGAGGTGTTTTTAACATGGTTTTTTAGAAAATATTAATTTTTCCCATACATATAAAAAATTAAAATGTATTATGAAAAAAATTACATTTTTAATTATGATTATTATAATAAGCATGTGTCTGATAAATAAGAATCACTATTACTAGAAGATAAGTTATATTTAAGTCTTGACTATTATACTTAAAAAAAGTCTTAACGATCAGACTTATACTAGTACCGATACAATCAGAATAACACTCATAAGGATCATCATAATGACATTCATAAAAAATTCTATTAAAATGACCTATTTTTATAATTGGAATATTAATTTATTGTTTCTAATGTATTGAAATCAATAAACACTATAATGTTGTTAGACAACACAATGTTATACATTTAGTTATGAATGGTTTTTAGGTTGAAGGTGTCTGAGGCTGTTGAAAAAAACTAGGAATTATAAACAATGGATAAATTACTATAAATACCAATTTATTTAATTTTTTGGATATAGTTGATTAAATTTTATCTCATAGATTGTTATGCATGAACAACTCTTTCTTAGTCTGTGTATTTATTTTTAGGGTTTTCACTGTTGGGAAACCATGTTGGGTTTTCTCCTTAAGAAATATTGTAATTGTAACTCATGTACAATCATTATTATGATAGAGGTATTCTAGGAATAACTCATAGATTTTGATCCATTGTATTGATGGATTATAGGGATAGAATGATCGAGCTGATCAATATGTTGAGGGATTCCAAGGAAATGAAGATAAATAAAATGTGATCTTCGTATTAAGAGATATCTGGGTAAGGAACAAAAAAAAATTACCATCACTATAAAAAGGGTAAATTTATCCAAGGTTATTGAAAAATATTTCTATTAAGGTTAATAGATGTTTATATATTTGATAATATCTTTTAAGTCATTATTATTATTACATAACTGTTTTATTACTTTTTTCATTACAAGTTACTATTCCGATGCCTGTAATAGAAAGTTGGTCATCGTACTCACTTTTATATATTTTTAATTTTATTATATTAACTCTAATTATGATAAAAACTTTTATTATCATGATTCATCATGATACTAACCATTTACTATGATTTAATTGTGTAGTTTATTATTATGATTCTATGACATTTTTCATCAGATTGAGTTCGGGTTTTATAACCTTGCTTAAAGAGGTTTGTGTGTGGGTTCTTTTAAATATTTTAAAATATGTTTTCAAAAAAATAACATCCCACCTATTGTATGTATATCCATAATATGATAATTATTATGATCCTAAATCATCACGACTCTAGGGACCCATCCCATGACAATTCAAATATCCCAGATCCAAATCCATAGTAGCTCTAATTATATACCAGTTCTAAATACATGGAATCCCAATCATATATCCATATTGAAATCCTTGATATCCATAATTATGTCCTCATGACCTTGAGGACCCATCACCTAATAGTCCAATATTTGTGCTTCAAATCCATGACAGTTGGCCTGCCTCCAAAACCATGGTAGCCCAATCATATGTCTAACATTAAATCCATGGAATCCATAAATATATCCTCATCACTCTAGGGACTACCCCATGATAGTCCAACATTTGATCCCTAAATATAGGGAATCTCTAAAAACACACCGACTCCAAGTCTGTGGTATATTAAATGTATCTAAATATCCTCAACGGAATATTCTATAATATACCACATGGGATGGAAACATTTCCACACCCATCATCAATATCATCATAGCCTAATTAAGATCCATTTCAGTTCATGTTTTAGGGTGAAACTTACAACCTTCAATACCCATACCCATAGGTACTCACACAAGGTCAATATGTCAATGAGACACCCCCTAGGTACCCCTTTTATACATCATCACTGAGGAACCATCACAATAGTACTTGGTCTCAATGAAGGTCTATGGTCAACTCCAGAAACTCTATAGACCTCATGTCCCTTAGAACCATCAAAAGGGTAGAAAAACCTCATTGAATACATTTGGATTTAATATATATGAGAATGTTACAGCGATTGACCATGAACTATCTTGATCCTCGAGGTCAGTGTAGGCTGGTACACTCTCCCAACATTATCTTGGTATGCCTAAGGTTTATCCACCTAGGAATAGTAATATCATACAGGGGAGGATCACTAAGCATGGGTAGAACTTCAACACTATTTTCTATAACGTATCACAATATTCCCACTCATCCCAAATAGTCCAAAATCCTAACTCCTAATCTCCTATATAAGGATATTTATAGGCCTCATATATTAGGTCTAGTTATATACAATTATCTATGTAACACCCATTAGGAGGGGCTTATAAATCCCATATCCTTTCTCATGTCAAAGCCTCGACCATCAATGACTAAGGTGTCAAGCTGGTTCCCTTGGACTGATGTAGCCAAGGTTCTTATTGACATCTCTCTAGGAATTAAATTAGTTCTTCATATCAATCTAACTATTAAATTAAATTTAAAATATTATAATTTCAAAAAAGGGAATCACCTATAGTTTCTAGACTACACATCATATGTTGTATGAAAAAATTACTAATTACGATAGGGCTAATACGTGGGATTAATTATAAAAGTCAAGAGGTTGTTTCATTTATTTATAAGGGATAACAGCTCTTCCAAGGCATGTCAAACTTGAACAAGCTTGATGATGTCCATTATAATATTATATCAATAATCGATCCTCTAACTCAATCCAAGCATCAATAATTAATTTTATCATTTATAATTAAATAAGTAACTTAATATAAAAAGAGTAATTATATTTACTTCACTCATAGATGACACATTCATGTCAAAATCATGAAAAAAACCAACATGATATATGTAGTGGACCCTTATAGTAACCCAAGCTAAACCCCTATACCTTGAATCCAAAACTATTGTTAAATTATATTAATTTAGCTAGAAGACCTCAAATAAAACCATGGTGCAATATACCTTTGATGAAGAAATTAATGAAGGTTGAATTAAATCATCACATGATGTTATCTACATATTATTCCTAATATTTTTAAAGGAGTTATGTGATTTCACCATTCTCATATGAAATATAAATTTCAGCTTAAATGGAAAAAACACACATATGAAAACCCTTATATTTATTAGACATAAATTCATGATTTATCACATAATATTACACGTAATGAACCACATAGGTACAATAAGACTAGTTTATTTCGGGATTATGTACATTTAATAACATCTTATAATATAAAATGCATAATATTTTTTGAAAACATCTTAACATTCTCGTACTTAAAAATGCATCGGATAACATGGGGACATACATAATAAAGGGGTGAGATATAAATCCTTATAATGGAATAAACATGTCATAAAACGAAGAAGGTAATACATTATTGATAGTTGTCATATCAATGGGTTGTAAAAGAGGTGAGAATCATAAACATTAACAATGAGGCATGGTATAACATGATAATCATAAAGGAAACATGGGAAATGTGGAAACAACATAAAAAACTACATCATAAACATATGTCATGGATAACTTTGAAGAAATAATAATGGAAAAAGTTCCATGATGGATTAGATTTACTCATTAATCCATTACATGACATCTCATGAGACAAAAACATTACCCAATTCATTATAGCACTACATAATTCTGGGTTCATCCATCATGTTCTTCTCATTCTCATACATATGTATTTTTTATAGATCATAAAACACAGATTCATTCATAATAATGTTTTATTACAATAACAAGGAGTGTCTAATACATATATGTATGTATGCAATAAATAAGTACAAATTCATAAAGTATAATACCCTTTATAATAAATGGGTATGGGTATTCACTACACAATTGTTTGGCATGGAAAATCGTGGTGAAACTTTGAAAGCATAATTGGGGCATATGAATGATCATGGTGGGATTTTTGAGAGTGAAAGGAGTCTCAAATAATATATAAGTAAAATGTAAAGTAAGGGGGGTAAGTAAGAACATGTCCTCATATTAGGAAATGAATATTGAAGACATAAGATAAAGATGATACTTGAATAAATGGGAGTATGATAGGATCCATTACCTTGAATGGGTGATTCCAAATGCTTGTCATGATCTTCTTAAGACCTTGGGAGATCCTTAGGAGGACTCTAGAGACTATAGGTAATAGTAAGGAGATTATCCAAGTATTTTTAGTGAAATAAAATTGGATCTTTCCAGGGTTTATATAGGAAACGACTAGGGTATTTTTTATTATCACCCAAACATAGATTTCAGACTCTATATAATAAAACAATATCTACCCATGGTTTATAATAAATATGGGATGTTTTCATTATTTTATAATTTCTAGGGATGTAATTATAAATATAATACCCTTATTGACGTGGATGTGAATCATGTCCTTATAGAAATGATTTTAAAATAATAAAATATATTATAGGTTTTGGAGGATTTTAAAAGGATTTATAAAATTAATAAAATGAACTAAAATCACATAATTTTGAATGGAATACATATATTTTATTATGAATACCTTGTACAGTATATTTACATATTTTTTAGATCATTATAATATAATAATACACACCATTTCTTTGTACGGTTTTTAATTTCTACCAAATATTCTATTATCGTAGAAAATAATGAAAAATTAACCATTGGAATATTTTCGCATGATGATTACAAAAATAATATTCATTTTATCAAAATAATTTTATAATCATATGAACTTTTAGTTTTAAAATAGAATCAACATTTGTTGAAAAATGTTGGGTTTTTTAAATAATAGCTTTCAAACACTTATAAAAAATACATGAATTTATAAAAATTATATGATCATTTATATTTTATAAAAAATATTTATTAATAATATTATATTAAAATATTATTTATTTGAAAAATATATTTATTTATCAAAAAACAACTTAATTTAAATTGAATATTAAAAAAGCAATTTTTGTTTTATTGTATAAAAATCAAAGTAATTTACAGAGGAAGAATAACAAGATGAAAGTATATTCATTATTGTATGAAAATATATATTTTTACTATTAGGGTATTGATATATATACCTTGAATATTCTATAAAACACTCCAAGGGTAAGGTGCATGAAAGTGATATTTTCATGGGGTGGTCTGGCGTACATTGTTTAGGATGTGATATCGATGATCTTTAAATTCTCCCCCAAATAGTTTCACTCATTCTTATGTTATTGGATATAATATTGGGATTGATTAAGGAAAAATACTTATTATGAGATCTCCCTTGAATACTCTAATGTATGGGCTTCATAGGGTACAATTGTACTAGTTGATTTCATCACTTCCTTTTCTTGTATCGATTAAATTAGTTAAAACCCTATATTTGTACTAATCAAGTGATCAGTGTTCAAATACTGTATTATCAATGGTTATGATTATTTACTGTCTCTTAAATCTAATAGAATATAAAAACCAAATGTTTTCATGTATTTTCTATAACCATATTACATAATAAGGTTTTTAATTAAATCTTAATGGTTTTTTATAAATGTTCACATTATTACAATATCCCCCCAACCAAAAAGTTCACCGTTGAAATTTTAATTTCCCACAATAAAATGGACGAGGGTTATTATGTCTCATTACTTCCACCAGTTACCACATCACTTCTTCAAATTTTTTGTTTCTCCATATCACTTTAACTAGGTGGATTATATTATTTTCATAGAACGTTGTCTCTACAATCTAAAATCATTATCGATTGCTCCTCATATGAGATATAATAATCTAATATTACCACCCCTGGATTGAGTACCTGTGAGGGGTATGGTATATACTTTCTCAATAGGGATTAATGGAATACATCATGTTTTTTAGATAGGTTAGTTGGATTTAGTAGTTGATAGGACACCGCTCCAATACAATCAAGGATCTCAAAGGGACTGATATATCTTGAAATAAGATTTTATTTATTCCAAATTATCATTAATTTCTTCTATTGATATATGATGAGTAACTCTATGTATCTAACATAAAACTTTTGGTATCAAAGTGGATTTTTAGAATAACATGTTTTTTGAATCTGAGTAGCATTGATGTGATACTGAATAGTCTTGAACATATAAACAATTTCATCAACCATTTCAGAACCTAGAAGTGTGTGTTCCCAATTTCATCCCAATAGGAAAGTGTCCTACACCTCTTCTCATAATGGGATTCATAGGGAGATGTTTGGATGGTTTAGTGGAAACTATTACTATGTGAGAACTCATCCTAAGGAAGATGTTGGTTCCATCCTCCTTTTAAGTCATCTGTGTATGCTCTAAAAATTTCCTCGAGTGTTTGGATAGTCAACTTAGATTGGGTATTAGTTTAAGGGTGACAAGTCAGTATGAATATCAACTCTGTATTTAGAGAATGTTGAATATCCTTCCAAAACATGAAGATAAATCCTTTATATTGTTTAAATTCAACCAATAATGGTGTTCCATGTAGATTCAAAACTTCTATAATGTTTTTCCTTGAACATTAATCAAGTGAGATATCCTATAAGATCACAATTAAAAATGCACTCTTTTTAAGATAATCCACTTAGATCTATATAGAATTATTTCTCCTTGATTTTTCAGAATACTAGTGACAATGTCATGGTTATGTCTTTCCATTTTCATGAAGTTATTGGTAATTATTTTATCATAATTTGTATTATTTCCTTTCTTCCATTACATTCTAGCATAAAATACATATTTATCAATATTTTGTGATTTCTTACTTCAAATTGTCCCACAAATAGCACTCTTAGAGATCTAGATAATTATTTTTCTTCTTAGATGTATATAGATTTTTGAGTTATGTGCATTATACAACAGATCCTTCTTTAACTCAAGATTTGATAGTAAACATAGTCATGACCCAAATTTCACAACTTCTTCTTCATTAACATTGAACTTGAAAGATTTATCTTTTTATATAGCTTCCAATTTTTTTCTAATTCCCACAAAATATCTTTGAGAACCCTTTATATTCTCTAGAAGCGAAAATTAGTCAATCATTTGTGAAATTATTGATGATGTTCCTTCCTTTATGATTCACATGTCCATCATCTTCAAATCTAATAAGATCATATCATTATCAATTCCTAATAATGATAAAATTGCTGGATTGTTTTTATTTAGAGAGTCTGCCACATTTTTTTTCAAGATGGAAGTGGATTGATAATTCATAGTACTTAATCAATTCTAACCATTATAGATGGGGAATATTCAACTTTTTGTATTTGAATATATACATGAGGCTCCAATGATCCATATATGTTTCATACTTATCCACAGAGAGATAATTCTACCATATTTTCAACATAAAGATCACTACAAACAACTTTAGATCATGTGTTGGGTAGTTTTGTTTATGAAAATTCAATTTCTTTGATGAATATGACATCACTTTATCATTACTCAGTAATACAGAACCCAGTCCCTTCTTCTAATCATCACTGAATACTATGGAACGATCCCAACTATGGGGTAACATAATTACAGGTGTAGTGATAAGCATCTTTTACAACTCCATGAACCTCTCTTTACATTAATCATTCCAAAAAAGATTTATTCCATTCTTTGTTAGCTTGGTTGGAGGGTACAAAAATCCCAATAATTTTATCACAAATCAATGATAATACCCATCTAACCACAAAAAACTGTGGATTTATGTCACAGTTATTGGCCTCAACCATCCTTCAGTAACATTTTTATTTGAAAAGTCCATAGATACCCCATTATATCAGATAATATTACCCATGAATGGGACTCCCTTAAACTAGAACTCATATTTTCTATACTTGGAATAATGATTCTCTTTTCATAAGGGTTTTACCACATTTCTCATATGCTCCTCACATTCCTCCACTTGTTTGATGTTTATTAGAATATCATCTATAAATACTACCAATATTTTTTCAAGGTATCATATAAATACTCTATTCATAAATTAGTTGAATATTTCAAGATCATTAGTGTGTTTTAAGTGCTTTACTATGAACTCAAGGTTCCCCTAACATGTATGAAAAGTAGACTGGTGGATATGATAATTATTCCCCAAAATATGGTAAGACCTTGACTTCCTATCCACCTTGGAGAAGTATTTTTCACCATATAGATGATTGAAGAAGTCATAAATCAATTATAGAGGATACTTGTTCTTTATCTTGATCATGAGTACCTCATGATAATTAATGCAAAGGTGTATTGACCCATTATTCTTCTTGATGAAGAGGACTGGCACACCCCTTGGTGAAGCACTTGGCCATATGATCCTTTTATCTTGATTATCATTTAGTGGTTTCATTAGCTTATCAAGTTACACAACATCCATTATATATGGTGTCTTAGGTAATGTTAATGTTCAAGTATATGATCGATTGAAAATTCAACCTATAGGTCTAGATAATGACAAGATAATTCCTCTAAAAACTCTTCAGTGCATTATTTCATATTGGAAATGGCATAATGTATGATCATTTACTTAGTCTCAATCATTTGAACTTGATATAATTGTTTGTACAGAAATAATATCAATGCTTGATATGTTTCTGATAAATAATATACATCCATATACTTTCATTTGTATTGAATCAGAAGATGGTTCACAATATGATGGGTGATTTACTTCACACATATATTTTCGTTGGCTCTATATAGGTAAAGAACTTCCATACCCAGAATTGCTTCAAATTCTACCAAAGGGTGTATCACAAGTTATTCTTGGAAGCTCCTCCCACAAATTTTGATAGGGGAGGAGTTATATAATTGGGATGAAATAATTTCTCCACTTTCCATTTTCACTGACAACTCTACTTCCATTAATTTTTATGGTGTCTAAATAGTTCTACTAAACATTCATGATATGAAGGAATTCGTAGTACCAGAATAAAAATTAAGTTAGTTATTATTTAATTAATAACTGGAGTACCTATCAACACATTATTTTTAGGGTCCACCACAACAGTTATGATGTAAAAAACACTCCATATCTTCTATATAGGTTTTTGGTTGTCACTAAAACCCTTGGAATTGTTCATTTATTTACAATGTACCCTTACTCCATGAATTTTAATCAATTAACAATAGAATAAGGGTTGACTGGAGAATTAATTCCCTCAATCACATTATTGTGATTATCCTATTGATAATCTGTAGTTAGGTTTTCTTCCTTTACTTAACTAAATTATTTCCTCACCCCCTTAGGAAATTTCAAGGATACATCTTTATTCACTTTCAACAAGTTGAATGTTGAAATTTTATAGCACTACTCTATTTTTCTATATGATCAATAGAATTAAACTCCACTTTCCTATTATTATCCTTGTGATAACCTTGATATTAGCCAAACCTCATTTTGACTTTGAGGGCACATTGTAAAATTTCCTCACAGCTATCAAATTCTCAGATCTCTAGAGATTTTTGTAGACTATTTTTGAACCCATGAAAGAAAAGACCAACCTTGGATTCAGGGGTAATGATAAAGATGGAGGCATATTTTCAATTTATTGAAACGTTTTCCTAACATATCCTATTACATTATTCAAATTTTTTGAGATTAAGTAAATCCATTGATATTTTAATATCGAGGGTGCGGGGAAAATATTTATCTGAATGAATTTTCCAAAATTCCTTCCACACCATCAATTTGATCTCTTTCTCAAGCTTCTTGTTCTTGATAAATTAACACAATTAATTAGTTTCTCTATCCATATCATAAAAATACAATATAACATTCTATTTTTAAAAACATTTAAGGATGGAGAATAACATATAAATGGAGTTGATACATTGTTCCATGATTAAGGGATCATAGGATCTATTAAAAATCATAGGGATTTTTCGCATAAAGGTCTCAATTACAACATTTTATTTCTTATGGGGATTGGGAGAACCTCCTAATTTAGGTTTCTATTCATAATTTGAGTTAAATGAGAGCGTATTATTATAAACTTTACAATTTATGCTCTTATAGGGTAGGCCATCTAATTGGGGGGGGGGGAATTCATCACTTTTCCCAACACGTTAGATATTTAACCAATTCCTTATATTTTTTCCCATTGTCTAGAATAAATAGAAAATTAGGGATGACAATATTTTAACTATTAAACACAAAAATAATAATATAATGACATTAAAGGTATAACTTATAATTTCTTTTTATTTCCTTAACATATGAATTTCTAGGATTCAATTTATGTTTACCATGATATATTTCCTAACATTTACTATTATGGGAATTTTTTATTTTTACATAAATAATGTTTTATAATTAGATTATAAATTTACCAATGAATATCTACCGGAAGTGTCAAACTAGGTGTTTTTCAAGGCCCATTATCATGTATCGGGTCTTAGTTGATTCTATCTCAACATGGTGTTTCTGGGTTTTACCCCTACACGTATCTTTTCAATAGCCACACCAACTTGTAGTATCCAGAAAGGGATTTATTTTCTAGATTAATGAATTAACCTATTATTTACCTAAATTTAGGGATTTTTTCTTATACTTTTTTTATTGTTATGTTTTTCACTAGTGTTTTCAAATCCTAATATCAAAAATATCAAAAATTTTCATTTGATACCAACTATGACTACATTTATATTTATTAAAAATTAATTGAGGATTCATTAGACAAGATTATAGATAATATAACCTAGAAGTTTTATAGTCCCAATGTATTTGTGAATTAGGTACATTAAATAACAACTGAAAATATGAAATATATCATATTTACTGAAAACATCTATAACAAGATCGTACTTAAAACTGCATTGGATAACATGGGGTCTTACATAATAATGAGGTGAGATATAAATCCATATAGGGTAATATACAAGGAATAACATGAATAAGGTAATACTTGATAGACAACAGGTTAATAAATGGGGAATAAAAGGGGTGCGAATCATAAACATGGACAATGAGGGATTATATAGTATGATAATCAGAAAAAAAACATGGGAAATAAGGTACCAACCTAAAAACTGCATCATAAACATAGGTCATAGATATATTAAAAGTCATAATGATGTAAAAGAGACCCATTATGGATTATGTTCACTCCCTACTCCCTTATATAATGTCTCATGATACTAAAACATTACCCAATGCGTTGGTGTGATATATAATTTTGGGCATTCCCATCACTTTCATTTCATTCTTATGCTTAAGTGTGCCTCATAGTTTATACAACATAGATTCATTCATCATAATATTTTATTAGATGATCCGGGCCATTGGAATACATAAATTTAATTCCAGAAATCATTAAGTATAAGTGAATAAATGTTATCACCCTTGATATAAAATAGGTAAGGGTATTCACTACACAATTGTTTGGCATGGAAAATTGCTGTGAAATTTTGGAAGCATAACGGGGGAATATGAATGTTAATAGGAGGGATTTATGAGAGAGGAAGGGGAATATCATTATTTAGAAATAAAATATACAGTAAAATGGATATGGAAGAACATATACCAAAAATAGGAAATGAATATAAAAGACTTAAGATAAACTCGATACATGAATAAATAGGAAAGTGAGACGATCACTTGAATTGAGAGTGTGCTTCCAAATTCTTGGGAGGAGCTTCTTAAGAGATTTAGGGAAATAATAAAGGACTCTAGATAAGTCATGGTTGATTAAATACATGATATAATGATTTTTATTGAAGATAAATCAATTATTGGGTGAGTTTATATAGGAATAGAGTGGGAAATTCATTATTATATCCTAATCATTGGTTTTGAATTCAATATAAAAAAATAAGAAAAACCACTAACTATCCCATGGTTTTCTTATCAATTTTCTAAATATGCGTGGTTTTAATTATTTTATAAGTCTAAGATCATAAATTATTAAAATAATAGACTTACTAAAATGGAACTGAGTCATGTACTTAAAGAAAGGACTTTAAAGTCATAAAATATATTATTGGTTTTGGAAGATTCATAAAGGAATTATAAAATTAATAAAATAAACATAAAATCATATGATATTAAATGGAGAACATGTAATTTATCTTTTATATTGTATATAGTATTGATTACATAATTTTTGGGTCATTGGGACATCTTAATAGACATCATTTATTTATATTGTATTTGATTTTTACCTGAAAATTTGACTATCTCAGAAAATAATGAAACATTTAAAGATGGATAATTTTAACATGATAATTAAAAAAAATAATATTCACTTAATAAAAATAATTTTCTAAAAATATTAATTTTCACTTTTATAATAGAATGAGCATTTATTGATAAATGTTTGGTTTTTTTGAGAATAACTATTTTGAAACCCATATAAAAAATCATTTGACTTCATAAAAGTTATCTGATAATTTATATTTAATCAAAGTTATTTCAAAATAATATTCTATTAAAATAATAATTATTTAAAAAATCCATGAATTCATCAAAAAATATCTTAATTTAAATTGAATATTAAAAATACAATTTGTGTTTTATTGTATAATAATAAAAATAATTTATAAAGTAACAATAATAAGATTAAAATATATTAATTATTATATATAATATATATATTTGTATAAATAATATATTTTTAGATATCCTTTTAATACACTAAAAAACTCCATCAAGGTAAGGTCCATGATTTTGAGATTTGATTGGGGTGGTTGGTGTATATGGTTTAGGTTCTGATATTGATGGGAATAAACATATCATGTAAATGGTTTCAATCATGCTAAAGTTGTTGGATCTCATCTTGGGATTGATGAAGAGAAAATACTAGTGATTTTATCTCACTTGGAAGATCTAATAAATGGGATTCATTAACTTTGATCCTATTTATTGAGCCCATTATTTCAATTAACTATGTCATTTGGATTTCTAAAACCCTATATTTATAATAATAACGTGATCACTGTTTAATGGATATATGATCAATAGTTCTTATGCTTAACAGTCATTTATATATTAAAGGATATAATAACACAAAATAAGTGAATGTGTTTTCTATAACCATATTTCATAATAATTCATTTAATTAAATCATATGGGGAATTTTATTTATAAATGTTCGGGACATTATAGTGCATATTCCTGTGGTGAAGGAATAAAAGGAGTGGGAGGAGTTGAGGAATCACATACCTAGAATATTCAATAAAAAAACATAATGATCACTACCTAAAACAAGGGAAAAATGAATTTAAATGGTAGTAGGTCCCTTGGACATACTTGCAACTAGAAGGAAAGAAAAGTGGGATTTCTCCTTGAAACACGAGGTGGGGGGATTTCATTTACACCATTAGAAGGAAGTAGACTAGTTAGTGAGACCAATAGTCTAATTGGTGTCTATAGGTTGTAGACACCCTCTATTAAAACTAGAATGAGCTACCTCCAATGCTCATATTATTCATTGTACTCCCTGAAGATTCTAAAAAACAATAAAAAAATTTCTTTAGAAACACTCAAACCCTTAGAATGACTTTCCAATTCTTGGTCCAAAATTCTACCTAACCAGTAATTCAATATTAAAATTTTTCAGAAATTTCAAATGCCTATACAGATAAATGGCAATACAAAATTCCCACCATAACACTTGTAATTTCAAATATGTCTCGATGTTCATCCAATTATATAACTCGACCTTCCTAGGCCATTAATTCCTCACCAGTTAATTATATCCCAACATGAAATTTCAAATATTATTCTATGTAATGACTATAAAATTATGGTCATAATGACCCCAAACCGTTATGTAACTATCTTAACCAATACTTAAGAACTGGGATGATGCTTTCTTAATCCATTATATCTCGATACATGATCATATAATCATCTAATTCATCAAATGGTGTATAATGATCCCCACCATATGTGTTATATCCAAAGTTCCAATCCAAATCCTTTAGCACTTTCAACATTTTATTATTCCATAAGAACTCCATACCAATGTTCTAGTGACACTCCCTATATTGTTATCAACTTACTACACCTAAAAACAAATGAAAATGTTATTATTGACAAACTGTAGTTTTAGTTAACTGAGTTTCATTATTTTGATTAATTGATAATATCTCTTATATTATTCTATAATTTCTATAAGAATATTGTTTAAATATAAAATTAGAATTAAGGTTTATCTTTAGTTAATTAAATATAACTCTAGTATCCATTTACTTATAATATTCATTATAAGTTTGGAAATTTTAATTAAATGTCTTTAGAGATTAAAATAATTAATTTTTCTCTATAATGGTTTATTAATAGAGAATATCTTATTACTTGTGTTTAATTTAATTTCTATTTAAATTTTATTCATTTATTTTTATTATTTTTCTAATTATTTATAATTATTTTTTGAAATATAATAACATTTAATTTTGAAAATATTTTATCTCGCATTATATATTCTATGTATCCCGGATTTTACCATTTAATGTGCTTCCCTTTATCGTTATATAATTCTTACAATCTTTCCTTTACCCCAATACATAAGTAATTAAAATATTTTGCTAGACTTATGAATGTATAGTATACCCTTACAAAACTATGAAATACCCTTATATAGGTAGTTTATTCCTATTTTTAGATTTACATAATGTTTTCATTTACTTTACATACCTTATGTTTAACTAATGTGAATATTATATTATACAACTAGTTTTACTTAGGTGATATAGAGATAAATCAAATGATATTTTTGGGAGAATTTTATTTTTGATGTTTTATGAGGTATTGTTAAGAGGGGAGAAATTATAAGGGGAGGAATGAAGAAAGATATATTTCAAACCCCCTATGTTTTTTAAATCATCCCGTAATTTGGGCGATTTGGAAGAAAAATATGGGGGAGGGTTATTTATATTTTAAAATTCCAATTTTATCCCTATTTTCTATATGTATCTTAAAATAATTTATTTTCTTTTATTAAAAAAATATTCTCCAAAATATATAGAGACAAATCAAAATCATTTCATTTATTTTACTAAGTTATTGATCTAAACTCAAGGAGAGAAATTACAACTATTTCATTTTATTTATTCTATAGACTATCAAATCATTTCGTTTCTTTTAATAAAATATCACTAAACCCAATGTTAGTATTTAACCTAAAATAATAGTAATGGTGCCCTTATTTAAAATATATGGTACCCTTAAATACTATTAATACCTTTATATTTTATATAGAAAATTTTTTCTTACCCTTACGTAAGTGATCTTTAACTTTACACATCATATATAAAGTCACGTGTACCCTTACATGAAGGGGAATTTCTCTTACACATGTGTTTTTATCACTTTAAATAACTAATTAAATTATAGTCTTACCTTTTCATATTTTTTGGAATGTTTAGGTTACCTCTAACAAGTATTCCAGTTACCTTTACACAAATAATTAAAACCATTCTTTACTTTTTAAAATGGTTTAGAAATACTATATTACCCTAACACAAATAACAATTTAGCTATATGAATTCTAATTGTATTTTTATTACCAATATGCATGAATTTTACTTAGCATTACATAGAATATATAAAATACTATTTACCTATATGTGGTATAATAAAGTAATTTTATGCATGGATACCCTTATAAGAGTTATAAATTTTTTGTTTTACCTTTATAAGAAGTTATATATATTTCCTTTACGATACATGGGATTTATACGTAAGTTGGAACTGATCAATCAAACGATACCACTCTTCTTTCATTCATATGAGTTTGATAATTCAATGGTAATATATTTCCATTTTAGATATAACTATTTATTTTAAAAATATGACGATGATTTTGGAAACACCTTCCCAAAAATGATTCATGGGATTTCCTTCAAAGAATCACAACTATTAGTGTTTACTATATAAAATCTAATTTGAGTAATGTGACGAAAATTAAAAAAACATTATTACTAAATCTATAAATTATTTAGACACAACAAGACCACTCTACATATTTTATGAATTTTTAATGGATCTTACAACCTTCCATTATTCTTTATCAAATCATAATGGTATGGCTCTCAATGGTCTACTCAATCTTTTTCATTGAACCCTTCTAATATTTTATTAGTTTTTTTATTTTGAATATATTTCTATATTTCAAAAAATTTCACATATGTTATACAACCTAAAATATAATGTTTCTAGTTATTCATACATTTTCAAAGATTTGGAACACATAAGATTTGTTTAGTTTATGATTTATCCTTTTTAATAATTCTGATAGATTATGGATTCACCTATAAAATATTTTTCCTTCATTATCTAGATAATGGTATGTAAGGTATGGCCTACCATGTAACAGGATAGGTTAAAGTATAAACTTATAAATGACCCATTATTTTATCTATTTTAGTTGGTAATAATCCTCTCACTTAGTTAGAGGGCATTGAAGATTGGATTAGTATCTAAGTGTTATGAACCCTATAAAAATTCCATTGTTCTTATTATTTATTCTTATTCCACAACCTAACTATTTTCAACAACATAATAACATTAAATTATTGTTGATAATACATTCATAAATTTATAATTGAGTTTAAAATTTTAAAAGGACTTTTCGATCCCCTTTAGTTCATATTTCCATCGATTTCGTGATCCAAGAATTGGTATCATAATAGGTTCCTTAAATGAATAGTTTTTTCTCTATATTATTCTAATTCTAATATTTTTAATTTATATATAACTATAATAAAACTAATATTATATGGAAATATCATTCTGATTTAAAATTTAATAATAGGGAATTAAGTTAATACATCCTCTTTAACTGCATCATTTAAATTAAAATGACTATTAATAAAAGAAATATTATAGAGTTTAATTTTTAAATAATATTGGACAATAATGTTGGACTATTATGACTAAACCATATATATATCCTGATGTATATTTGGATAAAAAATGGAAATTATGAATCCTTGTATGTTTTAAATTATAAAATCATGCATTTACTTTATTTTGATATAGGTACAAACATTTAATTTAATATTTCAGAATGAAAGACTAGTTATGAAATTTTAAGGACTACAAATTCCCCTTATCATGCCACACAAATGTTGCAGTTAACCAAATTAAGAATATCTTTTATAGAATTTTAGTAATTCCGAATTTATGTTCATGAGAATTTCAGTGAGATGTAAAAACAATTTACCAATTTTTTTAATGAAATATTTTCTATAGCAGTTATTACAAATAATGAAGTGCTTATTGAGAGCATTCATCTATCATTAACTAAGTAGTATAACTCAAATAAGGTTTCAATAAATGAAATAAAGTATTCCACTCAATGTAAAAACGATTAAATGGTTGGATCCCTTTTTTAATATTAGTGAGAATTAAATACCAATGATGGTGATGTTGTTAAAATAAATAAGGGAGTAATATTTGAATATTTAAAATTTATATCTTTCGACTCTTCTCATGAAATTGAATGATCCTATAATTGTAAAAAGGTAATTATTTGAATCAAAATTAGAAATTTTTTAATGAACTTATGAATAAGGAACAATTTTCAAATGATTTAAGATCATAAATGTAAAAAAATAATTTTAAAAATAGTAGTTAAAGGTAAATCCACAACTATTTATAATTAATGTAGGAAAATTGACTATATAGAATTTGATTATCCAAAACTACATATGGAACTTAAAAACAAGGAATATAATATGGAGATAATGAATTCTTATCTTGATATTTTGATTGTACCATGGTGTTAGGATATAGCATTGAGAAATAAAATAGTGATAAGAAAACAAATAACATTTATTTTATGGAAACACATGATGAAGTACTTGAATGTCTATTTTTCTCCCCATTAAATCCTACCAATGTTACTCAAAATTTTTATTATAAAATATATTGTGTATCTCATTCACATTCTGGTGATGAAAAGAAATCTAAAAGATTTTTTATAAATAATTAAGTGCGAAGAATGAAATACTACAAGAGTGTGCCTTAAAATCTATTATTTTTCTTAAAGAAATTAATTATAAATATTTTAATTTTTAAAAGTAAAATAAAATTTGGGTTAAATATAATATAATGATAAAAATTATATTAAATTTTTTAATTTTAAAGTGCTAGGTAATCATAAAAATGAAAATGAGAAATTAATAAATGAGAAATAAATAAGTAAATAATTTGTGTCTAAAAATAAATAAAAAGAAGAAAAAAGAATAAAAATAATTTTATAAGGCATGTATAATGATAAAAATTAATATAATAAGCTAAAGGAGGAGAATTATAAATCAAGAAATCCATCTTCCTTGACTAATGACAAAATCTGGAGAGATTTTGAAAATTAGAAAAAAGAAAATAAAATGATTACAAAGAATGTTGTTTATTTGGAATAAAATAAATCATCTTTTGTGAAATGGAATATAAATTTTGATAAATTGATGTTCATTAATAATATAAATAATGACAAATATGGATTCAGTTATAATAAGAAGATTCCTAAAAGGTTTACTAATGTACATTTTAAGATTACTAATGGAAAATGATAATTTTTTTCTGTTTTATGTGTAGAACATTTGGAAACTACACTTTATATTTCTATTTAAATAATGTTAAATCATTAAGAAAAAAATGTATTTATCAAAGAAACTGATTTTAATATTAATAGGACTAATAATTATACACTATGTGTGGTGAAAGAATAAAATTCAAATCCAATAGGTCTGATGCTAGTTCACATACCAAGCTAAGTGATTTATATTTTTTCCAATATGCATTTTATATCTTCATAATAAAATATGTAATGTTGGAATTCATTAAAATATATATTTTACATATGTCGAGGGTGAATTATATTAATTTTTGTATTATGGTTTACTAAAATTTTCTAAAATATTTATTTTTTAAATCATTTGAAAATTATGTTCATCTTATTGAATATTTTTTTGGAATGCATTACTTTATTTAGAGAATATATTCTCTAAATGTTTTGATTATTAAATTTCTTCAATTAAGTGGGATTTTCCCTCTATTCTTTATTATGTATAACGTACTGAAAAATATGTTTACAATACATGTGCTTATTCACTCCTTAATTTTTTTTGAATTTCTTCCTTAAATCTAGAATGTTGTGAGAGTTTTGATTATATATATTTTATCCTATATTATTATTTAAATATGTTGTATACTTTGTTTTCTGTATGAATGTTCATGTCTTGCAATTTATAATTTCCAGTTCTAAATTTGATTTTTTCTTGAGAATTTATACATATAAAATACATAGTGAATAATAATCATTGTTATTTTGCAATTAATAGTGTTTAGAAGAGGATGTTAATTTCAGTAACGTGGATTAATTTTTGAAAAATGATATTGGTTCTTTTGGAAAAATTTTAAAAAGGGAAGAATATGTTTTTGATAATGTTTTAGAGTTCTATTTCTCTAATTTACTAAATTGAGAAGATTTTTAGTTTTCATCAACTAGTGTTTTAGAAAATTGAGTTTTATTATTTTGATAAATGTATAACCAAAATTATTTTATTTTCAAGTTATATTGTAATATTATTTACATATTAATTGGGAATTAATATTTAAAACTTATTTTAAAATCATAATTATAACATCTATTTACTTATTTCGTCATTATATATCTGATATGTTAGTAAAATCACATTTGAGATTAAATTGATTAATTTTTTTAATTTTTTTATGCATAGTTTATTGATGGAGGAAATCTTATTACATGTGTTGAATTTAATTATTATTTAATTTTTCTTCATATATTTATATTATTTTTATCATTCACTATTTTTTTGTTTGAAAATTATGAACATTTAACTTTCTAAACATTCTATAAACCCTTATATATTTTTTTGTATCCTTATTTATTCCCTTACATGAGATTTCCTTTTGCCTTACGTAATCTTTAAAAATTAACCTTTAACATTACATAACTTCACATACCTTTAAATACGTACTTATAATATTATTTTACCCATATGAATTTTCAACGTACCCTTATAAAACTATGAAGTTCCCTTACCTACTTATTTTATTCCTCTTTTAATCTGTATGTAATGTTATAGTGACCCTGATATGTATTTTTTCCCGTACATGAGTATTATATTTTAGTCATTATCCTTAAATAAAACATAAGTTACCATCACATCACATGTATTATCCATGTACATAACTGTAATACCTTTACATAAACCGTGGAATGTTATAATTACCCACACATATGTGTTTTTGTACCTTTACACACCTTATATAAACTTATGTGTTCCCTTACATGAATGTGAATTACCCTTACACATGTGCTTTTGTTACATTACATAACCAATATAATTTCAGTCTTACATTCACGTATTGTATTTAAATTTAGGTTACCTTTATACATCATGGTATTTACCCTTATATAGATAGTCAAAAATGTTTTTTACCTTTAAACATTACTTATAAATAAATTATTGACCTTATGAATACTTATGTTTAACTTTAAACATGTTAATTGTATTTGTGTTAACTTTATTCATGAAATATTGTTTCCATTAAATAGAAAATACAAAATTATAATTACCCTTATATAGTATTATAAACTACCTTTACACATGGATACTCTTATTTTATCTGTAAAATTTCCAATTTAATTTTAGGTGTTGTTGTAGATATATATATATATGCTTTATCAATATTGGAATTTTTATAGAAGAATGATATATTCACTCAAATGATATCTATCCCATTATCATCGACTGATCGTGATAATAAATCAATAATAAATTTCTATTTTTATTTTTTAATATTATTTTTTCAATATACGAGTAAGATTTTTTGAAATATCTGAATAGATAATATTTACAGGTTTTCCTTTAAATAATAAAATCCATTATGGTTCATTCTATAAAATCCATGATAAAAAGTCAAATAAATATTGAGTAATATAAATTGATAATGCATTAAATATTTGGGACAAAACAAGACCAATTTATTGATTTTATAGTCCTTTAATTGTAAGAACCCATATCTTCGTTTCTGGTATGTTTTTTGTTTTCTGGTCATTTTTGAGAAAAAGGGGAAAATCTCGAAATATTCAAAATACACACCGTGTACTTTATAAGTAAAATCCGTGTACTTTGATGCAGTGCCAGGCCATGTGCTGGCCGTGCCTTGGCCACACACATGGTGTGTAGTGGTGATGTAGAGGCCTCTTAAAGTGGAGTACGGAAAGGCCATGTATAAGACATATACCCCACAAGTACACGCCATGTAGCTTCTATTTTTCATTAAATGGATTGGGGTCGCGCCTAATCGACAGAAGCATCTTCTTCTCCAGGTTCTTTGACTGAGAGTGCCTATAAGGCCACAAACACTCTCCAAGTCCCTGAGCCTTCGTCTGTTCTCCAAATCAACAATCGTCGATTGCGTTGGAACCGCAGCGGTAATATATTCATTCTCCTAGATCTTTTTTTTCAATTACACCTCTTTCTCAAGTTATCGTGGGTTGAATGTTTCATGCGTTTTGGTAGATATACGCCGTTCTAAGGAGAATCAAGCCTTGTGGTCAATGTATATTGATCTCCTAGCATCAAGTTAGGTGGTTTGTTCCTTACCTTTCGAAGTCCTTGAGTTTTATGTGAAAATTCCACCAATACTAATGAATGGGGTATTGCGTGTTTACCTTTTTTCCCCTTTTGTTTTCCTTCTTTGCTTGTTTGCTTGTGTAGAGGTAACTTGATCATGTTTAGGATAATTTCTATGCATGTATGTTTTGTCCATGCCTTGTTCTTGTTATAACCTTTGGGTTTTGTTAGCCTTTGGCTGTTAATACCTGTTTTCCATGCCTTGTGACCGTAGGATGGAATGATATTTCTGGACATGCTTGTTATGCTGTAGACTGGTTAGCCAAGTAGCTCTGTAGGTGTACTTTGGCCTTATAGCATTATTATGCACCGACTGGCACGAGACCATGAGAACCTGGTGCAATAGACTATAGGTGATAGACCAAGTGCGCTTCCCAGAGAGTCTTTGATATTATAGACTACAGGAGGGTAGACCGAGTGAGCTTCCTCAGAGAGTCTTAGACATTATAGACTACAGGGGATAGATCAAGTGTGCTTCCTAGAGAGTCTTGGATATTGTAGACTATAGGAGGGTAGACCGAGTGATCTTCCTCAGAGAGTCTTTACATTGTTTGAATTTCTTTAAAACCTTTCCGGGCTAGAGAAGGAATTTACTGAGTGATCTTCCTTAGAGTGTCTATGATAGACCTGAGACTATAAGAGGAATTAACCGAGCGAGATTCCTTAGAGAGTTTTTAGACCTTGAGGATATAAGAGGGTTAGACCGTGTGATCTTCTCAGAGAGTCCTTGACTACCCAAGACTATAAGGAGAACTGACCAAGTGAGCTTCCCCAAAGAGTCATGTAATTTTCATATGACCAAACCAGAGGGGTTAGGCTGAGTGCACTGCCCAGAGGGTTGTTGGTACTTCTTGGATAAGACCAGAGGGGTTGGCTGTGAGTACTTCCTAGAGGTGTTCCTGTTGTGGTTATCTGTTTGCTTCACAACTATTTGTTGTTTTGTTGATTGATTACTGTTACATATCATCCTGTTACTGCTTACTATTTATTTCCTACTTTTTACTATTACTATTTACTACTTACTGTACTATTACCGGCCATATGCTCACTGACTGTTAGGCACAGATCTTCGGGTGGTTGCCTACTGAGAATTTAGTCTCACACCCTGTTTGGGCCATGATTTTGGGTGCAAGAATACTATCTTGTTGGAGGTATAGACAAGGGAAAGTACCCTTCGACTTTAGGTACTTTATTTCTTTGGAGCAGGAGAGCATGGGACCAAGCTTAGGCTTGCGATGCTAAAGAGTTGTTTATCTTTATTTTGCACCAATTTTGGTACTATTTGTATTTTCCAGCATTGTGACCTGTTTTGATTTTTTCCTAGATATGTATCGTGCATCATTATATATATATATCTGCTCCAGTGGTTTATTGATTTTGTCTTCTGCTGTTTACTTGTGAATTTTTGTTGTATATTTACTGCTTCTGCTATTTTTCTTCTTTGTTTACCTCTACTGTGTACTCTTCCAATGAAGGCATAGTTTTCCCACTATCACACCCAAGGCCCTCACTGCTACTCGGTAGCCTCTGGCGTTTGGGGAAATTCTTTTGAGGCCATGTGACCAACCTGGTACGGGGCACCTCTGGGTGGCTTTCAGAACTGGTACATTACAAAGTCGTATCAGAGGAATTACTTTCTCTTGATTTACAGTTTAGAGCCTTTAGCTAGTGATAAGATGGATTAGGTACATGGTAATAAGATTTACATGGGATTAGCTAACACGTGTATAGGGGAAAAACCAATCTACCTCGTTTATTGCAGTTTTCTGGTATTGAGATTTTACAGTTGATATGATTTCACCTAGAGTGATTCCCATTCTTTGTATTGTTACGATTGTTTCTATTGCGGTTTTATTTCTATCGCAACCTGATGATATGAGGGTATTCCATCTCATGCATCATATAGGCACTTGTTAGAAATCACATGCCATGAATTCTTGTCATGCCATCTAGGGTGCATTAGCGATTGCATGTTGTTTTGATAGACATTGTGTAGATTATACATGATGTTGTGGTAGATGATTTGATAGAATCCCTGCAATTTGATAGAGGAATATTTTGTATTGTACCTTGCTTAAATGAACGCCAAATTTTGGTTCTTGAGGTGTTATGGGCCCTCATGAATCGGAAATTCATGGATCATTGACTATTTACCCTTGTATTTGATATGTAGGAGATGTCAAGCTTTGATTCTTGGGGATTATGGGCCCTCATAGATCAGAATTTGGCACCTCCATGATTGTTTCTCAGTGTTTTCCGGGCTTTGGTGCAGTTTTTGAGCTACTTCACAGGAAAACCCCAAAAACATGACGTGTACTTGACTACACGTCGTGTAGTTTTAGACCGTGTCACGGACTGTGTGAGCAGAGACACAGGGTGGTGAAAAAGTTTTCAGGAGCACGTCCTGTATAGTAGTTACACGCCGTGTATATAGCATCCCGCCATTTTATAACATAAACTTTCATTACATTACACAAAACTGAGGATCGTTAAGGTTTAGTGTCTTGGAAACAAGGATTATAATACATAAAAAAAACATAAAAACATTCTTCTTAAACACTTGAAAGGCTTCTCCTTTAGTTCATCCTATGTTCATTATGCATCTCATAACCTGGGGACATACATCAAAAGAAAGGGTGAGCAGAAGGCCCAGTAAGGGAAACAAGAGGTACATTTTACATGTGAACTTGAGATACTTCAATAAGGACATGAAAAGAACTTTAAGGCATGAGAAAGAAATCATGAGGCATTTCATAATAAAAATAACATTTTCCATAACTTGAAGATGTGGCTACATCATTTAACATAGACAATCATGAACATATCACCAAGGTCCATCCCCAAGGTGTCATTTGAAAATTACCAAGGTTATTCACCAAGGTATCATGAAAATTGTAATCTCTAGTGGTTACATCATTACCCAATGAATTGGAGCGATATCAGGGCGCACCCTTAAATTTGCCTTTATTAACATGTGAGCCACATATATCATCATCAAACATTTCATAAATAACCCACATAGCATAAAATAAATGGGTTTCATTTCATAATCATAACGTTTTAAAAACTGCTTTAAAGACATGATCTTTACGTCACTTTAAACCCACGGAAGGGAAGAGCGGGTTTCATGTATGAAATTCCCAGAATTTGAAACAAAACATTTTGATATATATGTGAATAACCTTGTAGAAATAAGAGCTTTGAGTATTCACCTTATAACATAAAAATTTTTTGAGAAAGGAGAGAGGCATTTTGAGGGGAAAATTCTGCAGCATAACGGCTAAGTTTCGGGGTTTTAGAAAACATTGAAATGAGAGGGGACATGGGTCACCCACTCATAAATGATCCATAAAACAGTAGGGTGAAAGAATA
Organism: Viscum album; assembly: GCA_963277665.1. Lineage (NCBI taxonomy): Eukaryota > Viridiplantae > Streptophyta > Magnoliopsida > Santalales > Viscaceae > Viscum > Viscum album. The sequence goes on from OY728125.1 coordinate 1,946,540,751, forward strand.
AGAAGGACATATGGACATGGTAATGAAATTTTAGGGACATACCATTTGAAATGAAAAACATGGAAGGAAAAAGATTAGATTTCTCTTATGAAAATTCGGCAGCCTTACGGCGTCACTTAACTTCAAAAGAAAATGATTTGACAAGATCAAATAGGGTCCCTCATCATGTGATAATAAGAGATCAGTATGATAGATATAGAGATCATACCCCAACATAATAAAAAGGAACTTGAAATACTTGACATGAAAATCGAACTTGAAAAATGAGAAGGGTGAAAGAATCCCTTAACAATTCGGCAGCCTAACGGCGTCACTTAAACTTTCATAAAATGAAATGATGAGAGTAAGAGGGGATCTCTCATCATATAAACATGAAAGGGCAGTAAGAGGAATATAAAGAACATCCTCTCACATAAAAACATGGAGCAATATAGGAATGACATAAAAGAGATTACATGAAAAGAAAGAGAGGGGTCGGATCCCTTACCTTAAAACCTGACTCTTGAAACTCAAAGGATTGGACCTTGAGGGCTTGGGGGCACCTTGGGAGGACTCCTTGGAAGGTAAGAAGACCAGAACTTCGTTGGGGGAGAGTTGGGAGTGAAAACTAAAGGAGGAAAGGGTGGGTATTTATAGGGAAAGTGAGGGGACAAAGCATTAATGGCCAAGGGGCACCTCACTAGTGGTTTTGGCAAAACCATGGGCTTGCCCATGGTATTTGCCCATGGTATTGGCCACTTGGGACACCTCACACCTTATCTTACTATTCATAATTCGACCATATTGAATATATACTTAATACATCATTTAATGATGTCATTAAAAACCCGTAACTTAAAAACTATACTTTCACTATTCACCGAAAATTCAACTTTCTCAGAATAATCCCAAAATTTCACCTTAACCAAATATCAATGCTCTGATTTCAAAAATGAAATCCATTTTATAAAAATAATTTTCTAAATATTTTTAATTTAATTTTTAAATAAAAACACTATTCATCGAAAATTCATTTTTTCCAGAAAAAACCCCAAAAATTACCATAACATAATATCGATGCTCTGAGTTCAAAAATGAAATCCGTTTTATAAAAATAATTATCTAAATATTTTTAATTAAATTTTTAATTAAAAAACACTATTCACCCGAAAAAACTAATACTTGAATAATAATTTATGAAACCGTTATTTAACCATTTTATTGAATCACATTACATAATCAAGGTGCCTAGATTATTTTAAAACTTTATTTAAGTAAGATTACTAATCCATTTGGTCATATTACTAATCCTAATCATAAAATCACTATTCATAATTTACTATTCATCAAAAATCATGTTGATCTTATTAGACTCTAAATTTCGTACTGAACATAATTGTAGAAGACCATTTTTTGAGAATCATTACACATTTTAAATTATTTAAGGTTTACACAAACATTTTTTTTTAAATATCCTTTTGAAAATTCATCAAAAATATGCATACTATTTTTATCCAGTCATTTGAAAATTCATAAACTTCATCATAAGAAGAAATCCCAATTTTTATTTAAAACAAGGATTACACAAGGAAACTACGGTCTCGTCACATAGCCCCTTATAATACCAGCATAGGACCTAAGAGTAAGGTGTGCTAGGGTGATAGAATCTTGGGGCGGCTCGGTCAACATTGCCCGAGTAGTAATTTCTATCAGTTTGAACTTCTCGCGAAGGCGATTCCGTTCTATCTTCACATGATGAAGTTCGGCTTGGGTTTGGTCCAGAGCAAAGGCCAATGGTGCTACCTCCTTCCCAATCTCTGTTAGATGGGCTTCGATCGGTCCAAGACTACTAGGTGAGGCCATCGAATCTTCTTTCTATAATAATTAACCAAGATTACTTATATTTAGAGGCAATAATCAAAACATTTTGTTCACAGCGGTCATGTTGACCGATGGTTATATAATAGTCAAAACCCTCTGATCTCATTTTAATTATAATCATGTTTATCAAATAAAACATTTTTGTTGAGTATAACAATAACACATAAAATTAGGAAACAAAATTTATTTAAAAATTTTGGGTCGTTACAATCTTCCCCCCTTAAGAAATTGCGTCCTCGAAATTTTAAAATTGGGTTTTGAAATTTCATTGAAAGTCCCACATCGGAAAAGGAGTTAGTAAAACTATTACTTTAAAATAAAGAAAGGGAAGTACAATGGTCACCCGAGTTAACCCACATTAGGGTTCCATGTAGGAAAACATGGACATGGAGGAAAAACAAAGGGTCAAGTTCTGAGGGAGAGTGATAGAGAACATGATTAGGAGAAAGTTAACCATGAGAAAATCCCAAACTTATGATGTGTGTAAACGGTCTTTGATTACCTAGTAGGAAACGTAAACCAACAACATTTTTGTTTTACGTTTCTTTTCATAATTTTGAGGATTTCATTTACTACATAGAACAAAAACATAAGAAAATATACCTACCTTCAAGTATAGTTTCACCTTTTAATAAGTTTCTACCAAATCTAATCTTTTCTCCCAAACGATGAGCATTCAAAACTACTTGGTCTCATCAAAACACAAGAATCATCTTATAGAGAATCATATAATCCACAAAAGATTAACTATCTATTTCTTCTATCTTTAAAAATTATCCCAAAAACAGAAAGGTTAAGGTAAAACAACTCTTCAAAAAGAAATAATCCCATAGGAATGGAAACTACTTTTAAATCATCAAAGTTCCATGGTACTACCCAAAGTTCATCATAGACCATTGCATAAATAACGGTCCTTAAAATTCCTCAAAACAAACCAAACTAAGATTGAAACCCAAATACAATAAGGATTTGATAACATAGTCTTCCAAAACAACTTCATTGTTCATCTCCAGACAACATCAACCACTCCTAACATCTTATAACAAAAGTAGCTAACCTAAACATATTTTACCCAAGATAGGTTAATCATTCCCTTAATTAACCTAAATTACTCTAAGTCCACCTTAAATTCATTGATTCTTAAAAATATAAGTCAACCTTACTCCTCAATGAAAATACCGTAGTAATCTATCATACATGGTCCTCAAAATAGTGAACGTCTTCCAAAATAATAATCATCTTTTAATCCCCTAATCATCTCTGTCGTATTAATACGGCAATCATAGCATTTACTATCACATTGGTTTTTGGGACATGTTCTTCCATTTCCTACCATTAACTAAGAAAAGAAACTATAATTAGTGGCTTATTTACTTAGCTAATAATCATGAAAATGAAACTTTAAGCATAAAAGGATAAACATGTAGAATAAAAGTATATCCTAAATTGTGATCCCCTAGGTTCCAATCTAGGTTATCCATGATCATATATTCTTATGTGAACCATTATTTTATTTTATCTTTGTTCCTTTAACAATGGTTCATACTAAGCTTATGAATTTACCAAAGCATATCCCCCGGGAGTGTCGTAACCAAGAGTGCAGCAAGGCCCGTTGTCGTGTACCAGTTCCCGTTCGAGTCTAGCTCAAAGCGGTGTTTTCGGGTTTTACCCCTATGTACATCTGTGCCAGAGCCACCTCTACCTGCTCGTATCCAGACAGGGATGTATTTGCTTGGAAACCCCTTACTCAATACTCACCAAAATACCAGGAAGATTTCCTATATTTAAACTTTTCCATAGGGTTATTCCTAGAGTTTTCATATCCTAATTTCCACAAATAACTAAACCATCCTTTGATACCAACTATAGCATCCCGCCATTTTATAACATAAACTTTCATTACATTACACAAAACTGAGGATCGTTAAGGTTTAGTGTCTTGGAAACAAGGATTATAATACATAAAAAAAACATAAAAACATTCTTCTTAAACACTTGAAAGGCTTCTCCTTTAGTTCATCCTATGTTCATTATGCATCTCATAACCTGGGGACATACATCAAAAGAAAGGGTGAGCAGAAGGCCCAGTAAGGGAAACAAGAGGTACATTTTACATGTGAACTTGAGATACTTCAATAAGGACATGAAAAGAACTTTAAGGCATGAGAAAGAAATCATGAGGCATTTCATAATAAAAATAACATTTTTCATAACTTGAAGATGTGGCTACATCATTTAACATAGACAATCATGAACATATCACCAAGGTCCATCCCCAAGGTGTCATTTGAAAATTACCAAGGTTATTCACCAAGGTATCATGAAAATTGTAATCTCTAGTGGTTACATCATTACCCAATGCATTGGAGCGCTATCAGGGCGCACCCTTAAATTTGCCTTTATTAACATGTGAGCCACATATATCATCATCAAACATTTCATAAATAACCCACATAGCATAAAATAAATGGGTTTCATTTCATAATCATAACGTTTTAAAAACTGCTTTAAAGACATGATCTTTACGTCACTTTAAACCCACGGAAGGGAAGAGCGGGTTTCATGTATGAAATTCCCAGAATTTGAAACAAAACATTTTGATATATATGTGAATACCCTTGTAGAAATAAGAGCTTTGAGTATCTAACTTATAACATAAAAAAATTTTGAGAAAGGAGAGAGGCATTTTGAGGGGAAAATTCTGCAGCATAACGGCTAAGTTTCGGGGTTTTAGAAAACATTGAAATGAGAGGGGACATGGGTCACCCACTCATAAATGATCCATAAAACAGTAGGGTGAAAGAATAAGAAGGACATATGGACATGGTAATGAAATTTTAGGGACATACCATTTGAAATGAAAAACATGGAAGGAAAAAGATTAGATTTCTCTTATGAAAATTCGGCAGCCTTACGGCGTCACTTAACTTCAAAAGAAAATGATTTGACAAGATAAAATAGGGTCCCTCATCATGTGATCATAAGAGATCAGTATGATAGATAAGGAGATCATACCCCAACATAATAAAAAGGAACTTGAAATACTTGACATGAAAATCGAACTTGAAAAATGAGAAGGGTGAAAGAATCCCTTAACAATTCGGCAGCCTAACGGCGTCACTTAAACTTTCATAAAACGAAATGATGAGAGTAAGAGGGGATCTCTCATCATATAAACATGAAAGGGCAGTAAGAGGAATATAAAGAACATCCTCTCACATAAAAACATGGAGCAATATAGGAATGACATAAAAGAGATTACATGAAAAGAAAGAGAGGGGTCGGATCCCTTACCTTAAAACGTGACTCTTGAAACTCAAAGGATTGGACCTTGAGGGCTTGGGGGCACCTTGGGAGGACTCCTTGTATGGTAAGAAGACCAGAACTTCGTTGGGGGAGAGTTGGGAGTGAAAACTAAAGGAGGAAAGGGTGGGTATTTATAGGGAAAGTGAGGGGACAAAGCATTAATGGCCAAGGGACACCTCACTAGTGGTTTTGGCAAAACCATGGGCTTGCCCATGGTATTTGCCCATGGTATTGGCCACTTGGGACACCTCACACCTTATCTTACTATTCATAATTCGACCATATTGAATATATACTTAATACATCATTTAATGATGTCATTAAAAACCCGTAACTTAAAAACTATACTTTCACTATTCACCGAAAATTCAACTTTCTCAGAATAATCCCAAAATTTCACCTTAACCAAATATCAATGCTCTGATTTCAAAAATGAAATCCATTTTATAAAAATAATTTTCTAAATATTTTTAATTTAATTTTTAAATAAAAACACTATTCATCGAAAATTCATTTTTTCCAGAAAAAACCCCAAAAATTACCATAACATAATATCGATGCTCTGAGTTCAAAAATGAAATCCGTTTTATAAAAATAATTATCTTAATATTTTTAATTAAATTTTTAATTAAAAAACACTATTCACCCGAAAAAACTAATACTTGAATAATAATTTATGAAACCGTTATTTAACCATTTTATTGAATCACATTACTTAATCAAGGTGCCTAGATTATTTTAAAACTTTATTTAAGTAAGATTACTAATCCATTTGGTCATATTACTAATCCTAATCATAAAATCACTATTCATAATTTACTATTCATCAAAAATCATGTTGATCTTATTAGACTCTAAATTTCGTACTGAACATAATTGTAGAAGACCATTTTTTGAGAATCATTACACATTTTAAATTATTTAAGTTTTACACAAACATTTTGTTTAAAATATCCTTTTGAAAATTCATCAAAAATATGCATACTATTTTTATCCAGTCATTTGAAAATTCATAAACTTCATCATAAGAAGAAATCCAAATTTTTATTTAAAACAAGGATTACACAAGGCAACTACGGTCTCGTTACATAGCCCCTTATAATACCAGCATAGGACCTAAGAGTAAGGTGTGCTAGGGTGATAGAATCTTGGGGCGGCTCGGTCAACATTGCCCGAGTAGTAATTTCTATCAGTTTGAACTTCTCGCGAAGGCGATTCCGTTCTATCTTCACATGATGAAGTTCGGCTTGGGTTTGGTCCAGAGCAAAGGCCAATGGTGCTACCTCCTTCCCAATCTCTGTTAGATGGGCTTCGATCGGTCCAAGACTACTAGGTGAGGCCATAGAATCTTCTTTCTATAATAATTAACCAAGATTACTTATATTTAGAGACAATAATCAAAACATTTTGTTCACAGCGGTCATGTTGACCGATGGTTATATAATAGTCAAAACCCAATGATCTCATTTTAATTATAATCATGTTTATCAAATAAAACATTTTTGTTGAGTATAACAATAACACATAAAATTAGGAAACAAAATTTATTTAAAAATTTTGGGTCGTTACAGTGTAGTAGTGAGCTGTGTACTCAGCCGTGTAACTAACAACACGGGTCGGGGGAGCTCGTACAGTACACGACGTGTTGGGTATGAACACGCCATGTAGCCTCGATCTAGATACCTGGTCGTGTCACCAAAAACACGGGATGGTGTTATCTCTCTTATACATGCCATGTTTGTTTGGAACACTCCGTGTAAGGGTCCCTCATGTATGAGACCATGTAACTAACAACACGGGCCACCGAAACCTTGTCTGGTACTTGTCGTGTCCTTAGTGAACACACCGTGTAGTCTAGGATTAAGAGGACTGTGTGGGATAGTTGTGTAAGGAGAATCAGGCAAGGTAATGGAGAACAAGTACATGCCCTATGTGGGGACAACACACCGTGTAGTCTGGGGTGTTACACTACTAGTCGTGGAAGAGGTACACGCCCATGTGTTTAGCTTTAGAGGACACACCGTGTATTTTTATACATGCCATTTAGTCGTGTTTTGTAGAACATATTTTTTCTTTTCTTATGTTTCCATCTTGTACTCTTGTGTTATCTGTCCTTGATAATCCTGACATAAGGTGTGCTTTTGTTCTTTTAGAGCTATGCCACCAAGACGTCCTCTGGTTGTTCATCAGCTGCCAGACGGTGATCAGACACCAAACATGACCGATCAGGAAACCCCTATAGATCCTCCTGCTGTGATATCCTTGGCACCAGTAGTTATACCCATTGCAGGCACCAATGCGTAGTTCAGGGAGGACTTCCTGAGGATGATGCATACCTTTCAGGGAGCACCTCCTCCTGCCCCATCGATGGATGAGTTGACGCGGGTTTTCCAAAAGTAGCATCCTCCAACTTTGTCAGGGGATGGAGGACTCTAGGCTAGAGAGTCATGACTAGAGGCGATGCTGAAAATATTCGAGCACCTGGAGATTCCTCCAGAGAAAAGGGTAAAGCTTGCTACTTATATGCTCTGAGACACCGCCAAGAGGTGGTGGGAGGTGATCTCACAGTCAGGGCACCATCAAAGTATGACTTAGGTTGAGTTCTGATGCATCTTTTATGATTACATTTATCCGGAGACCTCGAGAGATGACCAAACCTGGGAGTTTATGAGTCTCGAGCAGAGTACTCTTTCTGTTATGGAGTAATCGTCTCGTTTTACCGATCTGTAGCGCTTCATGCCTATTCCAGCAGGTGATGAGTTTTTTTTTTCTAGGAAGTTTGAGGATGGTCTCAGGCAGAAGATCCATTCCCATGTGAATTTTTTTAGGTTGAATTCGATATCATCTATCATCAACCAAGGGCTGATCACTGAGTACAATCTGAGAGATTCTAGAGCAGTGAGCCAGGGAGGTTCGACATCCAGAGTCAGTGCTCCTCCCACTGATAGCAGGAAGCGTTGTAGGGAGTCTACTCAAGGGGAGCAGGGTAGAGGAAATGTATCCCCAGGCAGCCAGGTTGTATGCTACCAGTGTGGTAGTAGTGTCCATACTAGGCCTCAGTGTCAGAGAGACCCGACGAAGTGCTAATCTTGCTGCAAGATGGGCCATTTTCAGCGTTTTTGTCTGATCTTCTTGCCTACAACTGGTAGTACGGGTTCTTCTATCACCCCGCGTACAAGAGATGTATCCCTAGTTTCTCACCAGTCTGGGAACTGGAGTTCTTCCGGCCATTCGGGCCGAGGTGGAGGTCATGGTCATGGTGGTCAGTCACCAGGTTATCAGCGACAGCAGAGTAGATCATCTCAGAGTGGACTGCCAGGGGCGCAGGGCCGCGATACATGCCAGACTTTCACCATGGAGCAGATCTCTCAAGAGTAGGATCCCTACCCTTCTACAGTTCGAGGTACGATCTTAGTAGCCTGAGTTTTATCTTCAACTATTTTTGATACTATTGCCTCTCATAGTTTTATCTCTATTGCTGTTGTGGAGAGCCCTGAGCACTGTATCTTTTCGTCTGCCGACATGTTGAATTTTGATACACCGTTGGGAATGAGGAAATCTAGCGTACATCAGTGCATAGAGTTCCCTCTTGAAGTTTTAGGGTGTCACTTATTATGGGACCACTATGTCCTAGAGATTACAAGCTATGATGTCATTCTTGGTATGGATTGGTTAGTTCCCTTCCAGGAAGTCGTATATTGCTATCGCCGCAGGTTGAGTTTTGTATCACCAGAGGGTGGATCTTTTCTTCATAGAGGCGAGTGGGATGTCCAGGTGGTTAGAGTTGGACCAGAGCATCATGGGCTAGGAGGAGTTACCGCCCAGATTTCCAGTTTTTATTTGGATGACTAGGGGACTTTACAGTTAGACTTTCCTACAGTGGTGGATCGTTTCAGGGATGTCTTTCCAGAGGAATTTTTGGGTTTGCCTCTGAAGTGTGAGGTAGACTTCTCGATTGAGCTTATGCCAGGAGCGGCACCGGTGTCCATTCCTCCTTATAGTATGGATACACCTGAGTTACATGAGCTCAAGAAGTAGTTGGAGGAGTTGTAGGCAAAGGGTTTCATCCGACCCAGTACTTCTCCTTGGTGTTCACCTGTCCTGTTTTCGAAGAAGACAGATGACACCCTTAGGCTTTTCATGGATTATCGGATGTTGAACCAGTTAACGGTCAAGAACTGATATCCCTTGCCAAAGATTGATGACCTCTTTGATCATCTTCGAGGAGCCCGAGTGTTCTTGAAGATTAACTTGAGGTCCGGTTATCATCAGTTTCACGTTATACGATTGAATATACCTCTTACAACCTTCAAGAGCAGGAATGGTCTATACGATTATGCGGTCATGCCATTCGGTCTCACAAACGCACTAGAAGTTTTTATGGAACTGATGAACCGAGGGTTCTATCCATACATGGATTCCTTTGTGGTGGTTTTTGTGGATGACATCTTGTTGTACTCTCACACTCAACACGACCATGCTACCCATCTTAAGATCATTCTGAGTACACTGAGAGAGAATCAATTATATGTTATGTTCTTGAAATGCCACTTTTGGATGGACCAGATTCACTTCTTGGGTCACGTTATCTCAGAGACAATAGTATCAGTAGACCCAGATAATGTGAGAGTTGTAGTTTCTTGGGAGCATCCAAAGAATGTCTTTGAGGTGAGGAGTTTTCTAGGGCTAGCTGGATACTACAAGCGTTTCATCCAAGACATTTCATGCCTTGCAGCACTGCTGAAAAGTCTGACCAAGATGAGGGCGAAGTTCTTATGGTCAGATTCCTGGGAGTCAGCCTTTTAGGAGATGATGGGGAGATTGAAATCAGCATCAATACTAGTCTTTCCAGAGCCGGGAAAGAGATAAACAGTCTACTGTGATGCTTTAGGTGTCAGATTAGAAGTTATGCTTATACAGGGGGATGGACTCGTTGCATACAGGTCTCAGTAGTTGAGGACACATGAGAAGAAATTCTCGATGCACGATCAGGAGTTGGTAGTTTTTGTTCATGCTTTACACTGTTGGATACACTATCTTCTGGGAGATCACTTTGTGGTATTTACTGACCACAAGAGTCTCAAGTATATCTTCACTCAGCATGATTTGAATCTGATATAGCGCATGTGGGTTCAGTATCTCTAGTCCTTCAAATTGAGCTTTCCTATACGCTGAGAAAGAGAAACGCAGTGGCTGATGCGTTAAGCAGGAGAACTCAGATTCAGGCAGTTTAGGAGGCCAACAGTGAGTGGCAGCTTATGGCTCTGTTCTCTGAGATGCACTTGGAGGTGTACAACATACATGGATAGACTTTTCTATCTTCTATACCTGTTACCTTTACCCTTATTGACCAGGTATTGATGAAGCATCTATCAGACATTGAAGGACAAGTCTTATGGGTAGGTGTGTCAGGAGAGGACCGTCTTCTTGGATAGACAATGGGCAAGGATGAGATCTTGCATTTCCATGGACGCGTATGGGTTCCAGTAGATATACGCAAGGAACTGATGTGGGATTTTCATTCTTCAGTTTGGGCAGTTCATCCTGGCATCACCAAGACGTATCATGATCTACACCACCAGTACTGATGGCCAGGTATAAATAGGGATATTGCTGGGTTCGTCATGAGATGTTCTACTTGTCAACAGGTGAAAGTGGAGCATCAGTGACCAACAGGGCTTTTACAGAAGTTACCTATTCCTGAGTTGAAGTGGAACGATGTCGTGATGGACTTCGTGTCCGAGTTACCGAGGTCACCTCATGGGAGTGATGTTGTTTGGGTTGTCATCGACAAGCTAACGATGGTTTGTCACTTTTTATGATCAAGGAGACGTTCAATTTTGATCAGATGGGAAGGTTGTACATCCGAGAGATTTTACGTCTGCATGGAGTTCCACACTCTATTGTTTCAGATAGGGATTCACGTTATACTTCTCGGTTCTGGAAGGGGCTTCAGAAGGCTTTGGGTACACATGTGCTTCTGAGTACAACATACCATCCCCGGACTGATTGCCAGTCCGAGCATACGATCTAGGTGCTTAAGGATATGCTCGGATCCCGTTTTCTAGACTTTCTCGGTTCTTGGGAAAAGCATATTCCTCTTGTGTATTTTTCCTTTAACAACAGTTTTCAGGAGACTATTCAGATGTCACCTTATGAGGCTTTGTATGGTAGGCCATGCCGATCACCTTTGTGCTGGATAGAGGTAGGAGAGGCAGCTTTGCTAGGACCTCGTCTTGTTCAGGAGACCTCAGAGCAGATAGAGTTGATTCGGAAGAGGATGGCTATAGCACAGTCTCAACAAGAGTCTTATGCTAGTCAGCGGAGACGACCTCTGGAGTTTGAGGCCGGGGATCAGGTTTTCCTACGTGTCACACTGAGGTCAGGACATAAGAGGATTCAGAGATAGGGTAATCTTTCACCACAGTATGTCGGGCCATTTGAGGTGTTGGAGGGTGTTGGCCCGGTTTCCCATCGATTGTAGTTTCCTCAGAGGTACCGGGCTATGCACGACGTCTTCCATGTTTCTCAGCTCCGATGTTACTTTTCAGACTCGTCTCACGTCTTTCAACCTGAGGAGGTTGAACATGAAGTGGATGCGTCGTTTGAGGAGAATACTATCCAGATTCTCGATCGCAATATAAAGTCTCTCCATGGCTGGTCTATTCCTCTGGTACGGGTGCTATGGTAGCACGAGTGAGTATAGGACGAGACCTGGGAGAGGGAGGCCGATGTGCAATCGCAGTGGCTGGAGCTGTTCGGGGTTTCTTCTTCTACGCCTAGCTAGGGAAATTCAGGACGAATTTATTTAAGCGGGGAAGTTTGTAAGAACCTAGATCTTCGTTTCAGGTATGTTTTTCCTTTTCTGGTCGTTTTTGAGAAAAAGATGAAAATATGGAAATTTTGAAAATACACGCCTTGTACTTTATAAGTAAACACCGTGTACTTTGATGTAGCACCAGGCCATGGGTTGGCCGTGTCCCGGCCAAACACACGGTGTGTTGGGGCGATGTGGAGGCTACTTAAAGCAGAGTATGATAAGGCCAAGTACATTCCATGTACCCCCGAAGTACACACCTGGTAGTTTTTTTTTCTTTAAACGGATCGGGGTTGTGCCTAATCGATGGAAACGTCTTCTTTTCCAGGTTCTTCAACTGAGAGCACATGTACGGCCATGAACACTCATTGAGTCCCCGACCCTTCATCCGTTCTCCGAATCGAATGTTGTCAATTGCGTTGGAACCACAGCAGTAAGCTCTTCTTTCTCCTAGGTCTTTGTTTCCCAATTACTCTTCTTTACCAAGTTATCGTGGGTTGAACGTTTCATGTATTTTCATAGATCTATGACATTATAAAGAGAATCAAACCTTTTGTTCAATGTATATTGATCTCCTAGCATCAAGGTAGGTGTTTTGTGCCTTACCTTTCGAAGTCCATGAGTTTTATGTGCAAATTCCACCAATACCCATGAACGGGGTATTACGTGTTTACTGTTTTGCCCCTGTTGTTTTCCTGCCTTGCTTGTTTTCTTGTGTAGAGATAATTTGATCATGTTGAGGATAATTGTTGTGCTTGGATGTTTTGACCATTCCTTTTTATTGTTATAAACTTTTGGTTTTGTTTTCCTTTGGCCGTTAATACCTGTTTTCCATGCCTTGTGACCGTAGTATGGAATGATATTTCTAGGCAAGCTTGCTATGCTGTAGACTATTTAGCCAAGTAGATCTGTTGGTGTACTTTGGACTTATAGAATTATTGTGCACTGATTGGCATGGGACCATGAGAAACTGGTGCTATAGACAATAAGGGATAAACAGAGTGAGCTTCCCAGAGTATCTTGGATATTATAGACTACAGAAGGGTAGACCGAGTGAGCTTCCTTAGAGAGTCTTAGACATTATAGACTATAGGGGATAAACCGAGTCTGCTTCCCAGAGAGTCTTGGATATTTTAGAATATAGGAGGGTAGACCAAGTGAGATTCTTTAGAGAGTCTTTACATTGTTTTAATTTATTTAAAACCATTCCAGGATAGAGAATGAATTGACTGAGCGAGCTTCCTTAGAGAGTCTGTGATAGACCTGAGACTATAAGAGGAATTGACCGAGTGAGCTTCATCATAGAGTTTCTAGACCTTGGGGATATAAGAGGGTTAGACTACGTGATCTTCTTCAGAGATTCCCTGACTAACCTAGACTATAAGGGAAATTGCCTGAGTGAGCTTCCCAAGAGAGTTGTGTAATTTCGTATGACCAAACCAGAGGGGTTAGGCTGAGTGCACTGCCCAGAGGGTTGTTGGTACTTCTTGGATTGGACCAGAGGGGTTGGCTGTCAGTACTTCCCAGAGGGGTTCCTGTTGTGATTAGCTATTTTCTTCACTACTACTTGTTATTCTGTGGATTGATTACTGTTTCATATCATCCTGTTACTGCTTACTATTTACTGCATGCTATTTACTGCTTACTATACTATTACCTACCATATGCTCACTGACCGTTAGGCACAGATCTTCAGGTGGTTGCCTACTGCGATCTTAGACTCACACCCTGTTAGGGCCATGCTTTTGGCCGCAAGAAGACTATGTTGTTGCAGGTATAGACAAGGGAAAGTTTCCTTCGACTTCTGGTACATGATTACTTTAGAGCAGGAGAGCATGGGACCAAGCTTAGGCTTGGGATGCTGAGAAGCAATTTATCTTTCTTTTGTACTTTTTTTTCTACTGTTTGTATTTCTAGCATTGTGACTTGTTTGGATATTTTTCTAGATATGTATCATGCATCATTTTATATATACATATGTTCTTTAGTGGGTTATTGATTTAGTCTTCTGATGTTTACTTGTGCATTGTTGTTGGGTATTTACTGCTTCGGTTATTTTTCAGCTTTGTTTACTTCCACTGTGTACTCTGCCAATGTGGGAATAGTTTCCCCACTATCACACCCAAGGCCCTCGCTGCTAGTCGACAACCTCTGGAATTTGGGGAAATAATCTTGAGGTCATGTGACCAACCAGGCATGGGGAGCCTCTGGGTGGCTTCTGGAAGCAGGACGTTACATTACTGGTTATCCAAAATTCCATTTTTATTTTTTAATTACTTTAGGGATGATGACTCCTATTGAAATCAAGACACTTCATTGAAACCTTTTGATATTTAGTTACATTTATTGTTTTTGAAGAAGTGTCTATATTTTAATGTTTTCATACACATGTTATAATTACATAAAAATATAGTGGCTGCATATTCATACCTAATTAAAACCTTGGAATAGATTGGTTGTGTTAAGGTTATTCTTTCCCCTTTTTTAAAAAGTAGGATAGTTTAGGGATACTCTTGTTAAATATTAGGATCTTTTAGTTCCCATAAATGTTTGGTAATATATGTTCTGCCTTGTAATAGGCTAGGTTAAAGAATTCACCTTTAAAATACATATTCTTCCCTCTTTTTTAGTGGGTAATGTTCTTACCAATGATTTATAATGGATTGAATTGTGTAATAAGATCTTTGTGATAAATACCACTATAAAAATTATATTTTACATGATATTTATTCTTATTCCTCTATATAACTATTTTGAACACCACAATCACATTCAATTATTATTAATTGTATAATGATAAATTTATAACCAAGATTAAAATTTTAAAAGGAATATTCACCATGCCTCTAGTATATCATTCCATATATATCTCAATCCAACCAAAAACATTTTCCTAACACTTTTAGCCACCCTCACTACTAAATTAAACATTAGAGCGAACATTCCTCCACTTCCCATGCAATACACGAGCACCTTGGACTTTCTAGGAAGCTACTAACTAATTCTCAAAACACACCCATCATATCCCAAATTATGCACTCAATGAGGTTTTAAGCTCACCATATTCATAACCCCATAATACCACTAGTTATAACTCTTCTAGATGAACCTCCATGAAAATGATAGTCTCTCACCCCTGACATGTCACCAATTATTAGATCCGAATGATTACAAATATAGAGGCATCTCGTAATTTTTCATACACTCCAACTATGTTTTGTGTCTAATGTCTGGAAAAATTATAGGATTAAAAACTATACCAATCCCCACCATTATCCAATTCATCCAGAAATGATTATTTATTACTAGTCCAAAAAATTTATATCATCCATTTTATTTTGATATCGAAGGAAATGCTCAAACTCTATCAACCATGAAAAATTAACTTATATCAGACTCTCAATATGTTATTAGAATCCAATTTCAATTTGAACCATCCATAAAATAGTCACCTGAAACCACGACCCATCCCACATGGGGTCATACCACATGTGACTGATAATATTCTCCCAATTGTAGGAGTGTTCCATTATCACTAATTCACTTGATCAAAGAACAAAAACCATGTCCCATTCCTAGTCCATCCCCAAACGTGATGAATGGAAATATCCAAAAAAAATAATAGCCAAGGACTATCAAAACATCAATTATTACCTGGTACTAAACCATAGAATGGTCCATGAAATCAAAAAACCAATGATCCACTACCCTATTATATGGATTTATTCAAACTTCTCATCAAGATCATTCTCAAATGGTTCACCTCATTCATGTGTGTCAATCCTCCCAATCCATGAACATTTGATTCTTGACTATTTTTCCTAAAAGAAACTCATCAAATTCACATCACCCCCACTCACAACCTTCACAAATTTCATAATTTCCTTGGTACCATGTTCAATTAGCATACACTACCTCAATTTCTTTTACACACAATAAGATTTCACTCCAATGCAACATGGTCATTGAAACCTGAACCACGATCCCATGAATCACATCTCACCACATCTGGGTCGCATGGTAAAACCACTTACCATGCTAAGTTTTATGTTATTCGCATAGATTCAAGAGTTCCTATGGAACTCCTCTCCAAAATTTGGCACTACACCAGTGCCATGTTCAATCTCATGAACTCCCACTACAAGAGTTTCATTCTCACACCACATGATTCCTCTAATAATTAGAGGGTTTTTATTATAATTCACATTCTCATAAACCACATGAAACTATAATTAAAAAAAGTCTACCCACACATTTACCAAACATTTAAATCCCATTCGTAATAAATGTTTTTGGAAACTAAACAGTCTATCCCTTCAAATATAGTCTCGACATAACCAGAAAATATGTACATAAAATTTTAAATCACTCATTCTCAAGTTAATATTATCAATATCTCCAAAGTAATAACCATACCCATAATATATACTTGAAAAAATCTTTATTAATCAATTTGACTGAAGGCATCTATCCATGCCTTTTCATCTAAATGGAATTATCAAACCTGGGCTAACCCCTCACTCAGGTTTCCTAAAAATAAAACTACACTCTAACTCAATAATGTCCAATCCAAATTTAGAGATATATAGGTCTCACACCTATCCCATCATGATAATCTATATGTATAGGTCAAAACAAAATAGGAATCATCAAAAAACCCTTCTAAAAAAACACAACATTTAACATGCCAAAATTGATAAGGGGTCTCATCGAACAAAACAAGATATCCCATTCCAAAAACCATCAGCCCTAAACCATGTTATAAATCCTATCTATGTATATGATAATTTTATTTTTACCAAGAGGACCTCATCTATTCAACTAGGGTCTACAAAAAATAGTTCTATCCTTAGAAAATAGTTTCTAACACCCTTATCATAATGTCCACATTGATAAATTTCCATTCAAAGATATATTGTAAAATTAGGAATATGTTATCATTAGAAATTGAATTATATGATACCTATATAATATCCAACCACTAAGGGTTCCCACTATGGCCTCATATTCCTTTACTAGATTACATGGATCATTGCACCTCCAATGAATAGGAACTACACAATCATTGTCAAGATCCTCACCATAGATCCACATAACTAGAATTAAAAATGGAAAAAATAAATTTTTTCCTAGATGATTATGATTCTAAAAAGTAAATATACGGAAATAAAACATATGATATGTTACCAAAACTTTAAATAGAAGAACTTATCAACAGTGATAAGCGTGACACTATGAGACCCCTATATGTCATGTGAATCCTTTCTTTCAATAATGATACATGCATATATGATTATTTCTTATATAGTAAAGGATGTAAAAAACAATAATGGGTCTCTTGGGAATTTCCTAATAATAATTAATCCATATCTCAACGTTTTCTAATGGGATAGAGGACAGAAATACATAACTCATAAAAAATGTATATCAAATACCATGTGTGTCAAGAATCGTGAAATATACAATTATCTATCATAGAATAATCCATGAAAATATAACCTATACCAATTGTGACTGAGAATTCCACAAGAAAAGGCATTTTTGACACACTAGTCTTGGTCCAATTAAAATCCCCAACCCATTCCCGTATTTCATATATACAATCTCTTGAAACGATATAGAAAAAACATTCCACTAATTCAAATTTTTAATGACCAAACCTTCCTCACATTATAAATTGTTACCAAATTATTTTTGTAACACCATGATATTTTAGAATATATATATGACTTTAAATAAATTTTATTTATTTAATAACATGATTTACATGAAAAACAAAGTTAAAATAAACTATGATATACTATTAAATCCATATTATTTAATATGAATGCTATAACCAAGCTATGGATTAGTGGGTATTAAAATCGCTAAAATAATTATTAAAAAATTATTGTTTACATAGGTATAAAATCATTACATTAGTTATCAATGAATTACAACTAAAAATTATAATCATTTGAAAATAAAAGTGATATTTTTTCTGAATTTTTTTTATGTGAACAATGATTACTTTTTTAATAAATTATATTATTAAATATTTATGAAATATTTTAATTAAAATAATATATTTTATATTCCTTAAATTTTTTTAACTGTCTTCTAATTTTTTAGATAGGCATGAGATTGGAGTAAATCCAGTTTTATAAGTAAAAAATAAGTTTTTATAAATAAATTCAACATGTTTTGTGAAAACATTTAAAAATTAATTTATTGCACTTATATAAATTTAATTTTTATAAATGAATTATATATTTATAAAAAGGTGGTAAAATTTGGAACAATAGGTCCCTTTTAGGCATTATGAACAATAACAAAGGTAAAATTTATAACCTAGGTAAAGGGTAAATCAGGATAACCTATGATAAAAATACGTGTTAAGGTTTCCAATTATTATCTTAATTATGATTGGATAAAGGAAAATATACCCTTATCAACTTAGTCTTGAAATTAAATTATTTAAAGGATATTTTAAACAAGAAATTTCTGATATACTTTTTTCTGTAAATAGATATTCAAAATGAAATGCTCTGAATTTTAAATATGTATTATGTGTTCACATAGGGGGAAACATGTAGTGAATGAATATGAATGTTTATTTTTATCATTATAACAATATTTTCAATATGGAAATTTATTTTAAATTTATATTAATTATATACTTACCTAAAATACATATTCAACACCAACATAATATATATTCAATTTATAGAAAAATAAAAAAAATGATTTTAAAATTATTAGATGTAATATAATTTGAGTGACTTATAGTGTTATAAAAACATTATAGATAAATATAACATATTATTTTTGCGATAAAGTATTATATTTAAATTCTATCACACTATTAGTGTCTTTAAAATAATATTAAATGAATTGATCCAAAATTGACATTAATAATATTATAAAAAAATTAATATTTTATTAAATAATTTAAAATTTATAAAAATATTATATTTGGGAAATTGAATGGAATATAGTTTAAAATATCATTCATGGTTCATTTATTAGTCATTTCTCAATTTATGATAACATTCTTAACCCTTTATAATTGGAATTTCTCTTATCACAGTTAAGGTTATAAATAGTTAACCAAGCAGTTAATAAAAAATATTCGAATTAAAATGACACCAAAACCTATATAAATTTCATTTTCTATTAAATATAGAACTTAGAATGTTTTTCTTTGAATCTAAAATAATTTTCATGTATTTTTTCTTGAGAATGAATTAATTATATTTTAATATTCCTTTTATAATATTAAGTGTTTCCTTTCAGTTCCATATTATAGGATCAAAATATGAAGGTAGATTCTCAATATACAAGGGGGGAATCTTATAATTTAAAATTACTTTGAAACCTTTATAATTGGTATAAAACATTTGTTTTTAACCTTGTTGAAAACTATGTTTTACAAAGATAAACAAGGAAAATTCAAAAGATCTCTTAGTTCTACAAACTTTCTAGGTTCGGGGAATATGGTTCCGAAAATGAAACTTAAAAAACATTTAAATGGAAAATATTCTACCTTAAAGCATATAGAATCTTACTAATCTGTGTATACAAGTAAAGAAAGTATACGATAGTTATACATTCCTTATTAATCAAAATACATTGGAAAAATAAACTTGAAACAATATAATTAACAAGTATGAAATCATTTGTCCCAAGGAGAATGGTATCCAAAAAAAAAAGGATAAATGTCCCTTGAATTATACATTCAAGAAAATCTATCTTAACCACACCAGGGTAAGCTCCCAATAGGTATATCATATTATTTCTTGCTATCATTGCAACCCTCTTACTTTAAGGTAGTCAGTACCTTTGTCTTTCTTATCAAGGATGTCCTCGAACTTTATGTTTGTCAGCACCTCTGCCATACAATCCTTAGATTTCCTTGATTGTACAAAACAACAATCAGAGTCGCGTGATGCTAGATAAAAAAGATGTTCATTACTCATAAAGCATGACAGTATCTCTCTCTATAAATCACTTCAATAGCATGCAATATCTATATTGATAAATCAGTTCTATTTTATTTTTGATCTCGTTAAAATGAGATCCTATTTATAGTAATTTCTCCAATGATCGGATCCCTCCTCCAACAGTCATATTTTTCCTTAAATCTCAGATGGACCCATATAAGTGTCACTCAAACAATAGTTAGTTAGAAATAAATTGCATGAAATAATTTCATAACTAAAACAAGAGTATGAAAAATATGGTTTCTTAATCAAATTTAGTTTTTGGAGTCTATGGAAAAATAATGTTCAGAGTCTAAAAAAATAAACATTCAGAGTCTATATTAAATGGATATTTAGATTATGTTTTTCAAGGAATTCAGAACCTGAATTCTATAGATTTTGGTGTCTGAATTTTAAGGAATTCAGAGTCTGAATTCTAAGAAATTTAAAGTATGAATTATGAGAAATTCAGAGTCTGAATTTTGTGGAATATGGAATCTGAATTTCCGAGAATTTAGATTCTTAATTTTAGGGAATTTGGAATCTAAATTCAAAAAATTCAGAATCAAAATTTTAGAGAATTTGGAGTCTGAATTCAGTGAATTTGGAATCTTAATTAAGAGGAATTCAAAATCTAAATTTAGAGCCTGAAAACAGAATGCTCTGTATCTAAGTATTTATAGGATTATGAGGTTTTAGATATGAAACCTAATTTTACACATAGAAATAAACAGCGTCATATTTAGTGAAACTATAACATGAACAATAAAAATAGAGGTAAGGAGAAAATTTCCTTGGGAAAAGAAAATTTATTTTTTAGGATAAATCTTTGGGGAAATAAAATTTTCCTCGAGATAGAGTGATTTTGATTTTCAAAACAGAAAGGAATGGATAAGTAATAAGGAAACCTTATTGACTCAACAATATGTCCCTTTTTTGGAAAGCCCAAACATCCTTACTAAAAACAATATAAGGAAATAGAACTATTATAGACTTGAAAATAAAAACTTATCTCCCTTTACTTATGGATCAATGTGAATACGACTTACTCCCCCTCAGGCTTCAAAATCACTAAGGATTGTATTATTGATTTTATGAATGTGATTTTACATTATCTTGCATACGAAAATATTCTTTGATAAGAACTTATCCTTAGATAAACTCCATCTTACTTAGGGAAATCTCTTTTTTATTAATATTCTTTTTATCATTCCTTTTCATCCTTTTTTATTTTTAAAAATAAATAGAGGGAATGAAAAAAAATCAGTACCTGAAAAAATAGTACTAAAGCACCAGAAACAATATATATAATGAACAACCAAAATATCATTAATGTTGAAATAATTTGTACAAGGAAAAGTAAAAAAAATGAACCGAATGAAAAGAAATAATACTTCTTTATCCTTTCGCCAAATCTTCTTCATAATGGTTTTTAGCTTCTTGAGATCCTTCTGATCTTCTCCTATATGCTTGAGCAGCTGATCCTGATATTTATTTTTCTTTTATAAGGATTTAATTTTTTCTTCCTTATCCTTAAGAAATTATTCTTGAGTTTTCAACACTTATTATTACTTAACAATATTCTCTTCGATCTCAATTATGAGATCCCTTTAACTCATCCAATTCATTGCCATGGAATTAATCTTTCTATTCTGATCCTTAACTTCCTACTTCCAAGTATTCTATTCTATGATTAACTTTTCCTCAAAACTATTTGTAATTATCATTGATCTTACCATATTATGTGTCAAAAGCATCCATGAAATTTTCATAGAATTCATCAAATATTCTCATCTCTCTGATTGTATTCTTTGAACAACCTGTAATCTTCTTTCAAGATCATTTATGAGACTCATAACCAAATTGGAAGGTTTTAAAATATGCCTCTAGTCAGACACATTTTTCCATAACCATGGAAACTTAATCTGATTTTAGATTTATCAAATGTTGAAGCATATGAAATCTTGAGTATATGCTTGGGAATAAGTGAATAGTACCAACCAGCCTTTTCAATGACTAAAAAAATCATGTCCAAGGGAAGATGATTCTGAATCTGAGAGTTTGGTTTGTGAGGATTCTTCTTTTATTTCCTCGGATTTCCTCTTTGATGAAACACCAACATCTTTCTTCTTCACCATAGACTTACTAGGTGTATCTTATACAACCTTCTTTCCCTTATCATATCTCAAATTGATGTCTTATGCTTTGGGAGATTCATGTTCATTATATGATAGCTGAACAATCTTATCTTCATCTACTTCTTCTTTCTTGGCTCCTACCTCAACATCCTCTGGCTGGATAATGTCATGATTGCTACATTCCCCTTCAGAAAATTTATTGACTTCTTCCTCACTCTTGTCATCTTTTCTTAGAGTAGCAAGTTTTGAAGACTCGACATTAGATGTCCGGATTGATAATTCTCAGAAATACCTTCCTTCTCATGATAATCCTTTACTTTCCTTATTATGTCACGAGTATCACCACTACCTTCATCTTCTCCTTCTTCTTCCACTTCTTATTATACAACTATTTATTCTTCATGATGTGATTCTGGAATCACCACTTTCTTTCCCGGAGTCATAGGATGTGATTCCCGCCAAAAGTATTCTGACACTAGAATTTGTTCAAATGATTTCTCAGAATCCTTAAGAATAGATTGTACTATCTCAGCCTTAGACAAGTTTTTCTTTTTCTTCCTCTCTTTCTGTTGTTTCTCAAGCTCTTCAGCAGCATTTATTTTTAAGGATTTTTCCTCAGTAGAGTACAAGCCAAACTTAGGATCCCCTTCCTTCCAATTTTTCTTTTCCTCTATCCACATAGCCACTAATTCATCAGGATACTCTTTTTTCTTATTTGGATTTGGTGGTGGTGACTTAGTTTCCTTAGCCACATAGGTTTTTCTTTTCTCTTCCAGTTACTTAGCCTTTCTCTTCCTTCCATATTTCTTGTAGGTTTCAACCAATTAGAGCATCTTTGACAAAGCTTCTACTTTATCTTTAGATAGATCATAAAATTCCTCAAATTCATTAGAGAATCCACCCTTCATCCTCTTTAAGGTATCATAACTCAAAAACATTAATTTTTAATTTCATGGTTTGGGACTGCAGAGAATTTTGAAGGATTCTAAACAAAGAACTATAATATTTTAGAGAATAGCCAGATACATAATGATTTGAGATTTCGGATTTCCATTCCGGATATTCTCAATCATCACAAAGATATATTTAACCAAGTTTATATTCTTAAGGTTCACCAAGAAATCAAAAATATAGATATCACTCTTCCTCAGAATATCCTTATCCCCTTTCCTTGGAATTATAAAACCTTGAACCCATAATTCAAGAATCCGTAAGTTCGTATATAGATGAATAATCTTCAAAGTCTTCACTCCTTTTAAGACAATACACTCTATAGCCTTTTTTATATCAAAAGAACCTGATATATCGTGAAATTTTTGAGTGTAGAATTATTTTTCTTCTTTGTAAGGAATTCCAATCAGACTTGCTGTATTTCTATAAGAAAGAGAGTAGGTTTTTCCATAACACTTAAAAGAGAACTTGTCTCTGCCTTCTTCATTGAAGAAACTTGTTGTCTTATAAAAATCAATTAGCAAGTCTGGATACACTGGATCCTATTCATTTGGTTTCGATACACATACACTCTTCCAACCATTTAGTTTGAAATTCATAAATATGATAGATTCATATTTACCATAAATCTTTGGATCGACTAACCATTCTCTGTATATCAACCAATCGGAGGTTTCTTTAATAGTCGAAATTTCTTTCTAAGGAGAGGCTTTAACAGAAATTTAGAAATTGGGAAATGATTGAAGATTCGGTATTACCTCATGTAAAGAGATATATATTTACCACATAAAAGCTTGAAAAATAATTTGGTAAAATCATTGAAGGGGCTTTATATAGGTGATTGAGGTGAAAGTTCAGCTTCCTTTCTTGATCCAACGGTTGAAATACTTTTGATCAAATCTAATGGTTTAGATGATAACTGAGGATGTATTTTTATAGGTTCAGATATTTTGAGGTTTTTAAGATCAAAATTTGTAAATATGTAAATGTGAATCCCAAAAAAATGAAAATACCAACAAGTAAAAAAAATGATTACAAAAACATAGGAAAGGAAACATAACTTCAGATTACTTAGGGAAAATTATTTATAATGAGGAAAACTCTTCTTGAATAACTTTAGATTCCATAAAATGACTACAAACAATTCTAAATATGAAAACTTTATATTATGAAAACATTATATTATAAAGAAATTTACACTACGAAATATTTTGACTATGAAAAAATTTTACTATGAAAACTTTTACTTTGTCAAAAATTTTTGTAGTCAATTTTTTTTGTAGTCAAAATTTTATAGGATCTAAATATGAATGTAGATGCTCAATATACAAGAGGGGGGTGGGGTGAATTTTATACATTAAAAATTCATTTGTAACCTTTAAAGTTAGTATAAAACTTTCAATTTTAACCAGGAGGAAAACTATGTTTATCAAAGTTAAACAAGGTTGATTCAAAATACCTCTTAGTTCTATAAACTTGCTAGGTTCTGGAAATATGGTTCTGAAAATGAAACTTAAGAAAATTAACAAGGAAAATATTCTACCTTAAATCATATAAAATCTTAATAATTATAGTATACAAGTACAAGAAAGTATAATATAGTTATACTTTCTTTATTAATCAAAATAAAATGATAAAATAAACTTGAAACAATACAAGTAACAAGTATGAAATATTTTATCCCAAAGAGAAGGTTATCCAAAAACCTTGGATAAATGTATCTTGATTAATAATTTCAAGAAACTCTGTCTTACCCACACCAGGGTAAGCCCTCGATATGAATATCGAATTCTGTATTGCTATCCCTGCAAGCCCTCAAAATTCAAGGTAGTCGGCTCCTCTGTCTTACATATCAAGGAAGTTCTCGAACATTTAGGTAGTTAGAACCTCTGCCTTCCTATCCCCGGAAGTTCTTGATTGTACACAACAACAGTCAGAGCCACCTGAAGCAAGCTGAACAAGATGCTCAGTACACACAAAGCATGAGAGTCTCTCTCTCTAGAAATCACTTCAGCAACATGTAATCTCTAGATTGATAGATCAGTTCTAAGTTATTTTTGAGCTTGTTCAAATGAGCTCTAATTTATAAGCATTTCCCCAACAGTCGGCTCCCTCCTCCAATGGTCATATTTTTTCCTTGAATCTCATAGGGACCTATACACATGTCACTCAAACAATAGTTAGATAGAAATATATTGCACAACATCATTTCATAACTAAAACAAGAGTAATAAAAATATGGTTTCTTAATCAAATTCATCTTTTGGAGCCTAAGGAAAAATAATGTTTAGAGTCTAAGAAAATAAAAATTCAGGATCTATATTACATGGATATTTAGATTCTATTTTTCAACGAATTTGGAACCTTAATTATATAGATTTAGGTGTCTGAATTCTAAGGAATTCGGAGTCTGAATTTTAAGGAATTCGAAGTCTAAATTCTGAGGAATACGGAGTCTGAATTCTAAGGAATTTAGAATCTGAATTTCAGAGAATTCAGAATATGAATTAAAGAGAATTCAGAATCATAATTAAGAATCTCAATTTAGAGGATCTAAAGGTCTAAATTTAGAGAATTCAGAATCTGAATTCAAAGGAATTCGAAATCTAAATTCATAACCTAAATAAATTATCTATATCTAAGTATTTATAAGACTATGAGGATTTGGATATGAAACCGAATTTTACACATAGAAATAAAAAAGAGTTAGATTTTGAGAAACTATAACATGAATAATTAAAACAGAGGTAAGGAGAAAATATCCTTGGGAAAGGAAAATTTCTTTACAAAGATAAATATTTGGGGAAATAAAATTTTCCATGAGATAGTGTGTTTGTGATTTTCAAAACAAAAAGGAATAGAAAAGTCATAAGGAAACCTTATTGACTCTATACTTATAAAAGGACTCCCCATCCCTTTTTTCCTTTTTACATCATAGAGAAATATATATTATCCACTCCATACCTAATTTTCTTCTAAATATTCCTAGGTGTGTTACAGATATTATGGTGTTCCAAAAAATCCAATTCTTTGGTCCTTAACATGATATCTAAAGGAGTTCTTTCAAATATAACTTAATCACCTTAGTTAATCACTTTATTTTTACACTTCCTCTTTGAAAACCTATAAATATTTGGTATTTATTATAAAATAATAAATTTAGAAAAATAAATATAATGAAATTTTATTATTATTATTAAACAACCATTATACACCATTTTACCATCAAATAGGAAGTAAAAGTATCGCTTGTGCGTACACACAACATATCGTCTCCACATAGAGACAGAATTAATTTTTCATCACCATATATCATTGATTACTATTATGATTAGTTTAAATATTATATATTATATTTATGATATGATTATTCTTCTAAAATTCCAGTATTATATATTTCTTCTTACCTTCCATTCCATTGGAAAATTAGAACATCACTTGTGCAAACATTGGGAATTCCGCATCCAAGAAGAGTTGTCATTCATTTTACATTTCTAATTGAACTGGATGGTAATAATTTTGAATATGATGAATATATATTATTTAATTTTTTTTTGTAAATTTTAATTATTATTTACCTTTATTTCATTCTATCCATTGAAAAATTGAAACAAAGTTCATTCAAATGTACGACATACCATCTCCAAGAAAGATCTAAGTAATTTGTATATCTATACCTTTTATAGATGACTCTATATATATGATTAATATATATTATATAAATATCATTTTTAACACTATGGAGATTATGGAACCATGGTAAAAATATAAATACCACGACTGGTGAACCGGAACATGCATGAAAAATGAAGCTATTATCACCCATAATAGTGATTTAATAATGAATTATTAATAAATAGGTCATAATATGTTATAATAAAATCCTAAATGGTATGATATATATTTTTATGGTTCTATAATAA
This sequence comes from Viscum album, assembly GCA_963277665.1. NCBI lineage: Eukaryota > Viridiplantae > Streptophyta > Magnoliopsida > Santalales > Viscaceae > Viscum > Viscum album. The sequence continues at coordinate 1,946,567,707 of OY728125.1, forward strand.
ATTTTTTATAAATAAATATTTAGGATAATGGAGTTTCAAAATTTTACAAAAAAATACCAGATGTGAGGCAAGGGTTTCATGATATAAAATCACGGTTTATCGAGTTTGTATATGATTTAGATTCATTGATGAAATATTATAGTATAAATATCAAGAGTATCATTAATATTATTATAAAATTGTTACTTATACTGATTATGTTTTTTTAATTTCCCTCTCATTTAGAACATAGTATATTAAAATAATATTTTTAAGGACAACAAACATTATTTAACTCTTCACTTGGAAATTCCCTTTTATTCAATATCCATGTTTTGAAAAAAATTCAAGAATATTTCTAATATTCTCATATGATTATTTAAAGTTAGTTTTTCCATTATTTTGTTTGAAAAAAATAGTTTAAAATTCCTCTTATTTTCTTTTTTTGAATGAGGAACTGTTTCGCTTTTTTAAAAATGTGTGAAAGGTATGTTTTATTTTAACTTATATGACCTGATCATAATTTCCTATAATCATGATTACTCAGGGATTTAAATATTCCATTCTAATATTCCAATGTTATTTTCAAGGAAAATATTTTCCTTAATATTATGGGATTTGTTTAGTTTAAATTAGTTATTCTAAAGTGAAAAGGTTATTTTCCATAATAAATGTTCTATGTGATATTCAAAAGGTATTTTTCACCTAAGAATAAATATATTTATGTTACATAATATAACCTAGTGATATGATCCAATGATACCATCTTTATTATTTCCATGCATGGATTATAATTATTATGAATAGATGATTATGAAACACATTTCAATACCCTTGGGTCATGATATGATGAAATGAAAGAATGTGTATGAAACTAGTTTCTAAAAATGGGTTATGATATGATGAATCATTCATGAATCCTATATATTTTTCATGGGTTATGATATTATTAAAATTTTATTATCTTGTGGATTGCATATGTAATATTTTTATTATGTGGCCTATGGGACCAGAATAATATAGCCCCCAATACATTGGGTAAATATTGTTATCTCATGTGATAAATAAGAATATACTGGAGAGTGAAAAAACATTACTAAGGGACACTATCTACTATAATAGTCTTGGGAGTGAATCATGGATACTATGACAGAACAAGGAGTGAACCCAATCCACTATTATAGTTTTACAAATGTTCCTTCACTACTAAGGAACCGATTTTCTATAATTATGTGTATGAAAAAAACTTATGTATTATTCTAATGTTATAATTTCATGGATAATGATTTTCTATTACATTATTATTAATGTATTATGAACTCCAAATATTTTTTTCACATTTCAAGATTATGATCTATGATATATAATGTATGGTGTTAAAACATTAAACTCACTTTCCCATGTCATTATGCTCATTTTTTTCATAAGTGATACTTGATATCTCTATTATTTACATTTACAGAGCATCTAAGCTCACCATATCTTATGTTACCTTTTCCCTAGGTTATGAAAAACACTTAAATTTATGATATTTATATGATGGATTGTGTTTATGCAGCACATAGTTGGATATTATTTAGAACTCATATGAAATTTTTTTTATGTATATCCATGTTTCTAGTGGAACTAGGCCTACAAAATTATTCAATTGATCATAATATTATTTATTGAATATCCATATAATAAAATTTGAAATTTATGTCTGACATGTATGGGTTTCTATAGTTGGTATCAAATAACGTTTTAGTTACCATTAAAAATGAGTATTATAGAACATTAGTGAGAAAATTTTGGATAATAATAATCATATGATAAAATCCTAATGTTTTAGTAAAAATCATGGATGACCCAGGTAAAACCTATGATTTAATAGATTTAAAAGAATATTTATTAATTTAAATATCCAATAAAAGCCTTTTTAGGATTAAATGGTTTCCTTCTATGATTAATGTTTCTAAAATTACACTTTTTTCTTTTAGTAAATGGATGGAACCCAAATGAATTGTGTCAATGTTTAATGAGAGAGACAATGTAATTATTTTCCCCTAAATAAACCAAATTTTATGGGATATGGAATAGAAAATATAATTGATATTCTTATAGAAATTTATCGAGGTTTGAATCGTGTTGATCTTTTAAATAAGAAAAGGAGGAAAAAACGTTCCATTAAGTCCTTCATGATGCAACACACCATTCTTTTTGTGGGTCTTATAATCCACTAGTTTATGGGTAATATATTAGTAGTACTGAGAAAATATTTTCTATTATCCACTTTTTTAAATATGAGATTTTCCTTTTGGTTTTGTGTTCATTGGAAGGAGAAATATATAAATGGTATAATATTCTAATGAACTTGATTTGAATTGATGAATTCAACTATATGGAGTTAGATAAGTTTTGGAGATTTTTTTCAATAAGTATTTTCATTGTATTCTTTATTTGAAAATGGAGAAGAAATCCGTGATATAAAATAAAAGGATAATGAATTTGTTTGTAATTATGAGGAAAGTTTTACAAGCCTTTTGATGTATGATTTTGTTATTATCATTTTATTTAAAATTAAGTTTGATCAATTCTATAGTGTCTTAAAACTAATTTACCAAAGGTAATAATCCATAAGAGACATCAGTAGCAATGAATAAATCATTTGATATGCTATTAAAGTAGAAATAATGATTGGAATTTCTGATTAATATCATGATTTTTACATGAAAATAAAGATGGAATTCAAAGGAAATTCAAAAAACCTTGGAAAAAAGAATATGATAATTCTTTTATAATCAATGCATGGATGGAAATAAGAAAGACATTTTCTAAAGTGGTTTTTTAAATGTTGTAAGTGTTGAAAAGTAGCTGTTTGTGACATTTAATGATTAATTAATGTGAATAAGTAGTTATCTAATAATGGAGATAAAACAACATAGAATATAACACCCATACTCTAGTGTATCAAAATAAAAGGTGTATGGTAATTATGATAACCAGTTCCAAAATTGAAATATAGATGATGATGATTGATATCAGAAACCTCTTAAGCATAAAAAAATTGAAAATATCATACAATCACTATTACTGATATGGAGTATGATAATGAAGAGGTTAAAGGTATACTTACCATCCACTATAGAACTTATATTGTTTTATTTTATTTTGGATCATATGAATTTTTTATATTTGAAAAATTTCATAAGAGAATCACAATACAACCTCAATAATTAGTTGATGAATTATTACTGAAATCCTTTAATTGTACAATGATCACATATCATGTATGTGATTATTTATTAATTGAATATTATGGGAATATACTTCTTTAAAATCTCATTTTCTACCTGTAGTTATATTTGATGTTTTTTTCGGTATGGATTTGATTCCTTTACATAACGATCAAATCAATTTCTGAGGAAGGGATGCCACATTCAATATTTTTGAACAACCTATGATCATCTACGAGTAATATAATAAATAAGAAATTTAGATGAAAATTTCATCTATTGTAGGGGTGGTTATGTATAGACCCAACGCTTGACATACATAGACATTACATTACGTTGGCAGAATACTTAATACATAACAAAAACAGCCACCAATGTACCATAATAGTTTAGTGTCCTTGGAAACATTGAACATAATATTCTATTCATGGTGAAAGATCTTAAAAATCTCCCATAAAGATCTTCCCCTTTTGTTTTCTTACTGAAAACTTTTTCTTTATATCATAGGGAAAAGAAAACATAAAAAGGGTGAGCTCAAATGCTCAGTAAGGGTAAACATAGAGAATATAAAACAATCCAAAAATAGTTTAATGCAAAAAATTGAACATCAAATATAAACATCAAAATCTTGAGCAAAGACATAAATCATTGAAGTATGCAAGACATATATCATAATGGAATATCAATCATGATAAAATAGCATTGGAAGAAAACATGTAATAGTGTAAAACTATTAAGCACATGATATGATTTCCATAGTATCCAAGGAATTTCTGCCAAGATCCTCTTAGTGGACAAAGTCCCTTTTTGAATCGAGTTCACTCCTCGTTCCAGTCCGATATCACTGAACCAGATTAAATTACCATTCTATACATGTCTATCTCATGAGATATAAATATTTACCCAATGCATTGGAGGGAGATATAGGTCCCACCCATATCATTATGAAATCATTCTTACGTGTGCCACAATAAAAACATAAATCATTCATCAAAACCCAAGGAATAAAATGGGTTTCATAAACATCATTCTATCATTAAATAATACATATAAAACAAATGGATATCATTTCATCATAATAAGAATAAAACCATGTAAATAATAGAGACATTATACTTGAAACATACACATGTGAAATAATGCCATCTTAGATGGAATATGGTTTTGAAAAAAAACATGAAATGAATTCTTGAGGAGAATATCCTTTCTTCTTCAAAATAATTTTCTTTCCACAAAATGCCATTAAATTTTAAAAGAAAAAGGTTTTTTTGAAAATAGTCATGAAATCTTGTAGAGTAAGCTTCATGAAAATAAAGCGTTATAAAACCGTAAAAATCCGTTCATGCCGTATAATTTTAAAAAAACGTTCTCCTCATACTTTTAACTGAAAAATCAAAAAGTACCACGTATGGTAAACAAAAGAAAGAATCCTAACATAAAATGTATTAAAAGTCAGAAATGGGTAAAAATTACTTTAAACATTCATGATACAATTTTTAGAAAACAGGGACATGGATGATAAATATAACCCCATTAAATACTTACGAATAAACAATCTCGGATAAAAATGAGATTGAAAAAATTATCCCTTACCTTATGTTCGATATGCTTTGTATGTATCCGAAACTCCTGTATAATGATTTAAATAATGTCATTGAATTATTAAAGAATCATATTCACTGTTATGATATAATATATGGTTCACATATGACTTTATATTACCCGTTCATTGGTAAATTCTTGTTAAAGTAGCGTTTTGGGTAAAATCATTTCATTTATTGTCTGTGTTTTGACTTGTAATTATTCATATGATTACTTAGATCATGATTACTTACTTCTATAATGTAAAACCTTATTTATATATAATATATTTTCAGAATATACATATATATAATAGATCTATAAATGTAATGAAATACATCGTTCATGGATACGGTAGGCCTTACGTATGCATGAACGCTGTTTTCGGTTCCTTATTAAATTGAGTAGAAGTAAGTAAATAACATATACATAAGTAAATTATCATTAATATGTGATATATTTTATGATTATTTAATATATATACATTATAATCATTCTTGAATGGTTAACTTTGAGAAAGAATCCCATCGCGTCGTGGAGACGGTAATCCGTACGTACGCACGAGCGATGATATCGTTCCCATAATTATTGAATGGAATTAGAGTGGATGATATAATATCTCAGAATTATTATAATGTTATAATAACCATATATAGTTATTCTTTACAACATTATAACTATCCAAGTAAGGAGGTGGTGGAAAAAAAGATTACACCATGGCGTGGAGACGGTATTTCGTACATACACACGCACGGTGATTTTGTTTTCTGTTGGATGGATAGAAAGTGAAATGGGGTTGTTTCATATTTATAATAACATATCAGTATATTAGTGATACTTTTGTTATTACTTTATAATGAAACAACTAAATAAGAAGAATTTGAGGAATAAATAAACTTGAAAGAATCGGAAGAAGAGATTACCTCTTCTTCGACGCACCTCTTTTAAGCTTCCTCTTAAGGGACTAGAGTTGGTCTTTTGAGAAGACCAGAACCTCTAGAATGTTTCTAGGGAAGGGGAGAAGATATATGGGTAGGGTTTGGCCAAGCGTGAAGGCTGAAAGTGTTGTGAAGAAGAGATGGAGGGGGTGCCCTTTTATAAGGGAGGAGAGGGGAACCTTTAGAAACATAAGAAATATTAATTTATAATAAATTTAAACCCCACTTAAAAACCTCCAAAATATGACTTAAATCCGAATATGAGACGATATAGGGTTTTAATCTCATTATAAAATAAAATTTAGACATGTTAGAAATTTATTTTAAACCTTATCAATTTGATTTATCCTTATTTAATTTATTTAATCTTAATTGTGGTAATAATATTCTAAATTTTAAATTGTCATAAATAATTACTTATGTGTTGTGAATTATCCCTAATTGGGTAATTAATGAAATTTTATACTATATAAATTAAAATTTATAATTTTCAAATATTTATGTAATTTTTAAAAAATTTAATAATATGTCATTATTATAAAATAACAATAGTGATAATTTTGAATCTATTCATTTATTTGAATTTAAATAAAATCCACCCATCGGATATATTAGAACCAAAATGTTTAATAGATTTTTAGGATTCCATATTCATCTATAAAATTTTTGGATGACATTAATTAGTTCATATAATATTTATTTTAATATTTATAAAACAATTTATTTGATATTTCTCTTAATTAAAAAATTTCTACATCATTTTTGTATAATCATTTAATATACTTATTATTTTCATAAAAATTAAAACTAAAAGCCTATGATAAAGATAAATATAATACCTTTCATAATAATATTTTTACTAGTATTTATCATCTTAAAATCACAACCTTTAAATTGTCATATTTATTATATTGTGAAGGTGACATCTTTGACATCATTTAAAATAATATAATATAAATGTCCTATTCGGTTTTATAAGGCCCAGATGGTCCAAAGGACTTCCCTTTTCTGATTAGGGTATAGATATACTCTAAAAATAAAGTTTGGTCAATTTTCTAGTCCTTTTGATAGGAATTATTATTTTAATAAAAACTATATTATTGATTTTTCACTAAATAAATAATTTCTATATGATTAATGAATAAGATTTTATGGTAATAAAATATTTATTAAAAATTACAAATAAATTACCATGATAAAGAAAAACATTTTATCTTTCAAAGGAGTATTTATAATCGAATTTATATTCTATATAACTATATATTAAAAATAATCTAATTATTAATGTTTGAGTGAGACATTTCACTTTCCTTGAAATAAACTAAATAAAAGGTCTTAATCAAATAAAAGTGGGTTCCATTAGATTCCATTTCGACCCAAGTATGATTTATGGTAAAATATAATCATCCAATTATATTAGGACAAGTGTTAGGGTAATTTTATAATATTATATTTACCCTTAATTACCTCGATTTACCTTTAACTATGGTAAATAAAATTTACCGTAGTTACTATTAATAACGAATAAAAATAAAAAGTAGCTTAATAACATAATTTGGACCTACTGATTCTAAATATGGAATAAATTTTTCCAAATTCAAATCACAGAAGTATCAGAAATTAATTTAAAATTAATCCCGTTGTTATTAAAATGAGTTTTCAATGTTAAAACATTGCAAAAGATTGAAATGATTTTACATATGAATTCAATGTAAAATCAATGATAATTATATAAATTATATTAAATGGTAAAAATATATTCTATTTATACTTTAAAATCATTCAATATTATAATTTATCCATATAAATTATTACAATGAAAAAAGTTGTTTTTAATTAAAATATCGCGTGTATTTACTATTCATTAAAATATAAAATTTATCAGAATAATATAAAAAATTTATCCAAAGTAAATTTTTATATCCTTAATCCAAAGAAGAATTTTATTTTGGAAAATATAACTTATAAACATGTTAAAAACTAGATTTGAAGTGGGTGCGCCAACAAAAGGTGGCAAAACTGCATTTTTTGGAAAATACTTATTTTACTCAAAAAATATATTTTGTTCTCACACGATATTCTATAAAATGTGTAAGATGAATAATAATGTTGTAAAATTTACAATTTAGTTAATAATATTCATAACGGCTAGTTCATAATAATATTATAACAATATATCATTGTTTAGTGAAACCCGATATTACGTACTACACATGCTATTAAGGAAGGTCGTGATTGCGTGTAATGGAAGCCAAGTCAAAGCTCCGTGTCATTCAAGATCCTATTGTTGTTACTTATAACATAATCAAAACTTATTTAATTTATACATTAAACAAAATCTATACTTAATGTTGTGTAGAATAATTTCTACAAAAAGAACTTGAAATTGTGTGTAACACGAGCCATGAATAGTGTTGCTTATAATGCAAGCTAATATGGTGTTGCGTATAGAACCAGATAATTTTGGTGTAGCATACAATACATGACATCAATGAAATTAAAAAGAATAATTCTCATAAAATCTTTGGTTGTTACATTCTACCCACATTAAAATGAATTTCACCCTCAAAATTCGTCGGGGTTATAAATGGTTTACTACTTGAAAGTTTCTTTCATAGAAAACCACATCATAAAAAGGAATACTAAAACTTAATTTTAAAAAGTGATGTATAAAACATAACGGTTACCCAAATTAACTCATCAATTGGTTTTCACATAGGATAACATAGGTGAAAATATGGATATGGAAGAGAAATCTACCCATCCAGTTCTGATGGAGAGTGGTAGATAACAAGGCTATGAAAAAGCCAACAATCAAAAAGCCATTAATTTGTGATGATCTAAGGTACCATCTGATTCATCAGATATATAATCAATAAGACAAAATTTTTGGATTTCAAGATCATTTCCCTAATGTTGAAGAATTTTTGAATTAAAATAAATACTTACTTGATTTTGGTACATTCTCACTGTTGTTCGTTCCTTGAACAACTTCCACTTCATCTCTTAAAGAAATGATGTTGAATTTGTCTTCTGTGAAGTGTTAGTGTATCATGTGATAGAATGATAGGTCATTCCATCAATCTCAATCATAAATTTAGCAATAATTATATACATAAGTCAATCTACACTGAGGTTAATCGTATATGATTCCAAAAATGGATTTATACTTCATCTATCATACTGCTTAATAAAATAAAACGAGTTTCTACTAACCAGGTACATCCTGTAGTCCAGTGGTAGTAAATAAAGGCTAGTCAAACTTCGGTTGTGGGTTCAATTCCCGCAACCTTGTTTGATGCTATGGGTTGTCACCCATCCTGTAGGTTTTCCTTTTTCTAAAACTACACTATTATAACATTACAAAAATTATATCTAAAAATGTTCTAGCCTTAAACAATACTATCTGATGTCCAACATAATCCATTCCAATATTTAGACTTATCCAAAATACATCTTTCCAATCTCATAGTATAAAGAAAACAATTACTGGAAAGGTCACATAATAAGAAAGTGAATACCATCATTTATACCCCATATATCATAAGATATATCTTGTGGATCCCATTCCAAGCATGTGAATATATTAATCATTTATTCTCTTGAAACATAAATTATCATAGAACTATAGTGAAAACACGAATTTGGTCAAAAGGTAACTCTTTCCATATACCAAAATCCCAAAAATTATATATACTCAAACCATGATATCACTTTGTCCTTATATGAGTCAAGGTATCATTAATACTATAAAACATTTCATTATCTTCTTATCCCTTCTTTATGCACATATTAGGTGATTTCCAAAAATATCTTAATAAACTTTCATGGTTTTCGATACCATTCAACATATACTTTCAAAAACATAAGGGAAAACAATATTCTAACAATAATTAGATGTCTATTTATTCCATAGTACCATGGGATTACTTATATAAAATTACATTTGATAAACACGTAATAATTCCACTACCTTCTTAAACCATTGACTGATCTTGATCAATTCTTTCATCTCACATATCATTTGTAGTCTCATCATCATCATCAATACAAATACTACCCATACGACCATGCTGATCCTCTTCATGAGATTCTCCATTCCATGGTGTTAACTGAACCTTTTCCTTTACAATTACTGGATTTGGGTCCTTCTTTTCCACACCAAAAGCATCTTCCAGTCCCTTTGAAACATTCTTTCTAATGCCTCTTCCCACACGATTTACATGAGAGAAATTGAACTTTATTTTCTCTATGATCATCATGAAACTCCATCTTTCTCTTATTAGATGAGTCAGGAAACTTACCAAAGTTGAGATTATTGATCATATTATGAGATTAATGATTACGAATAATAATGATATGCGGACCTCCAGATCCAATTTCATTTGGTTGATAAGGAAGAATATCATTCAATTGTCCATCATATTCTCCATTATCGTGAATCTTCCTGTTTCCAGCCATTTTCTAAAACCCAAAAAGAATAGTGTGAGAGGAAAAAATCATAATCAAGGGGGAGTACCTTCAATATCTAACATCTTAGGTTAAATTCTTAGATCTTTTCTATAATTATAGGACTATAACCTATACTTATACGTAACCTTAGGGACATCCCTAGACATATATTATAAATATCTATAGGGATCTCACTAAAGTTCTCGCATCCTAGTTTCCAAAGGTTGACTAAACCTTTCCTCTGATCTCAAATGTAGAGACCCAAAGCTTGATGTACATAGACATTACATTACTTTTTCGGAATACTTAATACATAACAAAAATAGACACCAAAGAATCGTAATAATTTATTGTCTTTGGAAACTTGGAACATAATCTTCTAATCATGGTGAAATATCTTTAATATCTCCCATAAAGATCTTCCTGTTTTGTTTTCTTGCCTAAAAAGTTTTCTTTATATCCTAAGGAAAAGAAAACATAAAAAAGGTGAGCACAAATTCTCATTAAGGTAAATCATAGAGAACATAAAACAATCCATAAAAAGTTTAATGCAAAAACTTGAACATAAAATCTAAACATCAAAATCTTGAGAAATGGCATAAATCATGGAAGTACGTAAGGAATATATCATAATGGAAAATCAATCATGATAAAATAGCATGGGAAGAAAACATGTAATTTTGGAAAACCATTAAGCACATGATATGATTTCCATAGTAGCCAAGGCATTGCTTCTAAGACCATCTTAGTGGACAAAGTCCCTTTCGGAATCGAGTTCACTCCTCGTTCAAGACCTGTATCACTGAATCGGATTAACATACCATTCTAGACATGTCTATCTCATGAGATATAAATCTTTACCCAATTACTTATAGGGAGATATAGGTCCCACCCATATCATAATGAAATAATTCTTATGTGTGCCACAATATAATGATAAATCATTCATCATAAACCAAAGAATAAAATGGGTTTCATAAACATCATCCCATCATAAAATAATCCATATAAAACAAATGGATATCATTTTTTCATAATAAGAATCAAACCATGTAAATAATAGAGACATTATACTTGAAACATACACATATGAAATAATGTCATCTTAGATGGAAAATGGTTTTGGTAAAACACTTGAAGTGAATTCTTGAGGACAATATCCTTTCTTCTTGAAAATCATTTTCTTTTCACAAAATGCCATGAAATTTTAAAAGAAAAATATTTTGTTGAAAATATTCATGAAATCTTGTAGAGTAAGATTCATCAAAATAAGGCGTTATAAAACCATAATTTTTTTTTCATGCCGTATAATTTAAAAAAACATTCTCCTTGTACTTTTAACGAAAAAGAAAAAAAGTACCACATATGGTAAACAAAAGAAAGATTCCTTACATACCATGTATTAAAAGTAAAAAATGGGTAAAAATTACTTTAAACATTCATGGTACCATTTTTATAAAATAGGGACATGTATGATAAATATAACCCCAATAAATACTTACGAATAAACAATCTCGAATAAAAATGAGATTGGAAAAGTTATCCCTTACCTTATGTTCAATATGCTTAGTATGTATCTGAACCTCCTGTATAATGATTTAAATAATTTTATTGAATTATTACAGAATTATATTCATTGTTATGATATCATATATTGTTCACATATGACTTTATATTGCCCGTTCTTTGGTAAATTCATGTTAAAGTAGCGTTTTGGGTAAAATCGTTTCATTTATCATCCGTGTTTTGTCTTGTAATTATTCATATGATTACTTAGATCATGATTAATTACTTATATACTGTAAAACATGATTTATATATAATATATTTTCAAAATATACATATATATAAAAGATCGATAAATGGGAAGAAATACACCGTTCATGGAGACGGTAGGCCGTACGTACGGATGAACGCTGTTTTAGTTTCCTTATTAAATTGAATAGAAGTAAGTAAATAACATATACATAAGTCCAGTATCATTAATATGTCATATATTTTATGATTATTTAATATATATACTTTATAATCATTCTTGAATGGTTAACATGGAGAATGAATCTCATCGCGTCGTGGAGACGGTAATCTGTACGTACGCACGAGCAATGATATCGTTCCCATAATTATTGAATAGAATTAGAGTGGATGATATAATATATCAGAATTATTATGATGTTACAATAAACATATATAGTTATTCTTTACACCATTATACCCATCCATGTAAGGTGTGGCGGAAAAACAGATTACACCACGACGTGGAGATGGTATTCCGTACGTACACATGCGCGATGATTTTGTTTTCCATAGGATGGATAGAAAGTGAAATGAGGTTGTTTCATATTTATAATAACATATCAGTATATTATTGATACTTATGTTATTAATTTATAATGAAACAACTAAATAAGAAGAAGTTTAACAAGAATGAAACTTGAAAGAATCGGTAGAAGAGATTACCTCTTCTTCGACGTGCCTCTTTTAATCTTCCTCTTAAGGGACTAGAGTTTGTCTTTTGAGAAGACCAGAAACTCTATAATGTTTCTAGGTAAGGGGATAAGAGATATGGGTAGGTTTTGGCCAATCTTGAAGGCTCCAAGTGTTATGAAGAGGGGAGGGAGGAGATTCCCTTTTATAAGGGAGGAGAGGGGCACCTTTGGAAACATAAGAAATATTAATTTATAATAAATTAAATCCCCAATTAAAAACCTCAAACAAATGACTTAAGTCTGAATATGAGATGATATAGGGTTGTAATCTCATCATAAAATAAAATTTAAAAATGTTGAGAATTTATTTTAAACCTTATCAATTTGATTTATCCTTATTTAATTTATTTAATCTTATTTGTGGTGATAATATTCTAAATTTATAATTGTTATAAATAATTACTTATGTTTTATGAATTATCCATAATTGGGTAATTTAGGACATTTTAGACCATATAAATTTCAATTTATAATTTTTAAATATTTATGTGCTTTTTAAACAATTTAATAATATGTTATTTTTGTAAAATAACAATTGTGTTAATTTTGACACTATTCATTTATTTGAATTTAAATAAAATCCCCACAGGGGAAATATTCAAATAAAAATGTTTAATAGATTTCTAAAAGGTCATATTCATTTATAAAATTTTTTTAGAACATTAATTAGTTTATATAATATTTATTTTAATATTTATAAAACCATTTTTTTGATATTTCTCTTAATAAAACAATTAATACATCAGTTTTGTATAATCATTTAATATAATTATTATTTGCATAAAAATAAAAAATAAAATCTTATGATAAAGATATATATAATAACTTTCATAATAATATTTTTATCCGAATTTATCATCTTAAAATTACAACATTTAAATTGTTATATTTATTATATTATGAGGGTGACATCTTCGACATCATTTAAAATAAAATAATATAAATGTACTATTCAGTTTTATAAGGCTTAATATGGTCCAAAAATAGACCATTGGATGCTTAAGGTATAGATATACTAGAATAATAATGTTTGGTCAAGTTTATGGTTCTTTTGATAGGTATTAGTATTTTAATAAAAACTATATTATTGATTTTTCACTAAATAATTAATTATTACATTATTAATGTATAAGAATTTAAGGTAATAAAATATTTATTAAAAATTAACAATAAATTACCATGATAAAGAAAAATATTTTATATTTAAAATGAGTATTTATAATAGAATTTATATTCTATATAACTATATTTTAAAAATAATCTAATTATTAAAGTTTGAGTGAGACATTTAACTTTCATTTAAATAAACTAAATAAAAGGTGTTAATCAAGTACAAGTGGGTTTCATTAGATTTAATTTTGACCCATGTATGATTTAGGGTAAAATATAATCATTCAATTATATGAGGACAAGTGTTAGAGTAATTTTATAATATTATATTTACCTTTAATTACCTCGATTTACCTTTAACTATGGTAAATAAAATTTATCGTAGTTACTATTCATAAGGAATAAAAGTAAAAATTTGCTTATTAACATAATTTGGACCTAATGATTCCAAATATGGAATCCATTTTCCAATTTTAAATCACAAAAGTTTCAGAAATTAATTTAAAATTAATCTCGTTGTTAAGAAAATGTTTTTTAAATGTTAAAACATTGCAAAAGATTGAAATGATTTTACCTATGAATTCATAGTAAAATAATTGCTAATGACATAAAATAAATTAAATGGTAAAAATATATTCTATTTATACTTTAAAATCATTCAATATTATAATTTAACCATATAAATTATTACAATGAAAAAGGTTGTTTTTAATTAAAATATTGCGTGTTTTTACTATTCATTAAAATATGAAAGTTATCAGAATAATATGAAAAATTTATCCAAAGTAAATTTTTATATCCTTATTCCAAAGAAGAATTTTATTTTCTCAAATTTAACTTATAAACATGTCAAAAACTAGAGTTAAAGTGGGTTCACCATCAAAAGGTGGCAAAACTGCATTTTTTGAAAAATACTTATTTTACTCGAAAAATATATTTTTTTCTCACATGATGTTATAGAAAATGTGTAAGATGAATAATAATGTTATAACATTAAAATTTAGTTAATACTATTCATAAAAGCTAGTTCATAATAACATTAGAACATTATATCGTTGTTTAGTGAAACCCGGTATTGCGTACTACACACTCTATCAAGGAAGGTCGTGATTGCATGTAATGAAAGCCAAGTCAAAGCTGCGTGTAGTGAAAGATCCCTTTTTTGTTGCGTATAACATAATCAAAACTTATTTCATTTATACATTAAACAAAATATATACTTAATGTTGCGTAGAATAATTTCTACAAAACGAGCATGAAATTGTGTGTAACACGAGCCAAGAATAGTGTTGCTTATAATGCAAGCTAATACGGTGTTGCATATAAAACAAGATAATTTTGGTGTAGAATACAACACAAGACATAAATGCAATTAAAAAGAATAATTATCATAAAATATCCGGTTGTTACAGGTTATTCCTAATCAAAAAAGGGTGTTTATCTCAGATAGTTGGGGATAAACCAACATCAATGATATGCCTAATGTGAATGAATTTTTTTATTTATTTACCAATGAGTTTAATTTAATTCTATGAAATCATGAATTAGAGTTTTTAATTGAACTCATACCTAGTGATATAATGGATCCAGACACCCTATATAGAATGGACCTGATTTTGTTGAAGGAATTGAAGATGAAACTCTAGCAGAATATAAAAAAGGGATTCATTTAGACAGGTTTTTCATCGTGGGGTGCAGTTGTTCTTTTTATTAATAAGAATCTGGGAAGAATGAGGTTATGCATCAATTATGAGGAACATAACATGATCAAAATAAATAATATGGTTCCTCTGTCTTGGATTTATGACTTTTTTTATCAACTAAATGGACGATAATAATTTCCCAAAATTTATTTTATTTCTGAATATCATTAATTGAGGGTTAATAAAGAGTATATACCCAATAAAACATTACATTCAAGGTATATACACTAAGAATATATTTGTATTTAATTTTATCTTACTAATACCCCACTATCTTCATGTATTTAGTGAATAGAGTATTTAGAGATTACCAAAACTAGAATTTTAGTCTTTATAGATAATATTCTAATATATTCAATGTGATTGGAAGAGAATTAAGATTACTTGAGTATTGTATTGATTACCGTAAGGTGGGAGAACCTGTAAGAACAATTTATGAAGTGTTTATTTTGGCTAAAAAAAGATTCATTTTGGGCCATTTAAATGTCTATCAATGGTATAATAGTGGATCCATAAATAATGGATGTTATTGAACATTATTCTAGACCAAAAACTAAGAATAAATTCCTTAGTTATATTATTTTTTCTAGATATTATCAATTATTTTTGGAGAAGTTCTAATGACTATGTAATCCACTCACCATGTTGAATCTAATGGGGGCCATGTACATTTGGACAGATTTATGTGATAAAACTTTCAAGGAACTGAAGAGAATTCTAGTCATCACACTTATACATACATCACCCTAAACTGGAATAGTGTTTTTACTCTATAGTGATTCATTAAGGAAGGGACTGTGATTTTTCCTCAGGTAGAATGATATGAGGATAACTTATTCCTCACTCTAATTTAAGGTTAATGAGAAAATTTATCCAACTCGTGATTTGGGGTTATCAATGTTAATTTTAACATCAAAGTTGTGGATAAATATTATTTGTGGATAATAGTGTGATATATATACTGATGAAGAATGGTTCAAGTATATATTCACTAAAAAAATGTTAAATATGAACAATAGATTTTTTTTTATATAACTAAAGATTATGACAGGTCAATACATTACCCTATTCTAAAAGAAGAAAAGGTTATAGATTCTCTGAGTGAAAAGGATCTTACTAGATTATCTATTATAATGATCCAAAAAGATCCAATATTTCTGTATTTTAAAAGGATAGATCTGAATATATTTATTGAAATAGAAAAGTCTTATCTATCTAAAATTTGTTTCCAACTCTCTATCCAAGTGTGTATTAAAGTGGGCTAGAAGAAATATGTGGATCAATAGAAGAATGTCAGAAATATTATTGAGTATAATAATGATAGTGATGGAATGATATGGTTTAAAAACCATTAATGTGTACCATCAATACCAAACATAATGAAAGAGCTATTGGTTGAATATCATATTTCAACAATCTCTATTCATATTCAAAGTAAAGATATTTATTGTGATTTGAAAGTGTATTTTTTTTGAGATAACTCTAAGAGAGATATAACATAGTATTCAGCACTATACTTGGAATGTACACAAGTTTGGATTACAAAAAAGTATACTAAGGGGATGTTACAACCATTTACTATACTTGAATGGAAATGGGAAAACATCACCATGAAATTTTTCTTTGGAATCTACAAAATATCTAAATTACATTATGCTATTTGTGTGGACGTTGATCACCT
The DNA here is from genome assembly GCA_963277665.1 of Viscum album. Taxonomy (NCBI): domain Eukaryota; kingdom Viridiplantae; phylum Streptophyta; class Magnoliopsida; order Santalales; family Viscaceae; genus Viscum; species Viscum album. The sequence goes on from OY728125.1 coordinate 1,946,584,855, forward strand.
TACAATGTTTGAACAATTCGTTACTACCAGGGAAGATTTATCTCTTGATCATATTTCCAGAATATAAATTAAAAAATGGGTAAGGTTTCTTGAATAACTGTTTTTTATATATAATCAGGATTAGAGGTTTACCTTGAATTGCTAGTAAAGTATTCAGTAGGATCTTTATATAGAGTCATTTTTTATATGACATATCATCCTGGGATAGATATTTGTTTTGAGAGAACTAATCAATCCCTAGATGATATACTAATATCTTTTTTATGGATTTCAAAGGTGGTTGATCAACACCTTCCCACAATTTAGTTTTTTAAAATAATAGGTTCCAATCAAGAATTAAAATAGATCCTTATGACACCATATATGTAATGATTTGTAAAGCTACAATGTTTGAGGATGAAGTTAGAGAATGAAAACTATTGTGAACTGAGCTTGTTGAGGAAATAGATGATAAATTTAGATCCATTAAAAAAAATATCTAAGCATCTCAGAGTCTATAGAAATATAAAGATAAAAATTATTGGGGATATTTATAATTCCATTTTGGTGAGAAGGTATTCCTATGAATTTCTACATGGAATAAGGTTATGAGATTTGTAATAAAGAGAAATATAAGACCAAGGCTTTCTTCTTCTTCAATATTATTGATCAAGGATGGATGATATCTTATCTCTTAGTGCTTCCAATATATATCTCTCAAGATCACAATTTAATCTATGTATCTCTCATGGGGAAGTGCAATCCTATTCCATCATATGTACAAAACTTAGAGGTCATACATTTGGATAAATACACTTTCAATGAAGAAAAACTAGTATAAATAATGTATCATTGGGATAAATTTATGAAAAACAAGAATACTCATATGGTTAATATTCTTTTTAAGGAATCATAAATTCAAATAAGGTATATGGGAACCGAAGGATGAGGTGACAAAAACCTATCATCATTTTTTGTATGAAACTGAAGGAATTTCAAGGGATATTTTATTTTAGGGGGTGGGGGTAGAATATAAAAACCCTATAATTTATAACTAATTTGACTTAAAATAAAATTTGTTTCTTTGATATCTTTTTTTACACACAACAACGAGTTTAAACAGACCATGTTATACTAATAATGTATTTTTATTTAATGTGAAAATTAACACCTAGCTGTTGTTTCATGAACCAATCCGGGTTGTCATCTGAACCAGCACCTGACCTAGTTTGTGGTAAGGCCCTATTAGAATTCCTAATCCCAATAGGCTAGAAAAAGTGCCCTGGTATCATTAAAAGTAAGAGGAAAGGATTTAAAATATTACATAAATATAAACTATCAATAATATAAAATGAAAAAAACTGTGACAACCAAACCAAACAATCCATTATATGGTTTCTTATTTTAGTTTGCATGTTTATAAAAACATTAAAGAGAGATACTACAAAAGGAGGACTGAAACCATGTCCAAAAACCACTGTAAGGTAAGGGAAACATCTCCCTCAATCCATTTCCATAACACCACCTTAGAGGATCACTAGAATCCCAAACCACCATTACCAAATGCTTTACCCTTACCTATATCAATAATTACCATATCTACTATCACCCAAAGGTGTAAGTAGTGTGTGAGCCCTTTCTCAATAGTTTTCCACCTAAAAGTATTCCATGATATAAATTTAAGATAAAAAAATTACTTCAAGATAAATATATGATATAAAATTCTAGAACAAATTAATGGTAGGTTGTTTTGAAAGCATAAACTTTTAAAGAATTCAATGTTAAATGAAAATACATTTAAATTTTAAGTAACCCAAAATGCCACACTATATGCCAACATCTAAGAGATCATGGTCAATTGATTACTATGAAAAAGAGAGGCCTTGTGGGTACTAACTAGTAAATGGGATCTAGAACATAACGTCTTGGTGTAAAGTGGTACAAGAACCAAAACCATCCATGTTCTCATATATGATCCACTAGAGAGGAAAAACATCCAATACTTCTAGTGGTCTCTGATCATCATCAAAATTCAGTTAGTTTTGTCATCGTCAATCCCACTAAGTGAAGTCGGGCCGAAGCCACTTCTGAATCACTAGCACAGTATTCCTAATCTTCCCTCCTTGCTACCCAGGATTCCCTTAGTGCTCAATTAATTTCCACATACCATAATATACCACACATCCACACACAAATAAACTAAAAAATTCACTACACACACCAAAATCCACCATTTTCACACCCAAAACATCTTTCAAAAAATCAAACTCACCCCATAACCTTTCCAACCATGATTGAAACTCCAAACACAACTCAATAAAACATTTACTAAATTTATAAAACATTTCAAATTCACAGAAGGCCTAATTTCAAGAACACACCAATTTGACATGAAAATTCGATTTTAAAATCAATTTCATTTCAAAATTCTTAAAAAACACTTTCTCACCACACTAATAATTCAAAAAACATGCTAAAGAACACAATCATGCCTAATAAATTCATCAAGAAATGTTTAAGCACAAAATCACATACCTTTAATATGGAAATCCCAAAAATCTTGCATGAGACTCCACTTGAACCACCACCACACAACAAGGAAGAAAGATGAATCACTAAATCAATAGATCAACCCAAAAAGATCAAGAATAAACCTTAAAATCGTAACCCTAAGGATGGATAATAATAAAATCATAAAAATAAGAGAAGAAAACCTAATATCAAAGAGGAATCATGGTGATAGGACACTTACTTGAAGAACTGGGGAGAAATAACACAAAATACCTCACAAAAAATAGATCTCTAAGGGAGGTGGAAAGAGGTAGAGGTCTGAATAGGGTAAAAATACCAAGAGAGGTGATAAATGAGTTGTTTTGGGTTTAAAACTGATAGAATAGAAAAATTTTAATATGTTGGAAGATCAACATGGTTAGTCTACACGGTATCGAAAACCATACGGTAACCATGTAGTCCATTCTATCCAGATAGAGACCTCCCCATGAATACTTGGGCTGAGGTCAATGAACTTGTAGAGGATGTGTGTTAGGTTAAATCTCCAACCACACGGTTTTCTGGGTGGGAGGATGATTACTACTAATCAAGATCCAACAAATTTGTAGGGGCCTATTTTGAAAAAATTATCAATTTTCCTTAAAAATTAGAGGTTAAACCAAGGGAAAAATAGATACCATAAATAAAATAGAAGAATACCCAAAAAGGAGATCATGTCTGTGACAATTCTACCCACCATGAAAACATTTAGACCTCATAAAGTCAACTCAAAACTTGATCAGAAAACTGAAATGGGTACTCTTTCGCTACCCAAGACATCTATTCCCACATCTCATGTGAATCACGTCAAGGATTCCAAAAGACACATACCAAGAGAATAGACTTCACATGATAAATATTCTATTGAGAATCCACTATCTGAACCAACCATTCAAACACTGATAAGTCAAGCTCTATTTCTAACAATTCCCAATTCAACACTTGAGACAGGTCTGAATTATCCTTTTTCTATTAGGATACATGACACATGTTGTGAATCAACATCAAATAAAGAAAAATATAACATGTATGACACCTTTCTAATCCTCTCATTGATTTGAAAAGGCCCGACATACCTCAACGTTATATTTCCATGCTTCACCAAGAGATGATGACCCAAACGAGTTTCCACTAACAATAAAAACTGATCACCCATGAATAATTCAAGATCCTAACACCTCTAATGAGAAAAATATTTTTTGTAGATCTGATCTGTCAATAACTTCTACCCAATTAGCTTGACTTTCTCAGACTCTTCTTACACCAGGCTTGGTCCCAATAGTGAGGTGTCGGCTACCTCTACCCAACACCACAAAGACCGACAAGGACGACCATATAGAACCTAAAAGTGATCCATTCAAATATAGGCTTGGTAAATATTATTATATAAGAATTTTACCAATCCCAAATGGCTATCCCACGAACCACTAAATTTTAAGACACATTCATGGAGCATGTCTTCCAGAATCTGATATTTCCACTCTGTTTGACCATCCATTAAAGGATGGTATGACATGATCATCTTAATCTGTGACCCAAATACATTTAAAGTACTAACCATAACTAAGAGAAAAAATGGTTTTCACTTTCAAAAACAATTACTGATAGCACACCAAGAAGCCTGACCACTTTTTGAACATACACTAGCCCATCTCATCTACTTCTGCTGAATCTTTGATTGGAATGAAGTGGGATTATTTGTTCAAGAATTCAGTCACTACCCAAAAGGAGTTCTTTCATTGAGGTGTGTGTGGTAAGACAATAATGAAGTCTATATGGACCTTATCCCACATCCAAGTAGGAATGGGCAATGGATGGAGAAAATGAGAGGCCATTTGATGATCTTCTTTCACATTCTGACAAGTATAGCATCTCGATACGAAGTCAGCTATTTCCAATCCCATACCTAGCCACTATAACTTCTAACGCACATCATAACAGATCTTTCTATCTCCAAGTTGAATGTTCCACTGAGACTAGTGGCTATCCAGTATCACCACCTTTATCATAACTAATGTCACCACAGAATGTCCCTTAAAACAAAGAATTATCTTAGGGGAAAAAAACCAATCAGAGTAAGTCTCCACACCATGAATAGATTTCACATATTTCTGAAATGACTCATCACCATGATTATCTCATTGAACTAGCTCTAGAAGAGACAGAGCCAACTACACACATTCTAGGAATGCACCTCAATGATGCCCCTTGGTTTCTAAGTGAATATGGGAGAAGAGAGCCATAAGAATCCACTCATCACGGACTTCCTCAACACTTAGACTGGCACGTTTCTACTGAAGGCATTATCCACAACATTACCCATACCCAGGGTGTATACAATATCATACTCAAACCCCTGCAGATACATGATCCAATGGTGCTGCCTCATATTAAAATCCTCATTTGAAAAGATGCAGGGTAAGATTTTATGGTCATAATAGACCCAAAATTTTTCCCCCAAAATGTAATGGTGACAATTAATCAGGGCATGATTCACTATATCTGACTCCATCTTGTGGGTCGAGTAATTATTCACATGAATTCATAGTTTGTGATAACTATAAGAAACTGTAGGCTAATCATTCTTGATTACAACTTTGTGGCCCATACCTAAAGCACCTAAATAATCCACGTAGCCCTTCTTAGACACTATAAATACCAATATATGTGTGGTAGTATTCCATTGCATCAACCCCTTAAAGGATTCCTAACAATCAGTGCTTCACTCAAACATCACCCCTTTTTAGGTGAGTGCTGTCATATAGTGGGAAAACCATGAGAAATCCCAAACGAACCATCTGTAATTACCTTCCAATCCAAGAAATCTATTGATCTCAAACGTATTCCTCGGCTGCTACCATAACATAATAGAACTAATATTCTTAGGGTCCATAAAAACCACTTATAATGAAATTAAATGGCCTTGAAACATTACTTCACTGATCCAAAATGTTCATTTCAAGAGATTCACGTAATGATGTTGATTCCTCATGGTTCCTAGTATAATAAAAAATGATTCAGATGATCTTCTTTAGTAACAGAGTATGCTAGGATGTAGTCCAAAAATACCACAATGAACAAGTCGAGATACTGTTGGAACATTGTATTCATGAGCATCACAAAGACCGTTAGTGAGTTCATCAACCCAAAAGGCCTAACCAAATACTCAATGTGGTCGTACCTACTTCAGAAAGCCATTTTTTGGGGTATCCACCTACTTCTCCCAAAATTGGTTGTAATCTAAACAAAAGTTGATCTTAGATAAAAAATATTCCCCTTCAGCTGATCAATCAAGTAGACAGTCTGGGGAAGGGCTAATTATTCTTAATGTTTACTTTATTAATATTTTTGTAGTTGATACACAACAGAAGAGATCCATCAACCATTTAAATGAAAAAAATTGGAGTGGACCAAGGAGAGATGATGGGATGAGTGAACCCTTTGGATTATAAATCATATAGTTTTATATCTAATTCCCTCAATTTGGTGGGGGCTATGAGAAATGAGGCAAGAGATATCAGATGTGTTTTTGACGCCAATTCAATCGCGAAATCCACATACCGCTCTGGGGGTATGCCTGAAAAATCATCATGGAATACCTTCAAGAAAAAATACACCACATGAGGTAACACATACTCAATAGAATAACCATCACCCTTCAACACATGAAATGACAATTGAAAGGAAAGATTACCCAACTCCAAGAGTAGAGTCCTGACATGACTCAACTGAGGATCCCATTTTCTGAGTAAAACATGAGAACTTCCATCATGTTATATGAAACTAACTCAAAGACGATAACAATCAATGTGGGATTGTAAATGAATCATCCATTACATGACAAGGATCACATCAAGAATGTCCATATCTAGGACCAAGAAATCCCATTCCATCACAACCCCAGACACAGAAAGTTCACACATTGGGCACATGAGAACCCGATCCTACTTCTTTCCCAACGACATCACCAACTCCATTAAAATAGACAACAAATCAGTTAGAAAATTCAATAGGTTCACAACATAAAAATTTATAAAAGAAAAAGATGCACTAATATCAAATTAATCTATAGTTATGGAATATGAAACCATTATTATACCTTGAATAGTCAAGGGACCTACATCCCATCCCACTAGTGCCTAATATATAACATGAAGGTTCTTTGTATGAGTCTAGGTCTGACCATGACCACTTTCAAAAGGCTCTCCTCTAAGGTGACTTTTACCAGAAGAAGACCTTATCCTACCACCTCGACCATCAAACCTATATCCCACTATCCTGGATAGTTCTAACTGTTCTTTTATTCCCCTATAACCCACTTATCCTCCACCTCCTTGATTATAAAGTGTAGCTCTTTATAATCATCACACATTACCCAAAATTCCACCCTGATTATATGATTTTGGGGGAGTCATACAAGTAGGTCGAGTGTTTTCCACCTTCCCGCATTGGTGACACATGACGACCCCATCATTTAAAGACATAGAGTAAGGCTTCCTATATGGATGGATTGAGCTACCACCTCACTTATTTTATTTATCATCATGTTTCCTCAAATATTTTGAAGATCTACCACTTCCCATTGGGGACATAGCCCCAGGTCCACTTGACCAACCTTTACGATCAATCTCTACCATATATTCTTGGTCAACCACTTTAGCATAATTTTTCGTCTTGAACAAGAAGACCTGGGAATAAATCCTTGGCCAAAAAACCTTCTTAGACCTTTGAAATTTCATCTAGTCATTAAAGACAATTTTGGGGTAATACCAAATCAAATCATTAAAATGGTTGGGATAATCCATCACAGACTGGTTCCCCTGGACATGATAAATTAAATCCTAGGACCTAGAATATGCTAAGACTATGGGGAAATATTGTTCATTGAATACAATGATGAAGTATTTCCAGATCATTTACTCATGCTTCAAAACATTCATTATAGAGTCCTAGTACCTTAGACTAGGACCTTATAGAGGAAACATGGCACACATGACCCTAACCACTTCAGGAGTATCTACCAACTCGAACATGAACTCAACCTTCTCGATCCACTCCTATGGTTTCTAAGTCTCTAAGAAACCTTGATAAGAAGGAGGTTCATTATTCAAGAAAACTTGGGCCTTATTATTTTGATATAGAGTTTTAGCTTCTCTGATTTAAGAAGAACCATGACCCACCCCCTATCCTAGATCCTAAATAGTTCAATCCATTACATGTACCAACCTCTGATCAAGTGGTGAGGGAGAACTCTCTTTATCTCCTACCCTCAGTTGTAGGGGAAATTTTAGCGGATGAATTTTTCTATAGAATGTTATATTCACATCCCAAACTCATCAATAAATCATGTCTGGAAATTTATAGGAAAAAAATTAACATTAATAAACCAAAAATTCAATAGAAACATAATGACTAGACTTCTACACCCCTACCTAGTTCCCACACATAGTATGTAGCCTTCATGTCCCACCTAGAGGAGAAACCAAACCAACATCACAATATCCTATTGTTACTCGATGTCTTCCATGTGGTGTGCTAGCCCGAAACCCTACTCACAACAAATCGAACCCCAACATTTCTATCCCCTATATATCTAGACTCATCCAAAATAACATGATCCTAAGATATGAACCTCCTCTGATATCATTTTTTCACAAAGAAAGAAAAATGTTCATATGAACTTGTGCCCGACCTGGTCTGTGGAAAGTCCCAAAGGGTGTTCCTGACCCCCACGGTTTGGAAAAAGCACCTAATTATCAATACATTTGTGTGGGATGATTTACCCAATTATATTAATATAAAACTATTAACAATATAAAATGAACCAAAACTAAAAACCAATCCAAAATAGAATTTATAAGGTTTCATATTTTAGTATACACGTTTATATAAAAATGGAAGAGAGATACTACTAAAAGGGGTCCAAAAACAACTATAAGGCAAGGAGAATATCTCCCTTAATAAATCACTACAATACCACCCATGAGGATCACTATAATCCCAAATAACCATCTCTGAAAGTATTACCCTTACCTCTATCAGACATGACTAAGTCTAATAACAGCCAAAGGTGTAAGAAGGGTGTGAGTATTTCCCAATAAGATTCCACCCAAAAGGATTACATGCTCTAAATGATAGATGAAAAAATACTTTTAATTTTAATATATGAATGATAATTCTTTAGAAACATAACGGGATGCAGTTTTGAAAGAAACAACTGTTATAAGAATTAAATTCTAAATGAAAACACTTAAATTTTATGTAACCCCAAACGTCACACCATATACCGATGGTGAGGAAATCATAGTCATGATATCACTAAGCATGGGAGAGGCCCTATGGGTACAAGCTAATAAATGGGACCCTAGAACCTCGTGTCTTGGTATAAAATGGTATAAGAACCACAACCATCCACATTCTCATGTGAAAGTCAATTGAGTGGAGAGACACCCAAATATTATAGTGGTCTCCATTCATCATCAATATATAGTTAGTGTATTCATTATAAACCTCACTATGTGAAACTAGACCTAAGACACTTCTGAATCACTATCCCACTAGTCCTAGTCCTTTATTCTAGCTACATAGTCATTACAAAGTACTACACACACCAAAAGCCACCATTTTAATACCAAAAATATCTTTCAAAAATAAAAATTACACCAAAACCATTCAAACCATGATTCAAATTTCAAACACAACTCAATAAAACGTTTTCCCAATTTATAAAACATTTAAAATGCACATAATAAGGCCTAACTTCAATAAAAAACAAATTTCACATCTAAATTCTATTTTAAAATCAATTTCATATAGAAAATATTCAAAAACTTCTTTCACACCACACTCATAATTAAAAAAAATCCATGGAATACGATAGAGACTAATAAATTCATCAATAATTGTTTAAACATGGAATAACCTACCTCTGATATAGAAAACCCAAATAAATGGCACGAAAATCAACCCGCACCTCAACTACAATATAAATAAGAAATATCAGTCCCTACATCAAGATATCGACCCAAAAAGATCAAAAATCAACCCTAAAATTAGAACCGTGGTTATGAAAAAGAGGAAACCTCCAAAAAAAGGGAAGAAACCTGAAATCGAGGAGGAATCAAGGGGAGAAAAAACTTACTTGAAGAATAGGGAAGAAATCACACCAAATTTGGTACAAAAATGAATCTCAAAGGGAGGTGGAAGGAGGGAGAGGCATTCCTAGAGTGAAAAATCCTGAGGGAGGTGATAAATGATGTATTTTAGGGGTTAAAACAGAGAGGAGAGGGAAATTTAAATGTGCTGGAAGATCCACATAGTTAGTCTGCATGGTATGGGAAACTATGTGGTAACCATGCAGACCATTCTGTCAGGACATGGACCTCCTCATGATTACCTGGGTCGAGGCACATGATTGTGAATATTCCATGTGGTAGGTTATGTCTCCTAATATATGGTTTCTTTGGTGGGCTCAGAGATACTACTAACCATGCACCAACCATGCGTAGCGTCCTGTTTTTCAAAAACGATCCATTCCCTCCAAAATTAGAAGGGAAATAAAGGGAATAAGATATACCAAAACATAAATAGATGGATACCTAGAAAAGAGATCACATATATGAAATTATGGATTAATGTGTAAAAAAGAAATAAATAAATGATGAAATAATTATTTTTCTAATTTGTATAAAAATAAATTCAGTTTATATAAACTAATTATATAGGAAAAGATTTTTTTAAAAAAGTAAATGAGTTTTTATTCTGGATAATTATTTTTATTCCCATAATGTGTTTTTATCATAATAATTTAAATTATACATTATTAAAGAATTATTTTAATGAAATATATATATTATATATTCAATAAAATAATTTATCATTCATTTAATTTTGTTTCTATACATGGGATATGTATAAATATTGTTTTATGCTAAAAATTTATTTTACTAAAAAATAGTTTGATAACTTTTCACACACATATTTTAAAATGTATAATACCATGTATAGAAATTTAATTATGAAAAACATATTCCATTTATTTAATTATGAGGTTTAAATTTGGTAAATAAGTCATTTTTATTTTAAGGAATTATGAATAGTAACATTTCTAAAGTTTATCACCTTGATAACGGGTGAATCAGATTAACTTAGGTTAAAAATTTGTGATATGGTCACTATTTTTTATATTAATTTTTATTATATTATTATAATTCTACCCTTATCACCATATTATTTAAATTTAATTATTTAAGGGATTCTTGTCCATAAAAATGACCAATATAATATTTAAAACAAAGAAAAATAAAAAATGTAACTCTCTTACTTGTAATTATATTTTATCTGTTCACAAAGGGATAGAGAAAATGTTGTGAATAAATCCAAATATTAATTTTTTGAATTATGAAATTATTTACATGATGGAAATTCATTTATAAATATTATAAATTTTGTTATTACCTTAAATTCATATAAAATACAGACACAACATTTCTTCAATTAAAAGAAAAATAAAATAAATGATATTAAAAACCTTATAAGTAATAAAAATTTAATGAGTTATAGAGGTACACTAATTTTATATAGGAATATACAAGTAGTCAATTGAGGGGTTAATGAATGTATAATTATTGAGTCTATAGAACAAAAACATGTATGAAAAATAAAGTAGTTATAAATTAATATAGAGATGTTAATAATGAATTATTAGTAAAAGGGATATAAGAGGTTATAATCGAGTCATATATGGTATAATATATAAAATTATGTTTATACAAATATATATTAAATTTATCTTTATTATGAATGAATTTGAAACATGTACAAAGTAATATGAGACATGAGTTAACAATAAGATATTTCAATATCATTGTTTATCAGGATTTTGTATGATTAAGTTTATTTGAGGAAAAAATATTGTATAAATATCAAGAAACTCAAAAAAAAATTCTTCTATTTTTATCTTGGTATATTACATTTTATCCTTTCATTTTTCTACTTTTAAGAACTCAATTGATTGAAATAAAGTTTAAAAAAAACTGTTGCTATTTTATTATTCAGTTTGAGTTACTCTTCTTCCCTATCCAGGTTTTTGAAAAAATATTCTCTTTAAAATGAATCTTATTTTAATTTTCCAAATGAGAATTTTTTGAAATTTATACTAATGTATGAAAGTATTAATTTATTTTAACCTAGATGGCATGAGTGGAATTGAATGCCATCATGCCCAATCCATGTTTTCAAGATTTCTTTACATAATTATGAAGTCACTTTTAAGGAAAATGTTTTACTTAATATTTTTTTGAAACTTTTAGATTTCAAATAAGTTATTTCAAAGTGAAAATGGAATTTACCTCATGAAATGTTCCATGTTATATTGCAATAGAATTTTTCATCTAAGATGACATCCGTTTATGTTACTTATGTTTTAATGGGGATATAATTCAATGATAACATCATTAACTTTTATCTATGTGGTTTATAATAATGATGGGAAGATTATTATGAAACAGATTTCTTATCCCATGGGTTATGCTATAATGATATAATTAAATCCATTTGAAACCCATTTATTTATTTTGGTTATGCTATAATGAAATGTTTATATTATATTTTCATTTTCATAGTTCATTATATGATGATTTTTATGAAATTATGGAATATATATTTATTATTTTCATTCTGTGATATATAGGACTAGAATTAAAATTCCCTTTAATGAATTGCGTAAATATGGGCATCTTATTAGATAAATTGGGTTTTAATAGGGATTTAATCTAGTTTAGTAAAGGACAACGTCAATTATGATAGTATAGGATGTAAAACATGATTAATATAATGGAATGAGGAGTGAATTCAGTCCACTATGATATTATTTTATGTGATCGTGGACTAATAAGGAATTTATTTTCTATGCTTCAGTGTATTCCAAATACCAAGGTATTATTACAATGTTATGATTTCATGTGTTATGTTCATTGATTCCTTTCTGATTCATGTCTTATGAACTCTAAAAATTTATTCAATGAATAAATATTATGATATTTGATTTTCATGGTATGGTTATCAATTGTTAAAGTCATGTTCCCATATAATAATTGTTATTTAATTCTTATGTGATTATTTATATATCGCTTATTTAACCTTAATGAGTTTATACAATCACCCTTTATTAGGTTTCATTTTACCCTAGTTATGAATAATTATTATATATATCATATTTCTAATAAGGGTGATATATATGAAGAATATAGTGGGAGATTATGTAGGACTTATATGAACACGTTTTTTATGTATCAAATTTTTAAAAGAAACTAGACCTATATGATTATTGCATGGATCATATTGTTATTTATTGAATATTAATTTAATAATATGTGATATTTTTTTATGGAAAGTAAGGTTCATTATAGTTTCAACATGTTACATTGAGCATGACACCTTAAATTTAAGTTGTTATGGATTAACAGTGGGGGTCTAAGGAGGAGATGTGGGGAGGATGTACCCCATGAACCAATGTGAACAATAATAGATGAAAATCCAAACATAATACACTTTCATGTACAATGAAGAAATAAATAAACCAAACATTTTAAGATATATAAATTTATTGAATACACATAGTTATACAGACTTGACCATACACTAGGGCGATCACATTTATATAATAAATAAAATAATAAAATACCTAATAATTTACTCCATCTATGAGCCATAATCTTCCAAATCTATGATCTCATCTAATTTTTACTACACAACTATGAAAAACACTATCCATAGCCTCATCCATACCTATTACTACAATAAATAATTGAGTGCTTCTCTCGTACACATGTTCTATAGAAGTTTGAGCATAGTGTGAGTAAAAAATAAAAAAGGTAACCTCCAATGTGGTCATGTAATAACCAGTGTATGTAATGATATGTACATGTGACTTGTTCAGTAAAAAAACTATTGAATGATAAATGAAAAAACAAACAATATCTACTTTTTCCAGATGTTAGAGTGTCTATGTGAACATACTATGGACTGTGCGATCCCATGTACCATACCATTACATTTCCTTAGGTTTGTGACCCCAATTGACCATACCTATATCAGTTAATACTAGGGTGTCCTTGATAATTTTGTAATAACCATTCCAACCAGAAAAATTCAATCTCCAAATATATGGATCTATCGCCTTATTCACTACTACGATCCTAGTAGCTTTATGGTATCACAAAATTCCCACATGACCCACATAGGAAAAAAATCAAAATTCACACTCTCATCTACAAGGATATTCCTATGGCTCTCATACCGGTCTAAAACAGTACATTCTTCTATGTATGACCCATAACATGGGGGACATGCATCTCAGGGAATTTCTCATGTTGAGGCCTCTACCATTAGCGGTTGATATATCATGTTGGAACCCTTGGAATAACATGTATTTGGCACTTATTCACTTCGGTTATGGTGTTCAATTGGTTAAACAGCTAAATATAAACATTTTGTTCAACATAAAGTATTCCAATTTTAGGGAAGTTCAAACCTATTTTGAAGGGAATAAAAATTTTATTCCCCATGAAAAAATCATAACAACCATAGTGCTAGTATAAAAGACAACCTACCAGTTTCATAAATCCTTTCCATTTATTTCCATGAGTTTCTAGCTCAACCAAGGCACATCCAAGATCTTCCATTTCAATGATGTTTATTACACACTTGAATCGGTAACCAAACCTCTATCTAAATCCAATCATCTATAATTAATTAATTATAAAATTTTAATCAATCAAATAATATAATCTAAATGTGTCATAATTTTCATTTCACTCACCAGTGACCCAGTCATGTCATAACCACAACCAATAAACCATAGGATGTTTATTATAAATCCAAAATACTAACTCAAGAAGAACAGATAACATTTTGAATAAAAAAGTAATTAATTTATTGAATGTTTACCAAAAAAACATACATAAAACAACAACATGACATACCTATGGAAAAAAGGTTGATGAGTGTGGTCACAAGATTCCTTCTTTTGAGGCAGCATGAAATTTTCGTTGGATTCAGCTAATTTAAAAAAAATTATGTGAATTTTCATTTTCCAACTAAACAAAACATCTTTAAAATCAATTCTGTGAAGGTGTAATGATATTGGGAAGAGATAAAGAAGCTCATACATATTATTTTCTATGAAAATACATCAAAATTGATGCCCCAAACAAAGGGGAATAAAAATGGAAAATGGGAGGTGGTCCAATGGACACACACACATGAGGAATAAATCAAAAGAGTTTTACCACATTAAATATCGAGGGAGTAAAAATTTCATTTTCCTCCATCAAAAGTAAACTTGATAAACTATATAGGGTCGCCTTCTAGCTATCCTCTATAGGCAGAAACCACATCACAACTTTTCTACCCTAGTCTGCCTTTAGTACTCCAATGAGACCACAATTTACCTTATGTTCCTTAAATCATGAACAAATAATATCTTTATAGATTCTGAACCAATTAGAATGCTATTCTAAATCTTGGTCCAAAATTACACCTATTCAACAATTGAAAATTCAAATTATTATTTAATTTCAAATTCCCATACAAACATGACACATTATACTATGTTATAGTGAGACCAATTAGGTGAATATAATAATGTGATCTTATTATAGTGAAAAATGGTCTCCTAAGTCTATTCATCATGTTGATTAAGAATAGATGGATTCATTCAACATCATATTACTGTTTCAAGAGTGTGGTGAGAAGGACTCTTAGAATTTGTTCAAGGTGGGCCTATATTGTGGCCAAAGATAGATCATGGACAAGATTTTTTATAATCTAGAAATTGTAATATATTGAGTATTAATTTGAGGTAATTCAAGTTTTATTTAATCCATATAATGTGTAATTTAGTGTTTTTGAGTTTTCAGAGGGCTTGGTGAAGCCCCAAGGGGATGTTTTTGGAAGGCAGTCCTAGTGTTGGAACTTAAATATGAATGACAGAATATACCATGTGCCAAATGGACTGGTACTAGGCACCTGGTGGGAAAAAAATAATGTGGGCTTATCTATGAGGTCCACTATATAACCAATAGATTTTGATAAACCACCTGATTGGTATTGGGTACTCGGTGGAAGGTGATCGGGTACCCAGTGGGTACATGGAACCTCTTTGTAAAAAAAATAATTTGATTAATTTAATTAAATGATACAAAATTATAATTTTTCTCAATTAAATATATTATTTTTCTTTAACTCCCTTTCCTATCACTTACTAAGTGGTTTGTTACCCAGTTGACTATAGTTTTTCATATGTTCTTTCACAGAGTCATTATAGGTGAGCCTTTATGATCTCTACATTAAGAATTATGTTTTTTATCATTATTGTGAGGTTTAAATTTAAATTTAAATTTATTTATTTTCCCTAGTTTATCAATTTCATCGGATTATAGTCAAATCAAACAATATTATTCAAAGTGTAGGATCTCTCTAATATTTGGTATATGGTTCATAGATATTTCCATTTTATGTATGTGTTTATGTGTCATGTGATTTATGAGATTGGTTAGGATCATATGTGTGGTTGGGAATGGAGACACTTTTGGCTTTCATTAACCACAAGTGATTCCTAAAGGAAGTCCCATATGGGTTATGATAGGAAATTGATATATTTGTTTCATAGATTATATAGATTCGGGGATTTCTTGAACTATATACACATCATGTAAAGGTCTAGTTATTATGATTTGTTACTTGAAGTGGTTCGTTTGGAATGTGATGGGTTTTTTTTATGTGCCTGTTGGCTAGCATAGTTTACTGATATGATACAAGTAGTGATGACCACTACTGTTGGTGGTTATTGAGATTCATTAATTTGTGGCTATAGGATGTCAGGGATAAATGTCACTATAGGGACACTTCCATTGGGGTCATGTTAAAATATTAAAGGGACCATGATGAGGTATTTTATAAATGTGGTTTGGAAGTATATTTTATAGATGAATGGATTATGGTGATGGTTTTGAATGTTAAACCAAAATAGAGATAAATTGTATGCAGAAAAGATAAATGAGGGGTGATTGATATCACTAGTTCGGGATAGAATGGTCAATGTATGTGTGGAATACAATAGGGTAGATGGATAGGTAAAATTGTAATTATTGTGTTCACTATTTGTGGAATTATTTAGTGTGGTGATCATAGATATTTAGATAATGGTTTTGTAAAGTTTTTCGGTGATTCCACTTTCGTTGGATGGATATGGATATAATAATGATGGGAATAATTTTCATAAGATTATTATTTATTTATAATGACCCCTTAGGGTGTTTTTGAACTATCGGTTCATCATCACACTTAATCATTGTCAAAATAATCTAAATGTTTCACTTTTGACTTTTTGGGATCATAGTGGTGCATGTAATTTTTACAGTATTGGTTTTAATTAACTGAGCATTCCTGGAATTCATTTACATAGGGATACTATCTACGGACACCATCAGTGGTGACCTAAGGAGTTCATACTAACCCTCTGTGGAGTCCTTTTGGGACACATTAAGACTTTATGATTGATGAAAAATTTAAGGTAAATGAACCTTTCATTGGTGTTTAGTTGCACGGAGGTGAAATTGATTCATAAGAGAAACGTCCTTGGATGTTTGGTTAGGATAGGGTGTATCCATTTTGTTGTATTGTTGTTTTTTTAAATTTACACTTTCTCTATGTGATCAACCTATGAGTGATCTTTCTTGTTCATATATGAGTGGTGTGACATTGCTGATATTTATTTTTCATACCATTTGATATATTGGGTGTATCCATGTTTATGATTATTTTTTACATATATTAATTCCACAATAATTTTATATCATTATTATTATTTGGTATAGTGTTCTTAATATTATCTCTTAGACCCTCAAATCCAGTCAGCAACCTCTGACTTATAGGGAATCCTACTTATGGCATATAGATCACCAACTTAGGTGATGTTCTAGAAATCCTTGTTAGGGACACTAAAATACCTGTCCCTATCACAAAATCCTCTACCACCTAATAATCCAATACATCTATGAGGTGTTATTTTTAATGTAGATAAGCCTAATTGATACTATAAGTGGTGGTTATTTTTTTAGAAAAAACTACAATAATGTCACATGATCTCATAAGAAAAGACATCATAAAAAAGCATCAATTACATACTTGAGAACTTTTACTGGTGTAACAGTTCCAATAGATTTCAACCATAACACCAAACAAGATGATTGGGTAGATGAGTGAGCACACTATGCTCATAAGACAACTGAATTTTTAAACCAAAGATTTGGCCACTTATTCTCTTAAATCTAAATTCCTTGGATCTATTTTTTTTTTATATTTGTACCTCACCTTCTCATACTAATAATGCATGACCAATGATACAATATTATCCATTAAATTATTCTATTCTAATGGAGACTAATGTATCATTTTCTCAGGGAAACACCATACGTCAACCACTTGTATATTTTCCAATAAATTTTAACTAACCCCTCAATAATCCATTCAAAACTTCCAATAACATTGTCCGAAAGGACTATCTATGAATGAATTATAGTAATATATCCCATCAACACCCTCTAAAAACTCAAAATCAATTTTAGAATGGTTATTTAATGAGTCACTTCCAACATCAGAATTCATCTGTACCAACTTATTGAAAGATTAACACTTCTCCTCCCCTATTCATCATCCTCATACTCCTATTTTCCTATACCGATGTGAGTCTTATTAATTATTTAAACGTATATATAAATTAAAAAATAATAATAATCAATAAAATCTATACATTAGAGAAGACACATTTAAAACGTTACAATAGGAATGTATAGTGGAAGAACATTCCTCCTTCACATGATCATCCTCTTCATGAAAATTGGAAATAAAATTGTCCATCTTCTATCTAATTTGAGAAAATAATCAAATAAAATAATACTTCCTAATATCCATCTCAACTATTATCTAAACCCATGGTAAATGTGAATTAAATTACCCATGAATTAGTAAATTTAACAACCATGACCCCAATAACCTAGATCCATTGGTCACTTTATTAAGTGGGCATATATACTAGGGGTTAAATCGAAAAGGATCAATCAATTTATTAGTATTGGATATCTTGATAAATACATGATTCCCAATTTATATTGGGGTATAATTTAAAACATGGTAATGGAAATAATTCATTATCTTGGATCTTATTTAGAGATTTAACCTTTACATACTAGGTAAAGGAAACTAAATAATGGTTTTTTGAAATGGTCAGTAATGGTTATATAAAATAAAATCTATCATGATTAGATAATAAATAATAAATATGGTAAGGTAAGAAACTAAAAACCCATTCTATTTAATCAAAAACAAGAGCACAAAAATTTATATGGTGGAAATAAATAATGATCAAATAATTCCATATATAAAAAATTTTATATTGAAGCTAATCCATGGATAATATCAATGGAATAATATCATGGATAATAATAAATAAATTTTTAGTTGATGAAATGATTCATATTTTACTTCATGATCTAAAACATAATGATATCTATACTATCAAGATCTTACACCAAGATAGTTCAAATAATTGGTTAAAATCACATTTAATTTTGAAAAATAATTCATCCTATGAGACCCGTAAATTAATTGAGGGGATGTATAATTTCAAGCCCCACCAATAAAATAATTTCCAAATCATTACTCAAATATTTAATGATCAATTTAATCTAGGAACAATTTTCCTTATAAACAAATATCCATATTGCTCAAAAAATATAGATTTAACAATATTTATCCATTCAATCAAATTAAAATAAATATAAAACAACATATGTAGAGATGATATATGATTAAGAAACAATAAAATACAATATAAATAATATGTATACTTCAAATAAATTTAATCTTCAATGATCCTATGTATGTGAAAGTTTCAAGAGAAAATTAACAAACACAAAATAAAAGAGGGACAACATATATAATGAAATAAATTTTTCTATTTCAGAATAAAAAAGAGAATTTTGGTGAAATATTAAAAACATATTTCATAAAATATTTTTCATTGTAAAACCATATAAAATATGTATAATAATCTATTTTTCAATGTAGTTATAGTGGAAGGTAAGTCAATTATCCCAATATAAATTAAAAAAACTTTCATTATGATTTTTTTAACGAAAGGTGAGAACAACCCTTTTAGAATATAGTTTAAATATTCCATTAAAAACTATTTAAAACTTTAGTATAACTGAATTTTTTAGTGAATCTTTTGATATAATATAATTATTTTTTTCAACAATTTTGGAAAACATGGACATGGATGTAAAATATATCTGATTAATAGAGAAATAAAATTTGTTTTTATTATAGGGCTTTACATTATTGAATAATTTAATAAATAGAGGATAAATTGGAAGAAAATATTTCAAATCTTTAAATATATTTTGTATTTTAAAATTATTAGATCTTATGAAAAATAAATGATAATATTCACACAATAAAAATGAAAAAAATCTAAAATAGGTATGACATAAAAATAGATTTTTACCCCTATGGAAACTTTTAAAATTTAACCCCTTTAAAAAATAAAATTTAATTGAAACCATAGCAATTATGAATAAATAGTTATTAATGGGAAATACATAAAATGTGAAGAATATACACCATATAGAAGTGGGTTGATGCATAATTGAAAATATGTCTCGATGGAATAGAAATTGAGATGAAATCCATTACCTCATGATTCCCTTTAGTTGAATGTGATTTAACCACAAATATTATGGTATAAATCATGTTATTAAATTATAAAATAACCATATTAATATTTTTAACAACATATATGATCCTATTATAAAATATTACCATATATTCATTAATAATATTTCATTATTTTCATTGTTTCGGGTGTTAACTACTTTGTTTTATCTTCCATGTTTTGTTACAGAAGTAATGATTAATGTGTTTAGGATATAAATACAACATATATTTAATTTTATTAATGTTATTGATATAATATTTTTTCATTATATATGTTTTATAATTATTATTTAATGTGAGACATGGGAAATTAATCACATCACTTTGTGAAGATGGTAGGTCGTATGTATGCACAAGCAACAATATCAATCACTTAATGGGTAAAAGGGTAAATAATTTTATGATATATAAATTTAATAGATTTAATATCATGTCTTATGTAAAATATAAATTCCTTATTTCCATTATTATGACTTTTCATTTGAGTCAATGATGTAAAAAATTTCATTTGTTCATGTGGCGGTAGTACACCATACAACAGTGATGGATTTGTTACCCGTTTGATGGTGGAGAATATGGATAAATATAATTCCATTAAAATAATAAAATCCTAGTATATTTGATAGTATAGTGTTATTATATTTTTATTTTTAACACATAATTTAAGAAGATTAAAGAATAAGAAAAAAAGTATATCTCAGTGAATACTCTTACCTTCACTTAAAGAAACCTCCTTTTGATATATTATTAGTAAGTTCAGTATTGGTATTTAAGGAATAAAAATTCTCTAGAATATGGGTATGGTTATTGGAGTGATATTTTTATGATTTTTTTGAGGTAAATTGAATTATAGGTGTGAATAAGTGAGTTTAGGGACTTCCCTTTTATAATTGAGGAGGAGAGGCATTTTCGTAATTACCTAAAACTATTCAATAATGGGAAGCCTCCATCAACCGAAGTTACTAAAACATTGATAAATAAAGGGTTTGAGGGATTATTAGGTCATTATACACCTCCAATAATAAAAATAAATATTTTTTAAATAACTTATTTACATCACTTCGATGGTTACTCAATTTTACCATTTTAGTTTTCACTATGACAAATAGATTTGTAAAATTGGTAGTTTATCTATAATATAATAATATGATAATTATTATATAATTTTGACCTAATTATATTGAATATAAAATATAATTGATTAACTAAAAATTAAATGTTTTTGGAAGATTAATTTTATTTCAATCAAATCCATCACACAACACCCCATTTAACCTTAAACACAATAATTTTTTTACAACTTTTACAAATCGTTGTGATAAGAAAATTTGATTGAACATAACAAATAATAATAATTATTAATATTAAAAATATTGTATAAATTTTATCAAATTAAATTCATATAATTGGAATAATTTAATTTTAAAAAAACCACCAAATCACGTTGAAAAACATTTTTCAAAAAAATTATTTTTTCAAGAAAAAGATGTTATTATAGTATCTATTTTACTAGTAATAATAATTATATGAATATATATTTTAAACACATGGATGTTATATATATATTTATTAATTAAATAAAATTTTTGTGAGACCGCAAAATCAAACGACACGTGATTCCGAGGCCCAAAATTCTCAAAATGATCCGTCAAAAAAGTGTTTAGCTTAAAATAGTGAGTGTGAGTAGTTTTCCTAAAAAATTGGAATAAATCTTAAATGGGTTCTTGGATTAGAAATACGAGGGCACCATTGCGTTCAAGATGGCTTGTTTACCCTAGGTGTGACTTATGTTTAGTTGGCGCATGCCTCAAGTGAGAAAACTCAAAAATGGCATAACCGTAAATAAAAAAATTACATAAACTTATTTTATTTTTTCAAATTATTATATCTCATTAATGGTGACTTAGATTAAAAATATGAGACCACTACTGAACTCGTGAGGGTATGCTTTACTTAGGTAGATCCTAACATTTTCTGGCATGGGCCAACAGTGGACGTTAGTTGTTTTCCACAAATAAAATAATTAAGTAACAATTATTTAATTGTTATATTCTATAACTCCTAAATGACAACTCAGATTGGAAATGTGAGAGTACCATTGAGCTTGTGTGGGCGTGATTCCCTTAGACAGAGCCTATCCTTGACCGGAGTGGTTTGAGGGTGACTGTTAATAATTATTTTGATCATTTTTAAGGTACGTTCATTAAACGTGCAGACATAGATTTTTATCATTTGAATTGGTGCTCCGAATTGAAATCTGAGGGAACCATTGAACTCGTAGTACCAGGTTTCTCTTAAGGGAGGATTAACTTTGACCATTGTTGGATAGGTGAAAAAGTTAGTATTTTTGAGTTTTAATTAAATAACTAAATAACATAAATACTATTATTTTAGTATCAAACCTCTTGTTGAGAAGTGTTGGGGGGACCAATGGGTTAACAAGCCATTTATTGGATTGAATATTCAATTACATAAACACACTATTGGTAATTAATAGTTTAATTAATTAATGAACCTCATTAATTATTTTTATGTGTTAATAACTTTCCAGCTCTATTTAAATGAAGCTTGGGTTTGGGTTTTTGACATGGTTTCATCAAGGAAGGATCCTCTGGAAAAGTACTGAAGAAATTTTTACTGGTGGAGGATGGAAACATGGGCGACAACGATTCGGGATTAAAGAACATCGATGAATCTATCAAAATATGACTCTTCTTCTACCACAACCGCAACATCACCCAATGGATCATGAGGTAGTGGGTTTACTATTTAAATTTATCTTTGATGGATTAAATTGTTACCACCTATTATGATGATAACATAGAGGGCGTGGGTCAAACGAATAAGGTAGGGACCCTCCGCCGCTTCATTCTTGTCGCATTCTTTGAGGGATGATATTAAAACTTGGCAAAACCTTGAATGTGAGAGCCACTCAACAAAAGTGGCATCCTGGGAGGCCCTTGGGCACGAGCGGAAGGAAAAAAAGACCATCGAAGCTCACCCAATGGCTCATGGAAGTCCCGCCAGCGAGACACCGGCATGGAGACTACCGAATCTCATCGTCTAAGGAAGAGGCAACACCACTCGATGCCACAGAGGATGGTTGGGGCGGTCGACCATGGGGATAGAGAGTCGGCACGCCATTTCATGCTGCAGTTTCAAAGTCGCGACAGAAGGGGACCCACTCCCTCTTGTTTCCACAAATAGCTTGGGTGGCACCACCTAACACCACTAATTAAAGATCTGAATGAATCTTTGAGCCGTTCAGGAAGGCAGGGGATAACCTCCCCTCCCCGCATGGGCCACCAACTGGGTCTCGTGCCACCTAGCGGTCCGGACCGCCCGACATGCCCCTCTTTTAGAGCTGGCCATAAAACTGTTATTATAGTGAAATCCGATTTTATATCCTTTGTTATGTCATGCTATGATTATGTGTCAAATAAATTATTATTTTCTAAAGTTTTATTTGCACTAGTTTTACTTTATTTATTGTGGATTCACATAATATATTAATTTGGTTAATTTTTACACATTCCTTTAAAAATACTCTTTTAAATTTTTATTTTTTAAAAAATTCAAAAGAAATGTTTTTTTAAAACATACAAAATGAGTGGTTATTTGTGATTTCATGGTACATTCATTCACTAAGGAGACCTTTAAATGTTTACATGGTTAATTCCAAATAAATTTGTTTCTTTTATAATTGTAAAACCTTTTATGAATTAATGATTTTAATGATAAAAAGGTTATTTTATAAAATATTTTTTCGGTGATCCAATTAATGTATCTATATCAACATACTTTGTTAAATATTAGGATTTATAGTTATTTTTATCTTATGATACAATTTAACATATCTTATTGAATAGATTATGATTAGTTTTATTAGGGATGTACTATTTTTATACCATTTACCCATTTT
Source organism: Viscum album (assembly GCA_963277665.1). Classification (NCBI taxonomy): domain Eukaryota; kingdom Viridiplantae; phylum Streptophyta; class Magnoliopsida; order Santalales; family Viscaceae; genus Viscum; species Viscum album. The sequence goes on from OY728125.1 coordinate 1,946,609,084, forward strand.
TTCTAGATTCTTTATGATTTTGTTTATTAAATGATGAAATAATTTAAATTAAGTAAACTAGTTTAAATGTTACTTTTTTATGTCGATTATGTTTCACCCTTTTCATATGGGAAATGTATTTTTCCTAGTAAGTGATGGGAGATGCCCAATATAGCCCCTCGATGCATCTTTATGTCTCATGAGATAGATTAGACTAGGTTTTGGATGAGTCCTTACCCATTTTTGTAGACTTCTTGGATGAAGCATTGATGGTGTATTTTAGATGTCTCGCATTAAGAATTTCATCGTAATGATATTAGTTATTTATAATACATGTGATTATTGGACTAATAGAATATCCATGGACATGTTTTATTCTCATGTGATTGTTTATATAACATTAATTGATTTGCTTTTATTTCATCCATATCATGCTTATTATTATATTTTAAATGCATGTGTTTGAATATATTCACCATACCTTATTTTTTGTGTTTATTTGTGATAGTTATTACTATGTGATTACACTTAATATGTATCTGATCTCACCCTTATGTTTTATTTTTCCCAAGGATATGAGAAAATATTTTTGGTTGTTATGGAGGAATATTCTAAAGGGAAAATGGAATTCTAAAAGAAAATTATCCCTGTTTTTATGTTTTAAAATATAATGTGAATTCAAATTATGTATCTAGTTTACCAAGAATACTAAACTATCTATTATTTTAGGATGTGATTTCTTATTATCATGTCAATGTAATAATGTAATGAATTAGCTATGGGCTACTGGGGTTGAGGTATTTAAAAATATCAGAAGATATTCACTCAAAGAACATATTTTATAATGGTTTAGTACCTCATGTGCCTTATTATGTGTCACAATAACCCATTTTATAATCAAACCAAATAATAAATTTTGAAAAATCATGGGGATTTATATAACGAGTTCACTGTATTTCACCCACAAACAAATGAATTGGTTGAGATTTTAAAAAGGTAATTTCATATATTTTTTTGATAGGATTGTTATGTCCATATAGAAATATTGGTATAAAAAATTTATAGAAACACTTTGGTTATATAAAACTGAGACATGAGACTAATAGGAGTGTCACTATTTTGGAATGTATTGGATAAATCTTGTCTTTTACTATTTTATCTTCAATATAAATCATTTTGGGGTATTAAAACTTGTAATTCTTATTATGAATAATATTTAAAGGAGTGATTAATAAAATTTTGGGAACAAGGTTTATTTTTTTCATTATTCCTATAAAATTAGTGGAATTTATGAGTAAAGGGATAAATTACTCCATGAAAAGAACATTCTATGAAAGGTATTATAAAAAGTCGATATGTTAATTCATAATTAGAATGACCTTTTATTTATACTTTTTTACCCTTTTAGTGTAGTAAATGTTTAAGACCATTTAATAAAAATAGTATTCACGATTAATGGACATTAACTAAAGCTCTTATAAAATAAGACACATCTATTAGGAACTACCACAATTTGTGCTAAAATTACTTTTATTGGAAATTAATCACCATAATAAAGGTAAGGAGGCCTATCTAATCCAAACATGGAATCACACAATTCACTCAAAATCATAATATCTATAGCTACCCCTTTCTCTTCATCCATCTACGCCACCTCCTTCCCACCTTTTCTTTTTATCTACCATTATTTTTTATCATTTTTTCTCTTTAATTATCTTCAATATCAATTTTACTTCTCATTTTTTCAGCTTCAATGTGTGTAAATTTTTTAAAATAAAAAATACTTTATCACTTGCCATAAATTTATTAGATTTTTTCCAACAAACATATGTGTTTCAAGAGTCTTTATTTTCAAATAATTGTTTTTTTATTTTTAAACCACAAGATTTGGTAAACAAAATTCTGTCAAGAACAATATTTTTTTAATTCTAACATTTTTTATTGTAAAATGAATTCTCCTATAAATGTGATATATTTTAAACATTCTTTCCAAATCTATTCAAAATTAACATTTTATTTTTTTTGTTTTCAAAACAAATTGTGTTTATTATTTTTGTTGGCCATTAAGACGAATTTCCTATTATATTGTGCATTTATATGATAGGGTATTTTATTGGACACATAAGAATCAAACTACCCAAGTAGATTCCCCATGAAAAAATATTAATCATCCTTTTGAAATAACATTTGATATAATGAAAAATTATTTTTGATATCCATGTTACAAACCCAGAGCATTACCAATCTAATAATTTCATGCATTTTCAATGAATGATTTTATGTAAATTATTTTTATGGGGAATAGATTTTATTTTATGATTATTTTAATTAATTTAAATTTAGTATTTATATGATTGGAGATGAGGATTATTTTACGTGTGATATAGAGTTTTTCATATAGTGATTTTTAGAAATGCAGATATATATATTTTATTTTGTGTAAATTTCATTGAGAAGTTTTCAAGAAAATTTAAATTAAAGAAAAAAATGTAAAAAAATGAAAATAAATATATAAGAAAAGTAAAAATAGAGTAAGAACATTTTCATTTTTTGACATACATGTTTCAGTATAAAAATGTTTTCAGTTATGTAAATATTTTTATTCCATTCTATAACATTCAAATTCATTCACCTATGTTATTGTTCACTTTTTTTTATTACCCATGAAATCATTTGTTTGTATTCCCTTAAATATACAATTTTATAAGTTATGTATTTCTATATCCATGTTTATATTTTCCCCCTCCACCATTTGGCCATTATTTTCTTACAATCCCATATCCACTAAATAATCACTTAAAATGAAATATTATTTTTTATACACTTAATGTGAAAATTGAAGTTTAGGTATCAAAAAAGATTATAGAATTTCATTATTGGTCAGTGAATAAGGGAGCCTCTATGAAAACGTTGTTTTATTATAATAATAGTTAGTTTTGTGTGATAGAAGTTTCTGATTCTTATTCTAACCCTGAAAATAAATTTTTTATGCTTGATTGTGGTAACAATATGTGTTAAAATATATTATATTCCTGTAAACTAATTTATACCCCATTTTGGGGAAAATAAATTTTTTATATTTTTTGGTAAGTGAATATTATTATTTTTTGTTTTATTTCGGTTGAAAAATTACACTAGACCAAGTGTGATGGATTCAATATTTTTGAAATAATTTTATTACCATATTTTTTTACTAAAAATACATAATTATTGGTTAATGTTCATGTTTTCATTATAAAACTAAATAAAGAGCATTATTCAAATTCATCCAACTATAATGAAATTTTTTATTTTAATTAAATATTTTATTGTGATTATATAGACTCAATGATTTTTATTTATTATTTTTTTTACTCATCTTCTTAAAATTCATTCTTATAGATTTCTTGATACATTATACTTTTTAAGGGATATATGGATCAAACAAGAAATCCCAAGGAACATGTCAAGTGAACTAGATAAACAATAAAAAATCATTTTGTGGAATTAATACAAAAATAAAAATGAAATGAAAATTAATAATTTATCCAATAATTGTTTATGAATACATTGATAAATATTTCATGGCCTAATACATCAATTAAGCTACCCAAACAATGCATAAAATGAATGCTCACAATTTTACTCAGGTTTGGAGTATAAATCACTATTTTGTCTATATCTCTCAAACCACATGAAAAAATGTATCTAAAATTTTATATTATGAAATTATATATCTATAAGAATAAAGAATTCAAATATTTATTATATATTTTTTTATATCCATAAATGTGTTAATAATTACACATATGAAATATTTAGAATAATCTCAAACATCAAAACATGGTTGACTAAAATATCCGTATATATGGATCTTAAAGTCCAAAAGATGTTGAATTTTGGGGGTATATAATTAAAATATAAATAAATTATTTTTAGAAATATTTTTTTGAGATAAGGAATTGTTCTCAGTAAAAGAGTCAATTAAATTGGGAGGGATTATTTTTAGGTAAACCGGTGCACCAACCATTGACTAAAATTAAATTTCATTGTTACCATTATAGGGGGATGGAATTTTAGAATCTTTGAAGGATAAATAGAATGAAAAAATTGATTAAGATGTTGGAAAACATGGAAATTATAATATTCATATAGTTAGTCCACTCCTCCATGGTTATATTCCGTCTTAAATTTTTCAAAAATTACTTATATCATTGCAAGTTCTTATAATATTGTTTTAAATTAACATAAGATTCATTTATTTTTTTTATATAAACCCTTTTTTTAGTTTTATTTTTATTCTAAAATTTTTTGTCACATTATATTGTATTACCTTTCTCTACTCACCCTTAAAATTTTATCACATCCATATATTATTTTATTCATTTGTGGGCATTAGTTTTCTGTAAAAAACTCTTCTATTGCACCATTATTTTTATTTTAACTTGTTATAATAACATTCATAAAAATGATTATTAATAACAGTATTATATATAAAAATATCCATTTGTAATGATTTATATTTTTGGAATGTTATTTGGTTTAGGGACATTCTTGTTTAATGTTTTATAAGTTAACATCGTGTGTATTTTATTACATATAAAACATGTTATTCTTAGGAACCCACATCATTATTAGTTAGTTAAATCAAGGTAAATATGATTTTTGGTCCCAATTCGTGGGATAGATGTTTTGATCATTTTTAATGGTTTATGGGATATTTTTTAGTGATTTTTTCATGAAATAATGATAAGAGAAATTTCATAAGATTTGGTATAGAAAATTATATTGTGATAAGAATTTCACACTACATAATAGGGGAGTTGGGGCATGATATGTGTTTCCATAACCTAAAGTCTAGGTGGGGGAAAGTGATTTCAACATTGAAAAGGGATCAAAGTCATGATGGTATTATGCTAGGATTCAAACCATCTACCTTGGGGAAGTCATGAAGAAACATATTAGGGACTTACCATGATGTGGAAATATAGTGGGCAATTATGGTGTGACCAGTATGGTCATGTTAAGAGGGTGTTTTTCTTTGTATAGATACCTATATCTATGTCAATTAAAACTGGGGAATAGAGGTTTCATGTAATTATGGGGCCCTAGTAAGAAGGCATCACAACATAAATACTCTGGTCACACCCTGATTTAACTGTTAAGAATATGTTTTTGATGAAAATAATGGGTTTTTATAGCATTAAAATGAAAAACCCTTGAATATTTCCTCACAATAGTTGTGTGAGTGGGGGATTATAAGATCATGTTCATGTTCTTCCTTAATCTTCTCTCTCTTTAAATTCAAATTCTTTGGTAAAATTATTTCTCAATGATTCAAAGTAAGGTTCTTATTTTTCATCCTTTGTTTACCTCCCTTTCCCCTCTAATAATTTAGGTTCACTAACTAGGTATTTAGATGGAATATTCCATCAAAGGATAGTTGAATCATCCATTATGATGGATATTTCATGGATAGATTATGGAGGATGAATTGGGATATGATGTTTATAACATCAATCATGGTTTTCTCTATAGTATGTTTCCTTATAGATTAATTTTTGAATTTTGGTCTAATTTGGAAGAAATTGTCTATTAATTTGGGGGTATAATTTTGAAATTTTCTGAATTATGTCTTGGTGTTTGTTAGGAGTTGACCATACCCCTTTTCTCATGGTTTTTAAACCATTATTCCACCTAGAGATCATTGTATCTGTTATTCTGACTAAGGATTTGGGTTTTGAATTAAAAGTTTATTAATTTGATATTGTTTATTGTAACTTACTAAAGCATTATCAATGAAATTTTCATTATTATAATTATGTCATATAGTGAAAATCACATTAAATCACATAAAGAGCACAATATAAACATTATAATTGATGAATTGATGAAATAAGAAGTATTTCATGAAGTTAAGGAACCTACGATGATGAAATAATAACTCAAACTTTGGAATAGTAATGTAACCCTTATAAATTGTTAACTGGAAAATAGAATAGTAAACTAACCAATAAAAGTATAAATAAAATTTAATCATCATATAATTGGCAATATGATATAATTATATCATAATATATATAAATAAATATTTTAAAAACTATCAATTATATGTTGGTATTATTGTAAGTCATAATTATTAAATTACAATTTTATGATTAATATTATATTAAAAAAAATTATTTTCATAAAATTTATTCATAAATTATTATTATAATTTCTCATGCTTATCGTATAATTTATGAGACCTTAGTTAATTTTTCAAATTGTAATAAAATCTGCCATAATTTTAAAAAACTGCATTTTCCATGTGAATGATGATTTCAATTAAAATTAAATGTTATCATATTTAGTTAATTATTTTTGTAAAATTATTTTAATTTTATATTTATACAGATCCAAAAATTGATATGGTAATTTTTGGGGAAATTTTTAAAATATTTGAATTTTTTAGAATAGTAAAATATGATAATTTACAATAAATGCTAAATACTTGAATGATGGATTCATAGGTGATGTAGTGAATATTTATGCCAATTTTCTTGACGTAAAAGGATATAATTACTTTATTTAGTCTCAAGAATCAACAATATTTCTTGTCTTGAGAAAAAATAATAAAATAATGATTAAAATATTCAAAAACACACCCCCTTCTCCACTATAAATACCTCCACTTTCCACCTCTTCTACTCACACCTATCAAGCCTTGATCCTTTTCTGAAATCTCCCCAACACTATTCATAAACCTATTTTCCACAGACATTATCTTTTGGTCTTAATATAATATCAAAACTAGTCCCCTAAGGATGTTGTAAAGAAGAAGGAATCAAGAGGTAAAATCTCTTTCCCTATCTTTTAATTTATTTTCACGTTCCTTCATTTTCATTTTTTATCCCAACACACCCTCAAAAAAATATATTTAAAACTATATTATCTTAGATATAATATAATTTAATAATGTTGATGTAATAATTCTTCATCAAATTTATTATACCATCTCTTTTAATTTAAGAATGAAAACTTCGTCTCTGAAGTGCTGATTTACCATCGTCATGGATGATATGCTTCCATCCTTCAATTATGCTTTCAAGATTGGTAATGAAACCATTTTTGTGGTTGAAATGAATTATTATATATTTATTATATATTATTTAATGTTCTATAATCATTTTTTACACATGATATTAATTTATAAAACAAAATGAGTTTATTGTGTTCAAAACATGCTAAATCAATCTAAATGATTATAATTAATGATTTCTGTTATGAATCATCCTCAATTATGGAAAAATAGTATTTTAATATTATTTATGTTTAAAAATTACATATAATTTTATTTATTGACAACTATCCTTATTCTACATGATTTTCCATTCACATATACAAGTAACCCGATCACGAAAACCCAGGGTATCAGCACTCCCAAATGAATAAATTGAATTTATTAACCCATTAAAAGGACGAGAATTAACTAAATAAAGTTTTAATAAATAAGATAAATGTATAAATGATTCTGTACTTATTAATTAATGAATATTGTTTTATTATATGGGACTTTAAGATCAAGTGTAAAATCATTTCAGACATAAGGTAAGGGATTCTAACTGAACCTCCATTATTCCTTCAAGTTTCTCTTTCTGTCTATTTACCAAAATGACATTATATTTTATTTTTATATAAATATTCTAGATGATGTTTATATGTCCCCATATCTTTTATCAATATCTATTAATCCTTATTTTTTATCTATATTCATTTTTTAAAAGGTTCCATAGTCAATTCTTCCTAATAATCAATTTCGATTTAAGGAAATATCCCGAATTCTTACCCATTTTCAAGAGTCCTCCGTAATTTGTTTAAATCCACCATTATTTTTAAAAAATCACTCATTTTATCATTAAAAAATTACATTGTTTCAATTCTAGTTTTATAAAAAAAATAAACTTTTTTCATTTTAAAGAATCATGAAAGTTTACCCTTAAACCATACTAAAATGTTATACTTATAAATGTTGTTAAAACATCATTTTAACATCAATTTTAAATCACTTATCATGATATATAACTATATTGATTTATTAATGTCCATGTCTAATTTAATTTCATTCTCTCATGGATAGTTTTATTATATGAACATTTATTTTTCTTTAAAATTATTATGATACCCAATTATTTACATGGGTAACACTTATGTTTATGTTTGATTACTTATGTATGATTCTTTATGTGGAAATAAAATTCATGAAAATGTTATGATGGGTGTTCCTGGATATCACTCCAATACATTGTGTAATGTTTAGTACAATAAGAAATTATGTGCAATGATCTTGGTGGGTATCCTTATCTTGTGCTCCAAGTGCAACGGTATTGGTGTATAACCTTGAATCGGTCTCCTTTATGTGAAAAGAGCATTGACTTGTAATCCCCTATGTGAAATTAGCCTTGAATCATGCTCAATTCATGTTTTATGTTGCTACCACATTACTATTATTACATGGATATATGATCCCATGTTCTATATGTTATGATTCAATATGTTTATTCATGTTCCATACCTATATATATATATATATATATATATATATATCTATTATTCCTTTTAACCCATGTACTAAGCTTTATTTTAATGTTTATTCCCCTACTAGGATTTTTTTCTCATCCCATTGTTCATGTTATCCCCAGGTTATCCCATGTAGATTTAAGGGATTAAAAGTAGTTACGATCTCTTAATGGATGAAAAATAAATAAATGTTTGATTAACCCGCATGTTTTTAGTTTTATGTAACTATTATTTCAATACACTAGACATTATGATCCTTGGCTTGTAATTTTTTATTTAATTAGACATAAAATCAGGTCATGATATGTGTTAAAGAACATTGATGGTATATTTTGCATCAGATTATGTTCTTGTTATTTTTTGAAGGGTATAAATAAAGCCCTTCAGTAAGAACCCTAAGGATAATACTAAGTATGAGAAAACATACAAATATTTTGGTTAGTATAGAGTAGGTTCTTTATTAAGAATATATATCCATGTATGGATACTACAAGTGGATTTGGTTCTAGTACAAATGTACCGAGGATTAACAAATCCAATAAGGATTTCCGTGTCTAACTCAGGGTAACCTATTGCACGACAACGGGCCTTACTGTGTACCTAGTTTGACACTATTAGGGAATATTCTTTGGAAAATTCATAATCTCATTACAGGACATTACTATGGAATGAAAGAAAATTATCAAACAAATATATGTTAAGAAACAAAGTAGGGATAAACTAGATTGAAACCTTAGGAATCATAAACTGGGATATACTTTTCCTTTAAAATTTATCCTTTTATGTTTAATGTTACTTTTTTATACTTATTAGCTAAGTATTTAATCCCCCATAATTGAAATTAATTTTTATTATTTAAATGTGGAAAATATAAAGAAGACATACCAACAATAAATGGGATTGGAAATGTGATGATTACCATAGTTATATTATAAATATTATGGAAATGGGTGCTCAAAATATCATGAAAATAATTTCTCAATAAGCTAAAATAATGAATAATAACATGAATCATGTGGAACAACCTCCTTATCCAAGGAAAGAGAAAGTTTCCATCAAATACATAATGCGGAAAAGGCCTCCCATGTTTAGTGTATCTTATGTTCCCTTCCTCATATAATATTGTATTAACTCAATTGAAATGATATTTTATGTCCTCCAGTTCTCATAAAAAAAGAAATTTGTGTTGAATGTCTATCATTTTGAGGGTGAAGCTGATCAGTGGTAGAAACTGATCAAAAATATGATGTCTAAGGACTAAATTTATTCCATGGATTGGGAGGAATTCAAGATTTTGTTTAATAAATATTTTCCCCGAACCCCATATCTCAAGATGGAAAGAGAGTTCCTCAGACTTAAGAATATAGAAGATGAGTCTGTTAGATTTTTTTAAGAAAACATTACATGGATTTCAAGATAGACCTCTAGAGTTTTCATAAACACTAAAACCATGATGGATCAATTCTTTAGCTGACTATAATAGATTATGTGAAAAGAATTGGTGATTCAAGACATTGAAAATTATGAGGAGATTATCCATTATTTCCACAAGGTTGAAATGGAGATCAGAGACTCTTAATATTCTTATGGGCCTAGTGAAAAAAGTTTAAAATGGAGTATAATATCGGTGTATAATAAAATAAGTCCCATTAAGGGAAAAACTAAATATCCCATGTGTCAAAATTACGAGATGAAGAATACTGGGAACATTATAAAGGGAACTACAAAATGATTCATATGTCAAAGAATGGGGCATCTGGAGAAAAACTGTCAAAGGGATATGAAGAATCCCTATAATTTGGAATAAGGAAGGAAGGATCGTATCAGTACTCAACTAGTATTATAGTGTTTAAACTAAAAGTAAAATGGACATTTTGTGAACCAATTCCCTAAGATGAGGGTTGTCAGATACAATAAAAAACAACTTCCAAGTAAATAATGAAGGGATTATGTTATCACTACTGCAGATGTGGAGTTGAACAATATTGTGGTGGAAGGTACGTTGTTTATTCATTCAAGAATATTGATTGTACTATTTGAATTTAGTTTTATACATTCATTCATATATTGTATGTTTAGTAGAATGATTGAAAACCACCTCAAAATTTTGAGGTTGAGTTATATACGATAATAGATAATAGGGATAATTACTGCATCGAAAGTACACAATTCCTCAATAGTTAATGTTTTTGGACCGAACAACCCAATAAATCTTTTAATAATCCCTTTGTATAGTTTGTAGCTATTTTCGTCATGGATTTATTATCATTATATAAATCCAACATCACATCCTGAAGAATCATTCAATTCCTTACATCTATAAGTAAGAATATGAATAACATTTAGAATAATTTCCTCATGTGTGGATATTACTTAAGAGAAATCATATATCACCAAAACGTTTGAGATAATTGAAATGATCTTTATCAAAGACATGCCCATTTTGAGGGATTATACTGATGTATTCCCTGAATAATTTTCTGGTCTTACCCATGTTCGAGAAGTTGAGTTCTAAATAGAACTTATTCCTGGATCATTGCCTATGACAATGAAACCTTATAGAATGGACACCTTTGAGCTAGAAGATCTGAATAAGTAGTTACAGGATAATCTTGACAAAGGGTTTATAATCTAGAGTGCTTCACCATGGGGGTACTATTCTTTTTCAGCAATAAGTAGGATGAATAAATGCGTCTCTACATCGATTATCGTGTGTTAAATAAAATCTTGAAAAAAAGTATCCCACTACTCATATAGATGAAATATTTAATCTGCTAGGTGGTGCTAGTTATTTATATAAGGTGGAACTTCATTCAGGATATCCCCAATTAAATTTGAGGAAAGAATATATTCCCAAGACTACCTTTGGAATGAGGTATAAACACTATTATTTCATAGTGATTCCATTTGGAATCAATAATTCTCCCTAAAATTTCAGGGATTTAATGAATAAAGTATTTAGATATTACCTTGACAAATTTTTGGTAGTATTTGTTGGTGAAATTCTTATATACTTCAAGAGCAAAGAGGAACACCAGGAGAGTTTGAATACTATTCTAAAGACCTTGTGAAGAGAGAAAATATATTATAAGTAAAATAAATATGATTTTTGGATAGCGTAAGTCTCATTCACGGGGCATGTTATCACCAAAAAAAGAATATTTGATAAACCTTCCAAGACAAAGGCAACCAAAGGGTGGCCCAGGACAACATCTGTAATGGAGATCTATAGGTTTCTTGGTCTTTTAGGGTATTGCTGATGAATTTTGATGAACTTATCATGACTGTAAAACCGAATAACCATGTTGACAAGGAAGGGAGTGAATTTTATTTGGACTCAAGAATGTAAGGAAATCCTTAAATATATCTAAAATAAGTTTATCACTACACCCTTACTCACAATCCTGAAAAATGGAGAACTCATTTTGGTATATAGTGATTCTTAAAAAAAATATTAGTCTTTGTGTCAGGAACAAACCCGGGTCAACCCTGAACCGGTCACCTGATCCGGTCCACGACATAGCCTGAGAGGCGTTCCTGATCCTCCCGGGCTGGCGACAAGTTCCAGGGCATCAACATAGACTGTGGAAATGGTTTCTCCCATGAATAATAAACCAAAGTAGAAGAAATAATAAATTACCGCATAGGATAAATAAACCAAATAAAACAACTAAACAAGAACAAAAAAAAATAAAACTAACCAAACTCGACGTTCGAACTGACTTTGTGTGACCCCATGGGTCACTCTCTGACTCAATGATCAAGCATCGCCCATGGCGAGCACACTCAAGCTATAACCTGCACAAACACTAAAAACAGAAAAGAACTATAGGCATGAGTATTAAAACATAGTAGGCCAACCCGATATCTATTCCAAATGCACTACCTTTAAAATTAATAAACATAAATTCTAAGTTTGAACTAACATATATTAAAGTATGAATTTCTATAATTATTACTTGAAAAAAAAGCACAAAACATTTCCAATAATCATTAAAAAATATGGAACAAAGGAGTTTAAAACACATTTTCTTTTGAAAACATTATCAGAGGAGTTAAAAAAATGTCACTTTTCCTGAAAAAACGCCACACAAGGGCACCAAGGTAGATATAGAAAGGGTAATGTAAATAGGTAACCAAGTGTCTCAACAATATTTCAAATAGATAAAATACACGAGATATAGACAAACCCGAGAGATCTAGAATAATCCAGAAGATACTAATACCTGTGACCCCATTTATAGTAGCATGACCCATATAATGAAATCTAAAGCTCCAAAATGCCTAACCATCCTTTTTCAGGCAAGCCAAGGGAAAATCCCATAGAAATAAACCCAAACATATCTGCATACTATAGGACACTGGTCAGTACCATAACCTAATAGTGTATTACTCATCTCATACAATTATCTCAATATGTTATGTTCGTATATCGCAAGTATAAAAGGAGGTGAACCAACAGATACTGCCGAGCATCAAATGAAAACCTATATTTATAATAATATTTTACATCAGGTCTCACACCAAGTCTCCCCAAGGATTTCCCTCATTCCTTAAATTCAAGAAATATCAAGGGTTCCCAACTGAGGAAACCATATAATGGAACTTGGGGATTCCATACCATGGACATCCCATCCATCCCATGTCAATGAGGCACAAGGAACATCCACGAGGGTTTTAAAAAAACACTATACATTATTTTTTTTGAAAGTGGCCAAACGGGCCCTTAAACACTATTTACAATACCCTCTTTTAACAAAGGTTAAATTTCAACACTACCAAAGAGAAGTAAAAATGTCATTTAACACATCCAAATATTGATAAAACTCTTTTCAATATAGTTATAATACACACTCAGGACCAGACCATTTTTAATGAAATTTCAAAACATGCTAAAACCAAAACCACACTTTTGTAAAAGCCAAACCACTTGGGAAACCACATAAAGAACCAAAAACATTGCTGCACAAACTGAAGATACTTTCATAAACCCCAACTATTTATTTTACAACACACTTTACACTGAAAAGAAAAATGGGCACTTTTATATTAAAAAAACACAAGGCATGAAATATTTACTAAAGCCATTTGGATTCAATACCACACAAAATATTGACACCAATTACGAGCCTGAATTTTGTTTAAACCGGTAAACATGGTTTTTAACATTATATACCATTTCCATAAAACACCATGTGTTCAAAACTTGACAAAACATTCTTCACATTAAAAATCATTTTTTAAAATAATTCTCACTTTTAAAACACCCTGTTTTGTAATATGCACTACCAAAATAATTTAATCAATGTTGAGAAATTTATAAAACACCAACTAGAGGCACAAAAAGGTTCCACATAAACACAACCAATTTTTCACAAAATAAAACTTTAAAATCAACTTCATAATAAATTCATAACAATAAAGACTCCAAACATAGACCACATACTAAGCGACTAACAAAAAGATTGCATAAATAATGTTTAACATGTATACTAAGTGTTAAAAAATATAAATGAAGTTTCTTAAATTAAAAATGGAAAGTGAAATAGGATTCCTACCTCAGATATATAGAGTGAAGATAAAGAAACTTTGAAAACAATGTGCAATGATAACGCAACCACAGAAACAAGTCGCGATGACAACGCAACCATGGAAACACCTCATGTGGGTCCAAAAACATCAATTCTATCGAGAACAACTATCAATTGGAAAAAAGACTAACAGAAGAAAAATAAAAAATATTAAATCATGAGATATAATGTTATACCATTGGGGAGAAAACGAATTAATAGATGGGGATGTCAGGGGGTGCTAGTAGGGAAAGGGGGAGGCACTGGAAGAAGCGGTGAAGACTGAAGGATGGTCTGATCGGTCTATGCATGCCAAATATTAGGGAGGAGTGTGCTGGAACTATGTGAATCAGCCAGAGGGGGGGGGGGGCTGGGGCTTTTTAAAAACTGAGTGGGAGATTAATCTGGCATGAAGGTGGTGGCCTACTCATGCACTGAAAATATATCCAAGGCGGAGGCGCTCATTGAGGATGAAGGATGAGCGACACGATATGGGGAGGAGGCAGCCGTGTCACTTGAGCGTAGAAAGTGGAGGGATCCGAGGTCAGATCCTGGAGTTGCGGGGGGTCTCAACGCTGTCGAGGTGTGATGGTGGTTGGCCTGTTGGGGGTGCTGGAGGTGGAAATAGATGATGGATCTGCTGGAACCAGCACAAGGAGGCAGTGTGGGATGGCGGGTCACGCTGCAAGTAAAGGATGGCTGCAGGTCAAGAGGCGAGGTGGTGGGGACTCGTGGTGAGAGTGCTGGAGGAGGAAAGGCTGATGGAGTGGGTGAGCAGGAGGGAGCACGGCGGAGCGTGGGGGTGTAGGGTCACTGCAGCAAGGAGATGATATGTTTTGGGCTGCTTCTGTGTGCGAGGGGAAGGAGGCGGCAAAAAAATGTGAAACCCTAATAAAATAGGAATGAAAAAGAAGAAAGATAAAATAAAAATAAGAAAGATAAATAATAATAATAATAATAATAATGATAAATAAATAAATGAAAATAATAATCAAAACATGTAATATCATAATAATAACAATAGTAATATGTAATATATCTCATAAAAAAATCATGATGATAAAAATTATGATTACAAAAACATTTATTTAATTTTAATAATCATAAAAATATCAGCAATAAAAATTTTAAATGATGCAATTAAAGTTTTATTTTATTAACAAATCATTTATTTTCATTTTTTGAGAATGGACGGTCACGCTGTTACCCAGGAAGAGTTGAATGGGGTTTCTGAAATGTGCTCCGCTCTTGCGCCCAATAATGTCAAATATAAAAAGCACATTTTTTTAACGCGACTTAAAAAGATCATCCCAGACACACCCTATACCCCATTAAAATATTTAAAGGCTGAAAATAATTAAAATAAAATAATATCATTGGTTGAGGTGTGACAATTCTCCCCACCATAACGCTTTCCGCCCCTAGAAATCCATAACACTATCCTGCCAAATGATCAAAACCTATGGATTCCACATTAACACGATCCAACCTCTTAACCCAAGAACATTCCATCGATGACTAGCGGGACACAACCTCATTTCCCGAAATAGATCACCACCAGGGGGAGGCCTGAACAGACTCCCCACTATAAGAATTCAACTAGAACGTGATAACGACTTAAGAAAAGGCCCAAAGAGACGGTGGGTATCCCCACCATAAAGAACCAAACAACTAGTGACCAACCAGAAAACTGACTTAGGAATGAACCAGGCCTTAATAAAGCTATAAAAATCACAACAAAACAATTAAACCACTCACTCCCATTTGAAAGGAAGATTATATTAAACGAGAAATTAGTATGAACTATAATGCCTTACCCCATGGGTAGGGAGGGAGGGCCCCAAGGATTAGATCACTGAAACCATAACGAAAAACTACTCATGACTCTTCACTTCAGGATGGAAACAAACCAAAGTCTCAATTGATCCACATAGGTGATCCATGCAAGGACACTAATTAGAACCTCACATCCAAAAAGGCACAATTACTGATATTGTGTTAAGGATAAATCCTTAATACACTTTTCTACAAGAGGAAATTTACAACGACGGAGAAACCACCACATACATGCTAAGAATATCTCTCCATAATGATAGAGGCACAACCTTGACTAGGCTCCTTAATATTCTCTGGGGTTCTTGAATATAAGCCAACTTCAGACCGAGGACTTTTGGCTGGAGCTCTGATGGATGAAGCACCTCCTACCTCGCTGTCTAGGTCTGATAATCCCTTCAAGAAACATACATCTTTTTATTCGAAAATATAATTAACAAGACTTTAAAATAAAAGCCACACTGTCATTGAAAACCATCATTAATAAAACGAGACACTACATTCCCACACATTTCAGTACCCAAAACACCATCAATACACTACAACGATAAAAGATCCATTACACAGAAAGGAAACTTTCACAAGAAACATTAAACAAAAACCCAATAGCACAACACTTCTATGATCTTCCTCCACGACGCTTTCTAGTACCGCCTCGACAGAATCGTAGTAAGTGACCCAGGCGTCCACATGTCTTGCAGGGTTTTGAAGCACTTGGGCATGATGGCTTCTTGTTACCCATATTTCCACACTGATAACACACAAGGATATCTCACTCTGTAGAGGTTGATGGAAGATCCTGAGGCCTCTTCATTCCATGACTTGCTCCATCGACTTTCGATCTCTTACTGTTCTTCTTGACAGAATCTTTACCACTGCTCATAGGGATTGAAGGACGGAGGACTACTTCGAGCACTCTTTCCATCATGGCTTCGACATGAAAATATTGTCTCGCCACATCGACAAAACAATTTAGGTTGGACTTTGACACCTTCTACTATAGATCAGGGTGAAGACCTGCATCGAAATGGTGAGAATTCATGGGGTCATCTGCGGCATACCCTGGATCAAAAGTGACTATCTCCAAAAAGCATCGGAAATATTCCAACACGGATTTGTCGCCCTTCTGCAGAAAACACATCTCCATTCCGTTTCTCACCCTTTCTTCCTTAGAGAAATACCGACTAATGTAAAAATACTTGAAAGAATCCCATGTAATCTCTTGACAGGGCTTGTTCTGAGACACTGACTTCCACTACATCCAAGGTGAACCTTCAATCATGAAGGTTGAAAACTTGACCTTCAACGACTCGAGAAACTCAATGAGGTTAAAGTATCTTTCAATCTTCTGCATCCACTCCTCCACTTCGGATGGGACTTCATGAACATAAAAGAGAGGTGGATGTAGCTTCCGAAACTCATGTATAAAATCTTTTGGTGGATCAACTGTACTATGATCGCCCATCAAAGCTTCAAGTGAAAAGCTACTGGACAAGAAGAATTAAGAACCCAATCAAGGCTAACTCAATAAATAAAAATCCTCAAAAACAAAAACCTCATAGGTGACAATCTATAAACACAAGGAAATAATCTATCATAGCATAAAAACATTCCTTTCGAAAACATATTTAATTTAAAACAAGATTGGTATTCATTAGGTTCTCTCTCACATTAATGTATCTATGCCACTATGGGAATCCATCCGTCATACCAGACATCTACTCATAATCCAACATACCACTATGCCTGTGAGCCCCCCTAGGAACACCAAGGCTAAATCAAATCAACATGATTTTCAAAAAAAAAATCATTCATACCACTTCTTTTAAAACAATACTCAAAATAAACATATCATTTCAAACAAATTTTCTTTTTGGATTTTTTTTTTCATATTTGAACCACTCTCAGAAGTCACAGGAGACCCAAAACATCTCAAATAGGGAACTAGTGTTTGTGGGTGACTTGACCATATGGTTGGCGGCCATTTGTCAATCACGTCACCAACACAGAGAGTCTTTTTGGACCATGCCCCTAGATCCACATGGCTTTCCAAGACATGCGACTAATGACTATTATCCCAACTCCCTTTCTCGTATCCTAATAAAATAACGTTCCATAAAAACCCAAAGAAACTAATTAAACTAGACATCCCATGGAAACTCGAGGATCAGAACGATCAATAGTTCGCGACTCTCTTCCCACACCATCCTCTCAAGTCCCGAAAATCCTACTCCATCTACATTGACATCCCAAATAACAAAGTGTGCTCTGAAAAGTGAGGTCCGCTAAGAGATGAACACCTCTGATACCATTTTGTCATGAACCAACCCGAGTTGGTTTGTGACACTGTGTACTAATAAAACATGATAAAGTGAAAGCCTATGACTCAAGTAAGTCAAAAATTCATGAGCAAAACTAATCTATACATGAATGGGAATTGGCAGCTATGAGCATTTCATGGAAAGTCTGATGGAATTATCTATATGGGGAGAATTTTGAGATTTATACTGATCATGAGAGACTCAAATATATATTCACATATTAGTAGCATAATATGCACCAATGAATATGGTTAGATATCTCTATTATTATGACTGCTCAATCCAGTACCATCATGGTAAAACAAATATGGTGGAATATTCTCTATGTAAAAAGGATATTGTATCATTATCAACTATGATAATTGATAAGTATCCAATATTCTTAGACATAAAAATGATATAAATGGTAATCATTATGTGAGGAAAATCACCAATCCTTTCTCAAATTATTTTTCAACCATACCTTAAATAGAAAATAAATGATTTTTAATGAAATATGTGGGAATTCAAAAAAAGGTTGATGCTATCTAAAATGGAAAATTATCTGAGATCAAGATCGATTAGGATAGAGTTATAATATTTATTTTACAATTATTTGTACCGTCCAATCCATTTATAAGGAAGGATAATCTGAATGATTCGCATATATCAACCTTCTCAATTCACCTAAGGATCACAAAGATGTATCCAGATCTCAACAAGAACATTTGGTGGGACAATATGAAAAAGAAGATCACTGAATATACCTCAAAGTTACATGTATTTAAAGAAGTTAATGATAAAAGGAATAGTTCTATAGGGATGACGAAACCATTATCCATATCAACATGGAAATGGGAAAAAATAACTATGGACTTTGTCACTAGACTTATGAATACATCCTGAGGAAATAACTCTATATGGGTTATTGTGGATCATCTTACAAAGACATATCATTTTATTAAAATTTGAGAGGACTTCTCACTAGATCAACTTGCATATATATACATCAAATAAGTGGTAAGATTGCATAGATTACCAATTTATACTGTATCCGAATGGGATATGAGATTCACCTCCATGTTCTGAAAAAGTGTCCATCATGATATAAGAACTAGGTTGATATTAATTATGAACTATCATCCTCAAATTGATGGAAATTGTTAGTGTAATATTCCAAAAATGGTAGAAATGTTGAGAGTATGTTCTATGAAATTCAAAAGTTAATGGGACCAACATCTTCGACTGCTCAAATTCTCATACAATAATAGTTTCTAATTGAGCATCTGAATGGATATATATGAATCCTTTTATGGGAAAAGCTACAGAACACTGGTATTCTATGATGAAGTCGATGAACATAAGCTTATAGGACCTGAAATTTTTGAAGAAATAGTGGAGAAGGTGAAAAACATTCACCAATACATCAAGACATCCCGAAGAAAAAAAAAGAACTATGTACACAATCTTCGATGGGACCTGGATTTTATGGTCAGAGAAATGTTATTCCTCTACATATATCCTTAGAATAGGATCCTAAGATTTGGGATGAAAGTGAAGCTATGTTCCATGTACATTGGTCCCTTCGATATCCTTTGCCATGTTGGAACTATGTCTTATTGACTGTCACTTCCACCAACCATGTAACAAGTACATGATGTATTCCAGGTATCCCTCTTAAGGAAATACATACCCGATCCTTCACATGTACTAAATTCAAAAGTGGTACAGTTGGAGAATGTTTTTTCTTACGAGTTGTAGCCAGTGAAGATCTTGGATCCTAGAGATAAAGTTATACACTACAAGACTACACACCCAATCAAAGTTCTATGGATGAACCATAATTATGAAGAGGAAACATGTGAACCAGAGGAAGCGATGATGGAAAAGTACCCACACATGATATATATATATATTTTTTAAAACAAAAGTTTAAGGGAAAAATTTTATAAGGGGGATGAATATAAAGACCCAGAGTTTTATCAATGAAAATTATTTTATTATAATTAAGCCATATTGTGTAAATCATATTAAACCACTTAAATAACACAATATAAACTTTATAAAAGAATAATTAATTAAAGAATATATATTTCAAGAAATTGATGGTACTATAGAGATGAAATAGTAACATAACCTTTTGAATAATAACAAGTCCATTATGAATTTGTAAACTAGAAAATAGAATAGTAAATTCACCTATGAATGAATAAATAAATATTAATCATATTATAAATGGTAATATGATATAATTATGTCATAGTATAAGTGAATAAATATTATAATAATTATTAATTATGTGTTGGTATTTTTGAAAGTCATAAATATTAAATTATAATTTTATGATTAATTTAATAATTTAAAATGAAAATTATTTTCATATATTTTATACATAAATTATTATTTTCATTTTTTATGATAATAAGATAAATTTATAAGACATTTTTTAATAATTTTTAAGTGTTATAAAATCATAAATAATTTTAAAAAACATTACTTTCCAAGTAAATAATGATGTTCATTAAAATTATATGTTTTTGTATTTAGAAATTTATTTTCATAATATGGATTTTATTTTTGAATTATACATGTCGAAAAAAGGATATGGTGCATTTTTGGTATTTTTCTAAAATAATTGATTTTTTAAATAGTAAAATACGATAATTTATGATAAATGCTAAATACTTGAATTATGGAGTCATAGTTGATGTAGCACAAACATAGGACCATTATTTTAAAATCACATGAAATTATTAATACATTTAGTCTCAATAATCAATGTTATTTTTTGTCTTGATAAAAATAATAATTTAATTATGAAAATATTAAAAAATACCCTTCCACTGTTATAAATACAACCACTCACCACCTCTTTTACTCACACCACTTAGGACGTGATCCTTGTCCAAATTGTTACCTATACTCTTCCCAACCCTCTTCCCCACATCTATGATCTTTTGATCTTAATAATTAACCCAAAAAATCCCATAAGGAGTTTCTCAAGGAGAAGGAATCAAAAGGTAAAACCATCTTCCATTTCTTTTAATTTATTTTGAAGTTCCTTTATTTTCATTTTATCTCCTAAAATACCCTCATCCAAATACATGTGAAAACATTATATCATACATATAATTTAATTTTATCTTGTTTATAGAATAATTCTTTATCAAATCTATTATCCTATGTTTTTTACATTAATAATGAAAATATCGTCCTTGAGGTGCCGATTTACCACCTTCAAGGATTATGTGCTTTCATCAATCAATTATTTCTTCAAGGATGTTCATGAAAACATTTTTATGGTTTAAAAAAATTATAATACATGTATTATATATTATTTAATGTTTTAGAATCATTTTTAACATTTGATATTAGTTTATAAATCAATATGAGTTTGTTGTGATAACAAATGCTAAATTAATCTAAACAATTATAATTAATGAGTTATATAACAAATAATCCTCACATATACAAAAAAAATGGTTTCTAATATCATTTAATTTCATTAATAATATATAATTTTATTTCTGGTCAAATATCATAATTCTAAAATATTTTCCATACACATTTATAATTATATTGATCATGAAAACTAAAGAAATATACACTCCCAAATGACGACATTGAATCTATTAACCCATAAAAATGGCCATAAATGAACTTAATAAAGTGGAAATAAATTAATTAATGTATAAATGGTTCTATTATTATTAATTAATGAATATAATTTTATTATTCAGGATATTAAGATTAAGTGAATAATTGTTTCAGAGATAATGTAAGAGATTCTACCCAAACCTCCATTATTCCTTCATGTTACTCTTTCTGTCTTTTTACCCAAATGAAATTATACTTGATTTTTATGTAAATATTATGAATTATTTTATATGGTCCAAAATCAAGTATCATTATCCATTAATCCTTTTTTTGGGGATATAATTTTTTTTAAAAGGTTTACTACTTAATTCATCTTGATAAGCAAGCACGATTTCAGGGAACTTTCAGATTTATTACCCATTTTCATGCATGATACATAATATGTTTGAAGAACCCATTATTTTTCTAAAATCAACCATTTTATCATGAAAAAATACATTGGATCAATTCAGGTTTTATATAAACAATTATTCTATTTCCCTTTTTAAATAATCTTGAAAGGTTTCCCAAAATCCGTACTAAAGGTTTTTGTATCTATAGTTTCAAAAACACTCTTTTCAATTTAGTTTGACGTAACATATCATGATATATTCCTATATTCATTTAGTAATGGCCATATGTTATTTAGTTCCTTTATTTAATTTAAACTTTTATGACACTCCCATTTATTATTCTTTTGGAATAATTATGATACTGAATTCTTTCCATGGGTAACTCTTATGTTTGTGTTTGATTACTTGTGTATTATTATTTATGTGGAAAGATTATTCATGGAAATTTTATAATGGGTGAACCTAGATATTACTATAATTAATTGGGAAATTTTTATTCTCATGAGTCTTTATGTTAAATGGTCTTAGTGGTTAGCCTTGACTCATGCTCCATGTGGAACAGTCTTGGTGGTTAGCCTTCACTCATGAACCTCTATCTGAAATGAGCCTTGATACGTTCTCCCCAATGTACAATGAGACTTGAATCATTAAAAATTCATTTTTTAAATTGATTCCACATTATTATGAATCCTTAAATATATGATCCCATTTCTATATGTTATGATTCATTATGGATAATCTTGTTCCATGCATTTATATTTTTTTTATGTTATTACTTCTGAACCATGTGCTAAGATTTATTTTAATGTTTATTCCCTTAATATTCTTTTTATATCATCACTTTTTCATTTTATTGATAGGATAAACTATGAATATGTAAGGTATCAAAGGAACTTAATATCTCTTAATAGATCACAAATAAAAAAATCTTTTATGGAGTACCATATTTTCAGATTTATGAACCTAGTCTTCCAAGATGCTAGACATTAGGATCCTTGGATTGTAATTTGATGTTTAGTTATGATTAAAATCATGTAATGATATGTGTAAAAGGGTTGGGTTCTATATTTATGGATAAGATAGGTTCTCATGGGATTAGGGTACTTTTATGAGATTGGGTTTCCTAAAACCCTCCCACCAAAGATTCTATAATGAATGGAGAGAGATAATGAACCCCCAGTCCCGCCTCTAGAAGGAACCATGTTGGAGACTAGAACCAAGGGTTTAAAAATACCCCAAATGGGATGAATTACCCTCTATGATATAAAATTGGACTAGAAGATAAGATAAACCACCACCAAGAAACTCGAACAGATAAAATAAGGGTAAACCAGAAACCATCCAAAAAATGGATGAAAAAAAGTAAAGAGATACATATGAAAGTATCTAAATTTACCAAAATGAAATTTTATGGCAGTGACTGAACAGAAACTCCAACCAGGCTAGTAATGTCCAATCCTATCCCCAAAGACCTTCTAGAAACATAAAAAATAGTTTATACAAGTAGGGTGATCATAACATGTATAATTAGTAGGTACATTACCAATTTCTAAGGGGAACATGTGAAAAGAGAATGAAAATGTTCTAATGAACAATCAATAGAACCAAAAAGAACCTAAAAAAGTCAACTATACAATCCCAAACTAACCATGGATTAGTCACCAAATCATGCAACCAATATTGTATTATATGATCAAGACCATAACAAAGAATGGCACCCATCTAGTGATTATCCACAGATTTTACACTCTCACACCCCAATGTCGAACGTCATGTTCTCTCATCCCATAAATAAATATCGCATCACATCAAATAACATAAAATATCCCATGAAGACATATGATTTATATCTGATGTGTGTCAAGATGTATCCCTACCTACCCCACCATCGTAATGTCTTGTATTTGGTGATATAATCAAGTAACATGATACCATGTATCCACTAAAGAAACTTGGTCAATCACATCTCATCTCACATGAAGACACTAGTGCCATCACATCCCATCTCATATCACCCAATGAAACATGGTATTTCACACCACATCTGGATCACATCACCAAAGTAGTAGGGTATCATGAACATTATGGAAATAATCCTCAATCCCACCTCCGACCACATCTAAACCTTGCCATAAATTACATCTCATCATAGCCTTATCAAATCAAATATCATATAACCTGAATAAAACTAGTCCATCACTAAAAATCTCACATGAAGACACTTGGGATGTTAATTATAAAGGAAGAGTGAGGAAGATGGCGTAGTTATCAATCCATATCACCACAATCTAAGATGTTAGGTAAAACACATGGAACACAGAAGCTTTGTTTCTTAAATAGGAAGGGGGTGGGGAGCCCGCTTTTTTATTGAAACCATAAAAATCCACTAATTATTATGGGAAAAGGAACCCATTACATGACTGTTAGGTTTAGTGGGTATGAAACCCCATGACAATAATTAATACAAATTCCATGAACCATATTTCTTCCATGAACCATTTACATATGATGTTCTCTATTAATTGTAGATTTCTCACCATAGACCCAATATAACGGTCAATAACTGGTCATCCAACGATGTTGCATTCATCGTGAACTACACTCATCGATGCCCTTCTCCTTTCGGCTATTAACACTGTCACCAACCAACATTGACACAACCATCATGGAACTTCTCCCCACCATCCACTGACATTGAATCTTTCATGTACCTTCTCCTTGCAATCATTGATTTTGTCAACCATGTCACTAGAACTACCATGTCCATTCTCCCCACAAACCACTGACACTGATACATCTTGTCGATTCAACTTTCGTGGACTATGCTCTCTGAGGCCTTACTCTATTGACACCCACCACTGCTAAATTTGAATCCCTCTCACCACTATTGATGGCATGTAAGCCCCTTATAAGATCCTCAATTAATCATAAAAACTGAGGTTTTCATGGTTTTAATCCTGAATGAAGTGCAGGATTATGGGACAACTTACCACAAAGTTTCTACCCCAACTGCAACTTCAACACTCCCCAAAACATTTTATCATTGGTAAGGTTATCGAAATATTATGGGGAATGTATAGAAATTCCATAATCATACCTAATATATATATATATATATATATATATATATATCACACAACACCCAAACTATGGGGTCACCTCAACTGGACTAGTGTACACCACATCACCACCACATCACCACACATCAACTTTCATAACCATTTCCACCAATATATACAACACAGACACCACTACCCCAAAAGCCACACAATATCTCCCACATTCGATTAGAGGTTCTACCTCATTCTATATTTATCAAATTCTACTATCATTCATTTACTATGCCTCTTAATTCAAATTTACCTAGATCATTCAGTTAACTTTCAATTCATTTAATCAATTTACCACACATCAATTCAAACCCATTAAAATTCCATTACTAGATTATAATTATTCCATGGAAATCCTGGAATCTAACAGAAAAATTTCACACAATAAATAATCCATAATACCTAACCATCACCACAATACCTCACTTAACCATCATCATCGTGCCACAACAAGAAAACCAACTCACCACAGAAACCACACATCACATATCCCAACATCAAACAACAAAACCTCTGCATACAACAACACATCATCACCACTGCGTACTGCAACACATCATCACAACTGCACCAAAAAAACTACTACACACCAAAATGCATCAACACCACTACACACCACATCCTCACATCACATCCTCTTCCCATCCACAATTCATCGCATAACATCCCACATCCACTACGAGAATTTTGACTGTTTACGACGGGCCAATTGCGACAGGAGTAGGGCTCTTTACAAATAGTCTATCGAAAATAGTACTTGCGATGGGAATTTTGACCCATCAGAAATAGTATATATAAAGAGGTATTTTCAATGGTCCGTCGCCAATACCTTTGAAATTCCTTAACATGGGAGGAGTATTTGTGATGGGGGATAAACCCTTGTCGCAAATACTCTTCCCCAGTTTTTGTTATTTGCAATGGGGGAGGATCCCCATCCAAAATAATACTTCAGCAGGATATTATTTGCAATGTACCAACACAAATAAGGTGTTGCATGATAGTATTTTTGATGAACATATTGAAAATATTATCTTTTATCACTGACTCAATTAATATTCATATAATTATTTGAAATGGGACACATCCCAAAAAATAATATTTGTTATGGGCCATCACAAATAATGTGACAAGAGGATAGTATTTGCGACCTGATCCATCACAAATTCTATTTTTTACCACCACCTCATTTAATAACCTTCATACTATTTGTGACGGGTCCCGTCTCAAATAGTACTATTTGTGATGGATTTCCCATCGTAAATAATCCCATCGCAAATGAACTAACCTATATATACCCCTATCTGATTTTCCAATTTCACAATTCTCTCAGCTCCTCCCTGCTTCTCTCCTCTCATATTTCTCTCTTCAGATTTTTCAATTTTTAATATTTTAGAACGATGCAATTTTCAAGATTGCATACAATGAACGATTCAATTTTACAGTATTTCTTAGTTCCTTTTATTTTTAGTTAATTCAATTTATTTTATATTAATAATTATTATTATTTGTTAATGGTAAATAAATTAAATTAGAATTAAATAATTATTTTTTAAATTATTTATTTGTAAAAATAAGTTGTTTCATTATGATTGTGTTTATTTAAAAGTAAGTAAAATTAATTGGTTGTAGTTGGGTTAAATTTTCCTTAATTAATAATAATTACATGTAATTAGTATTAATTAGAATAAATTATTCTAAATTAGTATTGATTATTATCAAATAGTATTAAATAGTAATAACTAGTAATAATTTGGAATAAATAGTAATAATTAGAAGCATATGGTAATAAATTGTAATAATTAGCGTTAATTAGCATTAATTAGTGATGATTAATAATAGGAAGTAATAAGTAGTAATAAATAGTTATATATAGTAATAAATTCTAATAAATACAAATAATTAGAAATAGTTCATAATAATTCATAATAAATAGGAATAAAATTGAATAAATTGTAATAAATAAGAATAAATAGCAGTAATTAGTAATAAATAGTAATAATTTTTAATAATTGCTCAAAATTAGTAAGGATTAGTAATAATTACTAATTATTAGTAATAATAAGTTGTATTTTTCAATAATTAGTAATAATTAGCCGTAATTAGTTATAATTACTAATAATTAGTAAAAAGTAGTGGTAATTAGGAAAAATTGTTACAAACTAATAAAAAATGAGTTTTAAAAAATATTAATTAAAAATAATTTTAAATCATTAGCGGTAATTATTAATTATTAGCAGTAATTATTAAAAATTACCAGAAATTAGTAAAAAAGGTTTATTAGTAAAAAATATTGGTAATTAGTAAAAATTAGCAGTAATTTGTAAAAAATAAAAGTAATTTGTAAAAATTATGGAAAAATAGTAAAAATTAACAGGAATTAGTATTAATCAGTTGTAATTAGGAAACATTATCGATAAATCAATATACATATTAAAATTGGTATTAATTAGTAAAAAATAGTTAAAAATTGTATAAAATTATTAGTAATACGTGCAAATTAGCAGTAATTAGTATTAATTAGTGTTAATTATTAATAATAACCAGTAATTAGTTTAAATTATTATAATTTTGCAAAAAATAGTGGAAAATCAATATTATTATTAAAAATTGGCAGTAATTAGTAGTAATTAGAAAAATTAGTGGTAATTTGTATTAATTAGTGGTAATTAGTAATAATTAGAGATAAATCAATATAATAAATCAAAATTAGTAGTAATTAGTAAAATGTTTCTATAAACTAATAAAAATTAGAAATTATAAGTGGTATTTAGAAATAATTATCAATAATTAATTATAATTTGCAGTATTTAGTAATAATTATCAGAAATTAGTAATAATTATTGATAATTAGTAAAAAAATTATAAACTAATAAAAATTTGTAATAGTTTGTATTAATTAGTCATCAATAGTATTGATTAGTATTAATTGTTATAAAAAATATTATTGATTCGAGGTAATAATTATAAATTAGTGGTAATTTGCAATAATTTGTGGTAATTAGTATAAATTTTAATAAATTAGAGTAGATTAGTATAAATTTTAAACATTTTACTATAAATAAGTATCAAATAGTGTAAATTATAATAAATTATGAGAATGGTGAAAATAAAATAGGTTTTTAATTCTTAGGACATGAGCTATAACAAATTTGTACATATATGGTTGACAAGAATTTATTATAATTAGTAATAAATTGTAAAAATTAGAAATTAATAGTAATAAATAATAATAATTATTAAAAAATAAAAATAAATAGTAATGATTATTAATAAAATGTTATGATTAAGAATTTATAGAAATAAATTGTAATAATTAGTAATAAATATAAATAATTTATAATAATTATTAAAAATTAGTAAAAAATAGAAATAAATAGTATTAGTTATTAGTAAAGAGTATTAATTAATAATAAATAGAAATAATTAGTAATAATTAGTAATAAATGGTAAAAAATAGTAACAATTAGTAATAAATTGAACTAAATAGTATTAATTAGTAATTAATTGAAATAAATATTAATAAATAGTTATAAAAAGTAATAGATTATTAAATAGTAATAAAAAAAATAATATTTAGTACTAATTATTAATAATAAGTGGTAGCTAATAAAATTAGTAAATTTTTTAAAAATAGTAATGATTAATAAAAATTAGTACATATTATAGGTAAACCCATATAATTAGTAATATTTTTTTAAAACAATTAGTATTAATTAGTTGAAATTAAGAGTAAACCACTATAATTATTAAATAGTTGTGGTAATTATTAAAAATTAATGTTAAGTCACATTAATTATTAAAAATTACATATAATTAATAGTACTTAGTAATGTATAGTATTTTTTGTTTAAATTACTAGGAAACATAAAATGAAATAGCAAGTCAATTTACAGGTGATGAGAATTGATAAATTTGATTATGATTGGTATAAATTCGTGTAATAGAAAATTTTTACATAGTTGGCATAAATTGGTCTCATCCCCTAAAGATTGTCAAATCTATGATTTACACCTTTTAGTAATTTTGAATATAATTAGTTAGTTTGTATTAAATTATAAAAATAAATAGTGTAAATTTGTAGTAATTATATATATTTACCAATTAATACCATTAATATTTTTTATAATTTAATATAAAGTAATTAAATATAATAAAAATTAATATTAACATTTAAATCATATAATTTATTATCTACATGTGATAAAAATGACAAATTTATGCTAACCTAGTCCTATTTTGTCATTTGGTCATCAAAACCGTAGCATGTATGATATGACATGTCGATGATAGTAGTAGTTGGAGAAGAAGAACATGCATCAGTCATATTATACAGTTTTTAGAAATTAGTGCAATGAAAAATTTGTACATGGTAGTCATAAATTAGTTTTATCATATGAATATTGTAAAAATATATTATTTACATATTTTTAGTAAATCCTATAATTTATAAGATTAAGGTGATTAGAAATGATAAATTTGTGTCAAACAAGTCAATATTTTTCATTAGGTTTCTAGAACTAGGGAAAATATGATGTGACATGTCAATGGCATCAACAATAGTAGGAGGGGGAGATGCATCGATGAAATGAGAATGGATATAAAAATTTACACCATAAAATGAATGTTATACTCAAATATAATATATATCCATATATAAAAACTATTTTCAAATATTTTTCTAACAATAGTAATTTCATGTTTCAGATGGCTGATGAGAATTTATCTAATATGTTTCATGAGATGTAAGATATTTCACTATCTACTGATGAGCATGGTGCTACATCATTTGACCCTCAGACAATTATAGGTTCAGCAATGACTCGAAGAGGTCATGGTATTAAATGATTTTTGTTTCTCGACCCTATCCCTAATTAAAATACACATATTGAGTTTTATACATTCATGTAGAGGTATGTTTAGTTGTGTATTATAGTTATTTTTCATTAATTTTAATTAATTAATTTATATACTAATTGTTTTATTAGGTTTTTGATTTTTGTACATATTTTCATAGATAGCTATTAGATATGGGAGATCATGGAGATTCATCATCATCTAATGCATAGTAGCATGAGTAGTTGTGATATCATGGTGAGATTTTAGAGACTATGTGTTAGGAGCAGGAGAATCGTCATCAATATTATTAACAATAATAGGAGGAGAAACATCGATGGAAGGAAAGAGCCATAACATGAGAAGATGATGGACTATATGTGACGTCTGACTCATAGATTAGGGATAGAGTTTCCTTTAACCCTCCTCAAAATGACCCTATTCCCCTCAGTGATTTTTTTTATTTTCTAAAAAAATAATTTAATTTACACATTTCTGGTAATATTTTTATTAATTCATATATTTACAGTTTTATATAGTGTTCATATATATTATTCTGAATATTTGATTTATTAATTTTATTATTTTTAAAATTTATTTAATTTTTAGGTAATTTGTGACTAGAAAGTCCTCCTATAAGCTAATTATTTGCGACGAGAGGGGCCTCCCTGAAATGAAATTTTAAAAAGGGTTATTTGTGATGGGATCTCATTGAAAATAACACATCTTAAATAGTAGAAAATTTTATAGCGATCACATCAATTCCCAGCAAGCAGTAAGTAAAATCCATACACATTGCACAACCCAACCAGCCACCCCCATCACTGTAAAATATCCAAAACCATGTATACCAACACAAAAAGAACAGTAAAATAAAACAATAAGGCATACCATCTTACAAAATAATTTAGGGGATTTTATTACAACAATTATTTATTTAGCATGGGTATCATCACATAATCTAGATTCCTTTAGAAACCATATTATTAGCAAAATATTAATTCATTGTCCTTTTATTTATGGTGAGATGACATAACAACATTGGAAGGTTTTCATGATATATCATCCATATCACTAACAAGGATTCAAAAAGATATTATTTTCAGTATTTGGAACAAGCATACACATTATCACAACAAAATATATTATATTAGAAAAGCATCAATATCTTCCCTTACCCATTTGTTTCAATTATTCCTATAAATTATATTTATTATGCCAACCCTGACTATTAACCTATATTAAATAACAAAATTAAAATCCCCCCAATAGCACAAAAGTAGGTGATAATGAAGACCCCCTACATCAAAGAATTATTTTCGATTTCTTCATGAACTACTAGGTGAAGAAGAAATATCCTGCAAACCAAAACAATTCAAGAAAACACGACATGAATGTGAACTTCATCAATGGGTCATCAAAATCACAATCTAGATACATCACATACAATAGATACACCTCCATAACATATCCCCATTAGAAGAACAAAAGGGAAATACTAGGAAAGGTGACGAACTTAACCCATATCCCTAGAACCCGACCATCAAAACACACATATCGAAGTACGATGGATAGGGATGAAGATACTCAAAACATAATAGGGATCCAACCATAACCAATAAAATGAAACATACTAATAAAGATAACATTGGTCAGAAAAGGCTTAAAAAAACCGGCTGGTCACCCAATTTTCAAAATAAATTATATGATTTTATTATAAATTCCAAAGGATCGTAAAAGTTACACAAAAAATCATCATTTTAAATAAAAAAAAGGTTCCTATGGATGAAATTAACTTATTCCATAAAACATATTTATAGTGTAAACCCATTTTATGTTATGCCCCTCATCCATATATAATATATAAACCATTAGCTATTGAAGTTGAAAATAACTAGCATATGTCATACCCAAATATTTTATGGAGTAAAAGTCATGTACTTGTTCTATTGTATAAATAACTCCATTTAAACTCCTCTATCCTCCTATGAACACTTTAAACTACATCAAATTGGAAATGTAATGGGTCAACATGTCACAGACCATTACATTAGATACCTGTCAAATAAGTATCCACCTTGAGAATAAAACCAAACCAAAAGAAAGCAAGGGGACTATACAACCACCCCATGAGATACCTGTCAAGGATATTGTTCCACCATAAACACCACAAAATAAACTCTCGAACTGAAACATTGAAATCCACGTGGAAAAACCATAACAAAACCAGTAATATAGCACAACAACACAGATTAGGTACCATCCATATGCCATCACTTTTTACACAGCCCCCACATAAACAACACAACCTCAACACATCCCAAACCAACCAATACCACTTACAACCCACAATACTACCCATAGAAAAAATAATTGAATTATGTATTCTATCTTATGATATTACACATTTTGGGTGGAACTAACTCGATCCAGTGGTTTTAATAACTTTCGAGTATAATACTTATTGAACTGAATTTGGGTTCTTCCCTTTCCATATGTTAGAAGATTATTCATACATCACTTGTCAAGAAAAAAACATCAGACATCAGATTTCAGACATCACACATCACACATCACCCGTCACACATCAAACACCACACATCACGCATTACACATCAACGTAAACAAAACATCTAATAAATAATAAGATCTAAACATTCCATTATTAAAACAAAACATAGCAAGGCAGGAAAAAAACTATGGGTATTTGGAACACATATACATCACTTATTCTGTTGTACACTCCTCCAAGATACCATAAATCCAAAATACATGATCCTAGGGAATGGTATGTTAATGAAACAACTCATCTTAATGACCAAGGATCTTTACTAATCACTCAATGAACATCATGTCATCCTCAATATCAGTCTCTACAAAACAATTAAGTGGCTGTCATTGGCAAGATACTGAAAAATATGTGATAAATGGAAATTATCATGGATCCTCTAGAGGTATGGTGGAAGCACCAACCAATATTACACCTCTACAAGTTTCACCAATGCCTCAATGTTCCTAAAGAAATGGAGTGAAAGCTTACTCTCACTACCAAACCACCAATACCCACACCTAGAGGACAATATCAATAGAATGTGGTCTCGAATCTCAAAATCCATGGGCATCTACCAATGATCTTCAAAGGCCTTGTGATTGTCCTTATAAACTCCCATCCACTCTCAAAATGAAAAAATATTACCAGTCGTTCCCTACATTATACCATGATTAAGAACTGTGGTTTCTGCAACCTCAATATTGCATAATACAGATTGAAAAATTCACCCATACAATTCATCAAACATGGATATTCCAATAAAAAACAGATATATATTTTGGTATAAAAAATAGACCATAGAAATATTCCCCACCCACAATATTTCTATGTATAAGATTAAATATTTCAATATATTCTCTAGTGTCTTGATGGTCCTCTTTGTCTTATCATCTATTTGAGGGTGATAAACTGTTCTAGGGAAGCATGCTATAATTGCCTACATAATTATGAGATATAACCTAGATCTTGATTAGATATAGTGTTCCTCAGTACCCCATGAAGCCTAACTACATCATCCATATGTATCATCACAAAGACATCTATAACATTCAACACATGGATTATCTAGAAATGAGCCTAATTCTGCATTTGGTACACTATATCCAAAATAGCATCACAAAATACCTAATCTCGGGGTGACCATGGGATGAATTACATCGATATTTACACCCATTTACACTCAAGAGAATATATGGAAGACAATAATTCATGAGGAACTTGGAGCTCTTGTTTAACATAATAACAAACCCAAAAAATCACCCAAAAATCTGCCACTGACCATTTAAATTCCTTACTACCAATGTTATCCCTTGAAAACAACGATACATATTTCTCACAAGAGGATTTTTTGATAAAATTGAGTGATCAAAAAAATTGAAAACTCCCTCCCACATCACAATTAGATTAAATTACATATCTTAAAACAACACACTATTTTAACAATCCCTCTTGAGCATCACCATGGACGACATAGTGAAGGATCACATCTGTCTACGAGTCTTCCAATTGAGAATCATCCACTTAAAACGTAAAATATGACCCCATAGTTATATTATAGGGAAAAAAACTCCCATTTATCTCCCCAATATTATAATGCATTACTGAAATATCCTCCATCACTTTCCAAAAATCAACAGACTCTCAATCCACATCTCATTGGGAAATACTACTCAACACATCATGAACCACATTCCACATTCATGGGGTGTAATATATACCAAATTTTTAATAATGAAGTATCTCCTTACCCATCCACAAGTATAAATTCTGATCTCACAGAGAGAAAACACATTTTAGGATATTGTGTTCTATGAAAACCAAAAATCACCCACAGAAGAGGTAATGCAGCCAAAACCTTTTCACCAACAAGAATTCCCCAAACTGTATATAATGGGTGGAATAATTATTATCATGAAGATGTAACTAAAAATAACCATAAGTGATTAATTCTCTAGGATGCATCAATATTCATCTGAATCACAGATGGGATGCACAAAAGAAATTATCAAAAAACTCACCCTCTTCAAGGAACTGAATCGCTATATCACTAACTAACTTCTCTTTCCAGTAATGAATGATACCAATCACTGACAAATCTATAGAATGTCCTTGATATTTCTATTCAATGCCATAAAAATGGGGAAAATGAATTAAATCGGGTACAAAACTCTAATAATAACCCAGAAGGCTAAGGAAAATGCATACCTCTACAAAATTATTAAGAGCATCCCTTGCAAAAATTGCTATGATATTTGATAGTTCCACTACAACACCCTACTGGGATACCAAATGTTTTAGTAAATTCACCAATTACATCTAGAAAATACACTTGGATAACATTCCATAGAGTTGGTGATGTCTATGGGACTTCAAAAAATCTTTGAGATTCTAGACATGCTCCTCCATTGATTTAGAGTAGATCGAGATGTAATCAATGAATATGAAAATGAACCAGTCTAGGGACTCATATATCATATATTTCCTAATCCACATGAACATGGATGGTGCATTATTAACATTAAATTTCATGAGAACAATATTTAAGTGACCATACCTGCATATGATGGAAATATTTAAGATATCCTCATCCTTTACCCTCAACTGGAGATATTTAACCCCAATATTGACCATCAAAAATCAACTAGCTCATCTCAACTAGTCAAAAAATACTATTTTCCTTGGAATAAGGTAATGTTACTCTATTTTCACCTAATTCAACCTCTGATATTCTATACAAAACCACATAATACCATCATCCTTCGAGAAAAACACTAGAGAACCCTATAGATACATACTTGGTCAGATAAAACCCCTCTACATTAGATTATCCACTAGACACCTCAACCCATGCAACTATATAGGCACAATTTATTTGGGATACATTGAATTTGGAGACTCACTAGGATCCAACTCTATCCCAAAGTCAACATCA
Source organism: Viscum album (assembly GCA_963277665.1). NCBI lineage: Eukaryota > Viridiplantae > Streptophyta > Magnoliopsida > Santalales > Viscaceae > Viscum > Viscum album. Next base: position 1,946,644,719 of record OY728125.1, read on the forward strand.
CATCACGGGGGGGGGGGGGGGGGGTATTACCACCAAATCATATGGGAAAACATTTAATAATTCTTCCAAAACTCTAGGAACATACCCAACTAGAGTTTCTACTAACATATTTTTTATTTGTGACCATAGAGTCTCTACTTTCAAACCACCCATTTGATAACCTTGCTCTCCAATTAATGCCACTCGTTGTCCATCCATACCCAAGAACAAAGGACTAATGTTGGAATAATTAATTTTTTTATACATTCAGTAAGGAAAATGTATACCAAGGAATGAATAATATGGCTGTATACACATCAAGAATAATCCACCCCAATTAATGGTTCTACCCATCACCAATATATGTCCTTGAAACACATCCATCATGGAATCCAAAACTCTAATCGGTGTGGATAAGACCATGGGAACTAGAAGCCTCTTCACATCCAGTCAAAAAGAATTGAGTATATAAGGAAAAAAATTGAGTGAAAGGATTATGAATCAAACAAATCAAACATATGTATTGATTTCAAAATAAAAAAACCTTGAACAAATCTTGGATCTTCTGGTACTATTACCTCAAATGCGTACATCTGACCATGCCTAGCTCTTCTTACTCTCTGTCGCTAAACACCATCACCAATTATGGACTAGGACCCTAAGGATAGGGACTATAATAATGTCCCCATCTACCATATCCTTCTAGTCCCAGATATTGAACAAACACCAGTGGTCCCTTCAAATGAATCTTCCTTCGATGAAACTATTATTGTTGTAAAAAGTAGCCTATACACTTTCCAAAAATCATCTCCCCTGAATGGTCAGAAATTCAGACCAAAAATTCCCATGTACTTCAATTAAATAACATGAAAACATGAAACCTATAATATTATCTTGGAAGCCACATTCCCTACATGAACTAATGGAGGTCTAATGGTTGGTTCTCTACTCAATAGAACCCTGACAACCTCAACACTCGTGGTCCACTGCCAAAAATCATTCTCCTTGAGACTCCCTTATAGAAACTCTTTTGGTGTTCAACTCACAAAGAAATAATCCTACAAATAACCTATATATTTTTCATATCCATGATATTCTGTGAACTATTTTTTTCAAAATAATTTAATCTTTTCGATATATTAAATTTCATAAAATATTGAATATAACATTTGTTATATGAAAAAAATATTTTTGGATTGATTTATACACAAAACCATTTCAAAATTTTTCCACACACAACAATTCGATTAGATTGTGGTAAATAAAAAACTATTCTTGGCATTATTACATACAACATTGAGTTCATTTGATAACTTTTATTACATTCATGATCATGTTTTACTGAACAATTGTATATTATTATAATATTATTATTTAATATAATAAGATATAACCTTGCAGTTAAATTAGTAGTTATTATTACTATTAAATAAGATGTGAATATATAAGTTTTATAATACAAATTACTAGGTAAATTGTTAATTAGAAATTAAAATATATAAATATTTCTTTTAAAAAATATTTTTATTTCTATGATTCAAAATATATTTTTTCTCTTAATAAATTTAATTAATTACTATTACTGAATGATACTAATAAACTATATATGTTATATATTCAATAAAATATTTTTTATAATCATCCAATATATTTTATAGGTATAATATAAAACAAAAATAATTTTATGCACAAAACCCTATATTTTTTAAAAATGTAATTTCACCGCCTTTTAATGGAGAATCCAGTTTGAATATAATTTTTATCACATTTAGAATTTTGATAAAAAAATAAAATAATTATTTGAAATAGGTACAAATATTTTACTTTGTTTGAAATTTTAATATTTTTATGATAAGTTTCATGTTTTCATGAATAATGAAAAATATGGAATTTTTAATTGAAAACGATTTTCCGTCTAAATAGAATAAATTGTTAAATTATATTTTAAAAATTTTTAAATTATATTTATATTATTTTTTATCATTTAATATAATATAGGTAATTTTAATGAATTTTATATTTTATTTGGATATAAAAACATTTCAATCTTTTGAATATTTTTAATTTAAAACCATGTTTTCTCATTATATCAATGTAATTATTTTATAAATTGACTTTATCCAGTAATTTGTTTTGAATTTTAGAAAATGGAGTCAATATTTAGAACCAAAATATCCAAATTTATTATAATAGGTATCTTTTATTTATGGGAAATATGAATAGTAATGTTAGTAATTTATATTACCATTGTTAAGGGTAAATCAATTAATGAAGTGTAAAAATAAAATTATAAATTCTATAATAATTACCGAGAACAAGAAAAAAAATAAATTATGTTGGTAATTAGACCATTAAAACATAATTTTAAAAAGTTAATAAATTAATATACACTTTTCCATGTAAATAAATTAGATATTATTAAAATCAAAATGGTTGGAAAAATGTCACACTCATAATTTGAATAAGTATTATATTTTTAATATGTGGATAAATTGAATATATTCTAAAAAATATGTATTATTATGAAATATAAAAAGTTTATATTACTCATAGTATTTTATTTTTAAATTTTATTGAATAAATATTTATCTAAAATAATTACCAAATGATGATGCAGTAATTTCACACTTAATGAAATAACAAATTATAAGATATTATAAATATTAAAATAAATACAATTTTAGTTAATTAAGGTACTCTAGAAATTTTATTGGTTAATATAAAATATTAGATGTGTATTACAATATTTTTTTATGTTATCATTATGTATGGATTTTATTAAAGTCAATGTACTGAAAAGTGTCAAAGTTGACACTTATGATATTTTCATAAAATAATATTCTATTAAATTAGATAAAACTAATAAAATTACTAAATAAATAAGAATGGGATAAATTAGGGTATAAAATTTCCATAATTGTCCATTTAATTTCCAATTTACACTTTTTCTATAAAAATTACATCCTATTAATATTAAAAACTTTATTTTCATATTTAAAATTAATATTAGTTAGCTAAGGGATAATACAAAAATATAGTGTTTAAAATTAAATAAAAAAATTTCTAAAATTTACTGGATAATGATATTACATGATTATATCACCTTATCTTATAATATATTACTTTTTGGTGTATTTTTATGGATTTTTTATTTATTATAAATTAATATTTTTGAGAGTTTCCAAAATTTCATGTTCCCTCTATTTAAATAAATCACCTCTCCTTCTCTTTCATTAACCCTTATAAAGCCTTTTTACAAATTCTAAATCTACCCAAATATCTACCCATCTTCCATATAATGATCGCAGAATAAATTAATTTTGTAATAAATCCAATTAATTAATCCATTTTTTTAAAATAAAATGGAGATAACTATAGAAGTGGTAACCTTCATCAATGAATGCTTTTGTTTTATTTCATCCTTGACCCTCTGAAATTATTTTATTGATGTTAATATAATAAAATTATTTTCCTAAATATAAAAATGTTTTTATATTATTTTTTATACTTACACATTCACATAGTTCCATTTAAGGGGTAACAAACATACCATTCTTTTGTACAGTGGACTTCTGCCTGATGAAATAATGACTGTTCATTTTTCATTTACCACCTATAATTGTGTGAATTATGATGGGGACACTATTTTTTATTTTATAAATTATATTTATGAAATAATTATACTTATTTAAGGAAAATATAATATCTACCTTCTTATCATCTAATCTTTTGGGAAATGATAACGTCACTTATGCATACGTATGGCTTACCATCTTCACGATGTGATGTGATTCATTTTTCATATATATTAAAATGGATGGTAATAATAATTAATTTTATAAATTTATATGTTATATATGACATAAAATTATTTATTTAATAATAATATATTATATACATTTCTTCCCTTTAAAATGAATTGAAAATGAAAACAGTGATCATGTGTATATATGACCTACCATCTCCATGAATGATTAGTTTTATTTTCTACCATTAAATACTATGAATAACTATAAATAAATATATAATAAATATATTTGATATTTATTTCTTGTTTATAAATCTGGATATGATAAAATAATTATCTATGTAATTGGATGAATTATAAAAAATTGCAACACATGCTAAAAACAAAGCATATATTTCCCAAAGTGTAACATTAACATAGAATTGTAAATAAATGGGTAATATATATTCATAAACAAATAAAATATATATTTATATATAATAATATGACTCTTTAATATATCTATAACATAATTATATTTATTATATAGAATATTTGTTTTGTGTATGATTAGATTCAAGACATAATGTAATGGAATTTCATCTCACTTTTTATTTTTATGAGACATATGCCATATTCACCACTCGCTTATTTTGTATGGTGTATATACTATACTATGACATGTTATATCATTGATTTCACTTATTTAATGATATTTAAAGATTTATTTTAGTTTATTCTTTCATGAGGGATTCTAATGTTACTCAAGTAGTTAGGGATTTATGCCACACTTTTATTTTTGCGGGACACCTAACTTATACACTACTAGTTTTTTCTATGTGGTGTATATAGTGCCCATGAATTTATTTTAGGATTCATATCAATAATATTATAGTATTTTTATATCCATATAATTTTATTTATCTTATGAGGAATTCGATTTGATTGATTGTAGAGTAATCAATATTTATTTCACAATCTCATAAATATTTGGGATTAATTTGTTTTAATTATCCATTAGGGTGTATTCATCTTCCATTTACATGATTTCTAAAAATGGTATCATTTTTATATATTTATCATATGAATATTTAAATTCATTTTTACCTATTTTTACTTTTTACTGCATGGTTTTAAATGAATCTTTTTTTTTTGTTTTCCAAACAAGGTACTTTGTGATTTTTTCAGAAAAAGTAAGAAAGGAATTTATTTTTAACTTATAAAGCATAAAAAATTTTTAGTACATCATGAAAATTTATTTATTTGAAGATTAATTTAAAAGATTACAAGTTTATTTTCCATAAAAAAAATTTCTTATAAAATTGAGTATTATTTTAAGAAAAGAAAACATTTTCAAAGTAAAAAAGGTTACATTCCTTATTAATTATTTTAAAGTGATCTCTCAATATTATATTCAATCTAAGATAATTTTAATTGATTTTAAATATATCTTACTATGGATATGATTCAATACTAACATTATTATTATATCTAGGATTGGTTTATTTGTAAGATGCAATGATATTTATCAAACCTATTCCTTTTCCATGGGTTATGTTATGATTGATTGTTTTATTGTCAAACTCATTTCACTCAATGGGTTTTGATATGATGAATGAATTATGTTCATATAGAGCACAAGTTTATGGTTTTCATTATGTGATTATTGAGACCTATACATCCCTCCAATTCATTGAGTTAATATTTATGTCTAACAAGATAATGATAGAAACATGTCTATGAGTTGATCCGCTATGGAAGATCAAGAAACACAATCCACTATGGGAAGATGGAGAAACCCAATCCAATATGGGAAAATGGGGAAACGTGATCCCATATAAGGAAAGTACAGTGAATGGGGATTATGATGTGTTCCACCCAGAAGTTTTAGTCCCCATAAAGTACCCTATTAATCTTGGGAAATGCACCATGACTTATAAGGAATGGTATTATATGTTTATATACCTACCAGAAATTGCATGTATTATTCTTAATGTAATGGATCGAACCCTCATGGTCCATTACATTACTAAATTTTGGTGGTTGGGGTGTCCTAGGCCCCATATGTGAGTCAAGAGGGCATAAGTGTCAGTTGTGGGGTGTCACCATGGGGCCACCTAATGGTGACATCAATCGGCCTGATCTGTGTCTCACCGATCGGTGCCAACTAGGGGTGTTGGGGTTTCATTACCCATTTTTTACCGTAAAGTATATTTTTTGTTTTATTACTTTTTTAAAGTTTTTAAGCACTTTTAAGGCCGATGAAGTATATTTTAAATCCCGAAGAGTTAGGGAAACATTGAATTACCAAAATGTGTTCTCTTTTTGTATATGTCACACCCTTTTTTATGTTTTCTATTCTCTTGTTTTTTCCTCTTAGTCCCATGTTACGTGTTTTTTCTCTCATTAAAGGGGAATTTTGAAATCACAACTTTTTGGTATTCTATCTCCACCATTTCATAGAGAATTATTAATTCTCAATTAATCCCAACGCCTGAAACCACTGAGCTGTGTGGTCAAAAAACATTCTGAATTTTAATTACTTCAAGATGGTCTCCCTAATTTTCAGATATGGATTCTTCTTAATCCAAGTTTCTCACTTCCTTCAACCTTTTTGTTTCTCTAAGTTCTATTCAATACTTCCTCCCAAGACTAATTGTTCACCTATGCTAGATCCCCTTCTGTTCAGACTTGGATTTCTTCCTTCAAGAAGCTCTATCCCTAGTTTTTGGCCTAAAGAGAAAACATCGATCCTTGATCATCCAAGTAGGGGTTTTCCTAAATCTTTCTTTAATGTGCATCATGTGGGGTGGTTATTATTATGATTCTTCGGGAAATAGATGAACCAAACATTATCAAAGACAATAAACATAATTTTAAAGAATGAAGGGTTAGTAATGATGATAATGTTGTTGTGTTTTACCTTCATTTTTATGTTGTGAATTCTGTGGGCTCATGTCCTTGAAATTTTTTGGCCATTGGTGGTCCTTATTGCACACTAATTAAGCTCTATTTTTCAGATAATTTTTTTATTGAATAACTATAATATTGAAATAGATTAACCAGGTAAACTTGAATGATTAAATGGATCCCTGATGAATAATAAAACTAGTGTGATCACCTTGGTTAACCAAACTTAATGAAGGAACTTAATGAATGGTGTTGGATAAATCTGAAACCCCCTTGATTTGTTATAGAGATATGTATGGTTGTTCTGTTCGATATTTTCGAGGTGATTTAGAGGGGATGGAATCTCTAGTTGAGAGGTTGTCGGTTTGTGAATATGAGGTCGTATGGAACTGACGGTAAATGTTTTGGACCCATTATGTTGGGGTTTGGTTTGGTTCTAGTACTTCGAGGGATCTCACAGATCCCTTTTGATGTTGTTACTTACGAGCGAAGCAGGAGTGAATTCCTAAACACCTTTATAGATGTTTTTCTTTTAGTTGTTGTTTTGGATTTTGGTTATGCCTTTTAGTATCCCGATAGAGAAGACATATTTAAATGGACCCACTTGAATATGATAACTAGATCTTAATTGATTGGAAAATATTTCATTTTCAGTAAAAGGGGTTGGGATCTAGTTGTGGTTGTTATATAGTTGTGCATTTAGTGTTAGCAGTATGAGTGGTTGTGTATGGACTAGTTTTTGGTTTCGGGACCCTTATGTTGGGATCCGTTCTTGATTACCTATATGTATAAAATTTTAGTTCTTGTGTTTCTTATATTCACCCCACCCGTATTGAGAACTCCTTGCTGAACACCACCATTTCATGGAAAAGGGTGTTTTCCCCAACATTCCTATGATTAGATGGTTATTAGATACATTTTTATCCCACTCCTAGGTTTCCCAAAACTCTTAGGGTAGGCTATGATGACTTGAGGTTCATTATGGACCAAGTCTCTTCAGGTAAGGTGTGTTGTGGTGGGTTAGCCCAGGTGTGTGCGTGTAGGTTTGTTTCCCAATTTTCATTAGGATGAGGCCCATGTGTCTTTATGCATGGATGTATTTGTTTCTATCCGAGGTGTATTAGGGCATTTAAGTGGTTGTTCTGGACTAGGAGTCCGTGGATGAGGTTATGTGAGGTTTTTGTGGCCGGGGTATCTACGGGTGGGATAAATGTGTGGTTGGGATGGCCCATAGGGCTGTTGTTGGTGTAGAAGTGGAACTATAGTGAGATTTATAGGGGATTTCGGAGGCTTATGATGTTCTAAATAACCAGTGGGAAAATGTTGCGGGGTACCCAAACATCGATGTGCTATTAATATTATTTTACTCGACTTGCGTTTTTTGGGGAGTGTGACTTAGTGAGGCTGGGGTGGATAGTTTTCCCTACATGGCGTTTTGGATACCTCTATTTTTCTCATGGGGCATTAGAATTCCTCCCCACTTGTGCATGGGAGATTTTGGTTTCCCTACTAAGTATACCTATATAATCACTCTAAAAATATAAAATTGATTTCAAGTTTCCATGTGGACTTTGAGGACCGTGTCAGAACATACTAGCTCAATCATCAGGACAGTTGTTGTTGATTTTATTTTCTTTTGGTATTTCTTTTAAAGCATTTCTTGTTCTTTGTTTTACTTTATTTTTAACATTAATGTGGAGAAAGATATTTTGGATTTAATTTTTCTTTCAGTATTTGGATTTGTTTTGGATTTACCATTTTATCTCTCGATCTTATTCTATAAAGGGTAATTCCTTCCATATTATGTGATAATATATACCCCTAGTTCCAGTTTCCACTCAATGACCTATTAAAGGTGGGACTCGGGGGGTCATTATATCTCATTTAACATGAAGAAGGAAGGGTATAGAAACTTTTCGTCGCTTCCCTCATATTGGAGAAGGCAGGTCTTGATAGAATGGTATCAGAGGTGATGGTTGAGAGATATGACGGAGTTTGGGGTTAGGAACAGTGAGAATTTAATGGGATGGTAGGGAAATAGTGTTAGTGAATCATGGTGCATGAAATAGGCCATGGAAGACTGACTGGGACATTGAATTGTAGGGCCTCTTGTGATCCAATGCAAGGACTTTGAACCAACAGAATGACCAAGTGAGGCTACATTGATTGTATGTTAGAGAACCTAGGAAAGATACATGAATAATAATGACTTTTGTTCTTGAGTGTCATGGGTGTTTTAGGAAATTTAAATAAATAAAACATTCAAAAAAAATTAAAATATATTCTCTATACTAATCGGGAATAGCAGTTTCTAGTTTCTTTTTTATCTATGGCACCAGGATGATGTCCAATAGTTGTGAAGGAAGTCCATGCCCAGTAGATTGAGCTAGTTGATTAGTAGAGGGCTGATCGAGAGGAGGAGTATGAATAATGAAAGAAGACACTTTGTGGTTTCCGGTGGTAGGACCTAGGAAAGTATGAAGGTAGTTTCTTAGACATAGAGATTGAGAGAGGGCTCAAGAAGTAGGTGATAGCTTTCAACTTGATCTAGGATCCGATAGAGTACTGGGTTCCTCTGGTTGTGAGCCATATGTATGGAGAAGCATGTATGTGGTGGAATATTTATGTTGATGAGAATATGGAAGCTAATGTTTTGTGGACTGACGTTGAGAAGGAGTTTCCAGCATAATTATTTTCTTCAACAATGAAGAAAGAAGAATAAAGAGATTCTCTCCACATTGAAAGGGTGTATGTTAGTAAGGGAGTGGGGGATCGAGTTCAAGGAAATCATTAATTTCACCCCAAACCTCTTCTTGGACGAGGAGTCGTAGCGAACATGCTTGGAGGAGGCACTATGACAATCTCCTCAGTTTTTTGTTACTCCCTTAACTCTACCGACGTACTTGGAATTTCAAAAAAAGGATGAAGTTTTAGAGAGGATTCACATGATGGGAGGTGTGATGTGAGAGGGTAAAAAGTTGAGTCTATTAAAGGGGAATGCTGTTATTAGTAGTTCTTCGGAATTGTGGCCTTCTAGGTTTCAGCCGGTAGGGAGCTGACCTCAGCATTCCCGGTTTTGACTCCCAATCCTCTCTATTTCTCCAGGGGCCTAGGAACAATGTTATTTTCCCACAAAAGATATGATAATCTTTCAAACCCGTTCCCTATCTGAGTGAAGTATGGTTATGGTGGGTAACTTTAGCGCCCAACTCAGTAGCAGTAGTTTCCAGCTAGGCCTTTCCTGCAGAAGCAGCAGCCTCCGAGAGAATGTGCTGAATGAGGAGGATGACCTCAGGGCGCTCCATGGGGACCTTGACCAAGGCATGGTTGAGGATATGGTTGATAGAATATGATCATAAGAGTTAGGCATGGGTATTTTCACTCCACAGAGGTAGCAGATCTAGTAGTGGATGAGGTAGTTCGAGGAATGATCTATTTGTTTAGTACTCATTCTTGTGTCTTGTTTGATTCCAAAGATTCTCACTCCTTTATTGAACCCAATCTATCTCATTCCTTGGGTCTAGATGTAGAGAGAGTTACCATTCCCCTTGGGTTGAGTATGCTAGTTGGAGTTCAAGCCATCATTTTTGATGTTTTTCATGGATGTAGACTAATAATAGGGCCACATTAGTCTAGTGGGGATCTTCTTCTTTTTCAAATCTAGCCACATGATGTCATCCTATGAATCGACTGAATATTTTTAATGCACACTGTTATCAAATGCTTCTGTAGAAGGGTCATGTTCTCAAATATGGGAAGACATCATGTAAAATTCATTGGCGAGTGAGGTTTCCTGAAGGGAAGATGGTGTATAGATCCCCTTCTTTCCTTGTTAGCCAAGTTGTCGGTGGAATCAGAAGACTCATAGATGGTGGAAGTTCCATGGATTTTCAGTGAGTTCCTAGACATCTTCCCAAAAGATATTGTGACTCTACCCCCTCGATGTGATTTTCAGTTTGGAATAGACTTACAACCCAGTTCCCTTCCAATTTTGATGGATCCCTATCAAATGGAGCCTTCTGAATTATAGGAGTTGCAGATTATGGTTGATGACCTAATGAAAAATGGTTTTATCTGACCATGTGTGTCACCATGGGTTTCTCTACTATTGTTCGAAAAAAGGTAGATGATTATCTTAGACTGTGTATAGCCTACTGTAGACTAAATCAATTGACTATCAAGAACCATTACCCCTCTTGAGGATTGATGAACTTTTTGACCTGTTGAAGGGATAAGGTTGGTTATCTAAGATTGACCTATAGTTTGGATACCACTAGTTGAGAGTGAAGGTGGGTGACATTCAAAAGACTACTTTTAGGTGACGATACAAGCTGTTTGAGTTCGTGGTCATTTTGATCAACATTAAATACACACTAGTAATGTTCATGGGGCTCATGAAATCTGTTTTCCACAAGTATCTGGACCGGTTTACGGTCATGTTCATCGATGACATCCTGATCTACTCAAGGATGGAGGAGTATGACACCAAGTGTCCCAGGATAGTTTTTGATGTCCTCTGACACCACCATCTCTACGGGAAGTTGTCTAAGTGCAAGATCTGGACATGATAGGTGAACTTCCTTAGACATGTGGTGTCCTAGATGGGAATATTAGTGGACCAGTCAAAGGTCAAAGTAGTTGTTTCTTGGGAATCACCTAATAATGTGGTAGAGTTTTGTGTTTTCCTCGGACTGGAATGTTACCACCAAAGGTTAAAACCCATCTTATATCATGTTTAATCTCCTTTGACATCCTTGATCAAAAAAGAACAAGCTTTCTAAAGGACTATGCAGTTCCAGGAAGCCTTCATTTATCTAAAAGGGAAGCTGGTCAGTTCCCCTGTGCTAAGGTTTCTAGAGTAAGGGGTAATGTTTGAAGTGTTTTTTGATTCTTCTGGTCTTGGTTTGGGGTGTATGCTATTGTATTTGTGGGATGTGATCTTTTATGGGTCTAGGAAGTTATGTCCTCACAAACCTAACTATGCCACCCAGAACCTGGAGCATTCAACAGTGGTGTTCATGCTAATGATGTGGTGACTTTACCTTATCGGGGAGTGTTTTGTGGTCTTCACAGATGAAAATATTAGGAGGTATGTGACCTCACAATGAGACATGAACTCCTGAAAATTAAGGTGGATGGAGTTTCTTTAGTAATACGACTTTGAGATATCTTACTCTATAGGAAAGGGAAAAGTGATGGTCGATTCCTTGAGAAAGAAGTCAAAGAAGTATGTAGTTTGGGAGTCAACTAATGTTTGGAATTCAATATATTAGTTGGATGATTTACATCTAGTAATAAGAGTAGAGGATGGTAGATGCTAACTATTTCAGATGATAATGTGTTCTTTTTTAGTACGATAAGTGGAAGAGTATCAGTTGGTAGACTTATTGACCAAAGTGATGTGTGATCATGTTGGCTAGGGTGATGCTGTATAATAATGTCCATAAGATGGAAAAAATAAGTTTCTTTTTTGTGGGAAGTTGTTTTTCCCAGAGACGATGCACAATGGAGTTCTCTGTGAGTACCATAGATCAACCCTGGAGGTACATCCAAGAGTTTACAAGATGTACCGAGGATTATGAGGTTAGTTTTGGTGGCCCATGGTGAAGTGGGTAGGGGCGGAGTTTGTGGAAAAGTTCCTCGTGTGTCATCAAGTGAAGGTTGAACACCAGGTTCCCAATAGTTTGTTGTTGTATTTAGACATTCTGAAGTAGATGTGTGATGTCGTCTCAATAGATTTATTCATAAGACTACCCAGGTATGAGGGAGGGAGTGATGCCATCTAGATACGGGTGGACCGTTTGATGAAATTGTCTCACTTCTTAGCAGTTAAGGAGTCGAGCGTAGTGGATTCCTTAGAAAAAAAGAATGTGGCTAACGTTGAGTTGATGCATGAAATTATTAGAATTGTCATTTCAGATAGGGATACACGCTTAACTTCATGATTTTGTAATGGATTACAATGTTCATTTGGTACTCAGCTATGACTTATCATTTTTTTCCAACCTCAGAGTGATGGGTAGACAGATAGGGCCATCCAGATATTGGAGGATATGCTGCGAGCATGTGTTCTAGACATCAGAGGATCATGGGTATGACACTTGCCTCTGGTAGAGTTTTCTAACAACAATATCAATCACTATAAAATTGGAATGGTATAGTTTTAATCCTTGTATGGGATACAATTTCATTCACCCATGTGCTAGACAGAGGTTAGGGAGGCTGGTGTTCTTGGCCCAGAGGTGGTTCAGAGCATGACGGATAAGGTCCAGCTTGTGAATGAAAGGATGAAGGCAGCTCAAGACAAGCATAAGTTGTGTGGTTATCATATAAGGATACCCTTAGAGTTAGGGGTTGGGGAAAATTTATTCTTATTGTTCTCCCCTTGGTATAGACAACAATGGTTTGGCGGGGGTGTAATCTTTCTTCCATTTTCATTAGAAACTTCAAGGTGTTGGGATGAGTCGGTGATGTGGTGTGTCATCTAGTGTTACCACCGCAGTTATAGAGGATCCACATCATCTTTCATGTCTCTTAGCTCTGTTGGTATCAACATGATGACTCCCACATTCTCAACTGGGGAGAGTTGGATATCAAGTATGATGAAAATTTTGTGGAGCGACCGGTGAGAATCGATGACCATAAAGAGAAGGTTCTTCATGAATGGATAATTTCCTTGGTTTGTGTATTTTGGATACATGGTGGACTCGATAAGAGTACCTGGGAATGGGAGGCAAAAATTCATGTCCCATACCTATAGTTGTTCTGTGTTTTGATCTTGTGTTTGCATAGTGCCTTGCTTATGATGTAATATTGATCCAGCTTGTTTTATAGTGAGTTATTTCCCTATTTTCTATTTTGTGTGGAATTTCATGACTATGGGGATGGGAGAACCTGATCCCTAATCAAGAATCATTATGGTGGATGAGATTAAACCTGTGTGGGCGAGTCAGTACCTCCCAAAGTTGATAATATGTTGACAAGGAGGAAGGATCTCCCTAACCCATGTATCTTGATGGTGTGACCATTTTGTGATTGTGTGGTTTCTTGGGGGAGAAGAGTGGTAGTGTTTCCATAGTTTTTTCTAGAGATAGACATGATACAAATTTCCCTGGATGTCAATGTTTTATTCTAGCTTTCGAACAACTCTAGGGTGTTTTGTTTCTGAGTGGTATCTTACTAGGTGGTTTTTCAGACCCCTCTCTTTCCTTTAGGATTACACTTGAATTATTTAGGGAGAGAATAATTTGAGAGGAATATTATACAATGTATTAGACCCTCCAAGTCTATTACTTTTCTAAATTCTAGTGTTTGGGATGTCCTTTGAACAATTTTTGAGTCAAGAGGGCATCAGTGTCGGTGGCGGGGTGTCACTATGGTGTCACCTATCAGTGCCACATAATGGTGCCACTTATTAGCCTTGATCAGTGTCTCACATAATGGTTCTACTGATCATCCCTAATTAGTGTCTCACCAATTGGTTCCATCTATTTCCCCTAAAAAGGTCCCGCAGAGGGGTGTCAGTGTTTCTTTCCCTAGTTTTTCTATTAAATACTTTTTTTATGTTTTATTACATTTTTAAAGTGGTTTAAGAAGTTTTAAATCTAATAAAGGATATTTTAAATCCACAAGAGTTGGGATACCCTTGAATTACAAAAATGTGTGGCCTTTTTATCAATTTCAAAACCTTTTCTACCTTTTCCAGTCTCCTATGTTTTCCACTTAAGCCCCTGTTATGTGTTTTTGTATTTATTTAAATGGAAATTTATCAACTCAGAGCCATCAGCTGGTCTATATCCACCATTTCAGATGGAATTTTTTAAATCTCAATTAATCCCAATGTGTCAAAACAGTGAACTAATTGGTTAAGCCACAATCCGACTTTTATGTACTTTGAAACGGTCTCCATGATTTTAGGATTTGGATTATTCTTATGCCAAGAACCACTCTTCCTTCTTCATTTTCATTTCTCTATGTGTGCCTCGATACTTCCTCCCAAGAATAATCATGAGCCCATGCTAGAGACCTTTTTGTTCAGCCTTGGAGTTCTTAATACAAGTCGTGACATCCCTAGTTTTTTGACCAAAGAGAAAACTTTGTTCCTTAATTATCCAAGTAGGGGTTTTCCTTCATATCTCTTTGCTGTATATTATGCGGGGTGGGTAGGATGATGTTCCATTGGGTTATAGATGAGACCAGCATTAACGAAGATAGTAAAAGGACTTTTAAATAATGAAGGGGTGGGAATGATGATAATGTTATTGTGTTTTCCCTTTGTTTTTATATTTTTAATTGTATGGGATCATGTTGACACAAAATTGTGGTCCTTGGTGGTCTTTCTTGCACACTAATGAAGATATGTTTTTGGATAATCTTGTGATTACATGACTATAAAATTAAAATTGATTAACCACATAAACATGGATGATTTAACGGATGTCCGATGGATAATAATCCTTGTGTGATCACCTAGGTTAACCAAATAGAAAGAAATAACTTAAGGAATGGTGTTGGATAAATCTGAAAACCCCATTTCTTTTTTCTAGTGATATGTATAGATGTTCTGTTTGAGGTTTTTTGGGGTGAATTAGAGGGGATGGAATTTCTAATTGAGAGGTTGTTGGTTTGTGAATCTAAGGCCATGTGGAACCGGCAATAAATGTTCTCGACCCAATATGGTGGTGATTGGTATGGTTCCAGTACTTCAAGGGATCTCGTAGATCCCTTTTGATGTTGTTACTTACGAGCGAACTAGGAGTGAATTCTTAAATTCTAGCATGGATTTTTTTTCTTATAGCAGTCATGTTGTCTTGTGGTAATTCCTGTTATTTTCCTGCTAGTAAATAAATACTTAAATAGACCCACTTAATTTTGATAATGAGAATTGGAGATATGTGAAACTATTTATTTTTCATGAAAATTGATTGTACTCTGGTTGTGGTTGTTGTATACATGATAATGTAGGGTTTGTAGCATGAGTTGTTGTGTACGGGTTGATTTTTGGTTTCGGTACCCTTAGGTTAGAATGAGTTATGGACTACCTATATGTACAAAATTTTAGTTCTTATGTTTCTTATACGCACCCCATACATGTTGATAACTCCATGATAAACACCTCCATTTCAATGGGGATAGTGGTTTTCCCAACATTACTATGAGTGTCTAGTTATTAGATCTTTTTTTTCACCCACTCCTAGGTAGCCCAAGACTCTATAGATAGAATGTGATGGCCGGAGATTCATTATAGCCCAAGTCTCTTCGAGTTGGGTGTGTTGTGTTGGGTTAACCCAGAAGGGTGTGGGAAGATTTGTTTCCCAAGTTTCT
This sequence comes from Viscum album, assembly GCA_963277665.1. Lineage (NCBI taxonomy): Eukaryota > Viridiplantae > Streptophyta > Magnoliopsida > Santalales > Viscaceae > Viscum > Viscum album. The sequence continues at coordinate 1,946,660,659 of OY728125.1, forward strand.
TTGGGATAGGGCCCAAGTGTCTTCAGGAATTCAAGTAGTTGTTCTGGCCCATGTGTCATTTGGCATGGCAGTGGTTTTTTGGGCCCAGGTGTCTTTAGTTCTGGTTATTTGTGGTTTTCGGGGCTGAGGTGTCTGTAGGCAGGATAAATGTGGGGTTGGGATGACCCATGGGGTTGTTGTTAGGGAGAGAGTGGGACTGTAATGAGATTTATGGGGGAGGTCTAATTCAGAGGATGTTCTAAATATCCAATGGGAAAGTGGTGTGAGGTAGACACACAATGATGTGATATTACTATTATTTTACCTGACTTGTATTATTTGGGGAGTGTGCCTTGGTGAGGCTGGGGGGATAGTTTTCCCTGCTAAGCATTTTGGTTAATACTATTTTTCTCATGGGGCGATATAATGCATCCCCACTTATGCATGAGATATTTTGGTTTCCCTACTAAGAATACCTGTATACTCACCCTACGTATATACAATTTCATTCAGGTTTGTAGGAGGACTTTGAGGACTGTACCAGACCATACTTGTTTATGCATCAGGGCAGTTGTCATTGATGCTTTTATTTTCTTTTGGTACTTCATTCAGAGTCTTTCTTTTACTTATTTTCACATTATTTTTGAACATGCATGTGGAGAAAGGGATTTTTGAATTACCTTTACTTTCATTATTTGAAGTTTTTTGGGATTTACAATCAAATCTCCCGATCGTGATCTACAAAAATGGTAGTGTTTTCTAAATTACATGATATTAAATACCCTTGGTTCTAGTCACCACTATGGGTCTTATTGAAGGTGTGACTTGGGGGTTATTATCTCTCCTTCAACTTGAAGAAGGAAGGGTCTAGAGAGTTTCTATCCCTTCCCTCTTCTTTGAGAAGAAGGGTCGTGACACTTATGTTATGATTTCATTAATTATGATCTCAATTTCAATATGATTAATATCTTATGAGCAACCATTATTTATTTGACAACTCATTTATATGATCTATAATATTCAAGATATGATCTTCTAATGTTATTACAACATTCCCATATACCTATGCTCATGATATGCTTATATATTTTCCATGTTTAACCTTAATGAGAAAATGTCCTTTCTTATGTTTCCTTTCTCTAGGTTATTAGAAATGGTTTTAAATAAGAGTACTAAAGGGAAGGATCTTTTTTTTAAAATATTAAATATCTTCTACTATATTAGAAGTTTATATTTCGATATTCTAAAGGCACTAAACTAATATGGTCTTTGGGTGTCTATTTTTATAATGTATGAAATGTTCAAAAAAAGGATGTAATATCCATGTATGAAATACCTGGTTCATTATAGTTGGTAGTATTGAAAACGGTTATTAAACCTTTTTAAACTCAAATGATAAATCTTTATAGTGATCCTTATGGATATTGTAAAACCTCGATATTTTTTGAATTATTTTTTTCAAATTAATTTTTCTTTTTTGATATTTTTTATTTCACATAACACTAAGAATTGTTCATTTTATATTAAATAACTATGTTCGTCTTGAGTTATACAAAACACCAAGTTAATTATTCCCCATACACAACATAAATTTTAGCTTTCTCTATATAGAACCTCAATATTAAATTCTATTACACACAATAATGGATTTCCTCGATGCTTGTGTAACACAAATAATTGAGTTTTTCTATATTATAATATATTATAAAAAATATTATTAATTAATATGACAAGATATAAATTTGATGTTGAATTAGAAATTATAAATATTATTAAATAATTTATTAAAATATATGGTTTACAAGAATGTAAGATGAATTCACAGGTTATCAATTAATTATAAATAAATGTGAAAACAGATTGAATATAGAGGAAAATATTAATATTTTTATGGTCCCAAATAAATTTTACCTTTAAAATTATATAAATTAAAATTATTGAGTAATATTAATATAATTTATATGTTATATATTCAGTCAAATATTTTTTATATTCATAAAATAGAAAGTATATACATAAGATAAGAACATACCTTTTTTTATGCATAAGGACATATATATTTTTTAAAAGGTAGTTTTACGACCTTTTAATGTAGAACCCATTTTAAATCCACTTTTTTCCATTTCATAGAATTAATATTTAAATATAATATTAACATTTAGAATAAAAAAATAAAATTAGGTTCGGAAATTTTTTTAGCAATTTTCTGTATGGATTCATTTTTTAATGAATAGTTAAAAATACTTGATTTTAATTCTAAATTGATTTTATCATATTATTTATTTGTAATAATGAAATATATTTCAAATAGGGTAAAAACATAATTATAAAAAATATTTATTAATTAATGAAAGTCAGATTATAGGAATCAATTTAACTTTGAAATTTAATATAAAAACCAAGAAAACATTTGACCATTTTTTTCATTAAAAACTCATGGTGACATCCCTTCATCGAGATTAATTTTAAAATAAATTTTCCACCCCTATAATTGAAATTTGGAAAAATATATTCAATATTAATTATTATAATAATTTATATTGTCTAATCAGGTCAACGTAGTTCTTGACCAAAATGATTGGTGAATGTAATTAAAATAAATTGTACCATTTAAGGTAAAATTAATATTAAGGGATAAACCTTAAATTTAAGACCTAAAAGAACCAAGAAAATTTTCCAGACCCCATTTTATTTCCATTATTATGTCATTACCATTCTATTATTGAGTTCTTTTTTTATTCGGTATGACTTTTTTTGGTAAAAACAAGGTTACACCATACTTGTTTTAAAAAATTTGATGTGTGTCCTTTCCTTTTTCTATAAATGTACACAACCTCTCCCTATTCTTCGCATATATAAAACCATGTATTCAAGGCTAAGATATTATCAATGCACTTAACAACATCCCTACCTTCTTCCATTAAGCCTCCCTTTTGGATGAAAGTATTCCAATCAATCCTTTTGGCAAAAACCAAAATGAGTTACCCAATTAAGATGTAATGCCTTCTCTCAAAATCCTTTTATTTATTTTCCTTCTCCATTCCCCAAAATATATTTATTAAATAATTTTATAAAAAAATTATAATAAATATAATAGGTTGTTTTTATATGGGTTATACCTATAATTATTCAAACCTCCATCTAATGGGTAATGAACATATTGTTTATGTGCACGGTGAACTTCCTCCACATGGAACGATGATTGTTGAATTATCCTCACCAACTCTCATGGTGGAAATTATGATGGAAACTATGTTTAATTATATTTCATATAATATATTTATTATTTCTTTATGATTCATTATTCCTTTAAAAAAATATATTTTTTATTTTCAATTTGGTGTTAATATGATAATTTCCTTTGAGGAAGTGTAGACTACCGCCCCCACAAAGCAATGTGATTTGTTCACACACTATATGGAATGATTCAAGGATTGGTTTAGCGAAATTATATTATATATATAATTATAATTATTCTATTATTATATTACATACATATATGTAATTTTCTTTATTTTTTTATATATGACTATAAAAATGGAAATAACGTTCACACGTACGTACGACCTACCATTTCCATAAATGATGTATTCCATTTCATACTAATATATTATGTAGATTATTATAATAGAGATATAATGTATATAAATTATATTTATATATTGGTTTACATTACGAAATGATTGTATAAGTATAACGTCCAACTATATAACAAATTAAGACACATGTGAAGAACAAAGTCAATATTATACGAAATGAGTGTATAACATAAAATGGTGAAAAAGAGAGTAATACAAGGTCATTATAAAACTATATATTGTATTATATATATGAATAGGGTTTTTAAAAACATTTATAATAAATTTAAATTTATTATATAGGTTTTTTGAATGAGTACGATGAGATTCAAGACACCAGGTAAGGGGATTTCATCCCACTTTTTATTTTGGTGGGATACCTGCTATTTTCACCACTCTTTCCTATTCTATGATGTATGAACTAACTATTATTTTATTCTATGATTATTATAACAAAAGTTTTGGGTATTTACATATCCATTTTATGATCTTTCTTTCATGGAGTTTATGTTTAAAAAGTGACCATATTAGTGGAATATTTTTGTCTCAATGTTCCTTTTCTGAAACTCATGATTTATTATGCATCTAAAATATATCTTGAGGTTTGTATAGTTCAATTTTACATGTTTTATAATAAATTTATTTTTTTAATGATATTTTAAGCTTCACAAAACTTGATTTTCTTACATTGAATGTATGATCACTTATTTCCATGTTATAAAAGTTTATTGGGACAATCTCATCACATTTCAAGATTGTTTATGTTTACAATTCCTTTAAAGAAATATTATGATCTATATATAAATTAAATTAATGAATTATAAACTTTTATGGTTATTAAATATTTATTCATATATTGGTATAACTTATTCCAAACATTGGTCCATAATATTGTTAAAAAATTTTATTATGAAAGCCTGACTTTACCCTATCTTTAGTCAGAAATCTGTGTTCTTTGAGAATAATTTTTTCAAATAATGGTTTCTAATAATATTAAAAATTTAGACAAGGATAATTAAAATATATATTTACCATTTTTTCTATTCCAATTATTTCATTGGTATATTCTTGTCGCTTTCCAAAAAAGTAAATTTTTAACCATTTTTCCATGAAAAAGGAATATTCTTTTTACCCCTTTCGACATGTACCGATTTATACTCCATCAATAATTTGATGAATTATTTTAAATTTTGAAAGGATAATAAGTATTAATTTTGTTTATAATATATTTTAAATTTTTTGTCAAAAAGTTTCCATGCTTCTTTTATATGTTTTCAAAGAAAATTATTTTGAAAAGGTTTTAAATTTTTTTTAATTAGATTTCAAGGATAAAATATTTCAAAATGATTTCAATACTCATTAATATTTTTTAAAATTACTTTAAATTATATTTTTTTAATTTTTTTAAAGATTAATTTATATAGGATTTATGTAAAATTCTTTTTAAAATCCATTTTAGCTTATTTTATATGTTTTCATGGATTTTTTCCCAAAATGTTTTTATGATTATTTTATAAGTTTTCAATTAAAATTGATTTCAAAATTATTTATATCCTAATTTATAAGTTTGAAAAGTATTCTCAAAGAAATGATTTTCAAAAAAAAATTCAATATCCTTTTTTATGTTTTCAAGTAAAATGATTTTTAAAATGTTTTAATGGTTAATTCATATGTTTTCAATGATAATTGTTTTTAAAATATTTTCAAAATTATTTTAGTTGTTTTCAAGGAAAAATGTTTTAAAATGTTTTCAAGATATCTTTATTTGTTTTAAAAGTATTTTAAGAGGAAATGGTTCTCAAAATATTTTACATTTTAAAGAATGTTTTTTCAAAGAATATAGTATATTTTCCTCAATAAATATTTTCAAAATATTCTTCCAAGTTATTTTCCTTATAAGATTACATCTGCCGATGTTACTCACACCCTTATAGGTTTTAATAAAAACGTTCTATTCATAATTTATATTTAATAGTTTATGTTTTGGGGGAATGATTATTATGACCCCAGCTTATCTTTAACAGGTTATATTCTTTTGAAAACAAATTATTTTCATGATTTATTCTTATAACTAAATGATTATGAAACCTGTATCTTTTTCTACATGTTATTATATGATTACATGATTAAGATACACATTTAATTTCATGGTTTATGATATTATTGTTTATAATGTTTTACACATATATGTATGGTTTCACAATGAGATGGGTGGGGCCTATATCTTCTTCAAATACATTTGGAAAATATTTATATCTCATGAGATAGACTAAGATGGTATTGGGAATGAAACTTGACCACTAATATAGACATGGGAGTGAACCATGACTACAAAGATAGTATGAGTAGCTATGAAAATGAGCATGTGAGTGAACCATGAATACCAAGAAAGTATGGGGTATGAACCCATACTATGAAGATGGTCTTGTTAGTTATTGATTATCTACTATGGAAATAATATTATATGCCAATATGTATACCATGATTCCATGTTTGATTTATTTGTTGTTATTTTATGAATTATGATCTTAATTCTATTTTGATCTAAGTATTATGAATTTACGGTCTTTATTATGATATATATTATGCAGGGTATGGTCTTTAAAAATTATTCACATGTTTCATACCCTTTTTTCATGTTATGATTACACATTTTATTTATTTACCCTCACTAAACATTTGAGCTCACCCCTTATTGTGTTTCCTTTCCATAGGTTATGAAGAAAGGTTTTAGGTAGAAGTAATAAATGTGGGGATCCTTATGGGATATTTTGAAGATATTTCACCATTATAGAATATTTTTATTCCATGTTCCTAAATATAGTAAACTATTATGGTATCAGGCATATAGTATTTTAATATACTAAATATTCATCTAAAATGGGGTAATATCCGTGTATGTTATTCCTTGGATGATATAGTTGGTATTAGAGTAATGGTTTATTCAAAAATTGGAAACTAGGATGAGAGAACATTAGTAATATCCCTAGATATATTTCTACAGATATATATAGGTATGTCTCTAATGATAAGTATAAGGATGAGTCAAATTTTAGAAAAATGACCTCGAATTTTTGTAAAGGTTAGAGTGAGTGGTTTCCTAAAAATACATACATAATTGGATATTTTAGGTGTATGTGGATCTGGAAGAAACGTACATATGGGTAAAAACTCAAAAAATATGTTCTGAACCTGATTCGGGGTAATCTGGTACATGATAATGGTCCATACTGCACAGATGGTTTAACACTATCTTGTGAAATTCTTTGGAAATTAAGAAACAATTCACAAACCATCATGAAGGATTAAAATATATGTTGTCTATGAATAACCTAGGATAAACCAAAGGTGTTATAAATGAAGGAAGGGTTCATGATTTCGACATACTTTATGTAACTCTTTCAATGACTATGTGGTTTTCTACTATGATAAGTAATGACCACACTATGATTCTAGTTTTAGTCAATGCAGAGAACTAAAATGAACTGGATTAAAATTTAATGTGTTGGATTATTTTCTATTGAGAATTCATGTAAAAATATTTCAATAGTGAAAGATATTGTAATCATGCCTAATCAGTTTTCACGGAGGATGATTAACAACGTGCACCTTAACCAAATCTGAGACTTTCCAAGGAAGAGAAACAAAGAGTTCACTGAGAGGTTGGGTAATGGAGGCCATATAATTAAGAATATTCAGTTTCCATTGTGTCTAGAATGTGGAAAGAATCATGCAAGTTAATGTCCCATAGGAACAAGAATATGTTTTGACTCTGGTAAAGTAGAACTCAAAAAAATGTTTCTAGGGGGGAAAGAAGAGTTAGGTTAATGAAATGGATGAGAATATTATCCTACCTATGTCATCATCAAAGGTTATGTTTTTCAAGTGTTTAATAAATGGTCATTAAAAAAATAAATATCCAAAGAGTAAATATCCTGAAGAGGATCAGCAAGGTGGTATGAGTAATATTACAATGTTGATGATAAAGAGACTATATATGAAATATGAAAGGAAATAGGTATTTTATAATAAGATTTTATATCCTTTCTAATGGAATAAAGATTAAGGGGAATAATAAATTATTTTATATATTTATATTCAAGAAGTTTGTTATAAGAAATGTGTAATATATCAGGATTTCTTAGTTTATGTTTTTTGGGATGGATTTTCAAGAACACGTTGAATGGTTCCAATGGAATATAAAAGTGATATAATGGAAACGTGATGTCCATGGAAAACAAATGATTAAGGGAAATATAACAATTGATAAATTCATGATGTTATGATAACGTTGTTTGGATAAATATATGGGGATATGATAAGTAAATTGGATGGTACTTATTACCTTCGAACTAATTATAACTAGTTGAATAGTAGTTTATGCTATCATGGATTAATTTTATAACTTCATTAATTTAGGAAATATATCCAGTAATCTATGGAATACAGAAGAAATCATGTTTTATAGAATTGTATACACTAATTCTGGTTGTTACCATGTTCACAGATAATTTACCTTGAGGGTATTTTAAAGACCCGTAAATTTCAATGGAATTTTTGTTTCTTAAATTATTTGGAATTTTACGAGTACATAGTTTCTAACGACACCTGATTTTGAGACCCAGTGTGCCCGAAATAATTTTCTGAAGTTTTGTTAAGCTTAAATTCACGCGCGTAAGCAGTTTTCCTGAAAAAATAGGAATAACTATTAAACGGTTACTCGGATCAGAAATTTGAGGGCACCATTGTGCTCAGGATGGCGGTTTTACCCTAGGTGTGACTTAAGTTTAGTCAGCGCAGACCTCCTGTGGAAAAACTAGAAATGGCATAACCATAAATAAAATAATAAAATAATGTTATTTTATTTTTCAAATGCTTATAAGTCACAAACGATAACTTCGATTAAAAATTTGAGACCACCGCTGAACTCGTGAGTGTATGATTTATTTAAGTAGATACTAACTTTGGCCGGTGCGGGCCACCTGAGAAAGTTAGTTTTTGGTTGTAAATAAAATAATTAAGTGACAATTATTTTATTGTAAAATTCATAACTTCTAAACGGTAACTCTAATTGAAAATCTGAGAGTACCTTTGAGTTCGTTGGGGCGTGTTTCTCCTAGGTAGAGCCTAACCTTGACCACAGTGGGTTGAGAGTGGATGATAATAATTTTCTGATCTTTTTTTTTGGGTACGTTCAGTAAATGTACGAGTGGATTTTTCTATATTTTGATCTGGTGCTTGGAATTGAAATATGAGGGCACCGTTGAACTCGCAACGCGTGTTTTTTTATTAAGAAGACTTTCACCTCAACGACGGATGATCAGGTATGAAAGTTTGTTTTTGGGGTTTTACGTGGGTTAATAAAATAAAATAAGGGAATATTTTATTTTATTTTGTTAAACACATGTCGTGCAGATAAAAGTGGTTAGAAGCTCCACTTGGTAGTTGGTGGTGGAACCGCCACATCCTAACCTCCCATTTAATGGAGAGGGAGAGGAAACCTCTCAAACCCCCATCAATTAATTTTATGTGTTGACGTAAAATTAATTGCACTCAATTAATTTTACGAGTTGAAATAAAATTAATTGCTGTCAGTTAATTTTATGTGTCGACGTGAAATTAATTGTTGTCAATTAATTTTATGTGTAAAAACAAAATTAATTCATGTCATATGTTTTGATGCAGGCTATGTGGGGGAAACATTCTGGTGTCCTCCCCTCTTAAGTTGTGCCAACGCACCTCTTGCGCCAACACAATTTAATTCACCCGACCCCCTTCTTAAATTAATTAACCGTATCGTTGGAATTTAGGAAGGTTCCAAATAAATGAACTGTCATAAATTCCACGATGGTTACATACCTCTCCCCCTGTCCTATATATAGGGATCTTGGGAGAAGGTTTTGGGACGACTTCACCAGCGATGAAGCGCTGGTAAAGTATCGGGACGCCCAACACTTGTGGAAATCTTATCCTCTCCTACGAAGATCGCAAACAACGCCAATGACAATCTTCCACGCGATTCTTCTTGGACCTTCCCCTGACACCTATCCTCTGCAACAAAGTCAAAAAACCGACGAAGCTCGGAATTGGGGACGTGTGGAAGATGTGAAGAACGACGGTCTTCATCATCTTTCTTCCGCGACTCCACCAACGACCGATGAGCAAGAGGTAGGGGTTGTTTCATTATTCAAGTTTTGTTTTGACATTATTTGTTTTATTGGCTACTTGTTATCAATATAGTGGGAGGAGGTCATACCGCACACACCCGACCGACCCACCTCCCCTTTAGTTGTTGATCACCGTCGTGGTTTGGAACGGAGGCTGCAGAGTGCAACAACACTACACGAGACCGAGATAACCGCGACCGGAGGGGGCCACTTCGAAGGAGCACGGCGCCGTCTCGCCGCACCGGTGAAATCGATGGAAGCCACGGCTGGGGTGGGCTGGGGAGTCATCGTACCGCGGCGAAGCACTATGGAGGGTCGCGGCCGGGGCGGGCCGCGGTGCCATCGCAACACGCCGGATGGGAAGGAGCTGCGACGGTTCGGGGAAGCAGCCGGTTGAGCCGGCCTATAACACTAGCTAGAGGCGGGACCCCTTGGGTCCCACAGAATCTATTAAGGCTGGCCTTAATTGGCTGGCTGTTTATCAATCAAGGGGGGTAGCACCCCCCCCCACATCCCGCTCGGCTAAAAGCCGAGCCGCCTGCCACACGGGTCAGGCCAGACCCTCGAGATGGGTCGGGTCACGCCGGTTGTGCCGGGCCATGCCAGCCAATCCGGGTCACGCACAACTGGGCCGTACCCAGTCTCGGTTCGGGTCTACCCAGTTCGGGCTGACCCAGGGGGTATTGGGTCGTGTCAGACTGGGCCCAAACCCCCTTTTTTCAGACAGATCGGTTCAAACGCCAATAACTTTGGCTACAAACGTTAGATCGATGCACCGTCTATTGCATTGGGATCCTTTGATCATGACAGTCGTTTCAGTTTATTACACTCAAGGTTTTGGAGAACTTGCGTATGGATGGGTTGGTTCGAACACGAAACCAACCGGGTCCCAAGATCAGAAACACTTATTACTTGAGCTCCAGACATCCAATTGATGTGCTGTCGACTTTGTTGGTCTCATCATAGTGAGGTGGTTCATTTAGATTACTCTTCTCAAGGTTTATATGCAGCTGGAGTACGGTCGGGTTGGTTTTATCTTAAAAACCACCGGGCACCTAGGACGAAAAAGCCAATAACTCTCAGACCGGGCGTCCGATTGACGCGCCCTCTGTCGCGTTGAGTTCCTTTTGATGAGACTGAACTTTTTGATACATCAAATCTGGACTTCGTGAAAGTTGATGTATTGACCCCTTGGCTCATGGAGCAGACCCTCCTGGAATCGAGCGTGCTGTGTGCGGGAACCCTAGAGCTGGCTGCGATGAAGATGACGACTTTCGTATAAGGATCCTTAGTGGGTTAGACGAGGATGACTACCGTACTAGGATCCTTAGTGGGTTCACCGTGGATGACGACCGTACTGGGATCCTTTTTGGGTTCGACGAGGATGACTACTATACTGGGATCCTCCGTGGGTTCGACGATGATGACTACCATACTCGGATCCTTAGTGGGTTCGATGTGGATGACTACCATACTAGGATCCTCCGTGGGTTTGATGATGACAACTAGTGTAATGGGATCATCCATGGGTTCGACGACGACGACTACTATGCCAGGATCCTCCGTGGGTTCGGCGACGATGACTTCTATACTTGGATCCTCCATGGGTTCAGCAGTGATGACATCTGTACTTGGATCCTATGTGGGTTCGGCAGAGGATATGATTCAGAGGCTACATCAATCATCTCCACCCCTCTTCGTGATGAGTATACCTGTGTGAGTTGATTCTTAACTTACAATCATTATCATCGATATGATTGTTGTGTTTTCCTGTGTGTATTGGGTTGTGCTTTCCTATGTGGATTGGGTTGAGAATTCCTATGTGGAATGGGTTATGTTTTCCTGTGTGTACTGGGTTGTTTTTGGGCAAGTGTGATGGAGCCGAGCTGGAATAGATGACTTAGGTATATGTATGGGCATATACCTAAGTAGATTTGGTTGTTACTTTGTGATTGTATCTTTCCTCTGTGATTTATCCTTCGTGGATTCTGGGAGACCTTCGGGGGTCTCGGGGTCCCTACTGAGTAGTGTATACTCACCACTGCACTGGCTATGCCCGCACTACATTGTGTTGGATTCAGACGACGGACAACACTGATTGAGGTGGGAGGTCGTGGAGCTGGACGGTACCTGGAGGTGGATCACTGGACGAGACGTACACGGAGCGAACAACCAGATCTGAGGAGCAGAAGAGACTATCTGTACCCACCCTTCAGGTGGGATTTCTAGAGGATGGCTCATACTCACTACCTTAGTTTTCAGTTACTGTACTTTTATTTATGTTGTACTCACTACTGGAAATATGACTTTTACCAACGGTTTTGGCCAAACCATTGGTATAGTTTAGTAATTTGGACCAATACCAATGGTTTTGGACAAAATATTGGTATAGGGGGGGGGGACCTATAGAACCTATACCAACAGTTTTGGCCAAACCGTTGGTATAGATCCATTATAGAGACCCTATACCAACGGTTTGGCCAAACCGTTGGTATAGGTCACCCCTATACCAACGGTTTGTCCAAAACCGTTGGTATAGGTCCTTCTATTTTTAATCGAATCTTCTTACCGAGAACATTATATAAATCAAAATTTAAAATTATTAAAACAATAAATATACGTATTTATGAAATTATGTTCACAAAAGTCATGTTAGGTTAGTGGTTAAGTCATTCAATTATAATCTAGAGGTCCTGGGATCAAATCCCACCAAACTTTTTTTTTGACTTACATATACCAACGGTTTTGAGAACTGTTGGTATAGGTTTTCATATTACTTATACCAACGGTTTTCCCAAAACCGTTGGTATAGACCTATTGTCACAGCTTACTTTCCAATGGTCCTACAAACTGTTGGTATAGCCTATACCAACGATTTGAGGGCCTATACCAATGGTTCCAAACCGTTGGTATAGGGTATTTTTCCAGTAGTGACTTTACTTTTAGTTGGGTTTGTATTCCGACCCATTTACATTTCAGCACTTACTTAGTGTTTACTCAGCTTACGTACTCTGTGGTGTTTGTTTACTTTATAAAGGCAATGTCTTCCTTTTTTATCAAGATTTATGCCTTTGGTGCTAGTCGCCAGCCCCTGGCCTATGGAAGGTGGGCTTGGGGTAGTCACAGCACGAGCCTTGAGGACGGGTCGTGACAAATTGGTTTCAGAGGAGTTTGGTTCTACCACATAACTCAGGACTATGATCATTATTCTATGTGAAGCAATAGTGTTAAGGGTATTGACTGTGGTTATCAGTCTAGGGAGTCGAGTGTTGGTGCGGCGACTGACGTATCCATACACCAGGACCCTTACTTCTGATTTTCGACTCAGTACATGAAAACATTGATTGCATATGTGTTTCAAATGTTTTCTTTGTGATTACTTTGTGTAATCTCACCAGGTATACTGTATTGATCGTGGTTCACCTGTTTCTTTCAGGATGGCCCCACGACGGCAGCCATATAGTGTTCCAAGCTTTGTGTGAGATGGCAGCCCACTGAGCGACGAGGCCTCGGTGCAGGGCCCCATTACAGCGGAGGAATTGGCGATACCTCTACTTGCCGAGCCACCGATGCCACCAACTCCAACAGCTGAGGTTGCATGTCGCCTTAGTGCACTGCACGAGTTTCAACATCATAGTCCGCCCATGTTCCGTGGGGAGACAGACCCTTAGGTAGTCAAGGATTGGCTGGAGGCTGTTGTTCGAGTTTTCAGATTGGTAGGGACACTAGCAGATCTTATGGTGATCCTTTCTACGAGTCTCTTACACGTAGAAGAACGTATTTGGTGGATCCTGATGCTCCAGGTGCACGATGAGACATCACTCATTTGGTCGGACATCGAGAGCCTCTTCCGTTTGGAGTTCGTTACAGCCACCCTCCGTGCGTTGCACATTAAGGAGCTGCTACAGCTGTGGCAGGGCAGAATGACAGTAGCCCACTACTCGGAAAGATTTACCGACCTCTCTCACTACTCCATAGATATGGTACGAGACCCGTTATTCAAGGGTCGGACCTTTGAGAAGGGACTGAGGAATCAGATCAGGGCTTCGATGTTCTCCCTCAACATCCCAACACAGACGGGGGGGATGGAGAGAGCCCTTCTAGGGGAGTGTTTTCCCGCTAAGCAGTCACCAGTGGTGAGATCCTCCATAGGACGACCGAAATCGGAGTATTCTGCAGACGACAGTAGACATATGATGTAGAGGTCCATGCGGGCCAGACCATCATATGATCAATCTCATGATACAGGTTCAGTTGTGTGGGGAACACAAAATAGAGCCAACCACATAAGGAGCAGATAGTGCTATAAATGCGGCGGGCAGGGTCACATGGCTCGAGACTGCCAGACCCGCCCTATAGATGAGGAGCAGGCTGTAGAGGGACCTCCCAGGTAGAGGTTTGACCATGGCAGTCCACAGGGAACAGGTGGATGAGGCAGTGGTGCTGGCTGAGCAACGGGTGGTGGGTGACGCTTTGAGGCCCTACCACCCCCACCACTAGGAATACCACCCCGACCGCAGGGAACGGGTGGACATGGGAGAGCTCAGCTTCAGGCAGCTCAGGCCTATGACCATGGAACTCTAGGATCAGAAGAACAGGAGGGGGACTAGCTCTAGAAATTGAAGTTTCTGTTCATGATGCTTCTAGCTTTGTTGATGTTTTGTTTGTGGATGCTTCGTGTCATTGTACCTTGAGCTACAGTAATAGAAGACACTTGTTCTTTGTGACGTTTACCTTCCTGTCCACTTGTATGGTTGATACTAAGAGTTTCCAGATAAAACCGTTGACATGACCCTCACATTAAAGATTCCTACTAGAGGAGACCTAATAACCACACACTAATACCGACAGTGTGACTCAACCCTTGGAGTCGAGAGTAACGGCTGGATCTTTTGGTAGTAGCATCGAGGCCTTACGACGTCATCCATGACACGAGTTGTATTGTTCATATCAGGATTGACTGTATTAGGAAAAGAACGTGTTTCATCCAGGGGATGAGACCAGATTTCCATTTTCTGCAAAGGAGAAATCTTAGCAGCTCTTGAAGAACATAGGCGAGGTGGCTTACCGCCTGGCCCTTCCATCTCATTTGCACCGGGTGCATGACATCTTCCACGTATATCAGTATAAGAGATGTGTCCACGACCCATCCCACATCATCGACCACGAGGTGCTAGAAATTGATGATGGGGTGACTTTCACGGAGGTTCCACTGGAGATTGAGGATCGATAGGAGTGGGTCCTGTGGGGATGATAAATTCCCATGGTGTGAATTCGATGGCAGCACGGGAACATCCAGGAGAGTACTTGGGATCGGAAGGCCCAGATTCTCGCTCGGTACCTCCATTAGTTTCCCTAGTTCATGATGTAGCTTTACGAGGACGTAAATCCCTGAGGTGGGAGTAATGTAAAGACCCGTAAATTTCCGATAATTTTGTTTTATTAAATTATTTGAAATTTTACGAGTACGTAGTTTCTGACGGCACCTGATTTCGAGGCCCGGTGTGCCTGGAATAATTTTCTGAAGTTTTGTTAAGCTTAATGCACGTGTGTATGAAGTTTTCCTGAAAATGTGGAATAAATCTTAAATGGTTACTCAGATCAGAAATCTGAGGGCACTGTTGTGCTCAGGATGGATGTTTTACCCTAAGCGTGACTTAATTTTAGTCGATGCATGCCTCCGATGAAAAAACATGAAAATGGCATAACCGTAAATAAAGTTATTTTATTTTTCAAATGCTTATAACTCACAAACGGTAACCTGGATTAAAAATATGAGACCACCGCTGAACTCATGAGGGTATGCATTCTTTATGTAGATACAAAGTTTGGATGGTGTGGGCCACCCGAGAAAATTAGTTTTTGGCCGTAAATAAAATAATTAAGTGACAATTATTTTATTGTAAAATTCATAACTTCTAAACGGTAACTCAAATTGAAAATCTGAGAGTACCGTTGAGTTATTTCGGGCATGTTTCTCCTAGGAACAACCTAACCTTGACCGCAGTGGGTCGAAGGTGACTGATTATAATTTTCCGAGCTATTTTTCTCAGGTACATTCAGTAAACGTATGAGTGGATTTTTCTATCTTTTGAACTGGTGCTTCGAATTGAAATCTGAGGGCACCTTTGAACTAGCAATGAGGATTTTCTCTTAAGAATACTTTCACCTCAACAGAGGATTATCGGGTATGAAATTTAGTTTTTGGGGTTTTATGTGGGTTAATAAAATAAAATAAGTGAATATTTTATTTTATTTTGTTAAACACATGTCATGAAGATAAAAGTGGTTAGAAGCTCCAATTGGTAGTTGGTGGTGGAACCGCCACACCCTAACCTCCCATTTAATGGGGAGGGAGAGGAAACCTCTCAACCCCCATCAATTAATTTTATGTGTCAATGTAAAATTAATTACACTCAATTAATTTTATGAGTTGACATAAAATTAATTGCGGTCAGTTAATTTTATGTGTTGAGGTAAAATTAATTTTTGTCACTTAATTGTATGTGTCAACGTAAAATTAATTCATGTCATATGTTTTGACGCAGGATATATTGGGTAAGCTTCATGGTGTCCTCCCCTCTTAATTTGTGCCAACGCACCTCTTGCGCCAACCCAATTTAATTCGCCCGAACCCTTCTTAAATTAAGTAACCTAATCATTGGAATTTAGGAAGGTTCCAAATAAATGAACCATCATAAATTCCACGATGGTTACATACATCTCCCTCTCTCCTATATATAGGGAGCTTGGGAGAAGGTTTTGGGACGGCTTCACCAAGCGACGAAGCGCTGGTAATGTATCGCGATGCCCAACACTTGGGGAAATCTTATCCTCTCCAACAAAGAACGCGAATAACACCAATGAAGATATTCCATGCGATTCACCTTCGAAATTCCATAGACACCTATCCTCTGCAACATCATCAACAAAATGATGAAGCTCGGAATTGGGGACGTGTGGCAGATGCGACGAACGACAGTCTTCATCGTCTTCCTTCCGCGACTCTACCAACGAGCGACGAGCAAGAGGTAGGGGTTGTTTCATCATTCTAGTTTTATTTTGACATTCTTTGTTTTATCGGCCGCTTGTTATCAATATAAAGGTAGGGGGTCGGACCAAAAAAACCCGGCCGACCCTCCTCCCCTTTTGTTGTTGATCACCGTTGTGGTTTGGAACGGAGGCGGTGCGGTGCAACAGCACCGCACAGGAACAAGAGAACCGCGGCCGGAGTGGGCCGCGACGAAGGAGCGCGACTCCATTGTGCCATTCCAGTGAAACCGAAGGAAGGAGCGTCTAGGGATGGACATGGCGGAGGGGCGTAGCGCCTTCGCGCGGCGCCAGACAGGAAGGAGTCGCGGTGGTTCGGGGAAGCGGCCCGCTGAGCCGACCACTGGTGCTAGCTGGAGGAGGGACCCCTCGGGTCCCGCGGAATCAATTAAGGCCGGCCATAATTTCCCAAAAATTTTTCAATCAAGGGGGGAAGCACCCCCCCCCCCCCCCCCCCCCCCCCGCATCCTGCTCGGCTGAAAGCCGAGCCGCTGTCCATGCGGGCCAGGCCGCCCGGGCCCGCTGCGCCGTGCCGGGCCGCCCGCGCTGGGCCGGACCCACGCGACGGGCCGAGTCGTGCCGGCTGGGTCGGGTATCACCAGCCAGGCCATTCCCAACTAGGCCGAACCCAGACCCTGGTCGGTTCAACCCGGTTCGGGCTGACCCAGGAGGTATTGGGCCGGGTTGGACCTGGCCCAAACCCCTGTTTTCAGACAGATCCCTTCAAACACCCATAACTTGGGCTACAAACCTATGATCGATGCACCGTCAGTTGCGTTGGGATCCTTGGATCGAAACAGTCATTTCGGTATAATACACTCAAAGTTTCTAAGAACTTTGGGTACTTCCGAGTTGGTTCGAACACGAAACCAACCGGGTCCTCGGAGCAGAAACACTTATAACTTGAGCTCCGAAAGTCCGATTGACGTGCTGTCGACTTTGTTGGTTTCCTCATAGTGAGACAATTATTTTGGATTAATATGCTCGAGGTTTGGATGTATATAGAGTACGGTCGGGTTGGTTTTAGCTTAAAAATCAGCCGGGGCCTTGGGATGAAAAATCCAATAACTCTCAGACCGAGCATCCGATTGACGCGATGTCTGTCGCGTTGAGTTCCTTTTGACGAGACAGAAATTTGTGATAAATCAACTCTGGACTTCGTGATAGTTGATATATTGACCCCTTGGTTCATGGAACAGACCCTCCTGGAATCGAGCGTGCTGTGTGCGGGAACCCTAGAGCTGGTTGCGACGAAGATGACGATTTTCGTACATGGATCCTCAGTGGGTTCGACGAGGATGACTGCCGTACTAGGATCCTTAGTGGGTTCGACGTGGAGGACTACTGTACTGGGATCTTCCATGGGTTCGATGAGGATGACTACTATACTGGGATCCTCCATGGGTTCGACGATGATGAATATCGTACTAGGATCCTCAGTGGGATCGACGTGGAGGACTACCGTACTGGGCTCCTCTGTGGGTTCAATGATGACAATTACCATACTGGGATCCTCCGTGGGTATAAAGATGAAATCTACCAAGCTGGGATCCTCCATGAGTTTGATGACGATTACTTCTATACTTGGATCCTCCATGGGTTCGGCAGCGATGACATCTGTACTTGGAACCTACGTGGGTTCGGTAGAGGAGATGATTCAGAGGCTACATCAATCATCTCCACCCGTCTTTGTGATGGGTATACCTGTGTGAGTTGAGTCTTAACTTACAATCATTATCATCAATATGATTGTTTTTTTTCTGTGTGGATTGTGTTGTGCTTTCCTGTGTGGATTGGGTTGTGAAATCTTATGTGGAATGGGTTATGTTTTCATGTGTGGACTGGGTTATTTTTGGGCTCGTGTGTTGGAGCCGAGCTGGAATAGATGACTTAGGTATATGTATGGTCATATACCTAAGTAGAGTTGGTTGTTACTTTGTGATTGTATCTTTCCTTTGTGATTTATCCTTCGTGGATTCTGGGAGACCTTCAGGGTTCTCGGGGTCCCTATTGAGCAATGTATACTCACCCCTGCACGGGCTATGCCTACACTATGTTGTGTTGGATGCAGACGATAGACAGTGTTGATCGAGGTGGGAGATCGTGGATCTGGATGGTACCTGGAGGTGGATCACTGGATGAGACGTACATGGAGTGGACAGCCAGAGCCGAGGAGCAGAGGAAACTATATATACCCAGCCTTCAGGAGGGATTTCCAAAGGACGGCTCGGACTTGGTGCCTTACTTTTTAGTTGTTGTACTTTCATTTCCGTTGGGTTTGTATTCTGACCCATTTACTTTTCAGCACTTAATTAGTGTTTACTCAGCTTGCGTACTCTGTGGTGTTTGTTTACATTATAAAGGAAATGCCTTCCTTTTTTATCGAGATTTACACTTTTGGTGCTAGTCGCCAGCCCCTGGCCTATGGAAGGTAGGCTTGGGGTAGTCATGGCACGAGCCTCGAGGACAGGTCATGACAGTATTCATGTGTTTGGAATGTGACAACAAAGAGACAATTTTTGATATATGGTGGATCAATATCGATTTGATTTAGTGAATCTCTTTATTAAGTTTTGGATTTTCATCTTTGAGAAGGTTTATAAGGTTAAACATTCAGGAAAAGCTTAATTTAAATTTTGGAGGAAGTATTAATGCAGTGTGTTTGTATTGAAAACCTTGGTTAAAAGGCAAATTAGTGATTAACTTTTTTTAAATATGTCTATTATATTTTTGAAATAATATCAGAATGGTTTTAAAAAAGGAGATAATGTATTTTGGGTGATAATCAATCATGACCCGTAAGACCACAAGCCTTGAACTGGTGACTGAAGGATGATTAGGTTTTTACACCTACCACTAGCCTACACGATGTCCTGGTTAATTTATAATTATTTTTGATGAATAAATATTTATGATGAAACAATATTGTTACTTTTATATTTAGATATTATTGTATTAACCATATTGATTTTTAAGAATATTTATAGATAAATAATAAAACATTTCATTATTTTATGTGCCTTAATTTATGAAAAATGGGTATTTTAGCACTATAGGAATTAGTGTTAATATCTGGATGTCCATCGCACGATGTAATGGATGAATTATAAATGGATAAAATAACAACTAAAGAAGGAAATTCTGTTTTCTGGAATATATCAATAAGTATATTTCATAATATTTTTGGTCAATAAAATAATTATTCAACGTTAAAATAATGATCAAGGGAATTTTTTTTGTCATGATACCTAAATTTTGTAGAACTTATGGCCTTTAAAATCATTATAGATTTATGAATTTGAGTCCCTCAACTTTTCTTTGGTTTTTCACTTTTTTATTATTGATGACCTCAATTAATCCCTATATATATTTACTCTTTTCCCCAATGACCAATCTTCACTCCCAACCTATGATCTTCTATTTGGAAACCTTGTTATATGTTACTTTGGGTAACCAATACGGTTCCAACTTTCCCTTTTTAAGGGATGTTTTAGTATCTATTTGAATGATGTGTGTTTATTTGAATGAAATGTTCTAGTATTAAACCTTTGATAAAACTAGATGAACTTTTAGTGAGAAATATATTTTAAAGGTGGTAGAAAGTAACAACAAGAGATTTTGTGAATTATTATTTTTTAAATTTATCTAATCGTTGCGATATTTTTCATTTCCCATAACATTGAAATGTTTTATTTTATATTAAATCACATTGTTTGTCTGATATTATATGAAACACCTAGATAATCATGCACTAAACAAAACAGAAATTTTATCTTTCTATATACAGAACAATGAGGTTATATTGTGGTTCAGATAATAATGAATTTCCTCGATGGATTGTGTAACACACACGACTGAGGTTTACTAAGTAATAATATATTGCCAAAATATTATTATTTAATATAATAAGATATAACTCAGTAGTTAAATCAATAGTTATGAACAATATTAACAAATTTCTAAAAATATATGTTTTAAAAAATATAATATGAATTCATAGGTTTCCAATTAATTGTTAATGAATATGAAACATTATTGAATATAAACAGAAATATTATTATTTTTTTGGTCAAAAATCAGTTTTACCCTAATAAATTCAATTAATTACAATTGGTGAGTTATACTAATGTAATATATATTTTATATATTCTATAAATATATTTTTGACTGTTTTATAATTTTTGTATGAAAAAATAAACTTCTTCTTTTAAATATGAATATCAATACTTACTTTTGTTGAACTTTTGGTATTTTTCTGATAAGTTTATTATTTTAATGTATAATGAAAAATATGGAATTTTTAATTGGAAACATCATTTTAATATAAATAAATTATAGTGTTATATAATATTTTTATTTTGTTTTAATATATAATTATATTATTTTTTATCAGTTAATCCAATTTATGTCATTTGAATAATTTTACATTTTATTGAGATAAAAAAACATTTCTTTCTTTTAAGTGTTTTCACTTTAAAAACCAATTTTATCGTTTAGTCAACATGATTATTTTCTAAATAAATTTTATCCAATTATGTATTTTTAATTTTTAAAAATGGATTCCATAATTTTAATTAGGTGATAAATATTCATTAAATAGGTCTCTTTTATTTATAGATAATATGAACAATAATAGTAGTAATTTTTTTTACCACATTTTAAGGTAAATTGGGTATTAAATGGTAAAAATTAAATTATAAATATTATAAAACAACCATATCACGTGACCAATTTTTTTTAGTTAAGTTTAATTATACCCTTAACACATAAGGATTAAAATTTAATAATTTAATGAAAATTATTCCAGGAAATTTATTAAGATATTATTAAAATCAGAATGAGTGACAAAATATCACGCTCTTACTTTTAATAAGTATAATATTTGTAATATATAGATAAATAGAATATATTCTAGACTATATATATTATTCATAAATATAATTGGTTTATATATATCATTGAACTTTATTCTTAAATTTCAGTGAAGAAATATTTATCTTAAATAAATACAAAATGATGATGCAGTAATTAAAAAATTAATGAATAAATCAATTAAATGATATTATAAATATTAAAAGAAATTTAATTTGACTTATTATGGTAGTAAAAAATATTTTGTGGTTAATATAAATTATTAGGGGTTTATTACATGAATTGGTTAGAATTTATATTTTTGTACTGTTTTTATTAATGTTTATGAAATAAATATTGTCAAAAAGGATACTAATGATATTTTTTAAAAAAATATTTCATTAAATTAAGTAAAAATAAAAGAAATCATAAATTATGAAAAATGTAAAAAACTATGGTCTAAAATATAATTAATTCAACGTTTATGTTCCCATTTACACTTTATATAAAAATATTTCATCCTATTAATATTAAAAACTTTGTTATAATATTTAAAATTAGAATAAGTTAACTAAGGGTTATTGAAAAAGATATGGTTTAGAATTACGTAAAAAAATTTCAAAATTTTATTAGATTTTGGCAATACAACATTATATCATCTTATATTGTAATATATTAACTTTTATATATATTTTTATTGGATTTTTATTTATTATATTTTTTTATTTTGCGAGATTAAAATGGGGCCCCTCCCCTCACTTATAAAGTGGAACATCTCATTCTCTTTTATTCAAACATTTAAAGCCCATTTTCTTGGACATAATCTAACTAAATATCCTCCCAAACTTATTATATTCATCATAGAAACCTTATTTTTTTCATAAATCCAACCAAAGAAGTCCTTTTATGAAAATAAAAAAGAGATACCCAAAGAACATGTAATGTTCAACAAAGAATGTTTTTTATTAATGTTTATATAACAACATTAGCATCCAAAATATACTGAGTTTATTTTATATTAATGGTTTGACCTTAAATTTCATACACTTCCAATTAATGGTTTGTGAACATACTGTTCGTGTGTACGGCGAACTACCGCCTGTCAAAACGATGATTGGCCATTTTTTCGTTACCACATATCATGGTGAGAATTATGATAGAAATACTAATCTTTATGATATATATGATATTTATTACATAATTATACTTCTTTAACAAAGATATCAGATCTTCCTTTTGACCATATTATCTTTTGGGAAATGATATCATCCCTCATGCATACTTATGACTTACCATCTCCATGATGCGATGTGATTCGTTGTTCATCTATATTTCACAGGAATCGAAATAAGGATGAATTTTATGAATTTATATGATATATATAAATGAAAAATTACTTTTTAATAATAATACATAAAATATTTTACTTTCTTTTAATATGAAAAGAAAATTAATATATCATTCATGAGTACGTTTGACCAACTGTCACCATGAACGATGTATTTTATATTTTACCTCTAAATTTAATAAATCACACTAAATAAATATATAATACATATATATGATAATAATTTCATGTTTAAACTTATGTTTATGACGAATCGTGTTCTATGTAAGAGGAACAAGGATAATTAATCAAAAAAATGTGAAAAACAAAGAGAATATTACTTGAAGTGTAACAATAACGTAGAATTGTTAACAAACGAGTAGTATATATTCATAATAAAATAATATATATTATTATATATTATAATATCTTTCTATAATATATTTATAATAAAATTATATTTATTATACTACAATTTTTTACATTTATGACCAGAGTCAATATATAAGGTATAAAATCTCATCTCACATTTCTTCTGTGATCTATATGTCATATTCATCGCACGTTTATTCTGTGGGGTGTATATACTGACCTATGACATGTTATATAATTAATTTAATTAATTTAATTTAATTAATTTAATTTAATTAATTAGTTTATGTTATTATTTCTTGGGATTCAATATTCTAAAGATACTCATGTAGTAATGGATTTATGACTGAATTTTATTTTTGTGGGAAACATGACTAATACACTACATGTTTCTTCTACGTGGTGTATTTAATGACCATGAATGTATTTTATGAGTCTTATCTATATGATTATGATTTTTTTATGTTCATATATGTTTTCCATTCATGGGGAATATGATTATAATTATTATAAAGTGGTGGGTATTTATTCCACAATCTCATCAATATTTTGGATTGTTTCATTTTAAGTTTCTATTAGGAAATATTTATCTTCCATGACCATGTTTTCTAAAAAAAATCAATTTTTTTTAATAATATTATATATATATATTTAATGTATGTTTTACCCATTTTATACTTTTTACTACATGTTTTGAAAGGATTTTTTTTTCGTTTTCCAAATGAGGAAATTTGTGACATTTCTGAAAAAAGTACAAAATGAATGTTTTTTTAACTTTTATGTCTTGAACAAAATTTTCAAACATCACGAGACATTAATTATTTTTTATTCCATTTACAATCATAAAATTTTATTTTCAAATATTTTTTTATTATAAAATGTCATGGTATTTTATGAGAAAAATATACATTTAAAGTAGAAAGGTTATTTTTATCCAGGGTTTTTTTCAAGTGGTCTATCAAAATTATTTTCCATATATGATAACATTATTTGATCTTAATTTTGTTTTAGTAGGATATTATTCAATTATAATATTATTATTTATTCAAATATTGGTTTATGTTTATGATGGAATGATATTCATGAAAGTTGTTTATTTTCCATAGGTTATGTTATGATTGAATGTTGTTTATAAAACTCATTTCATTGCATGGGTTTTGATATGATGAATGATTTATGTTCTTGTAGAACACATATATACAGTTACCATTATGTCATGTGTGGGACCTATATCTCACTCCAATGAATTCGGTATTGATTTATGTCTGATGAGATACTGATGGAAACAAGTCGATGAGCTTGATCCACTATGGAAGATGAGGAACCACAATCCACTATATGAAGATGGAAAAACCCAATCCACTATGGGATGATGGGGAGAATAGATCCCCTACATGTAAAGATCTTTGACCAGGGATGGTCATGTATCTCACCTAGTAAGTGTATTCCCCATGAATTTTCCTTTTATGTTTTGGAAATATACCTTGACTTATAAGGAATGGTATTACATGTTTATGTGTCAGCCAAAAATTAAATGTTTAATTTATATACTATTATTTCAAGTATTATGCTCTAGATTTTGGAGTGACTCATGTCTTATTAAATTCTATTATTTATTACATGACTTATTTATATGATATTTTATATGCATAGTATGATATTATAATATTATTATCACATTCTCATTTCCATATGCTCATGATATTCTTATATATATTCAATGTTTACACTTACTTAGCATATAATCTCACCCTTTCTTATATTTCCTTTTCAAAAGTTATACCGAAACTTTTTATGTAATATAAATATGAAGAAAGATATTTTATGGATATATTGAAGATATTCTACCAAACTAGAGGTTTATGTTCCATGTTTCTGAAGGAACTACACTAACATGGTCTTTGGTCAACTGTTTTTATAATGTGGGAAATGTTCTGAGAAAAAGGAGTTAATATCAATGTATAAAAATCATGGGTTGTTATATTATGAAACTCTATATATAGAGAGAGCATAAATTTTGTGACCACATAACTGATCACTGAGCACAAATCCAACTTGAAATGTCACATTCTAGACTCCTCATCTGGGAAATAATTTGGAGAAAAGTGAAAGAGGTCCTTTAACCTGATCCCAAGATCCCGTACAATTAAACATACATTATGAAGGGAGAGAAAATACTACATCTTGGATGACATCATCATCAATGATATGAACTCTTCTTGGAAATCCCTTTTAAATTCATCCCACAACATATATTTTTACTTATGGTCACCAATAAACAGAATAAACCACTCATGTGAAAGTACCCACATATGAATCACTCCCAACAACACCTAAGACACAACCCATACTTAGATTATACCGAAAGATATCTTTATCTCCTCCCTCGAGTTCTCTATATCCACATCTGAGATGCCCCTCTTATACATTCCAAAACTCTTTCACTGAAAGGTAGGAAAAACCCTCATCTAAGTATTATCGTCCTCTATTGGGTCAACTCTATAATGATGAACCAAGTAAGAATACATCAACTCAACTTCAGGAAACAATCACAGATTATTAACATAATCTATTCTTGAAATGAAAGGAGAACATCCTATGCCATGTATCATATATATTTTTAGTGTTATTTAATTAATTAATATTATTTTCATACAATAACCCAATTGAAAAATGAAGACAATCAGTAATGTTGCAAGTACCTATCATAGATCTCTACCCTATAAATAATTCCACCTTACATGGTCCATCAATAATCTCAATATTTGTGCATTTGATCATGAGGGGATTAAAATCTTGTGTCTTATCCAGTATTCATAGCCCATGTCACACACCAAGAACAACTGACGTCATTTACCTACAAAAATATGAAAACAAAATAGTTACTTACTCCAATATCAATCCTATCTCTCAACCTACCTTTGATACATGTTTTTCATGACCCCTCCCAACAATTTTTCTTCAATGAAGGGAGAGATATAATGACCCTTGATATTCGACTCCATTAGGCCCTGAGTTGGTGAATAGAACTGAGGGTATAAAAATTTCAAAAATGGGAGGCATTAAACTATGATATAAAATAGGAATAATAACTAGGATAAACAAAAAGAAAAAACCCTATAAGATAAAGTAATTTTATAACAAAAACCATCCCATAAAAATGGAATAATGTAAACTAACGCATATAAGCATCTATAAATATAATAAAAGACATGTCTCTGGAGGAAAATCAAAAATATATCTGTCCTAATTAGTAATGTCCATCTCAGTACCCAAAGTCCTCATAGAAACCTGAAAAAATAATTTTTAGATGAAAGTTGATCATAACAGGTAGAATCAATAGGGACATAAATAGGGTCTCAAGTACACATTTTAAAAGATCAAGAAATATGTCAGTGAATGAATATAAGAACCCAAAGCACCTACATAGGTCAAATAACCAATCATAACATCACTATGTCTCACTAAACAAAGAACACATCGATTATAGAAATATATTATTAAGATCATAAAAATGAAAGTGACCACACATCCACTTCCCTACTTATTTTTCTCTCTCACACACCATCATCGAATATCCTTTTCTCCCATATCTTCCATGCATATTGATTCACATAAAACCACACTCAAAGTCACATGTTCAATATATAATGTGGTTCAAGATACAAACCTACCTATCCCAACATCACATGGTCTAGAATTTTTTTCTATCATCAGGTAACATCACACATTAAAATTTCCAGTCACCACCCATGCCATTTTCCCAAGGTCGATGCATATCAAGACATTGAAACATAGTTACCCTAGTTTGAGATTGAAAATTTCCATAGATAAATGTTATAAAAATACTATGAGAGAATGTAGAGACATTGTTATTAATACAATGGGTTTTTTCTTCAACAAGTTCAACTGAGATATGGGAGAGTGAAATTAACCATACATGTGGGTTATGAGGAGTTCCATTTAAAGACACCTTCATTTTCATTCTTCATGGGACAACTAAATTTTTAGGGGATTTTCTTATGTTTTAGCACTACATTGAGAGAAACCTTTTTATTATTGACATATAAAATTATGAAATTTATTTTTCCTGGCAACCCAATCTGCAGGCTTTCCAAACAATGAAGGAGATCATTGAATAGTTTGATGCCTGGAGACATCTATGCCATCACATATCACATCTCCCAAGGTCACTTAATACATTACATACCATATCACTTGAAGAGACATAGGAAATATAATCTCATATAATAGTATGACAACTGGATCATCAAACCACTTGGGAACCACATAACCTGAGTATTAGGATATCATGAACATTAAAGACATTAACCTCAGGCCCACCTCCTACCATGCCAGACCCACACTAAAAATCTCATATCATCATATCCCCATCACATCACATATTATCTCACCAATAACACACCTTTTCAATTACTTAAAATCTATTTTCAATGCACATAGACTATCACTACTGTAGGAAGAGTGGGGAAGAGGGGATAACCATCCATCAGTATCACCGCCATCCAAGATATTGTTGGAAATAGATAGAAACTTGAACCTATAAGTGATGGTATGGTTATCTGGATCAGGAGGAGTGAATATAGAAATAATATAAACAAACATGATATGTAGATAGAACAAATCACCCAACCTATGGGTTCACATCAACTTCACTAGAGCATACCACATCACTACCACTATACCATACATAAATCGTCAACTGCTTCCACTACTACATTAAACACACCACACCAGCACTATACAATCCCCACAGAATTTACCACATTCAACTATAGGATTCACCAATTTATATATATAAAAATTCTGATATCTTTGATTTACTAAGACACTTAAATTACATTTAAACTTCTCATTCTTTTAAATTCCATTTCATTTAATATATTTACCACACATCAATACCAACCCATTCATATAAAATTACCATATTGTAATTATTCCTTGTATACTAAGAAAAATAACGCAACCACACCACAGAAAAACTATATCAGCACAATTAACTATTTCCACAACACCACACATCCACCACTGTCTCTATGAAACACTAGCCAAACCAACTCATCACAAAAACCAAACGTAGCACATTACATAATTTCAGAACACAACCACCACACAAAATAACCCCACATAATCACAATTGTGCACTAAAACACATCATCACCATTATACACCACATACATTGTGCACTATAACACATACTCACCTCTGTATACCACTACACATCACAACTTATAAACATCTGTACCGAATATCACAACTACCCACATCACATTCATTCAAACAGACCAATGTATCAAAAACCCACAAATAAATAATCTTATTTGGTCACCTCCAACAATACACAATATCCCCAACCACATATAGAAGAAATAATGGGCACACACAATATAAACACTTATTAGATTCCATAATTATCAAGGGTCGGTAATCACATCCCTTCTTTATTTTGCAAGGATATTATACCAAAAAACTAGATTCTAGGGGAAAAATTATTATTAAAATATATATTAATTTACCTTTTATTTAGGTTTATATCACACAAAAATATATCACGGATATCAGTAAATATCATCTACATTGAAAATAAGGCTTCACAGAACTTTTATTTTCAATATTCTAAATAAGCATTCATAATATCATCAAAAACCTACATCAAATAACTAAAGCATGTGATATCTCCCCGTACCAATCAATTTCAATTATAAAAAAAAATTATCTTAGTCAATAAAACCCTTACTATTCTCTCAGAGGAATGAAAAATCATGAAAATCCCACACATTTAACATAAATAGTTATAAATTAGGATTCCCAACCTCAAAGAAAATTTTCAGTCTCGTTATTCACCAAAAGGAAAGGTAGAAATACCCTTCATACCATAACCATGAAGGAAACCCAAGGTATACATGAATTTCATAAAACTTACATCAATAATACATCTTAAACACATCCCTAACAAAAGAAACACCATTGCTGATGATCACCAGAAGAAGAATTCGAGGAAACAAATCGACATAGAGAAGAAATTTCCATGGATAACCAGATAATGACCACCAAAACACATGGATTGAATAAGGAAGGAAAGAAGAAAGATCCAAAAAACGAAACTATGGTTTCACTCCTTACCAAGACCAAAACATACAAATTAAGAAAAAATTGTCCGAAAAAGGTTTACAAACTACCCAAAAATCACCTGATATATGGTGGAAATTAATAGTATGTTCCTTAAATTATATGTTCCCTCAAAACATACACTGTAAAAATAAATTTTATGTCATAAGATCCATTTCTAGAAACAAAATGTTTCCTTGAGATTAAAAAAACTTACTTTAGGACCCCAGAACACCCTGAGGGAGGATGTGTGAATCAGGGTGTCAACGATTTTCATTTAAATCCATATATATTGTTCCGACATTGGTATGAACTTGTGAAAAATATCTGATAGAATCTTGAAGTAATAAAACATTAACATATATAGATACAACACCACAATTTTACTTGGTTTCCACTAACGAATAGTCCAAGGAGCACACACTGATAGTTTTTCGATGACCCCAAAATGCACTAATCTTGACTAGTTATAGAATTTAAACATTCAGACCCAGTCACTCTATTTCAAGAAAAATTCTGTTACAATATTTTAGGGATATCACATATACTCCCTATGAAAACATAAGTCGACTCCTCCATTACATCTTTTCTTGGTGGAATTATTACTTCATTTAATAATAAGAAGGTAGCTTCTTGTAGATTTGGATTTATGTATTTTTTCCTGACCATCACAAGAATTTTCTTTTAGAATAGTCCTGAGTTGATTTATTTGAAAGAAATGTTTACATACACTAGATGTTCAATAATTCTTTTCATGAAGAAACTTTATGAAGAACTTTCATGATGAATCTTTGTGATGCTCTTTAAGAAAGCTCATAGCTATGAATAAATAAAACAACCTTCATAGAATACTACGTCATCAATGAATCACAAATCATCACAAAACTAATTTTTATGATATACATAAGCAATGGTCAACACTAGTTTATTCCTTTCATGATTCTCAGGATCATAATGAATATCTAATTTACGAAGCTCATAGCCTTGACAAATTTATAATGATTCATCCTTTTCTCTTGTTCCTTTCATTAGAAATGAAGTTGGGCTATCCTTATATTAATAGGCCCAACCTTTCATCAAGATCCATTGCCTCCAGTAAATTTATCATAAACCTCCAAATCATGTTCTCAACGCACCTCCATTAACAATGTTACATTAAATTTTCACTCATTCACAAACATTATCATTATCACGAAGAATCATCATAAACTAATCATTCTCTTTCTATGTTTTAGTGTAGTCATGAAGAATCACCATATTTCCATCGTTCATTCGATAAGCTCATTTATATTTCTCCGTTTCTTTGTAAATCTCAACCTTCACGAAACATATTATATTTGAAACTAATTCCTTGACCAATTTATGATGTGTCAATACAAGAAAACTATACTTCTTAAATCTTGATCCGTCCTCATGATTTTGCACCCAAAATTTTGTAAAATACTAGGAAATGATTCCACCTTCAACATTGCATCCTTCTTGTACTATAATATCACATACGTTGCAAATTGTCTAATCACCCAGTATGGATAGAAAAAAAACCAAAACTAGGCACTATTTCTAATAATTAAACTCCTTGGTTCTAATAAATAAAATGAAAACTCCATCCTTATAGTGTAAACCCATTTTATGGTTCATATATCAACCATAAACAAGAATTAAACCACTATATATAAATTATAAAAACAAACATATTATGTTGTAAAACCATAATTTAAGGAATAATATGCATCCTAAAATTATTATTTAGCTCCAACTCCACTAAACCTCCTCTATCCTCCTACAAAAACATCTGACTACCCTAGAGTATAAAATTAATGGTCCATGAAGGAAAGAACCATTAAATTTAGTTTTATTTACAGATCAATGATTGAAGTATGAGGCCATGAATTTATTGAGTATCTTACTCATTTGGTTAGTTTATGTTCATATTCAAGAACTAAAATTATTATTAGGCATGCCATGTGTGGGTTTTCTCTATATAATGGGACATGATTAGATTGTCATAATAGTCAATATGGAGAAGATATCATGATAAATGGATTGATAATGACTCTATGGTCAAATGGGTGTTAGTGGAACTCTTTATGGGTTTCTTTTTGGAGTTAGTTGGATTTCAAAGTGAATTATTTTTTCTTTTTTAAATATTCTTTTTTGAATGGGTTTGATTTAAATTGTAATTTCTTTGGAAAAGTGGTGATTTGAGAAATTACTTTTTAAAGTGTATTTCAAAAAATAATTTGGATATTATAAAGAACTTCTTGAAGGTATTTTGGCTATGTTCTTAGTTCAAGTAAGATGATAATTAATTACTATTATAAAAAATTTATAATAGGGGATTCAATAATGATTTAATGTAAATCCAATAATAATTGGTTGAGGTATTTGGTATGTTTATCCTCTTGTGGGTGATTCCCTATTTTTAAAGCATGATTGCATTTGTATCTAATTTATAGAGTTGATTTCCCTTTACATTGTTCATTTTATGATGATGATAAATGGTGTGTATTTTCTGATGATGATTTAATTTTTGTATAAAATACCACGTTAGGTTATGATGTGCTATCTAACCCATAAAAGGTAGATTTGGATAACTATTTACGCTTGATTGAACCATTCCTTATTCGATGATGTAGGGAGGGTTTAACAATTTCGTTATTTTATCCTAGAGTGGGTTGCTTAGGATTGGTTAAGTAAAAAGTGATCAGGATGGTTTAAATGAGATTAGTAAATGAAATAGTTGGGAGTCGATGCATTTTGATTGTGTGTGTATAGGTTTCGAGTTACTTTCACCTTGTTTATTTATTACTGAGCTTTTAGGATGAGATATATTCCCCATTTTCCATAGAAACCATGTTTCTGGTTGTGAGTATTCTATATATTAGGAATAGATGTTGGACTCCTTTAAAGTGAGAATGTGTTGGAATATACCTTACCTTGAGTGATAAGGTAGTAGTAAGAAAACAATATTGGAATCTACCTTCAGTGATAAGGTTTTGGTCAGGAAAACGGCCCAACCTTTAGTGATAATATATTGTATTGAAAAAATTTAGTATTAATTTTTTTTGGTTTGTGATTTGATAGTCAACCCTACCATGCGTAATAAGTTGTACATTTAGATAAATGACCCAACTTGAGTTAGAAGATATTGGTAGAACTACACTTGGGTGGGAAGGTATAATTTGAGATATTATACGTGGATTTCCATGAGTGAGAATATATAGTCTCGATAGTTAATGTGAATCCACCCTTGAGTGAGAAGCAATGACCTATGACTCAATGTTCCACCAACCAAAATATTTTATTTAATGGTTATAAAATTGTGTGACATGATACCCTACATCTTCAAGTATTAATTGTGACTTGCTATGACACCCTACCATGATTATTCAAAAATGGGTTTACATTTTCTACATTATAAAAATTCCTTATGGCATTTTGAAAAGTAGGTATTCTAAAAAAGTATGGATTTTTTATTTGTCCAAAATGTCATAACACATTTGATTTTATGTGAATTATGTGTTATTTTCTTGGTGGGTATAATTCACTAGAATGACTTATGAACCATATATGTATTACATTCACATCCACCTGATCATAGTAGAACACAATATTTTTGATCCATTATAGAATCCAACATGGTCATTAGACTCACCCTGAACTGCATAAATGAAATGGGTTTTAATATAAATTGGTAGACATCATGTTATTCTCAAGGATGCATGTATAAAAAAGTTATTGGAACATGTTAATATCTATATGGTCGTATAACTTTAGTATTATTCATGTTTGATTATGTGACTTAGTTTAGAGTCCATATTATCTTTCAGTTATAATTCTACACTAATATTGGACAATGGGATATTTTTTCATTTATATGATGATTTAATATGTTTATTTAATTATAGTACCTTTTAATGATTGATTCATCATATAGAATATTTAATAAATTTCATTCAAGACAGTGTATTCCATCTTGGATCTATATTTATTTTTTTATACATGTGTTTTGAGATGTTTGTTATTAAGACATGACATTCTGAATTTTAGATAGATTTTATAATGAACCCAGATATTTATTTTTTATAGAATAGTATCCCTATTATTGTTTTTCTAACTCACCTCTAGTTATAATACTTTTTCATATGGGGAGGGGTGTTTATGGTCATGTAACATTCACACCCCAGGTAGCATTTATGTGATCTGAGTTGGCGGGTAACATTAGTGAAATATCATGATGAACATATAGATTCCATGGATTATAGATACTTAAATATACAAAGGAACATGGATTCCAGATCCTACCCTAAATTTTAAATGATAAATATTAGTAACCTATTTTAGATATTGATAAATATTTAAGCATTTTTGTGCTCTGATCAAAATAAAATTTCCAAGTGGATGCTAATTTAATTCCATGTGTTTCAAATGCCCAGTGATATCAGAATCATAAATACATAATCTTGAACTCACCCCAATCTATATGAAATAATTTAAACAATTTAAATAGATGAAGATAACTTTATAATATTTGTATATAATTACACCATTTTAATGATGAAAAAATAAAATCAATTCTAAAAATAACAGTATCATCAATGATGAATTGACCCAAGTGCCTCTATAGACATCATAGAAAATAAACAAATAGTAGAAAATTGATACCAAGTGAATGGGTAGAAATAAATAGGGAGTTAACATAGGATACTAAGAGTTTCCTACTTAAATTTTTTATTCACAAATATTTTGTGGTGAAATCTCCTAGTATGAATATAAATCATTGGAACAGTCATCTTAGAGTGTCACTTAGTAGTGAACAATGTAAAATCCTATATGTAGATGGATTTAAATTTTCATGTGTATTTTATTTGGTTATATAGAATATTTTTGATAATTTTGTTAGTTTATTTCTAAAATGGGAAATAAGAGCTTTTATATGGTTGAAGAAAAATAAAACAAACACTATAATTCTCCCATATTAGGGTGTATCTAAAATATTCTGGTGGAAAAAAGTGGCATCAGATCGACAAGGTTCTTGCGTAATGAATTTGTTAATTGATGTTTTTTATATAGAGAACATTTTTAATACTAATTTAGTTCAATTATATAATGTTAATAATTATTTTATTTGAATTAATATAATGAGATCATAGTTACAATCACTTTTTCTTGATGAGTAATGAGTCTCAATTCATGGAAGAAATGTGATTGTTGTTAAAGGGATTTTAACGAATATAGAAAATATACAATTTCTGAACAACTATGAAAATTACATAAATCATTATTTATATAATTATAAAATCTTATATACATGAAAGGGATGAGTAGTAAAAATGAAAAATAAATTTTGTACTACCATTATATCATTTATGAATGTGATATATAAGTGATCAAGGAAAATTAATAGGGTTTTAAGAATATATTTTATGATTCTAAGATTATCCTAAAAAAATATTGATCGATTATTTAATCATATACTCTAGTTTATAGGCTATATTCGTGGTCTTAGAGATGAGATGAAGTGTTTTGATATCAAAATTATTGTTTTTAGATAATACCACCTATGTACAATCTCGTGTTTTTAGTACTAAAATATGGAAAAAAAATTGAACCATTACATGAATATTTGATTTAACATTTTGTCATATACACCCTATGAGTTAATATAGAAGTATAATTCATACATTCCCCAAAATAGATAACATTATAAAACATGTTTAAGTTTGATATTTGTGTAGAAGAAGAATGGTAATTAAAATTTAGTTATGAGATGGTCATCACTTATGGGAAGAAAGTTCTAGCTAGTTAAAGGTAGATTCAAAGTAAAGAAACTATTATCATGATTTATTAGTGGAATTAAAGGTTATATTATTGAATGATGCCAAATCAATGCTAATAGGTAAGATAAATGTGGGGTTTCTCAGAAAATGGTGAATGATATTTCCACCTAAATGAAATTTCAAACATAGGAACACATTCAAAAATAGGTTTTATTATAAGAAATCAGTGATAAATTATATTTTTAATATTAGATAATAATTTAAAGAAAATTAAAATGAACCCATTTCAAATTTAAGGATTATATGATAGAAACATTTATGAAATCTAATTCTGAAACTAAAAAAGTGAATCAATCAAAAGGTGTTATTTATTTTGTGTTTGAACTTAAAGGTCTATTAAAGAGTTTTCTTTATAATGATATAATAATAAGAATACAAATGGATTACTAGAATAATAATCATAGTATATTAACTAAATCAATGTTAAGATCACTCAGGTAGATAAGTTTTGGGAATAATAAAGATTAAATCAAGAATAATTTAATGAAGTGGAGGAATTCAATTCGAATATAAAAAATAAGATAATGTAATTGATGAACTCGATTCATATTTCAATGAATGAAAAAATAAGGGTTAGTCTATTGAAGAGGAATTTATTTCTATTAGAAAAAAATTCAATTAGGGAAAAAAATAAGTTTTTTGAAGAATAAGATGTATTTTTATAAGTTCTATTATGAGACACTAATGGAAAGGTTATAGTGAAAAACAATACTTGTTGAATTATAAGATACCTAATTATATGGGTAGACATATATATACTGAGATGAGGAAAAAAGAACATATTCTAAACAATTGCATACTAATATTCGGTTGACAGATATGTGGATGGAGAAGCATATTATAGTTAACAAAAAAGAATTAGAAGATGTCTTACACCTCAATGAAGATACAATTTTTAAGGATATTGTTCTTATTTCTCCAATTTAATTAATAAATCTATGGATGAAATGAAATATTGAAATTAAAATATTCCATATGTAGGACCAAATAAAATATATAGAAGGACAACTAATTCAACTTATTAAGTGGCTATATTTTCTATATAAAATGATGAAGTGTATGTGTATGTTTCTTATAATAAATAGAATGCTGAGAGACTATTACATGTACCGACTCGAAAGATAATTTAATTGAAGGGAAGGAATAAAAAAGATAATTCTATATATGTTTATATATATTTTATGGTGTTGAGTAATAGAAACACATGTATTTTACATAATGGGTTATCAACCCACATGAAAAGTAATATGAACTTGTTGATGAATGTGAATGTTTTTATTGATGGTATAGTTTATTTTTTATAGAAATAATTATTTAAAGTGTAATGGAATTAGAAAACTAGTCTTTATGGAGAAAAAATTAAATATAAAAATTTTCTCTATATCGATGGAATAGACTAATATCTTTTCAATGTGAGTTAACTATGTAACATGGGATTTGAAGTCACAATCAAACAGAAGGTATTATTAATTAAAATTAAGGCTATAAATTCAACAATGAATGGTTATAGAGAAAAATTAATATTTTTACCAATTTGATCATAGGGAGAATTTATTTCACTTTATAGTAAAAGTGGAAAACAACTTATAGAACCATAGTATTGGGAACATACATCTGCAAAGAATAGAGAATCTATCTAAGATAAATTTGATGTTTGGAAATTCTATATTGATTTGGGATTTATATAAAACCTATGATTCCTAAATTATAGGAAATAGGTTGATAAATACATACTAAATAATGAATAATAGAGAATACAAAATTATGGATTTTATTTAGTCTAATGTTTGTGGTCCTATGAACTATCTTGGAATTTTTGTTGAGAGGTACATTATCTTATTCATTGATTGTTTTAATAGAATTTGACACATTGATAATTAATTATAATAATGAATTAATTTAATAGATTATGAAATTTTATTTGAGATCTAGAAATGAAAATGGGTTGATGGTTAAAAATTTATTATCTGTATGGTAGAAGAAATGTATCCATAGAAATGTGAAATCATGAATAAAATTTCATCACTAAAGAGATTATAATTTTTTTATTGTTTATAGGTGGAACTAGATGATGAATAATATGGTAAAGAAACATAAAATTGAGAGTCTAATCTCTATTATTTAATAAAAATAATCCAAGAAGGCTTCTATTTCTACTCAAAACTGGGATTTTTTTTACACTTTAAGAGAAGTGAACCTTGTATAAATGTGGAATTAAAAGTGTAAAATCAGTGTTACATAGAAATATATATGTAATATAAGGATAATAATGTAAAATAATGGAAAAAATAACCCTCTTTATCTGATAAACCAATATTAAGGCTAATAAATGAGACACACCCACCACAATGTTTGAACAAATTATAATTATTTTCCTTGTAAAACACAGTGGATAACCAAGATTGATTCTCTTGAGGATCCTTTTAAATCAATCACTCACTATTCCAAAAACATTTTATATTTTGATAATATTAATATTTATTAAAATTATCGAATGAAATTGGTGGTTTTGGAAATTTTGAATTCATGAAAAATAAAATTTTGTTAAAACTAAACATGTTTTAATAAGAATGGGTATTTATTTGAGGTTTGTCCACTCATGTTCTTTTATTATCTATTTTCATTGTTTAAATTATATTTCCTAATTTATATCATTATACATGAACTATCACTCCCTTATTTGAGTGTGAAATTAGTATTCCTAGGAGATATATTCATTACACCAAATCCCACTTATGAAAATGCCTCAATTGAGCACGTGACCCCTCTCAAGACCGGATTCCATCTTATTAGATTTCATATATCGAAAAAAATCAACTCCCACATAGAGATATATATCCCAAGAGATGGTAGGGAATTTATTTTTTAAATAGAAAAGATTAAAATAGTGGACAATACCTTAGAAAGATGGATAATCACCATATATAACCACAACACTCTAACAATATTGTTATAAAAAAAATAAAAATTGATAGTTAATGAAAATATATTTTTGAACATCAGGAGAACCTCCCCATTGAAAATATTTGGGTTAGTTACTCCCCAGTATGAGTATTCTAGATATATTGTGTTTCACACACATGTAATTTTTGAATTAAATTATACATAATTAAATTATTTATTATGTTTTTGGATGTTTTTAAAACATTAAGGTAGAAAAACGTATAATAAGAGTTCCAAGTTGGGTCACACAATTAATACATGTTTAATAATAATCACTCACTTAAACCAAGTAGGGTATTATTTTACAATGAATTTTGAACAATTTTCTTAACTAGGTTGTGAAACTATGTGTGAAATATTTTGTATGGGGTTATGGCATGTGACTTATACATGGTTATGGAGAACTATGAAGGGAAACTGTATAGGGGTTTTGATCAAGTTCCTATGCAGTCAATATAAGAAGAAAACAACTAGGAAAATAATGTGGCCAAACCATTTGGAAGTCCATGTCTCTTTAAAAAAAATTTCCATTATTCCACTTTATTTTTTACAGTTTATCATCTCCAACTCCAAATTTTAATATGGTGAATGCATGGTGGAGAACCTCCCTTCCACCTCATTTTATCCCAATGGATTTTCAGCTTCTATTCCTTGGTTTCATAGTGAAATTTAATGTTAACCCTGTATTTCTTATTCAACTCTTATCTATTATTTCATTTATATTAGGTTTACTTTTCTCTCATGAACCATAATTTCTATATGAGACATATTTAGTGTTTTTGATGATCTAAACATAGGGTTTTGGTTATTTTGGACTTATAGAGGTAGTCTTCTCCCTCATATGTTCTTCTACCATCAAGGTGGGGGTATTTAATCATTTATTAGGAAATTTTTTCAATTAATTTCTTTTATTTATCAAGTCCAAGAAATATTGGTATTTATAAAATGTTTCCTTATCTAATTATATCTATTTATGATTAGTTTAAAGATTTATTTTCATGGATTCTATGTTCAAATAAGTAGTTTTTTTGAAATATTTAATTTGAATTAATTTTTTCGCATACAAAGTGTTTGTGAAAAAAATCCACGAGGCTCTTTTCAAATATAGTTTTCAATAATTTATGGGTCTTGACTAGATTTTGGATTTATTTAATGGAATATATCCGTATTTTAAGCAGTTTTCTAAAATAAAGATGTATTTTGGTTTTAATGTGAATATAATGGGTGGATATATTTATTTTGAAATTTTTTAATCTTAATTAAGTTTAAAATTTAAAAGAACATTTTAATGTATTTTTTTTTAATAATTTGAAATTCTTTTATAGGTTTCATTACACACAACACTATGTTTTAATGTTCCATGGCATATTAATAATATTTATATTCAAATATGATCATTATTTCCAAAACCTCAAATATAGAGGAATGAATAGGAATAAATTATATTAAAATAATATTTATAATTGTTTTTTATAAATAAAAATTATTGTTAAAATGTAATTAAATTTTAGAAAAGATATGATAGGTTTTAAAATGATAAATTTATCAAAAAATGTTTTTTTATTTATTTTTTGAAAAATAATAAAATTAATTATTTCAACTTTGAGAAAAATAATTTGAAAAAATAAAATAATTTTTGTAAATAATTTTATCAAAATCATTTTAGCATGAATTTTTTGTATTGTTCTGATGAAATAGTGAAAAATACTGATTTTTTTAATAAACTTTCTTTTTCATTTAATGAATTTATATGGTTATTTTTTTAAATCATTTTAAAAATAAAATTTGACAAATTATATATCAATTTATCCAATTTATGATATTATAAAAATTTACACATTGAATTTTGATATAAATAGTGTTTAAACATTTGAACATTTTCACTTTGGAAAACTTCTTTCTCATCACCTTTGTGGGAATAATTTTTAATTTAAAATTTCAAATTAAATGAAGGAAATTTGGAAAATTTAGTTACATATTTTTAAATAGAATAATTTATATTATCAAAAAATTTAAACATAATTTTTGACCATAATGAATTGTAAAAATAGTAAAAATTATTTACATGAGTTAAGGTAAAAATGGCCTTATTGAGTGGAAAAACTAAAATGTAAAGGGTTATAAATGGCTCCATAATTTTTCAAATCTAATTGGATGGAAATATTTCAACCTTAAATATTATATTATCTATAATTATATATTTTTGAGCCTTTTGGAATGATAAAAACATCGTTATACCTTATTGATTTTAAAATTTACAAGTGTGCCACTCACCTCCCTTATAAAATTCCACCAACTCTCCTATAATATTCATACATTCGAAATAATTTTCAATAGATAATGACATCTTTAATTAATTTCTCAATTACATTTTACCATATAAGAATCCTTATATTTGCAACAAATCCATCCAACGAAACTGCAATGCCCCAACCCCAGAAGCCCAAAGATGGTGCATTACATATTAAATTGGCATGAATAAAAGGAATGAAATCCCAAAGGAATTATCATTTTCTTAGTCTTGAAGATACTAGATATACATACACATAACTCAAAATACATTGGGAAAGTTAAAAAAATTCAATACATAAGTAACTAATAAATTGTATCCACAAGAACTCAATAAATGGTATCCTCTTCATAATCCGTTAAAGGTAATCAAATGAAAGGGGTGATATCAAATAATCAGGAAGGGATAAAAATAACATAAGAAAGATTCATCAATAATTGAATCATAAACAAATTGGCATAGTTAATATAACATTGTGAATCAATGAAAAACACAAGCCACTAATAAACTGAGAATGATACTACATCCATATATTTTTCTACAACGAAGACCTCATCCATATTAATAACTAAAATGAATTAATAGAAATATTATTAGTTGTATTTCATTTATCCGGTACATTATACACCTATAAAATGGATATAGTTTCTGTTTGTGGGTAGAAACTTGTCTGATTTTTGGAAACAAACTCGAAGGGTTTGTCGCCAACTGATTTGTCCCATGAGACATTTCAATGCATCCAGGGGGATATATCAGGACCTACCCATCTTTATATGTCCAAATATTTATTTATACATATTTTTAATACATGTTCAATATGCCTTATCTATATCCGTATATAGTAGACGATCCAGATTCATCAATATTACCATAATTAAAACAACATTCCAAAAAAACATCAAATGTAAAATGGTGTAAGACTTAATATATTAATAATATCCATGAAACAAAAATATGGATATATAATATATTTAAAATTTAAAATGAAAAATTATCTCAAAGGGGAAGTAGGTTCACCATATAAGAATGATTAGGTTCACAATGCCAAGTAAATCACAATGAAATGGAAACCAAAGCAAAGTCCATTACAAATATTTTAACCAATAAAGTTATTAATCATAAAATTAATCCCCAAACACCATGAATATAAATATAATCATGATATTATATATCAAATTTCATTAAAAATACACAACAGACAAGAAATAATTGGGGAACAATGGAAATCTCATCGGAATAAAAGTGAGCTGAGAAACCCATTACCTTATACCATAAAGTGTTCTTTATATAATCTTAATGACATGAATAATAAAATTTAGATTCATTATATAATAATTAAAAAACCTCACCTACATTTAATGTATTTATTTTAATCTTATTTGGCTCATTAATGTCTTTTTTGATGGTTTTAAGAGGTTCAATTTTATTGTTTTGGAGATATTTTCTTCCTTGGTTTTCATGATCAGTTTGCTTGTATTCATTAATGGAAGTTCATTTGTATTGTGGTTAAGTATGAAGACTTGTTAATATATATTATAATAAAATTACTGAGATATAAATGATTTTTATAATGATTTTGGTTATATACCATGAGTATGAGTTAATAGATAAAAGTTAATGATAAAAGCTTGGATTAAATTGTAGGTTTTGTGCACAATGAACTTGTTTTGTATTATTATTTTATATTATGAGTGTGTAAGGATTTAAGAACATTAAATAAGATGAAGTAAAATATCCTGATCTATATTAATCATAAAAATGGTTTCATGAGAATAATTTAATATTGTAATAAAAAATGACAACCTTTGGTCCTTGAATGTTATAAATTAACACATCTCAGATGATGTTTTCATTTTTACTATAAGGGGGGGTGGGAGGAAATATAGATGATTATGAAATATTACATAATAATAATAAAATAAATTTTCATTTAGGTCACTAGAATTATCTTATAATTTTTATTAGGGGAGATGAGTGAAGAAAAAGAAAAGGAAGGAACTCGAAAAAAATAAAAGTTGAGAAATTCCTTACTAAAATTCAGCATCCTTACAACGTCACATAAAAAATATAAACTATTTTGATAATATAAAATGGGTTTCTAATAATTATTATATAATATTGAAAAAAGGGGGATATTTAATGACATATCCTAAAATAATCAAATTTAAAATAAAAGAGAATAATATAAAATGAAAACATTAAAAAGTGAAGGGTGGTAGATTCCATTACCTTTTAGAGTAACTCCCAAAACATAAAGGTTGGGACCTTGGGGGATTTATTAAACCTTGTGAGGACTCCTATGGAGGTAAAAATATCAAATAATCAAGGATAATGACTTTTTAATCAAATAAAATGAAGTAATGAGTGGGTATTTATTTTATATTAGAGGGGGTTTTAATTAATTTCAAAGGACACCTTATTATTGGTTTTTTCAAAACTATGTGCTTTCCCCTAGTATTTTTCCATGGTACTAGTCACTTGGGACACCTCATGTCATATTTTACTATAAACATGTTTACCAAAATTTTATATTAATTAATAAATAATTATGATGTCATTAAACATACAAAAAACCCAAAACTATATTTTTAATAATCATGCAAAATTCAAGTATTTTAAAAAAATCCCAAAAATTCACCTTGACCATTTGTTGATGTTTAGAATTAATAAATGAACAAAATTTTTTGAAAATAAATTTCTAAATATTATTAATTTAGTTTTTAAATAAAATCAAAATTTATTCAAAAATAACAATTTTAAATGTACAAATTATTTTTTAATACCATGAAAGAAATACTTAACATCTCATTACATTATAACCGTATGAAAATAATATAATAATATGATTTACTATTTATGAGGTTTATATTACTATTCATATTTTATTCATAAAGATATGTTAATATTCATAAAAAAAATATGGTTCTATTAGGCTCCAAATAACATACTAATCACAATGGTAGATGAATTTATGTTGAAATTCAAAACATAGATTGGTAAAATTAAGTTTTATGGATAGGCTATGACTTTATCCTGTAAATAACCAAGTTTTTTTTCATAGAGACTCAGTTATTCATCTAATATAGGATATCTAATTAATTTAAAGTATTTAATAGAAACACACCATAAAATGTTCGATGTGTTATATAATTCCCACCTTCAAAAATTTCATCATCAAAATTCATCATGTATAAAGCCCTTCAAAAATATGTGGGTGGTTCTTATTCATTACATCCTTAGGATCCTATGATTCTTCCTCTATTTTATTGTTTCTCTAAATAACTTTACAAGTCGTGTTGTCCAATTTTTCGATACCTTCTATCTTGTGTCAAGAATCTCGATAGGTTCTTGACAGTATAAAAAATCTTGTTCCAGCTCTATTTCTTCATAGGTGAGTACATGCATTGGGTTTGACATGTATTTCATTAAAAATTACACATAGAACACATTATGAAGTTTGGAGAGACTTGAGGGCATTTCTAAACGGTAAGCTACAACTCTTATCCTTTCTATAATTTCAAACCGTCCTATGTATATGGGGCTTAGTTTCCCTTTCTTACAGAACCTTAAGACACTCTTCCACGGAGATACATTTAGAAAGACATGATCTCCAATATAAAATTCCAAATCCTTTCTCCTATTGTTAGAATAACTCTTTTTCCTACTTTGTGTTACATTAATACGGCCATTAACTTTCGTTACCTTTGTAGTTGTCTATTCGATAAGCTTTGGGATTATAAGTTTTTCCTCTTGCCAACTTCATCCCATAAAGTTGGAGTTCGACACCTTT
Source organism: Viscum album (assembly GCA_963277665.1). NCBI lineage: Eukaryota > Viridiplantae > Streptophyta > Magnoliopsida > Santalales > Viscaceae > Viscum > Viscum album. The sequence continues at coordinate 1,946,704,975 of OY728125.1, forward strand.
TACCATATAATGTTTTATATGACGTCGTATTAATTCTATAATGGAAACTATTATTTTAGGAAAATCCCACCACATAATGTATTGATCCCACATACATTGAAAGTTAAGAGAAAATGAACTCAACATGTCTTCCAGTGTTTGAATAGTGTTTTTAGACTTTCTATCAGTTTGGGGTGTGGTAAGTAGTACTCATACGAAGCTCAGTATCCAAATACTTCTGGAGACATTTCTATAAATTTGATGAAAACTAGGGATCTCAATTAGAAACAATCGATAGAGGTGCACCATGAATTCTTAAAACTTCATTAATGTAATGTCTTCCCTGGCACTCAAGTATTAAATCCTCTCTTATATTAAGGAAATGTGCTGATTATGAGAGATGATCAACAATTACCCATATTGCATTATTCCTTATAGGTTTCCTTAGTAGTAATATGAAAAAAAATATATTATAAGGGAATCCCACTTCCATATAAGAATTGGTAGAGGTTTCATCACCCTCTAGGATGTTGTCTCACAACCTTCACTTGTTGAAAAACTAGAAACCTTGACACATAGTCAGAAATTTCTTGTTTCATGTTATCCTACCAAAATTATTCCTTCATATCTATATATGTCTTAGTTCTACCAGGGTGTATTGATAAATTTGAGCTATGTCCATCATCTAACAGTTCCTTTCTAGCCCAGGTGCTGAAGTAATACATAACCTTATCCCAGATTTTAGAACTCCATCCACAAACACAATGTCTTCCAATATTCCATCATTAACAACATTAATTTTCTTTTGTAGGCTATCATCATTAGATTGTGAAATTTTTATCCTCTCTTGTAAAGATGTTTTAACAATAATTTGAAAGAGTAAAGATGTTTCCCCTTCTATAGGAATTCCCATATCCATCATTAGTAGATCCATGAATATAGGATCTCTCTCAATCCTCATTTGTCTCATAAGTCCATGATCTTTCTAGCTTAATTCATCTACCACCTTATTTACCATTCCTGGGTGGTAGTGTATTGAAAAATCATAGTCTTTGAGTAAATTTAGGCATCTACTTTTCCTCATGTTGAGTTCATTCTATGTAAAAATGTATTTCAAACTCTTATGACCCATATATATCTCACATCTTTCACCGTAGAGACAATTTATCCATATTTGCAGTGCAAAGATTATGGTTGATAACCCATGATCAGGATATGATAATTTTTCTCACTATTATTCAACTACCATGATGCATAACAAATAAATTTATCATTTTACATAAGGATGCAATGAAGTCCATTATTTGATGCATCACTGTATATAAAAAATCAATCATTTCTATATGGAAGATTAAAAATTGGAGAATTGAATAATCTACTTTTCAATTCATAAAATAATTCTGTACATTTAATATTCTATACAAACATAACCCCTTTATGTGTGAGCTTGGTTAGAAGGTTAGCCAATCGTGTGAAATTCTAAACAAAACACTGATAGCAGCCTACTAAGACAATAAAACTATGTACCGTGGTTATGTTTGTGGGCATGGGCCATTATTGGATTGCCTTTTTCTTTACATGATCAACTAAGATTCCATCCTTAGACAAAATATTGCTAGGAAAGAAAACCGATTGATGCCAAAATTCACAATTTCTAATCTTTCCATATTATTATTTTTTTCTGGGAGTTTTTAGAATAATCCCCAAGTGATTTTCATGGTATTATTAGATTTTGGAGTATACCAGGATATCATCAATAAATACCATAAAAAAGTCATCAATAATTTCCTTGAAAACTCCTTTCATTAAATCCAAGAAAATAAAGGGTGCATTATTCAGTCTAAAAGGAATTACTGTAAACTCATAATTCCCATACCTAGTTTGAAATGTAATCTTTGGAATATCAACCTTCCTGACACATTGTTCATGGTATTCATATCAAAGGTCAATCATTGATAAATGTTGGGATCTATGAGTTTGATCAAATATATCATTAAATCATGGAAGAGGATACTTGTTCTTTATTATAATTGCATTTATTTCCCTATATTAAATGAATAGCCTCATGGATCGATCTTTCTTTCCTGAAAAAGAGGATAGGGCCTCACCATATAGAAACAGTAGGCCAAATAAATCATTGGTAACTCAGCTCTTCTAGTTGTTTATTTATAATAACTAATTGCATTGTTGAAATTATATAGGTAGTCTTTGATATAGGTGTTCACCAGTAATTACATCAATAGAGAACTCAACATCCCGCTCTGGAGGATGTCAAGGAAATTCCTCTAGAAATACATCATTGTATTCTTGCACAATAGGTACATCTCCAATTTGAAGATTTATTTCCTCACCCATAGATATTGTGTTCCGTTTATCTCCATGAATTAAATTTAGTACAACTACATAGGGTGGATCAAGATAAGAATTTGATGGTGAGGTTTCTTTTCTAAAGATAATGGATTCTACAACATTTTCAAAAATTGAAACTTCCTTATTCTTATAATAGATCTTCGCATCATAATTTTATATACAATTCATATCGAGAATTATATCAAATTAAATCATTTGTTTTATGACAAGGTTTGCAACTAAAGAATATTTATTTGTCAAGAGGGGGACTGATCGACACATATTTGTTGAAATGATACATCCCCTTGGAGTTTTTACTGACCACTCCTTTATTAAATCAAATTGTACATGCATAATTTTCTTGGAAAATAAGTAATATATAAAACTATGTGATGATCCAAAATCAAATAATGTATTTTATATGTTTGAGGAATGAAATAAAGTAACTAAACCACATCATTAGGTTTTTGAACCTTTGCGGTTGTAATCACATAATCTTCCTCTTTCCCTCATGGCCTTTTGAGAGGAAAGATTCCTTGGAGATTAGGACACTCATTTCCATAGTTTCCCATATCTCTAAAATTGTAGCATTGAACATCAATTACTTGTATCTTCCCCTTGCATTCTCTAGATAAATGAACAATTTATCCACACATATTAAAAATTCCCATGCCTTTCAAGAATTTCTTAGGATGATTCTTTATACAGTTCACACATAATAGAAATTTCTTCATTCCCTTTTTCATTAATGGAACATCATCTTTTACATGGTTATTATAATGCCTCTTATTAACTTGATTTACCTTGAACAATTTTTTTCTAGAAAATTCCTTCATTGTTTTGATAGAACTTAATAAAATTTCATCATATGATGAAAATGATTTAGAAGTTGGTGGCCTTCAAAGACATGGGTAAAGACCTTCAATTAAATGATCAATCATGACTTCCAAATCACATACGTAATCTATAACATACATGGAAAATCTTGTGAAGGTAACCTAATACATCACTACAATATCTTATTCTATTTGTTTTCGGATAGTGAATTTCCTCTTCATTTCAGTTTTTTTATTGATAGAAATATTTTTCGATGAATATTTCATTAAAAGCTCTCAATTAAATATCTTTTATTTATTCCTTCTCCATGGTATTTTGGATCAAGGAACACCATTGATCAGTGTTAGGTCCACAAGGCTGAATACCCTGAGAGGGGGGGGGGGGTGAATCAGGGAATGACTAATTAAATATTATATCCCGCTCTGATCTTGTTTCTATGTTAAGAAAAACACTCTTCTCTCTGTTTCTTGGTGAACAATATCAATAGAAAGTAATGAATGCACATGAAACAACAATTTTTACTTGGTTCACCCTCACTGGGCTACGTCCAAGGAGTATACAACGACGATGAGCTGATGTACCAAATTCACTAAAGCACACTACTGTTTACAAGGTTCAGGCTAGATCAATTCTATGCCCAGGATCACTACCTTTACAAGATTTAGGGTCATCTCACTGCTTTACCAAGGGTCACTCCCTATCTCTCTCTCTCTCGCTCACTGCTGGTGGAGAGGATCACCTTCTTCCTCTTCCTTTGCTCACTACTCTGGAAAGGATCCAATCACAGTTTATAGACCTATAGGTCTCTTTATTATCACAAATGAATACATCCTCTCTTTTATGTAGATGCTCTGTTGAAGCTCAACCTTCACCCGTTGATGAATTTCTCTTTGCACCGAAGGTATCGGGCAATCCCCCAGCTTCCACGTAGCCCTGGTTCACTACTTGAAATCAACCTTACTTGGTGCCATTCTCTAAGACGGAGTGCAAGTCTCAGCGTGGAAGTCAAGACTGGCGCACAAGTGTTTCTTAACACTTGCAATACTCAAGCTTAATCTCTCCAAACTTGCGCGACACACTTCCTTTGCTGCCAAAACCACCTTAGGTGCACAACAAAGAGATAGAGCACAACTTCAACACTAGTGCGCAAGTCCCTACTTGCGCGAGCACACACCACTTGCGTGACTTCCACACCTGTGTGATGGGAGGTCTGATTTTCCTATGTATTGAACTCCATGAGAAATGAGGAGTAGTGGTCCAGTATTTATAGGCATTTGAACTACCTGCGTGACGGCGCCCACGTCCCCCTCCAGAGCGCAAGTCTCAGCGCGCAGCTCAACTGCCCTGGCCTCTGTCGTGCTACTCACTTGCACGACCAAACCAATACTTGTGCGACCCACCTTCCTTTTCCTTATTTTGAAGTTCTGATCCTGAAAAACAACAGGCGTGTAAGTTCCCAAGCCTCCTAAGCACCGGCGTGCAAGTCTCTTCACGGCGCGCAAGTCACTTGCGCGACCAACTCAATAGTTGTGCAACCCTTGTCCCTTTTCCATATTTTGATGATTTGATCTTCAAAAACATATGGCGCCTAAGTTTCCATGTCTTCAAGTACACGACGTGCAAGTACATTTTCCAAAACCACTTTTCTTCATTTCTCAATTTTCACGGCCAAAAATTTGGAAAACACTAGAAAACGACGCCACCTTGTATCTTTTCTTTTTGTACCACCTCTAGATCATCCATTCCTCTATTGACATTTTTGAATCAAACATGGATCATTGACCACAGCTCTTGAACTCGATATTCCACCATGAAATCCCCTTTGTCAACAAGTTTGTATGACATGGTTTGCTTTGTCAACAATCACAAAAAAGTTTTCCACTATGTCAACAATCACAATCACCTCAAAAATTATTCAATGATACCTTGAGGGATATTTTCCCAACAATACCCCCCTTGGGGTTTTTTGCAACTCTTCCATAAAAAGATACATCGTTGATTCTTCAGTCCCCATTCTCCTCATTGTGATTCTGATAGCGATCAAGGATTTACTCAACACTTACTCTAAGCCCACATGATCAATTCTCGGCGTGAGAAACAAGAGTAAATGAAAAGTTCATTAATGAATCACTTCATCTATTATACCCATTGTTGACACCAAATTGATACCAATTTTTGGAAATATTCTTCCAACACCACTCATCTTCTTTTATCATGATGCTCAGCTATCGTGATATCTATTCTTTGATTGATCACTTCTAGCATCGTCAGATTTAAATCTCTCCCCCTTTCATGTCACAACTTCAACCCTTATCAGCTTCAAAACCTCTTTAAACCTACTTCATGTGTTGTCCACGCTATGCTCTAGATAAGCACGTTCAACTTGCTTCAACTCCCCCTATCTGGATACTCCACCTATCAGCTTCTCCCCTAATCTGTCAATATTTCTTTAATCACCACACTATCTCCCCCTTGAAAAATCACTATTTTCTCCCCCTTTGTCAATGAACCCAAAGGTTACTCCTTTGCAGCCTGTAACATAGTATAGAACACATATCAGCACATTAGGGAAAACACATCATACCTTGGGGGGAGGGGGTTTCCGCATCCACACTATTTCAAGTGCGAGGAGACGACTGAACTCCCAGATCCAGTCGATGCCTCTCAAAATATTCCTTGGGTAAGGCCTTTGTCATAATTTCTATAACCTGTAGCTCTATCGGAACATACTCCAACTTCACAATGCCTTGATCCACCTTCTCCTTGATGAAATGATATTTGATCTCAATGTGATTTTTCCTTGAGTGATGGAATGGATTTTTTCTAAGATTGATAGCACTTGAGTTATCACACTGGATTCCAATCGGTGAAATCACTTCAACTCTCATATCTTCAAGCTGCTGTTTCAACCACAATAACTTTGTGCATGCTTGAGTGGCCGCAATATACTCAGATTCTCTGGTTCTTAATGAAATTAAGTCCTTCTTCTTGCTTAACCAAGCAATACATAGTCCACCAAGATAGAATTCACCTCCATATGTTGATTTCCTTTCATCTGCTGAACGGGCCCAATCAACATCAGTATATCCCAATAACTCTATCTTAGATTTTTCATTATATGTAAAGCTGAAGTCCACCATTCCCTTGATATACCGAAGTATTATTTTCACTACAAGCATTTGGATTTCCTAGGGATTACTCTGATATCTTTCTTCTTGGCATGTGGCGAAAATAATGTCAGGCCTTTTCGCGGTCAAGTACAACAAGCTTCCAATAATTTTCCTGTATTTTGTGATATTAACTGCTTTTCCATCCTCATATATTGATAATTTCATCCAGGTAGCAAACAGAGTCTTTATCTCCTTGTAATTATCCATTCCAAACCTTCTTAAAACCTCCTTGGCATATTTGGATTGAGAAATGAATGTTTCATTCCTTCTTTGAGTCACCTGTAGACCAAGTAAAAATGTTATCTCTCCAATCATTGACATCTCAAACTCATTTTTCATGAATTCAGAAAACTGTCTACATTGTGCTTCATCTGATCCGCCAAAAAATATGTCATCGACATAAACCAACACCATAATCCTTTGATTACTGTCATTACTGAAATAGAGATTGTAATCAACTTCACCACGCTGGAAACCAAGCTTCTTTAAATACTGGTCATGCCTTGAGTACCATTCTCTTGGTGCTTGTTTCATTTTATAAAATTCCTTCTTCAGCCGACAGAATTTACTCTCATCTTCATGAATAAGAAAACCATTTGGCTGCTCAATATACTCTTCTTCTTCCAGAACCCCATTCAGGAATGCAGATTTTATGTCCGTCTAGAAGACTTTGAACTTATGTTGCACTGCAATGGCCATAAATAATCTGATTGTCTCCATCCTTGAAACTGGTGCAAATGACTCATCAACATCAATTCCCTCTATCTGGGAGTACCCTTTGCACACTAGACGTGCTTTGTTTCGAACTACTGCACCATATTCATTCATCTTATTGTGATAGACCCATTTAGTTACGGTGAAATTCTTATCTGCAAGTATTGAAATAATCTCCCACGTTTGGTTATTCTCAATCTGATCAAGCTCTTCATTCATTGCCTGAACCCAGTGCTCATCTTCAGCTACATCATAAAAACATTTCAGATCCACCTGAGATATAAATGATGTTTTTTATAATAATTTCATTCTTCAAGTTTGAACTGGAGCTATCTGATCACCAATGATATTTTTCCTATCAATCTATGCTCGACTCTTTGTCTTCATAGTAGATTCAGATTGTGTTTCCTCTTGTTCATCATCAGTATCTTCTTCTGAGTTAGCCTCTGCCACTTCTAATCCCCCTGTGTTGTTTATCTCTTCATCACTTTCATCCAGAAACTAGTCACTAGATCATTGAATATTCTGTTCATTTTCCACAATAGTGACATCATTTCTCTCAACCATTTTTCCAGCCTTTTTTTGAAGCATTTATATGCCTTCCTCTTCCCTGAGTAGTAAGGGAATATTCCCTCATCTCATTGTGACTCAAACTTCATGTGATTTTCTTTGTTGAGAATGAAACACTTACTTCCAAAGATATGAAAGTATTTCAATGTTGGATTCTTTCCATAGCACATTTCATACGGACTCTTCCCTTTCTTCAGATATAACAGAGACCAGTTCGAAACATATAAAAAATTTCAAAACTGCTTCCTTCCAAAATTTATCTAGCAGGTCCTTTTCAATAAGCATTGTTCTGGCCATGTTGTTGATGATCCGATTTCTCATTTCAACCACTCCATTTTGTTGGAGAGTTCTCACTGAAGAAACTTTATGCCTTATCCCATGTTTTTCAAGATAGATTTCAACTTGAATGTTTGTGAATTCTATAACGTTATCAGTATGGAACTTCTGAATCTTCTACCCAAGCATCCTTTCTGACTCTCGCATATACTGCTTTAATAAACTAAACACCTCTGTATTATGGGTAATGAAAAATACCCAGGCCATTCTTCTATAATCATCAATGAAAATGATATAGTACCTTTGTCCAATTATGGCTCGTGGTGATATTGGTCCACAAACATCTCTATGTACTAGTTCGAGCACTCTGGTTGATTTCTGTTCCTTTGGCATGTATGTATTCTTGATGATCTTACCTTGTTGACATGTATCACATGTGTGAGTACGATCACATGACAGTTTGGGAAGGTCTCTAGCATCATCAAACTTTACGAGATCTTCCATGGATGGTTGGAATAGATAGCCAAGTCGCTTATACCACAACTGGTTTTCCTCCTCTCTGGATGAAAAGCGCATATCTTCTTCCCCACTTACAAGGTAAATATTTCCCTTTGTCCTTTTTCCATGTAGAACAACTGCACCTTATTTTCCTTTCACAACACACATTTTCATGGTAAATCAGATAGAGTGCCCAGAGTCACATATTTGATTGACACTGAGTAAGTTATGACTGAGACCCTCTGCTACCAAGACATCATTATGTCTCATTTCTTTTCCCCCAAATATGGCCTTTCCAGAACCAAAATTCTTAATCCCTTCGTCATTCCAAAACTTTAAAACTCCTTCTTTGTCATATTTTATGCTGGTAATGATATCCGTGTTCCCTGTCATATGGGTTGTGCAACCACTATCAAGGATCCATACTCCTGAACGATCTGATGCTTTAAGGGAAATTTCTACAATAACCGCCTTCCCATCCTCTTTCTTTTTGATCAATGTCTTCGACTTCACACTCGGTGTGGTTTGGGGAACATGATCTTCCTTAGTGTGTGATGGACCAGCTTCATCTTGCAACGCTGCAAATCTATTCTGCATTTTTAACTCAGCTGTTGGTTTATTGATCTGCTACTTGCATACATTTTGATTTTTCTTTGGCACATTTCTATGAATGGTCGATGTGTAGTACCTACCCTTGTGCCCAAATCCTCCGCACCAACAAATATTGTCTTTTGAAATATGTATTGGGAAATTTTTCTCTGTTTGGCTGCCACCTCTATTCTTATTCCCTTATATATCTCCTGGCTATAGAACACACATACTGTGAATGTCCTATCTTCCCACAAAAATAACACCAAATATAAGGTGCATCCCTTCGTGTTGCTTCAGCACAAAGATTTTCCCTTTGGGATCTCTGAATATTCTGATTTTTCTTTGTGCCCAAATAAACTTTCAATTTCGGGATGGGTGCTTGCGGTCTGACCTCAATTATCACATATTTTTGTTTCTGATTAAGCCCTGACACAACCTTAACTTCTAATCTCAATTGATGCTTCTTCCATTCTGAACTACTAGACTCCTCTTTCATCTTTTTAGTCTTCATAACAACCTCCCTTCCCAGGAATGTGTTAGGAATCAAAGGTTTTTCCTGGTCATTGAATTTTCTCCACATACCGGCAACTTCCTCTTCAAGATCCTTGATACGCTTGATGTGATATCTCAATCTTCCATTCAAGCCGTGGATCTCCCTTTTCTATTCTTAAATCTTGAGGTAATGCTCCTTAACCTTTTCTGTGCTCTCTGGCCTTGAAGACTTAAGGTTATCAATTTCTTTTATAAGCTCGGACTTCTCATCTTCCTGCTTTTGCATGCAGATTTTGGTATCATGTACCACCTTGTTGGCTTTCTCTGTTTTTTCTCTCCAAATATCGATGTCTTCAAGAGCTGCTTCCAATTCAGCTTCCATGTCAACTGTACCTTTAATTTCTTCTTCCTCTTCAACAACATCGGTTTCTTCCTTTTCATGAGTACTACTGAAAATAGCCACCATTTTATTTTGTCCATGATCTTTACAATTTTCAAACTCCTCAACCTCTTCATCCTCATACTCATCTGAACTATCAATTTCTTATGAAAGAATATTCTTCTTCTTGAAGAAATTTCTCTTGAATTGTTTCTTCCCTTTCACAAATGCTGAAGAATTCTTCTTGGGAATTTCGACTTCATCTTCATCTTTTTATTCTTGAAACGTTTTGGGGCATATTGCAGCAAGATGACCAACTTTTCCACATCTAAAACAAGTGAGTGTAAGTTTCCCTTAGAACTTTCCTTTTCCTCTTTGAATATTTGAGGAAAGGAATGACATAACCTCATCCGTCTCTTCTTCTTCCTAAGAATCTTCAACTGTGAGCTTTTTCATGGCCTTAAATGCCATCTCTTTGGATTTTCCCTTTTCCACTACCTCGTTGTCATCATTCCTTATCTCATATGCAACCAAGGTACTATGCAAGTTGTCCAGTGTCAGCTCTTTGGGAACGTTATCTTCTAGTACAGAAACTTTCGGATGGAACCGAGGTGGAAGCTTCCTAAAGATGCGCTTCACGATCTTTATTTCTTTAATTACTTCACCAAGAACTTTCATATCTTCCACAATAATATTTACCCTGTCAAAGAATGCATCAACAAACTCATTCGGGTTTATCTTCAGATCTTCATACTTATTCCAAAACACTTGCAGCTTTTCCTCTCTGACCATTGTATCTCCATAATATATTTTCAATAGATTTTCCCACATGACACGTGACGTTTTGCATGACATCACCTTTGTATAGACAAGATCGTATAGGGATCCCCCTAAGTCATTAATTGGTTTCTCATCTGCATCCAACTCTCTACGTTCAGCTTCTGATAATGCGCCACTATTAATATATGATGTTATGCCATGCATTGCTGCTATGAATACATTAATTCCCAAAGATCGGAAGTAGTGTGACATTCGATTCTTCCATAGCTGAATGTTTTTCCCGTCGAAGATAGGAATCCCTTTATGATTGGTGACCTCTATTGAGATAAGAACTAATGTCAACCTTTCCCTCTAATACCAATTGTTAGGTCCACAAGGCTGAATACCCAGAGAGGGGGGTGAATCAGGGTATGACTAATTAAAAATTATATCCCGGTCTAATATTGTTTCTCTGTTAAGGAAAATACTATTGTCTCTCTTTCCCGCTGCACAATATAAATAGAAGTTAAAGCATGCACATGACACAACAATTTTTACTTGGTTCACCCTCACTAGGCTACGTCCAAGGAGCATACAACGATGATATGACGATGTACCAAGTTCACTAAATCACACTACTATTTACAGGGTTCAGGCTAGATCACTTCTATGCCCAGGCTCACTGCCTTTACAAGACATAGGGTCAGCTCACTACATTCCCAAGGGTCACTTCTTATCTCTCTCTCTCTCTGGCTCACTGCCGGTGGAGAGGATCACCTTCTTCCTCTTCCTTTGCTCACTGATCTAGAAAGGACCCACTCACAGTTTATAAACATGTAGGTCTCTTCATTATCACAAATGAATACATCCTCTCTTGTATGTAGATTCTCTTTTGAAGCTCAACCTTCACCTGTAGATGAATTTTTCTTTGCACCGAAGGTATCGGGAAATCCCCCAGCTTCCACGCAGCCCTGAATCACTTCAGAAAATCAACCTTCCTTGGTGCCATTCTCTAAGGTGGCGCATAAGTCTCAGCACACAAGTCAACACTGGCATGCAAGTGTTTCTTAAAACTTGCGCGACTCAAGCTTAATCTTCTCCAAACTTGCGCGACACACTTCCTTTACTACCCAAACCACCTTAGGTGCACAACAAATAGATGGAACACAAATTCAACACTGGCGCGCAAGTCCCTACTTGCCTGACCACCCACAACTTGCACGACTTCCACACCTTCTCGACGGGAGCTCTTATTTTCCTAAGTACTGAACTCCATGAGAAATGAGGAGTGGTGGTCCGGTATTTATAGGCATTTGAACTACCTGCGTGACGACGCGCAAGTCCCCCTCCAGCGCGCAAGTCTCGGCTCAAAGCTCAACCTCCCTGGTCTCTATCACGCTAATCACTTGCACGAACAAACAAATACTTGCGCGACCCACCTTCCTTTGCCGTATTTTGAATTTCTGATCTTGAAAAACAATAGGCGTGTAAGTTCCCAAGCCTCCTAAGCATCGGCGCACATGTCTCTTCACGGCGCGCAACTCACTTGCGCGACCAACTCAATACTTGCGCGAACCTTGTCCCTTTGCCATATTTTGATGATCTGATCTTTAAAAACATATGGCGCGCATGTTTCCAAGTCTTCAAGTACACGGCTTACAAGTCCCTTTGCGAAAACCACTTTTTTTCATTTGTCGATTTTTATGCCCAAAAATTTGGCAAACACAGGAAAACGGCGCCACATTGTATCTGTTCTTTTTATACCACCTCCAGATCATCCATTCCTTTGTCGATGTTCATGAATCATACAAGGATCATTGACCACAACTCTTGAACTCGACATTCCACCATGAAATCCCCTTTTTCAACAAGTTTGTATGACATGGTTTGGTTTGTCAACAATCACAACAAAGTGGTCCACTTTGTCAACAAACACAATCACCTAAAAAATGCTTCAATGATACCTTGAGGGATTTTTTCCCAACAATATCCTCCTTTGGGTTTGTTGACAACTCTTCCATAAAAAGACACATTGTTGATTCTTCATCCCTCTTTCGCCTCATTGCGATTCTGATAGCGATCAAGGATTTACTCGACACATACTCTAAGACCACATGAGCAATGCTCGGCGTGAGAAACAAGAGTAAATGAAAATTTCATCAATGAATCACTTCATATCTTATACCCATTGTTGTCACCAAACTGATACCAATTTTCACCAAACTGATACCAATTTTTGGAAATATTCTTCCAACACCACTCATCCGCTTTTATCACGATGCTCAGCTATCGTGATATCTATTTTTTGATCAATCACTTCTAACATCGTCAGATTTAATACTCTCCCCCTTTCTTCTCACAGCTTCAACTCTTGTCAGCTTCAAAACCTCTTTAGACCTATTTCCTGTGTTGTCCAAGCTAAGCTCTGGATAACCATGTTCCACTAGCTTCAACTCCCCCTATCTGGCTGCTCCACCTGTCAGCTTCTCCCCTTATCTGTCAATATTAATTTAATAGCCACATTGTCTCCCTCTTGAACAATCACTATTTTATCCCCCTTTGTCAATAAACCCAATGGTTTCTCTTTTGCAGTCTGTAAGAGATTAGAGAACACATATCAACACATTAGAAAAAACACATCATACCTTAGGGAGAGGGGGTTTCCACATCCACACTATTTCAAGTGCAGGTAGTCAACAGAACTACCAGAGCTGGTCAATGTCTATCAAAAGATTCCTTGGGTAAGGCCATTGTCATAATGTCTACAACCTGTAGCTCTATAGGCACATACTCCAACTTGACAATGCCATGCTCCACCTTCTCCATAATGAAATGATATTTTATCTCAATGTGATTTGTCCTTGAGTGATGAACTGGATTTTTGCTAAGATTGATAGCACTTGAGCTATCACACTGGATTCCAATCGGCGAATTCACTTCAACTCCCATATCATCAAGCTGTTGTTTCATCCATAATAATTGTGTGCATCCTTGAGTGGCTGCAATATACTCAGCTTCTATGGTTCTTAATGAAATGAAATCATGCTTCTTTCTTAACCAAGAAATACATAGTCCACCAAGATAGAACGCACCTCCAGATGTTGATTTCCTGTCATCCGCTGAACAGGCCCAATCAGCATCAGTATATCCCAATAAATCTGTCTGAGATTTTTCATTATATTTCATGCCGAATTCCACCGTGCCCTTGATATACCGAAGTATTTTTCACTATAAGCATGTGGATTTCCTTGGGATTAATCTGATATCTTTTTTCTTGGCATGTGGCGAAAACAATGTCAAGTCTTATCGCGTTTATGTACAACAAGCTTCCAATAATTTTCCTGTATTCTGTGATATTAACTGCTTTTCCATCCTCATCTTTTGATAATTTCATCCGGGTAGCAATGGGAGTCTTCATCTCCTTGAAATTCTCCATTCCAAACCTTATTAGAACCTCCTAGGCATATTTGGATTGAGAAATGAATGTTCCATTCCTTCCTTGAGTCACCATTAGACCAAGGAAAAATGTTATCTCTCCAATCATTGATATCTCAAACTCATTTTTCATGAATTCAGAAAACTGTCTGCACTGAGCTTCATCTGATCCTCCAGAAATTATGTCGTCGACATAAACCAACACCATCATCCTTTGATTACTGTCATTACTGAAATAGAGATTGTAATCAACTCCACCATGATGGAAACCAAGCTTCTTCAAATACTAGTCAAGCCTTGAGTACCATGCTCTTGGTGCTTGTTTCAGCCCATACAATGCCTTCTTCAGTCAAAAAACTTTACTCTCATCTTCATGAATGAGAAAACCATATGGCTGCTCAATATACACTTCTTCTAGAACCCCATTCAGGAATTCATATTTTACATCCATCTAGAAGACTTTGAAGTTGCGTTTCACTACAATGGCCAAAAATAATCTTGATTGTCTCCAGCCTTGCAACCAGTGCAAATGTCTCATCAATATCAATTCACTCTATCCGGGAGTACCCTTTGCACACTAGATGTTCTTTGTTTCAAACTACTGCACCATATTCATTCATCTTGCTGCAATAGACTTATTTAGTTCCGATGACATTCTTATCTACTGGCCTTGAAACAATCTCCCATGTCAGGTTCTTCTCAATCTAATCAAGCTCTTCATTCATAGCCTGAACCTAGTGCTCATATTCAGCTGCATCAGAAAAACATTTCGGCTCCACCTGAGATAAAAACAATTTTTTCTATAATGATTTCACTCTTTGAGTTTGAACTGGAGCTGTCTGATCACCAATGATATTTTTCCTATCAATCTCAGCCCGACTCTTTGGATTTTTAGTAGATTCAGATTTTGTTTCCCCTTGTTAATCATCAGTATCTTCTTCTGAATCAGCCTCTGCCACTTCTACTCCCCCTGTGTTGTTTATCTCCTCATCAATTTCATCCAGAAACTGGTCTCTATATCATTGAATATTCTATTAATTTTCAAAAATAGTGACATCATTGCTCTCAACAATTTTTCCTAGCCTTTTGTTGAAGCATTTATATGCTTTTCACTTCCCTGGGTAGCAGAGGAATATTCCCTCATCTCCTTGTGACTCAAACTTCCTATGATTTTTTTTGTTGATAATGAAAAACTTACTTCTAAAGATACGAAAGTATTTCAATGTTGTCTTCATTCCGTACCACATTTCATACGGAGTCATCCCTTGCTTCGGAAATAACGAAGACTTGTTCGAAACATATACCGATGTCAAAACTACTTCCTTACAAAATTTATCTAGTAGGTCCTTATCAATAAGAATTGTTCTGGCCATGTTGTTGATGATCCAATTTCTCCTTTCAAACACTCCATTCTGTTGGTGAGTTATCACTAATAAAACTTGATTCCTTATCCCATGTTTCTCAAGATAGCTTTCAACTTGTATGTTTGTGAATTCTGTATCGTTATCAGTATGGAACTTCTGAATCATCAGCCCAAGCATCCTTTCTAAACCCCTCATATATTGCATTATGTAACTAAACACCTTTGTTTTATGGGTAATGACAAATACCCAGACCATTCTTCTATAATCATCAATGGAATGGACATAATAACTTTGTTCATTTATGGATCGTGGTGAGATTGGTCCACAAACATCTGCATGTACCAGTTCGAGCACTCTGGTTGATTTCGGTTCCCTTGGCCTGTATGTATTCTTGATGTTCTTCCCTTGTTGTCATGCATCACATGTGTGAGTACAATCACGTGATAGTTTGGGAATGACCCTAGCAGCATCAAACTTTACCAGATCTTCCACAGATGGTTGGCATAGATGGCCAAGTTGCTTATGCCACAACTGGTTTTCCTCCTCTCTGGATAAAAAGAACATATCTTCTTCCCCACTTACAAGGTAACGATTTCCCTTTGTCATTTTTCCCTATAGAACAACTGCTCCATATTTTCCTTTCACAACACACATTTTCTTGATAAATCGGATAGAGTGCCCAGAGTCACATAGTTGACTGACACTGAGTAAGTCATGACTGAGACCCTCTACCACAAAGACATCAGCACGTCTTATTTCTTTTTCCCCCAAATTTTCCCTTTCCAGAACCAACAATCTTCAGCCCTTCGTCATTCCCAAACATGAAAACTCCTTCATTGTCATATTTTATACCTATAATGAGATCCTTGTTCCCTGTCATATGGGATGTGCAACCACTATCAAGGATCCATACTACTGAATGATATGAATATTTAAGGGTAATTTCCGCAACAACTACCTTATCATCCTTTTAATTTTTGATCCATGTATTCGACTTCACACTCGGTGTGCTTTGAGGAACTTGATCTTCCTTAGAGTGCAATGGACCAACTTCATCATGCAATGATGTAAATCTATTCTACATTTTTAACTCACCTGTTGGTTTATTTATCTGCTGCCTGCATACATTTTGATTTTTCATTGGCACATTTCTCTGAATGGTCGAAGTGCAGTACCTAGCCATGTGCCCAAATCCTCCGAACCAAAAATAGTTTCCTTCAAAATATGTTATGGAAAACCGTTCTCTGTTTGGCTGACACCTCTGTTTGTGTTCCCTTCTATATCACTTGGATATGGAACACACATACTGTGAATGTACCATCTTCCCACAACAATAACACCTAACATAAGGTGCATCCCTTCGTGTTACTTCAGCACAATGATTATTCCTTTGGTATCTTTGAATATTCTGATATTTCTTTGTGCCCAAATCAACCTTCAATATCGGGATGGGTGCTTGCGGTCTGACCTCAATTATCACAGATTTTTGTTTCTGATTAAGCCCTGAAACATCCTTAACGTCTGATCTTAATTGATGATTATTCTCTTTTGAACTACTAGGCTCCTCTTTCATCTTTTCAGTCTTCGTAACAACCTTCCTTCCCAAGAATGTGTTAGGAATCAAAGGTTTTTCCTAGTCTTTGACTTTTCACTGCAGACCGACAACTTCCTCTTCAAGCTCCTCAATATGCTTGACGTGATCTCTCAATCTTCTGTTCAATCCATCGATCTCCCTTTTCTATTCTTCAATCTTGAGCTTATGATCGTCAACCTTTTCTGTGCTCTCTGGCCTTGAAGACTCAAGGTTTTAAATTTCTTTTATAAGCTCGGAATTCTTGCCTTCCGGCTGCTGCATGTAGAGTTTGGCATCATGTACCACCTTATTGGCTTTCGTTGTTTTTTCTCTATAAATATCTATCTCTTCAAGAGCTTCTTCCAATTCAGCTTCCATGTCAATTGTACCTTCAATTTATTCTTCTTCTTCAACAGCGTCAGTTTCTTCCTTTTATTGAGCTCAACCGATAATATCCACTATTGCATTTTTTCCATGATCTTTACAATTTTCAAACTCCTCAACCTCTTCATCCTCAGACTCATCTGAACTGTCAATTTCTTGTGAAAGAAGATTCTTCTTTTTGAGGAAATTTCTCTTGAATTTTTTCTTCCCTTTCACAAATGCTAAAGAATTCTTCTTGGGAATTTCGACTTCATCTTTATCTTTAACTTCTTGAATCTCTTTGGGGCATCTTGCAGCAAGATGACCAACTTTTCCACATCTAAAGAAAGCGAGTGGAAGTATCCCTGGGATCTTTACTTTTCTTCTTTGAATATTTGAGGAAAGGAATGACATAACCTCATCTGTTTCTTCTTCTTCTTGAGAATCTTCAATGGTGAGATTTTTCATGGCCTTAAATGCCATCTATTTGGATTTTCCCTTTTCCACAACCTCTTTTTCATCATTCCTCATCTCATATGAAACCAAGGTACTGTGCAAGTTGTCCAGTGTCAGCTCTTTGGGATATTTATCTTATAGTACAGAAACTTTCGGATTGAACTATCTTGGAAGATTCCTCAAGATGTTCTTTATGATCTTTATGTCTTCAATGACTTCTCCAAGACCTCGCATATCTTCCACAACAATATTTACCCTGTCAAAGAATGCATCAACAGACTCATTCGAGTTCATCTTTAAATCTTCATACTTATTCCACAATACTTGCATCTTTTTCTCTCTGGCCCTTATATCTCCTTCATATATATTCGATAGCTTTTCCCATATGGCACGCGACGTTTTTCATGACATCACCTTTGTATAGATTGGATTGGATAGGCCCCCCCTAAGGAATTAATTGCTTTGGAATCGGCATCCAACTCTCTACGTTCAGCTTCTGTTAACGTGCCACTATTAATATCAGCTTTTATGCCATGTATTGCTGCTGTGAATACATCCATTCCCAAAGATCAAAAGTAGTGTTGCATCCTATTATTCCATAGCTAAAAGTTTTTCCCGTCGATGATCAGAATCCCTTTAAGATTGGTGACCTCCATTGAGAGAAGATCTAATATAAACCTTTCCCTCTGATACCATTTTTTAGGTCCACAAGGATGAATACCCTGAGAAGAGGGGTGAATCAGGGTATGACTAATTAAAAATTATAGCCCGCTCTGATCTTGTTTTTCTGTTAAGAAAAACACTCTTCTCTCTCTTTCACGCTACATAATAAAAATAGAAATTAAAGCATGCATAGGACAGAACAATTTTTACATGGTTCACCCTCACTGGGATATGTCCAAGGATCATAAAATGACGATGAGCCAATGTACCAAATTCACTAAAGCACACTGCTATTTACAAGGTTTGGGCTAGATCACTTATATGCCCAGGCACTCTGCCTTTACAGGATTTAGGGTCAGCACACTACTTTCCCAAGGGTCACTCCCTGTCTCTCTCTCTTTGGCTCACTGCTGGTGGAGAGGATCACCTTCTTCCTCTTCCTTTGCTCACTGCTCCGGAAAGGATCCACTCACAGTTTATAGACATGTAGGTCTCTTCATTATCACAAATGAATACATTCTCCCTTGTATGTAGATGCTAAGTTGAAGCTCAACCTTCACCCATAGATGAGTTTCTCTTTGCACTGAAGGTATCGGGCAATCCCCCAGCTGCCACACAGCCCTGAATCACTGCCAAAAATCAACCTTACTTGGTTCCATTCTCTAAGGCGGCGTGCAAGTCTCGACGCGGAAGTTAACACAGGCGTGAAAGTGTTTCTTAACACTTGAGCGACTAAAGCTTAAGATTCTCCAAACTTGCACGACACACTTCCTTTTCTGCCCAAACCACCATAGGAGCATAACAAATAGATGGCACGCAACTTCAAAACTGGCGCGCAAGTCCCAACTTGCGCGACCACACACCACTTGCGTGACTTCCACACGTACGCGATGGGAACTATGATTTTCCTAAGTATTTAACTCCATGATAAATGAGGAGTGGTGGTCCAGTATTTATAGGCATTTGAACTACCTTCGTGACGGCGCGCAAGTCCCCCTCCGGTGCGCAAGTCTCGGTGCGCAGCTCAACTGCCCTGGCCTCTGTCACACTACTCACTTGCGCGACCAAACCAATACTTGCGCGACACACCTTCCTTTGTCGTATTTTGAGGTTCTGATCCTGAAAAAAAAAGGCATGCATGTTCACAAGCCTCCTAAGCACCGGCGCACAAGTCACTTCACTGTGCGCAAGTCACTTGCGCGACCAACTCAATACTTGCGTGACCCTTGTCCCTTGGCCATATTTTGATGATCTGATCTTGAAAAACATATGGCATGAAAGTTTCCAAGTCTTCAAGTACACGACACACAAGTCCCTTTGCCGAAACCACTTTTCATCATTTGTAGATTTTCAGGCCCAAAAATTTGGCAAACACTAGAAAACAGCGCCACCTTGTATATGTTCTTTTTGTACCGCCTCCAGATCATCCATTGCTTTGTCGACATTCTTGAATCAAACATGGATCTTTGACCACATCTCTTGAACTCGACATTCCACCATGAAATCCCCTTTGTCAACTAGATTGTATGACATGGTTTGCATTGTCAACAATCACAGCACAGTTGTCCACTTTTTCAACAAACACAATCACCTCAAAAATGCTTCAATGATACCTTGAGATATTTTTTCCCAACAATCAGCATCACCCTTGAAGAAATATACTTCTAGTGATACATTTTCATTTTCACTGTATATTAAATATAGAAATAACTTTTCAAGGGACATGATCCGTTACTCAGCTACCACCAGATTAGTAGTCCCACTAAAATATTCGTTATTATACCTCATGAAATGATCCAGTACAGGTGTAGCATGGTTATTCATAACAACCTGAGTATGTTGTCCTAATATGGTCATGATATGATCTGCTCCAACATTGAGGATGATGAATTTATCAGTGGGGGAATACCTACATTTTTTATGGGTATTGAATCCCCTTCATCCATTAAGATCCATCAATAAACAATGGAATACACTAAATTATATCATAGTTCATAATTTCAAACTAGGAAACACTTAAGATAATATACTAATTTATGAACAACTAATATCATAATCATAAACATTGTTTATATTTACATTCAAATATTTCATAATGTTTTGTAAAAAAATGTGAATTATCCTAAGTATATCCCCTAGGATTTTCAAACCAGGTGCATAGTAATGCCCATGGTCATATACCAAAATACTCTAGGTCATTATAGAAACTCCATGTTCGTGTTTTCACTCCTAGGTACATTTTTTCCAGAACCATGTCCACTTGTAGTATCTAGATAATGACTTATTTTCAAGAAAGATCAACATAGTATATTCCTTACCAAAATACCAGGATGTTCATGTATGTTTATCCTCAAATACTATATTAGGGGTTTGTTCCCTAATATATGTTCTTCAAAATATAGTTTCAATGTTTTCAACTAAACTTCCTCTGGTACCAACTGTAACACCCTATCCCTCGAATCCAAGAGCCGGTGTATTACTTATTAAATTGGAATGATTAAAAGGAATTAAATCCAGAAGGAACAATCATTTTATTAGTCATAAAGAAACTATATACATACATATAGCTCACATTACATTTGGATAGGTAACAAAATACAATAAATGGAAAAATGAAAAAACTGCATCCATGAGAACTCAATTAATGGTCTCCTCTTCCAAACCTATTGAAGGTAAAAAAATGAAATGGGTGATAAAAAATGCTTACTAAGGGTAAAAAATAGTGGAATCATGAATCATCAATAACTGAATCATAGAAAAAATTTCATAGTCAATATGGAATGATGAATAAATGAAAAAACACTCCATTAATAAACTAATAATGTAATTGTATCCATTGATTTATTCAAAGTGAAAACATAATAGAAAGTAATAACTAAAAATTAATAAATATAATTCTTATTACTTGGATTCCATGTATTTATCATAGGATACCACTATAATGTCGAAAACGTTTTGGTCTGTGGGTAGAAACCTGTTTAATTTTTAGAAAAAAACTCAAAGGGTTTTTCTGTAACTAATTTGTCTCAGGAGACCTCTCAATGCATTTAGGGGTTATATTAGACTATTCCTATCTCTGCATGTCCAAATAATTAATTATATATATATATATATATTTAATACAATTTAAATATTCCTTCTTAATATCTGTATAGATTAGAGCATACAGATTCATCAATATTTCCATAGTTAAAACAACATTCCAAATAAACATCGTATGTAAAAGGATATACAGATTAAGATAAAAATCATATACATGAAACATAAATGTGTATATATAATATATTTACAATTCTAAATTAAAAATTATCTCAAAGGTTCAATAGGTACACCACATAAGAATGAGTTGGTGCATAATTCCAAGTAAATCACAATGAAATGGAAACAGAAACAAAGTACCTTATAGCATTGTAATCGATCAAGTTAATAATCATCAAGTGAATAACTAAATACCTTTAATATAAATAGAATAATGATATTATATATCAAATGGAAATAAAAATACACCACATACATGAAATAATTGATAAACAATGTAAATCACACAGAAATAAAAGTTAAATGAGAAACCCATACCTTATGCCCGAAAGTGTTATTCGTTTTATGTTAATGACCTGAGAAATAAAATTTAGCATTATTAATTAATAATACTATAACATACTCAAAATTTATTAGATTAATTTTAATCTTATTATGTTCATTCATTTCCCATTTATGGGATTAAGATTTTAAATTTTAGAGTTTTGGAAGCATTTTCGTTCTTGGCTTTCATGATCTGTTTACTTGTATTCGAGAATAAAAGTATGTTTTTAATGTGGTTAAGAATAAATAATTGTTAATATATATTATTAGTGACATTATAGAGATATAAATTATCTTAAATTAATTTTGTTTATATACCATGTGGATGACTCATTTGATAAAAATTAATGATAAATGCTTGTATTAACTTGGCATTTTTGTGCATAATGAACTTGTTTGGTATTATTATTTTAAATTATGATTGTTTATGGATTAAAAAAAATTAAATATTATGAAATAAATATATTCTGATTTGGTTTAATCATAAAAATTATTTCATTACCAGAATTGAAGATTGTAACAAAAATTGTGAACCCTTCATCCTTAAATGTGATAAATTAACACATCTTAGACTATGTTTACATTTTTTGTATAAGAGGGGGGAAAGAGATATGGTGAAAAAATATTCCATTAGAACAAAACTATTCATTCATGTATGGTACAAAAATTATCATATCATTTTGATGACGGTATATGAGGAAATAAAAAATAAAGGAACTCAAAACAAAAGAAATGTTGAGAAATCCCTCATGGAAAATCGGCACACTTACAACGTCACTTAATAATAAAAAAATATTTTGATGAGGGAAAAGGGGTATCTCATCATTATTACATTATATGGAGATAATTGGGGATATTTAATGACATATATTACCATAATCCAATTGAAAATAAATGAGAATAACATAAAATGAAATCTTTAAAAACAGAAGGGTAGTATATTCCCTTTCCTTTTAGAGTAACTCCCAAAACATGACGGTTGGGACCTTGTGTGCTTGATTAAACCATGAGAGGAATCATAGGGAGGTTATACTACCAGATAATTGAGTATAATGAGTTTAAAATGAAATAAAATTAAAGAATGATTGGGTATTTATATTAAATGAGAGGGAGTTTTTTATTAATTTCAAAGGACACCTCATTAGTGGTTTCAAAAAACCCAAGGGCTTTACCATGGTATATTTCCATAGTATTATCCACTTGGGACACATAATGTCATATTTTACTATACACAAGTTGTTCAGAATTTTATATTAATAATTAAATCATTATGGTGTCATTAGACATACCGAATACTCAAAAATAACAATTTTAAATCTATAACTAATTTTTTAATACCTTGAAAAATTAATCAACAACTCATTACCATATTACCTAATGAAAATAAAATAATATTATTATTTAAAATTTATAAGGGTCATATTACTATTTATACTAATAATCATATTACTTTTCATACGTGCATGTTACTATTTATCAACAAAAACAATTTCGCTCTATCAGTTTCCGAATAACTTACTGATCACAACTGTAGATGACTGTTTTTTGAAATCCGAAACAAATATGTGGAAAAATTATTTTTAATGGATAGGTTTTGAATTTATCATATGAATACTCAAGTGTTGTTTCAGAAAATATTAGTGATTTATGCATAATAGGATATATAATGAGTTAAATATATTTAAGAGAAACATACCATTAAATGTAAGGAGTTTTATAGAATCCTTTTGGTGAAATCAAAACTAAATTTTCTGAAGAATAGGTAACACCACTAACCTAGAGTTTTATTTTATTTCTTCATCAACCTCCTAAAAATATATTTATAACATGGTGTTATAATTTTCTCAACATGTTAAATATATTTATATTTTCTTTATGTTAATATCATTACCTATAACAATCTATTATTTAATCAAATGAGATATGAAATCATCATTTATGTGTACTACAGGCCACCACCTCACGAACTGATGCTATTTTTTTCCATCACCACCTCTAAGAGCTAAATATAATGGTGGATTAAATATTTATATATGATATTAATGATATTATTTTAATTATCTAATTATTATATCAAATAAACCATCATACTTTCTATTTTTTGGGAATATGATAACATCGCTCATGTGTACGATAGACTATCACCTCTTGAAATTATGTAATTCATTAACAATTCACATAGAAAGTAATAAGGACGATCTTAATTAAAATATGTTATATATATAATATAAATTATTTTCTAGTGGTAATATATTATTAAACATTACTTATTCCTTTATATAAATGAAAACAACTTTCATATGTATATACAACATGCCGTCTCCATGAATGTGTATTTAATTTTCTATCTCTATATATTATTGATTACTATAAGCAAATATACAATAAATATATATGATATTTATATAATGTTTAATATTCTCTATATAATGGATCCCTGATCAATGTGATAGGGAAAAAATAAAAAATCAAAACATACAATAAGAAATAGGGTTGTTCTTTCCCTAAACATGAATTTAACACGAAATTTATGATAAATGAGTAATAAATGGTTATAAGAAAATAATATATGGAATGATATATATAAATATGGTTATTTAATATAATTATAATATAATTATATTTATTATACATTATGATCTAATTGTTACGAAGGAATGCGAGGCATATGATAAGAGATTTCTAGTCTATATTTTATATATGGGAAACATAAGAAAATTCACCACTCATTTATTTTGTACGGTGTATATAATACCCATTTGATAAGTTATATAATTAATCCAATTATTTTAATGATATTTTATGTTTAATTTTATGTTATTATTTAATTTGGATTATGATTGAAAAGATAATTAAAGCTATAAGGCATTTGCATGTCACTTTTTAGTTATGCGAGACACATTCCATATTAATCAAGTATTTATATTATATGAGATTTTTACGAAACATGAATGTATTTAATCATTATTATCCTCAAAATAATTTTTATTTATAAATCCATTTTTTGATCTCTCTTTCATGTTGTTTTTGATTCAAAGGTTACCAAATATTTAAGGTATTTTTTCTCAATTTATCTTTCTTAATAAATACTTTATGTAATGCACTTATCTTTTTTATGAGGTGTATATATAGCCGTTTTTACATTTAATATCATGAATTTGATTATTATATGATATTTTATGTTTAATTTCATTTTTCCCTTCATAATTGTTATAAATTCACCAAAGTGGTGAAGATTTTATGTTATAATCTCATCAACTATTGGAATTATTTATGAATATGTTTTCGATGAAAAAATATTATAATACATCTATTAATAAACTCATATCATATCCTCTCTTATGTTTATTTCATGACAATACATGTTTTCCTTTTACTCTCCCTATGTACTCAAGCGTTCAAAATAATGTTTTTTTAAATGTTCTTTACATTACTCTTTGGTCAGAAAAACATTTTTATTCCAAAATAAGGTTTTCAAAAATTGTTTCCAAAAATGTTTTTACCATTCGTTAAATTACATAATAAATATATTTTTACCCATTTTTATATTTTTTACAATATATTTATTAATGTAATTTTAATATCTTTTTCCAAGAAATACCTCTTTGGCATTTACCAAAAAATTGAGAGGATCCTTCGTTTTAACTTGTACAACATGAAACACATTATCCTATAGTATGACCAATAATTATTTGGGTGATTCCATTATATAATACCAATGTTATTTTAAAATAATAGAATTTTCATTTTTCTCTTATTTTAACAAGTGTGTTTTCAAAGTGTAAGGGAAATTTTCCTCAAGAAATATAATAAATTATAATTCAAAATCATATTTTATAGATGATGATATCCATTGATGTTACCTATGCCTTTATAAGGATATGTTCATAGGATACCATTCTTATTCATTTTTTCTGAATGTTTTATGTTTATTATGGCATGATGTTTATGAATTTTTTTTATCATCCATGGGTTATACCATGTAGAAATGCATATGAATCCTGTTTCATTGTACGGTTTATGCTATGATGAAATGATGAAATTATTTTGACACATGTCTCTTTTAAAAATATTATAATATGATGAAATTATTATGAAACCCATTTTATTTCATGGGTTATGATAAGATGAATGTTTTATGATCATTTTTTCACACATACGATCTTTTCATTATGGGTTTTGTTCGTCTTATATCTCCCTCCAATAGATTGGGTAATGTTTTATATCTTTTGATATATAAATTATTTTAATGGGGAGTATAACTAGTTCATTAGTGGAATTTTTACACTATGATGGTCTTGGGAGTGATACTTTACTACTATGATAGTTTGGGGAGAGAACCCATTCCACTATGATATCCTTGGTTATGATCCTCGACTTTAATGAAATGATATTCTATGCTTATGTGTACACCGCAATTCCATGTCTTATGAAAATGGTATGATATCATGGATCATTTAATTTGAATTCCTTATAAAAAATGTATTATATGAACCCAATATTTAAGTGATGACTCAATATTTTGATCTTTTATATGAAGGGTATGGTTTTTATGTTATTGTCACATTATCATACCCTTATGTTCAATTTTTTCTTTCATATCTCCCTTTTCTTTACCCTTATTGATAATCTGAGCCCACATTTTCTTATCTTTATATTCTCAGATTATGATGAAATTTATTATGTATTATATGTATAAGAAGATTTATATTTATGGAGAACTTAGTGGAAGATGATGTAGTTCACATATGAACTATTTTTTTGTTTCATGTTTCATAGGCACTATAACATTATGATCATCAGGCGTGTGTCTCTATAACACAATGAAACATTATTTAAAAACATATAATATCAATGTATGAAAATCTTGGGTCTATATAATTGGTATCATATAAAAGGTTATGTTATTCTTTGGAAACATGGATAAGAAAAACTTCTATAGAACTCTAAGGATATGTGTGAGGATGAATCTTAGGATATATAAGAATATATGAAATTATCATAGAATATTGTAAAAGGTTAGAGAAATTGGTTTCGATGAAATTAAATCCCTGTCTAGATACTATAAGTGGATATGGATTTGGAATAATGATACCTAGGGGTAATAAATCAGAAAATGGCATATTAATTTAAACTCGATTCTCACTAGGTTCCTGACAATGATCCTTACTGCACACATAATATGACACTCCAGGGGGTATGATTTGTGAATTAAAATCATATTAATAACCATGGTGAAGGATTTAAATAAATAATTTTTATTAATTACATATTATAAACCTAAAGTTAAATTGATTAAAAATTAGGTTTCATTATTTATACATCGCATAAGTGATTTTTCATTATTATGAGGCTCCCCACTATGACAATTTTTTCTTCGACAATGATTTTTTGTTTCAGTTAATGGTTGCAACCCGATGGAATCATGTTATTGATATGTTTTAAGGAAAATGAAATGATTTTACACTATTTCATCCAAACGTTATGAGAGATGGAATGAAAAAGATCATTACTATGATGATATAACATTCTAGAGATATGAATCAGACTAAACATCCAAATGAGAAAAGGAGTGAACATCATTCTATTGAGTCCTTCATGGTGCAATATCAACCATCCTTTAGTGGATAAAATTATTATATATTTTCTAAGAAATGTATCACTACCTCTAAAATGATATTTTTCTTCCCTAGTGTTTAGAACATAAAATAATAATTTTGGTTGTCTATTTTTTGGAAGGTGAATCAGATCAATAGTAAAATCTCATCAAGAATACAAGGGAACATGATGAAATTGAATCCATCGATTTAGATGGTTTCATGAACATATTTTTCAGTAATTAATATCATCATATTTTTCATATAAAGATATAAAAGTATTTTCTTGAGCTAAATAATATAGATGATGAATTTGTTGGTACTTATGAGAAAACGTTTACAAGGCATGTGAGGTACACTTTCAGTATTATCATCCAACTTGAAAGAAATGCTGATTGATTATTTACTAACTCAAAACCAAGTATCCAAAGTGTTTTATCCATTATATACATTATTATCTATGAATATGTTGTTAAATATATTTTAATGGATTAAATTGTGGTTGGAGTTACACATTTAAATCATTATTGTGATAAGAAGAGAAAAATTGAATTCAAAGTAAACTCTAAAAATCATGGAAATAATAATATAATAATTATTTTTTGATAAATGTGTGTGCAAAAAAATGGGGGAAATTAATTTAAGGATACTATTAATTGTTTTATGTGTGGAAAGGAAGGATATAATGAAATAAATTCTCAGTTGATGGGTAGAAGTTTGGTTATAATGAAAATAAAGATAAAGTTCCACAGTAGGATCCACCCACACTCTAGTGATTAAAATTAAATGAGTATAGGGATAATTATAAAAAATTTAAAAAATTAAAGTCTAATTATAATGATACATTTTAGAAAACTCTTAAACTTATATACAGAGGAAATTCTCACATGATCACTATTTTCGATGAGGGGTGTGATAAAGATATAATGAAAGGTACACATATTATCCTCTATATAACTAATAATTTTTTATTGGACTCTGGAACTACCAATTCATTCCTATATAAATAATTTTATAAGGTTATCACGATTCTACCAAAATTATTGGGAATAAAGTTAGAAATAAACACCTTTAATTGTATGATTAACACATGTCAATTATATGATTCTTCTCTGGTTGAAGTTTGTGAGAATGAGCTTCTAGAAAATATTAGCATTATCCTTCTAGTTTAATTTGATTTTATACTAGGAATGGATTTGGTTTATCTATATAATGTCCCCATCAATTTTAGAGTAAGGTTAGTAACATTTTTCATTCTAACAAAAACCTATGATCAATTATCAGGATAATGATAAATACGATCTTCTGATTGAAATCACATACATTGGACCTGAGTAATTTTTTCCGTAACATGAATAGATTAAAAATGTTAGGGAAGAATATTATTATAGTAGATTCCCTCAGTATACACAAATTTATTCCCCCTTAGTCCCATGTCACTTTGGAAAATCTATTTGGGTTGTACTCTCATTGTACCTTTCTTGTTTCCATTGAATAAAAATTTACATAATGATGATAACATATATTATATGGGTTTGGAATAAAATCCAAGAGGGAAGTTTATCTCATATGTTTGGGAGAATATTAAAATTTATGATATGCCTATTGTGGGGTATGTTGTTGTGTCATTCCAGTAGATTATATTATCCTTCCACCAAAACAGAAAGTTGAGTTCTTAATAGAACACATACCTAATGCCCCCATAATTTCAATGGATCCCTATAGAATGTAGTTCATTGAGTTATAGGTATTGAAAATGATACTCCTAAAGAACCTTGATAAGGGATTAATTGTTCCATGTATTTAAAATTGGGGTGCACATGTTCTTTTTGTTAAAAATAAATATAGATCATTGTGACAATGTATTGATTATCATGATGTGAACAAGATTATGACCAAGAACAAGTATCTTTTACCCTGTATTGATAACCTATTTGATCAACTAGGTAGAGTTTAATACTTTTCCAATATTTACCTTCATTTTTGATATCATTAATTAAGGGAAATGTATGATCATATACCAATGAAATAATTATATACACTGTATGGACACTATGAATATATAGTGATTCCATTTAGTCTTACTAATCCCCCCACCATTTTCATAGATTTCATGAAAAGAGTCTTTATAAAATAACTTGATTAGTTTTGGGTAGACTTATTGATGACATAATTATCTATTTAAATACAATGTAAGGGCAATACAATCACTTTAAAATAGAACCAATTTTCCCAAGGAAAGACAAACTATATGAAAAATTTAAAAATTGTGATTTTAGGATGTAAAAGGTTTTATTAACTGGTCATATAATCTCCAGAGAGGGTATATATGTAGATCCATCAATGATAGGGGATATTTATTTTTATTATAAATAAAAAATGGTGACAAAGATCTATATTTTTCCTTATTTTTCTTGATATTATAAAAAACATTTAGAGAATTTCTCAAGAATACTAATCCACTCACCATGTTAATTTGGAAGGAAGAAATGTTCCTCTGAATATATGAGTGTGATTAAAATTTCTTGTAATTGAAGAAAAGACTAGTTAGTGAACTTATGCATACATTACCCTATAGTGAATAAGGTATTTTTTATATATAGTGATGCCTCCATGAAGGGATTGGAATATTTTTCTATGCAGAATGACATGGTTATAGATTATGCCACAAAATAATTTATGGTTCAGGAGAAAAATAACCCAAATCATGATTTGGAGTAAGATGTGGTAATTTTTTCATTAATGGTATCGATGAGTTATCAATATGGTGATGATTTTGATATATATAATTATCACAAAAGTTTAATGTAAAAATTCACATAGAAGGTATTAAATGTGCATGAGAGAATATGGTTAGAGATGATTAATGAGTAGAAGTACTAATTACATTAACACCATAGGAATGAATGTAAAAAATGTGGCCAATGCCTTGAGTAGATGGATAACACCAGATTAAAAATTATGAGGATCACATAATATCTAATTTTAATTTATATTTATAATGTATGGATATACAAATATAGAAGAATGGGGAGATATTTTATCTTTCTCAATAGAGAGTTCAACCATATATCAATGTAAATATTTAAAAGGCATAGAAGTAAGATGTAGATATATATAAAATAAGGTAATAAATGTTCTTGTTTTTTACCTTGATCTTTATATATTTATGAGGTTCAAGAAAGATGTTTCAGTTCCTCCCATACAAGTTTTTATGGAGTTTTTAGAAGAATATCGAATCCATTTGTTCTAAATTCATACTAGAAGTATGAAGATTAATAAATATTTGAATCAATATTTTTGGTGGGATTACATGAAAAGTGATATTGTAGAATATTTATCATTATTATTGGTATGTCAGTATGTTAAGGCTGAGAGAAACAATTCTAAGGGGTTATTAAATCCATAACCTATACTGAAATAAAAATGGGAAAACATCACTATGGATTATTTCATCGTACTTCCCAAAATGTATAAAGGAAATAATGCTATATGGGTTGTAGTCGATCAACATAAAAATTTATATTTCTTAGTCACTATCATGGAATACAAATATCTTAATTATATTTCTTTAATATAAGTTAATGAAGTGATAAGGTTTCTAATATTACCACATTTAATTGTATCTAATCAGGATATGAGTTTACCTCAAGGTTTTGGAAAATTCTTCAACATGATCTTGAAATAGAG
Source organism: Viscum album (assembly GCA_963277665.1). Lineage (NCBI taxonomy): Eukaryota > Viridiplantae > Streptophyta > Magnoliopsida > Santalales > Viscaceae > Viscum > Viscum album. The sequence goes on from OY728125.1 coordinate 1,946,736,312, forward strand.
TTGAGTTTCAATAATACATATCATCCCCAAATAGATAGTCAGTCTGAGAGATCAATTCAAATACTAGATGATATTCTTATAACTTTTTATTATGTATTTAAATTGTGTTATCAATCACCACCTTCCTCTAGTTGATTATCTTATAACAATAGAATTCACCCAAGAATTAATATAGATCCTTATGAATCCCTCTATTGAAATAAGTGTTGAGATTCAGTGTGCTAGAATGATGATTTAGAAATAAATCTATTGGGAATAGATATAGTTGATGAAATTATAGATAATGTAAAATCCATTAAGAAACTAATCAAGATGCTCACCAGAAATAAAAAAAATATGCTACAAATCATTACCATGATCTAGAATTTGAAGTTGGTGTTATGATGGTTCTAAGAATTTCTACATATAAGAAGGGATTCAGATTTGGGAAGAAGGGGAAACTAATACATTTTTTATTTTTCCATTTGAAATTATTTATAGTATTGGGATGGTATCCAATCATTTGGAACTTACCCTAAACCTCTCTAAAGTTCAGGATGTGTTCCATGTATCTCTCTTGATAATGTACATACCAGATCCTTCATATTTACTAAACCCATAGGTCTGCTGCTAGAGTGGGATCAATATTTTGAGGAAAATCTCGTGTAATTTCTTGATCATAAATATAATGCTCATCAAAACTTGACAACTCCCCTGGTAAACGTTTAGTGACGAAATAACCAATTTAAAGAAATTATGTGGGTACCTGATAAAATTATGAGGAAGAATTATCATCATTTGATTATATCATAGTGAAAAAAAATTCAGTGATAAATTATTTTTATCGGGGTATAATTTAACACCCTTGTTTTTTTATAATCTACTATTTTTGAAAATAAATTTTATTTCAAGGATTGGTTGTGTTAAATACCACACCATGTTTATATGAAACATGAAAAAATATTAATATTATAATTTATGTAAGGCTATTATTACCTTGATGTTAAACAAGGTGTGATGAAAATAAGTAATTACATTTTCAATATTATATAAAATAGTTTTATATAAGCAAAAATTACTTATTAAAAATTAATTAATTTTTAGAATATCCTTTATATGTTTTGAAAATAATATTTTTCCAAAAAAATGTTTTCTTATATATTTTTCAGAATAATAATAAAATTAATTTTTAAAATATTTAGAAAATTAATTTGGTAAAATAAACATCATCTTTGAAATAATCCTTTCAAAATTTTATAAGGTGAATTTTTTGGATTTTTCAAAAAAGAATATATTTTCTATTAAGAGTGAAAAATACTAATTTTTATTTAAAATTGCCTTATCTATTAAATAATAAATAAGTTTATTTTTTATATATAAGATATTTAAAATTTAAAATTACCTAAAATATATTTCCACTAATTTAATTGAGGTCATCAGAATAATTTTTATATTGATTTTGTATATAAAATATTTTTAATCTTTTGAACATTTTCACTTTGGAAAACCGCTTTCTTGTTACTTCAGTGGTATTAATTTTAAATTAAAATTTTAAAATTATATTAACGTAAACTGCAATAAATAATTAAATATTTGGAATAAACCTAATTTATATTATCTAATATGGTCTAATAATTTTTTGAATATAATAAAATGTTAAAACATTTAAACAATATTTATCACAATTAAGGTCAAAATTGGTTTACTCGGGGTTAAACATCAAAGTAAGGGGTCAAAAATAACCCAAAAATTTTCCAACACCCGTTTTATGAATATATTTATACGTTATCTCTTCTAGGATCTATAAATGTTTATTTTTTTCTTTTTAGAATGATAAAAACATGGGTACACCATTTTATTATAAACATTTACAATTATGATAGTCACCTAACTTATAAAAGGCCACCATATATCTAAACCTATTCACACTTAAAAAAACTTTTTATTTTAGAATACTTACAAAAATAACATTATTAATTATCTAATACCATTCTTTAATGATTTTTTAAATAAAAAATCTTACCAAATAATCCTTTTGTTGAAAACCAAAATTAGTTGTCCAAAGAAGAGATAACACCCCTATCCTAGTGAATGATTTTATTTCTTAATCCACCTGCTTATATTAAAAAAAGAACATGATGATAAAATAACCTCATTATATTCCATATAATAATGTGTTTTTATATTTTTTATAATTACATACAATTATTGAATCTTCCATCAAATGGGATACAAAATCATCATTTGTGTGTACGATACACTACTACCTCACGAAACAATGTCATTCGTATTCCATCACCACCTATTATGTCTAGAAATAATCATAAATTAAAATTTTTTATTTTATATTAATTATAATATTATTCATAATTAATTATTATATCTCATATATCTTTATACATTACATTCTATGGGAATATGATAACGTCATTAGTCTGTATGACGGACTACCACTTCGCTAAGCGATTTGATTTATTCAAGATTTATATTAATGGTAATAATGATGGTTTTAATTAAAATATGTTAATATATGACTTAAATAATATTCTTTAAAAGTAATATATTATTTAACATTTTTCTTCCTTTCTTTTAAAAAATGGAAATAACATTCATGCGTACGTATAACATACTACCTCCATTAAAAGTGTATTTCATTTTATATCTCTAAATCAAATGGATTTCTTGAAAAACAAATATAATTAATATATATTATATTCATATCATTATTATTATTATTTTCATTATGTAATAATGATAAATTTAATAGGACCCAAAAAAATCAAAACAACACGAAAAAAAACAGTTATTGCTCAAAAGATGACTTTAACAAGGAATTCTTAATAAAGTGTTAATCAACGGTAATAATTATATAATATATAGTATGATATATATATATATATATATCTTTATTTAATATATTTATAATATAATTATTTATTATATTATATTTCTTAACATGTATGAAGGAAGTCGAGACATATGGTATGTAATTTCTAGGCTCTCTTTTATTTCATAGAGAAATTTGAAGATTCACTACTTGTTTCTTTTGTGAGGTGTATATACTGATCCTTTTGAATTATAGATCATCAATAAAATTATTTCCATGATATTTAATGTTTTATTTTATATTAGTCATTTTTGGGTATTGTAGTTGAAATGATTACTAAAGAAATAAGGGATTTCCATCTCAGTTTTTTTACTTCTCTAAGATACATTACATATTCACCACCTATTTATTTTATATTGTGTATATACTATCCATGATTGTATTTTATGATATTCATCCAAAAAATTTCCAGATTTAAATATACATTTTTTGATGCCTCTATCATGTGGATTACAGTTCAAATGTTTCCATAGTGGTGATAGATATTGGTCTCAATTTTCTTTCCTTGATACATATATTATATTATCCAACTATATTATTTTATGAGTTTTATATACATATACTTTGATATTTTATCTCTTGGGTATATTTATTATCATGATATTTTAAGTTTCATTTATTTATATTCCTTCATGGAGCTTACAATGTTACGGAAGTGGTAAATATTTCATGTGACAATATTATTGTTTATCTGGATTGTATATGATTATTTTTTTAATGATAAAATATTACATCCATATCCCAATAAAATAATGAATTTAGTCTCCACTTTTTCTGTTATGAGAATACATTTTTTTCCATTGGATACCTCTATTTATATACATAGTAACTTAAATGAATGTTTTTTAGAAAAATTTTCTTTATTTATCTCTTCAATAAAAGAATCAATTTTTTTTCGAAAATATGTTTTCTAAATGGGATTTCAAAAATGTTACTAAAATTATCCAATTAATTAATTAAAAAAAAATTTACCCAAGTTTTTTTTTAATTTTTTTGAAATGAATCATTATGTCATCTTCCTAGAAACATCTATTTTTATTCTACAAAAAATGTAAAAGTAATCATCATTTTAGCTTGTATAGAATGAAATAAATTATACACTATAATGAAAAAAAATTTATTTGAAAAATAAATTATAATATTTAATGGTTATTTTCATATAATAGGAGATTGGAAATGTATTATGTATTTATAAATTTGTTTTCAAATTGGAAAATACATTTTCCTCATTAAATGTATTTAATGATTGTTCAAAATAATTTTCCCTCTAAGATGAAATATGTTGATGTTGCCTATGAAAAACAGGGTATACGATCCAAGAATACTATTCTTATCATTTTTCTTTATAGTTTATTTTTTTTGATAAATTTATGTTTATGAAACCTTTTTCTATTTTAGAGGTTGTATCATGACGAAAATTATTATGAAACCATATTATTTTCATTGGTTATGATATGAATAAGTAATTAAATTATATGAAACTTATCTCCATTACATAGGTTAAAATATGATGAATTTTTTTGAAACCCATTTCATTTCATGAGTACTGATATGATGAGTTTTTAATGATATTTTGGAAGATATATGTATTCTTTTCATTTTGTGATTGATGATACCTATATCTTCATATAATGCATTGGGTAAAATTTTATATATCATAAGATAGAGAAAACATGAATTGGGAGTGAACCCAGTTCAGTAAGTGACTTTGTATGATATAATGGTTTTGGATGTGAACTTTTACTACTATGATGATATTGACAGTGAACCCATTACACTATGATAGCCTTATAAGAGATACATTCCTACTGTTGAAATTATTTAAAATGCTTATGTGTATGAAACAATATTATTCTTCTTGACAATGTTATTCTCTCAAGGATAATATTATTTTACTTAGATATGATTTCTTTCATATGAACTACCAATATTTAATCCATGAATTTATATTTTTATCTTTCATATGTAAGGTACTATTCTCATATGTTACAATCATGTTCTCATTCCCTTATACTTATGTTATGCTTATTTATCACCCATTTTTACTGTAATTAAGCATCTTATCTCAATGTTTCCTTTCATTAGATTATAGATAAATTTATTATGTATGATATGTCTAATATGATTTATATGTATGAATAACTTAGTGGGAGATGTTGTAGTATATATATGAACTAGTTATTTATGTTTTAATGTATCCAATGTCATGATACCATAACATTTCTCAAATGTGTTTTTGTATAATTTAATGAATGTTCATTTAAAAAGGAATAATATATTTGTATGAAAAGACTAGGTAACCATAAAAATGATGTTTTAAGATATATGTTTCATATTTGACTAAAATTCCTTTTTGTCACATGATAAAAGGATTTTGTGGTGTGTGTGACAAGGCTGATTTTATATTTTGACATTCCATGTTGGTTCTAATATCCCAATTTTAACTTTTTGAAATGAGTGGTGTGATGTTTTTTGAGATCGTAATTTTGTTCCCCTTCTGAATGACTATATAAAACATTCCCCCTTCATGGGATGTGATAATTATTTTATACATGTATGATGTGAAAATTGGTTTTCTCATGCGAGGTTGTTCCGGGTGATATGAGATTTTTTTTATTCTTATTTGATGCATGTTGTGATTATTGATTGATTATTTTATTACATAAATGATTTTATGTCATAGGGACCTGTGTAGCTATGTTAGAGATCATGGATTTGGTTATACTACTCATATTACACATTTTCTAGTGTAACCTAGTTGTATGTTATTCCCAATCTTTGGGAGTTCCATTGAAGAGATATGTGAGAGTGATTTAAGTGGATTTATTTAGAAATATGACATAGGTTATAGTTGGTTGCATATGACATTTTTTTGTATTGAATCACATTAGAAACTTGGTGGTTCCCCATGATACTTATTTACATGACTGTGATGTTGTCTTAGGGATTCCCTTTTCAAAAATTATTATATCCACTTGTTCTTATCATGGATTATGTCAAAATCTACAGTAGTATTTTATACTATTATTATATATATTAGGTATTGTAGTTCCTTTGTCTGTTTTATTATCATTAATTTATAGTTAGATTTAATTTCTAAATTATTTTCAAATCTGGATTTGAATGTATAATTTGAAAAGTTAAATGGTTATTTCGTGTAACTCATTTAAGAATGAATTGTAAATAAGTAAATATTATTGATTTGTTTTCATTAAAATGATAATTCGGATTTAATTTTACACCTAAACCTATTTAAAAATGGTTTATGTTTAAAATACAATAAATTTTATTTGAAATAAATCCTCAGTTTATGGATTCAATTTTTATTCTTCTATATAATCATACTACTTAATTAATATAAAAAATACATGAACTAATCTTTATAGATAAAATCAGGGTATTTTGTCTTTTTTATGATTTATCAAATAAGAATAACTATTTTCTAAATATAGTTTATAATATCATTTATGAATTGTTTTATAAATGGAATTTTCTATATTCTATTGTGAAATTCAAATGGGCCTATTTAGATCACACACTATATATACACTTGTGTGTCTATAATTTTATATGTTTCTACGTTTTAGGATCCAAATTTGTGATCCCATTTTGGTTATTGTTCTTTAGGACAATTGATTGATATTTTGGATTGTGGTGAGTGACCATGGTTTTCATAGTGGTGATCTTTTAAAATGGTTTAACTTTTTTTTCATCTTTTTATGTATTATACAATTTTAAATTCTGCTTAGTTTATATTTTTTGTATCGTTGTTTTTAGGAAATTTTTTCATCTTATTTTAATACCATATTATGAATTTATATTAGTTTTCTATATTGATTTTGTCTTTTCTTGATGATTTACTCTAATGTTTTATGTTTTTTTGGTTTCATAATTTCAAAATGTTTATTTCTAATGCATGGTAGTTTAATGTATAGACACACTATGAAAGATTTTTAATAGATTCAGTTTCCTATTTAGTAGATAGGGATTGAGGAAAAACATCAAGATTTGTCGCAGGTCAACTCGGGTGATGTGAAAGGTTAACCCAGGATGGTTCATGACCTATTAGAGTAAAACAAATGACATGATATAAGTGAGATAATGGAAAATAATAAAAAATAAAATAAAGAAAACTATAATGGGACCCACTTTTGGGATTTTTATTTGTTGAAAAGGAATGGAAATATGTTGAATAAGTTGTTTAGAATATTGTTTAAGAGAACCCAGGCATGTTATAAATAGTTTCCAAAGATATGTAATGATTACTAATTACCTTGGATGGATAAATTTTAATGTTATTGAGTTGTTATTTCTTCATAGGTTTTTTAAATATATATAATGTAAAATATAAATTAAATAAAAGCATGGTATTTTATATATTTTTTCAGAATTACACAGACTATTATTTATGCTATGGAGTGAAGGACTAAGCTAATATTTTTCCAAATTGGACTATACATGGGAGAAATTCCAGCCACAGTCATATAATGTAGCTTCAAGATATAGATAAATCATACAAAGAAAGTTTAAGTATATATATTGGGATAATTGAGAGGGACAATACAAGTGGGGTCATGCATAGATATATTCAATAGAATAGGTCATCACATAATGAATAAGTAGTGCTTAAAATATCATATTTGGGGTGAAATTGGAGGTAATAAATGAGAATTAAAACTCAACTATATTTATTAATGGGATTATGATGTGGAATGTAATATTAAGGCCATCGATTATCATCATCATTCCAGTGTGGGACTGTGACATGTATCCAATATTAACATTTTAATTTGATTTTTCATGATATTAAACGGACACCAAGTTCCACAGGTTTTTAAATCAAATGATACCATTGGAATTAATTGTGTTTCATCTTCATCCTAACAAAGAGGTTCCCTACATGTAGATTCCAAGAAGAATATATGAATATCATTGTGCCTCTACTAGGATCATGATTGGTGATAGAATTAAACATGAAGGATCATGAGTTTCTCAAGAAATTTTGAATGAGCCTTACGAAGAATTCTATGAATAAAATATATATTTATCATGGTTTATATGAATTCAAGAAGATAATAATTAATCTTACGAATTAGAAGATAGAAAATTATTGAAATGGTTTTTGTACACTATTGTGTGTACAGAAGTAGAAGAATAATAATATAAATAAGAGGCCACATTGTCCATTGTATTTTCTTGGTATGTATTTTTATCATGGGATTATCATGGTAGATAGAGAGGTTATAGACTTTATATAGTAGTAAGAGTGATCATGGGTCTCACATTAGATTGAATGACCACATGGTTGGATGAATGACCCCATTGTAGGTTGATCAACTGTATGAATTCATGGTATATCAACTAACAACATGATGGGATGATCGATTTCATAGACACAAATGTAGGAAATTATTTTTTTTCCTAATGATGTATAGTAAAATGTTCACCAGTTTTTTATTCAACATTTTATAGTTTATCCTTATCCTTACAAACATTAATAAGATGAAAATTTGAGATATTTTGAAGCACTTTCAGAAAATAGTGCCATGTAATTGTCACAATAATATATGAATAATGGGAATATAATGTAGTTTTATTGATCCAATCTAGGAAGAATATAAATATATAATGTAGATATATTCTAAGATAAAAAAATGAAATAGTGAGATGTTATAAGTTTAAATCCTCGATGATGATGACGATCAATGTAAAAAACATATATGGTATTGTGGCCATCATTTTAACAATGGGACATTATTTAATAAAAAAATATTAAAATAATTGTTATTGTGATTTAGTATAATTTATGAAGATGAAAGATGAATTATTTCTAGAATTAGCATATTCAATAAATGATGAGAAGTGTTTGAGTTATTTAGTACATTCTCATATATAAATAATTAACAATTTTACAAGGGTCTTTAATTATTAAGATAAATCCATGACAGGAGTTACTATATACATGAAAAAATTCAATTGTATGCATCTTGGTAATATTATTGGTTCAATGAAATTTATGAGGAATAATTCCAAGATTAAATTTTGGAGAGGAATTCCCAATATGAAGAGGAAGACATGAATGAAAGAATAATGGTGGGACCGTAAAGTCATGGTTTCACACATACATGGTGATTTTAAAATATGTGGATTTCCTGAATGGAAGTAAAAATAAAAATGAGATAATTCCACATGATTAAATTTACATGGTTCTAGAATAACTTCATGTGGATTTATAAAATTATAAAGAAAGAGCTATATTTGAGTCTTCTAGATGTGATAATTCTTAGATATTTGAATTTTTAGTATTTTTGTTGTTTTCTAAATAGAATAATTAAGAGTAAAGAGAATATCAATTACCCGATATTATTTCTTTCATAATCATATATTTATTTATTTATTGGTTGAATATGAGAGAAACTCTTTTGACAAAATTATTCTATAGATAATACTTTTAGCGTTACAAGACAAAATTGAGGAATAATCATCCCAATATTTATTATAAAGAACCCCAATATGTTCAAATCGAAAATAAATGGATGATATAGTGTTTTTTATGAGTCACTATAGAAAATGAATAAAATGTGATAAGTGAAATAAGAAAATTTTTCCAAGATGGTTTAGAGGATCATTCAATAAAGAATTAATCATTTCATTATTGTTTTAGTAAGAGAAAAATAATTAGAAGAAAAAAGTGAAATAAAAATAGGTTGTGTTTTCCATTAAGTTCAATGAAGAATAATGAGAGACTATTCAATCTATTTTACATGAGAAGAAGTGAAAAAATAAGTCTATTTAATATTATTATTCACTGAAGTAGAAGAAGTTGTTTTATGCAATGTTGTGTAAAAAATTGAAGAAGTGACTATATGCTGTGAAAGGGATGAAGAAGAAGGAAGTATAAATACATCAATGACATAGAAAAGTTATAAATTGGTGATATAATTTAGATGTTACCCATATAGTCATTAAAATTTGTTGAAATAGCCCGAAGGCATTAATTTTTTTTATTATTTTTGACAATCCACGTTTCTATGGGTGAAGTGGGACCCTTAAAAGTCCTGAAGGCTTAGAAAAAATTACATTACCCATAGGTCTTAGTGGGAATCACCTAGACAGGAAAACTTGGAACTGCTCCTCCACATCATATGTCATGATCTTAGCACTCCACCTTCACAGGGCTAGTTGGCTAGCTTTCTTATGCAAAGCAGAACATTCCTGGTACCAATGGAAAATATATACCCTCTTGTTCTTCCATTTCCAGTTTTCTCTGCTCAAGTGAATGCGCCAAACCAGAATCCACATATGGAGACTTTTCCATTTTATTCTGGCTTTTACATTTGCATAATCATGAGGCCCGAAGGCCTTGGGGTGGCCCAAAAGTCTTTCTGGACCCGAGGACCAAACCGGTGTCCCAGAGGCTCTGATGGATGAATAGTTTTGGCTATTATAGAACCAAACAGTACTTGCTAGAGTTCCTGCTATAGTAATGTGACATTACTGCTACAGTAACCCATAAACATGCCACTACTCGAATTGGATAACTGGTCTCTTGGATGCACATATAGAGTCCTCGCCATCCGGGATGTGGATTATGTTCATATTACAATTGAAATTTTATTGTAACATCCTGTCCTAGGTTCCACTAAATGGTGCCCCAATATAGTGGGTCACAAGACTTGAAGAGTTCCTCCCTATATTCCAGAGGATTCTGGCTAGATGTGAGGCCCTAGGGTGTCTCTATATAGAGAATATGCCCTCATGTGAGAGTGTAATATAACTGTGTAAACATATTGATCAATAGTTGAAGAATAATAAAAATTAAAAACATAAGATAAACATCCATAAGTTGGTAAAAATAAAAAAACAAATGATGTAACATATAATATGATAATGATCTCATGTCACTATACAAAAAGGCATGAAATACATGGAAATAAGAAACTAGTAAAAAACACATATCAGAATACAAAATGTCAAAAATAACTATCTCCACATAGAATCACAATCCTAACTCAAACATGTTCTTCCCTGCTCATGGGAAATGATCAAATCAAGAATTATAAAGTGGTTGGCTGCTCTTATCCCTACAATAATACATATCTTATTTTGGGGTACCCTATGGTGTCTAGAATCTGGTGTGAGATAACACTCAGTAGGCCACCACTAGTGGTGTTTAAAAAATATTTAGTATGTGTAATAAACCAATATAGTGTGAAATATATCATAGGTATAAAGGTAAACAAAAGTAATGGGTCTAGTAGAAATTTTATCCATTGCAGCCAACCTTGGCACCCTATAAACAACATTTAAAATTCCATTAACACTATTAGTATAAATGATAAATAAATAATGTGTGAAATTTTCCAGTCTAACGACTCTAAAATAAAAAACAAAAACAAGTCTATCTATAATATAAAAATATTTAAAAAATCTAAGCCATGTAATGAAGTGTATAAAATCTACAAGAACCCCTTAGTGCATTCTAGTGTCATACCATGAAGGGTTGGATCCATGGTATAGAAGAGCAAGTCATCATTGTTGAGTCCCAAGAGTATCTCAATTAAAACTCGATAAATACTTGAGTAGAGTTAAAGGATAATGTAAAATAGATATAGTCTAATACAAGTCCTATCAATATGTATCCAAGGGGTAGTAATGCCCATGGAATCCTACAAAATTAGGTTCCAAGGATTTACCAAGTCCAAGGAATCCACTACCATAATAAATATGTTAAGAGTATAAATTTATATTGAATCTATTGGAATTAGGATCTAAGTAGATCATCCCAGGAATGCACTACCATTATCAATTAGTCATCTAAATTCATTAAACAACTCAATACCAATCACATTCTATGATTACACCCAACCATCGAATAATTAACATTTAAAAAATTAAATAAATTAACATCATGTAATCATATGTCTAGATGGTATAACTTTATTCTAATCATTCATTAAATTCTCTTTAAATTTATAACGGTTCATAATACTAGTGGATATCACACATGCACCAAGTGGGGTGGTTTAAAATAGGGAATCTATAAAGGCACACACCATGGGTGGCCAAGGATGGGGATAAAAACCTGCAAATGTCAGAAATGGACTGGTGGAAAACCTAAATAGGTCCCAAAAAATATATTCAATATGTTCAATTAATTTTAGTGACTTCTATAGAAAGTTTGACATGAAAAAAAAGTAACTAGGCATATAAGACACCAAACCTTGAGGGAAAGGTTTTGATCCCATACCATATACATGTCATTAAAAAATCATCAAGTATCAACCGTTAATTCAGTGTAGATGAAGAGAAAAAACGATTTTATGAAGATCCACGAAATAGGTCATATTATCTTAAACTACAATAGTGAAATTTTATAAAGGTAAATGATGAAATGACACTAATAAATAGAGTTTAATATTATAGGAATGCAACGAGGAAATCAACTCTTGAATCTAAGTCTAAATAGGAACCTAGCTAGATAGGGGTTGATCTCAAGAAGATGAGGAACGCACCCTGCACCCTGAAAAAATAAAAATAGAAAGAGGGGTTGAGTTTTAATTGAAGTAAGAAAAATTTATGAATTCCCATTTAATTACTGGGTCACACGGTTTCTTCATATGATTGGATAAACAATGCACCAATCATGCATCTATATTTGCCTCTAGGGGACCTCATACTATCAGGGAGCATGGTTATAAAAACCAAGCATAGGACATGTATTATCGTATGAAAAAAATTAGAGAGGTCATGTAAGGGAGTGAGCCAAGGATGTATGGTTTTCTCAATCCATGGAACTTCGTTGTTCTCTATACCATTTCATGCACAATTTACTCAAATGATGCATCATAGGTCGTACGATTTCTACTAACCATGTAGCCTAGAGGAATTGACTGGGATTATAAAACCTTCTTGCTCCTATCGACAATATCAATTTGATGATTCCAAAAGGACACATCTAAATATAGTGCAAAGATATTTAGATAAAGAGTGTGAGAAGCGTCTGAAAGATAATGATAGAAATGATATACATGGATGACATCATGAATTTCTTGGTACCTCTAAGGTAAGTGAAACCAATAGGTAATTGGATAGACTCTCCCAAGAATATTGAACAACCTAACATATCATGATGAAATCATACCCTTTATCCTAATTCATCTATATACCATCCTTGGTGAGATAGGAAAAAATAGATGTTATAAACCAAGATATTTCATCATCTAAATCAGTGCCCAACCCTATCAGTGGCAATTATCGAAGGGAATTCTTGGATCCCACAAACTGGAAAAGTGATCTAGTATCAACAATATAATGTGGCAACCATTTCACCAAATACACAGTAATAGAACAACCCATGATATAATGAAATAGAAAATAAAAACCACAACCATTCATGCTCTTAACATTTTCTAAATTTGATTTAAAAATTTAATACAAAATCCAAAAACGATTACTACCAATAAGGGACCAAAAACCCATCACCAAAAACCACCATAAGGCACGAGGTTGATCTCCCTCAAGAAATGTCCATAACACTGTCACGACCCGCCCTCGGGGTCCGTGCCGTGACTACCCCAAACCCGCCTTCCATAGGCCAGGGGCTGGCGACTAACACCAAGGCGTAAATCCCGGTAAAAAGGAAGGCATTGCCTTTGTAAAGTAAAGAAACACCATAGAGTAAGCAAGCAGAAAGTAAACACTAAGTAAAAACAGAGTACAACTGAAAGTGCGGAAAAGTAAATGGGCCAGTTTACAAACCCAAACTGAAAGTAAAGTACAACTCGAAAGGGAAAACAACAACTGTAAGTAAAATCCACTACACCAAGTTGTCTACTGGAGATCCCACCTGAAGGGTGGGTACAGATAGCTCCACTGCTCCACAGGTCCCTCCATCCGCTCCGAGTACGTCCCGCCCAGTGGTCCACCTCCAGGTACCATCCTGCAATGCAAGCCTCAGCCAAGATCAACGATGTCCGTCGTCTGTAACCAACACAACGTAGTGTGGGCATAGCCCGTGCAGGGGTGACTATAAGCTACTCAGTAGGGACCCCGAGACCCCCGAAGGTCTCCCAAAATCCACAAAGGATAAACCACAAAGATAAGATACAATCACTAAGTAACAACCGACACTGCTTAGCTATATGCCCATACATATACCTAAGTCATCCATTCCAATACGCTCCAACCTCCAAGCCCAAGTACAACTCAGTCCACACAGGATAGTATACGTATTCCACATAGGAAGCAAAACGAAATCCACACAGGATAGCACAACTCAATCCACACAGGAAAGCAACAGGATTCAGCTCACACAGGTATACTTCTTCGAAAGACGATAAAGATGATCTCTGATCCATCTAAGTCGTCGGACCCACGAAGGATCGATAGGTAACTAACCCCCGCAAAATACCCACATAGGATCGGGCCCACATTGGACCTGTAGGCGCTGGTTCACACAGGACCGCTGAGCGCAAAGACCCACACAGGATCAGACCCACACAGGATCGGGCCCACACATGACTTGTAGCACTGATCCACGTAGGATCGCTGAGTGCTGTAGTCATCGTCGTCGAATCCACTAAGGATCTCTGTACTGTCATCGTTGTAGTCACAGTAGTATTAGCAGTAGTAGTAGCAGTCACAGTCGTAGCCAGCACTAGGGTTCCCGCACACAGCAATCTCCTTCGGGAGGGTCTGCTCCACGAGCCGAGAGGCTGATACATCAACTGTCACAAAGTCCAGAGTTGATGTATCCAAAAGTTCCGTTTCGTCAACAGGAACTCAACGCAACAGACGGCGCGTCGATCGGATGCCCGGTCTGAGAGTTATTGGCTTTTTCGTTTCAGAGGCCCGGTTGGGTTTTAAGGCAAAACCAACCCGAACATACTCCACCTGCATCCAAACCTCGGGCGGAGTATGCCAAAAGATCCGTCTCACTAAGAGGAACACAACAAAACTGGCGACACGTCAATCGGACGCCCGTAGGTCAAGATATGAGCGTTTCCGCTCCGAGGGCCCAGTTAGTTTCGTGTACGAACCAACCCGGACAAACTCAAAGTATTCCGAAACTTTGAGGGAGATATACCGAATCGACCGTCTCGATCCAAGGATCGCATCACCGCTGACGGTTCATCGATCAGAGGGCTGTAGCTCATGTTATGAGAAAAAGACCGATGTTGATTCGAAAACGGGGGGTGCGGGTCCGGGCAGACCTGGCCCGGCCGGCGGCGCGGCCTGGCGCCGCACGGGTGCCATGCACAGGGGGCAAGGCCCCTGCCTCTTCTCTCTTGCGGCACAGCTGAAGCCGCGCCTTTGAGAAACCGGCCCCCCACGTGGGGGCCCGCTTTTGAGAAAACGGGGGGGGGGGGGGGTGCTGCCCCCCCTTTGTGTAACCGCGGCCCCCCCTTTATGGGGGGCCGGTTTTGGCCAGCCTGGGGAATTTATTCCCCCGGTCTTTCTCCCTTCCGGCCGGCCCGACATGGCCGACCGGTCCTTCCTCAACGGGACCGACAAGGCCGGTCCCCTTTCCGGCTTCCAACACCGGCGGCCCGGCGAGCCGCCGGTCTTCTCGTTCCGCCGCGGCCCGGAACCGGCCGTGGTGTTCATCGTCCAGCGTGGTGCGACGGCACCGCGCCCCTCTGCCACGACCCCACTCTAGCCGCGGCGCCTTCGGTTCCCTTCGACGCGGCGCGACGGCGTCGCGTTCATGATAAACTTTCCGTGGTGCGGCGCGACGGCGCCACACGATTATAGCCTTGCGATTCCCGCGTGGTGCGACGGCACCAGGCCATCTCGTTCATCCGCAAGGAAATAATATTCAAGAACAGAGGAGGGGGGATTCAACCGTGTTTGTGCGGTCCGGCCCCCCTCTCGTTAGTCGACAAAACTTAAAAATAAACCTCAAGATTGTCATGCTAGAACCAAGAACGAGAATAAATAAATAAGCAACAACAAACCCCTACCTCGGTTCAAGAACGACGATCATCAATGACCCGCGGAAGACAAGCGTTGCGGAGGTAGGGCTTCGCGGTAATCATTCGTCAATTCCGTTGATGAAGAGTTACGTCCGAAGAGGTACGTCATTGGTGAATCTTCATAAGACGACGAAGGAAGTCCGAGGAGGAAGCGGCATTCCCTTTCGTTGACACGGAAGGCGTCGTCGATCTTCGGAAACAAACCGGCTACGAAGAAGAGAGGAGCGGTGTTCTTTGTCGGAGCTTGAGCGTTCTTCGTCAAAGTTTGAAGAAGAATGAGGAGCTCTCAAATCCTCTCAAGATGGCTAAACAAAATAAAATAAGCTAAGGCTCATTTTATTTACACAAACATCAACTTGAATTTCAAAGGTTTGAAATTCAAATCAACCCACCTTAATTAATTAAACCAAGATGTCAACATTAATTAAAGGAAGTTATAGGGGAGTTTTGAGAGAAGATGAGGAGTTGGGGTTCGTGTGGGCCCCACCACACTTAATCCTCCCAAGAGAGGTTAAGTGGATGTGGGTCCCACCTTTAACTCTCTTTGGGAGAAGTTAACCAACGAAATAAAAATAAAAAGTGTTTCCACATTTTTATTTAACTTCTTATAATTTCTCCCAAAAACTAACTTTTGTCCCGCATAAAACGCAACCTCGGAAAAGGTCTCCTTAAGCGAAAATCGGCGCTGCGAGTTCATCGGTGGCCTCGGATTTTGATTCCGGGCACCGGTTCAAAAGTTAGAAATTCCCGCTAGTTCGTTCACTGAACGTACCCGAGCCAAACTTCAGAAATTGATTCCGGGCACTCCGGGCCTCGGAATCAGGTGCCATCAAAAACCGCGCTCTTGTAAAATTCCAAAGAAAATTAAGAAAAAATTTCCCTTGAATTTTATGGGTCTTTACATTACATCACCCACAGGGCTTTATGTCCCCGTAAAGATACATCAAAAACTAGGGGAACAAATGAGGGTACTGAGCACGCATCTGAGCCTCCCGCTCCCATGTTCTCTCCTGGAGGTTCCTGTGATGCCATCTGATGCGCACAAGAGGAATCGATCGTCCACGTAGGACCCGCTCCTATCGATCCTCGATCTCCACCAGGTCCTTCGTAAAAGACGCCCCATCATCAATGTCATGCTCCCCATGGTCAATGATGTGCGTCGGGTCGTGCACGTATCTCCTCAGTTGAGACACGTGGAAGACGTCGTGCACCCGGTGCAACTGAGGTGGTAGAGCCAGGCGATAAGCCACCCCGCCAATCCTGCTGAGGACTTGGAAGGGTCCGATGAAGCACGAAGATAACTTGCCGCCTCGGCCAAATCTCCGTATACCACGTCGAGGTGAGACCCTCAAGAAGACGTGGTCGCCATCCTCGAACTCTAGTGGCCTCTACCTCCTGTCAGCGTATGACTTCTGCCGGCTCTGAGCTGTCCTCATCCACTCCTGGATGATCTGGACCTTCTCTGTCGTGGCCTGGACCATCTCCGGTCCCACAAGTGCTGACTCCCCAGGTTCTGTCCAGCATAAAGGAGATCTACAATGTCGGCCGTACAACGCCTCGTACGGTGCCATCTCGATGGTGGAGTGGTAGCTGTTGTTGTACGCAAACTCCACCAAGGGTAGGTGGTCCTCCCAGCTACAACCAAAGTCGAGGACACATGCGCGGAGCATGTCCTCGAGAGTCTGGATGGTCCTCTCCGTCTGACCATCCGTCTGAGGATGAAAGGCTGTGCTCAGACGTAGCTGCGTCCCGAATGCCTCCTGTAACCCCTTACAAAGCCGGGAAGTAAAGCAAGCATCTCGATCGGAGATGATAGATGATGGCACGCTGTGGAGCCGCACAATCTCCTGAACGTAGAGACGTCCCATGCTCTCCCCTTAGCCCTACTCTCTGATGGGTAAGAAGTGTGCCGACTTGGTGAGTCGGTCAACAATCACCCAAATGGAGTCGTGACCTCTGGAAGTCCGTGGAAGTCCAGTCATGAAGTCCACAGATATGTCGTCCCACTTCCACTCCGGAACCTCCAAGGGCTGTACCAAGCCTACTTGTACCTGATGCTTTGCCTTCACCTGCTGGCAGGTGAGGCATCGAGAAACGAACTCTGCCACAACCTTCTTCATGCCCGGCCACCAGTGCTGTTGTCTGAGATCCTGATACATCTTCGCCACTCCTGGATGTACCGCCAAAGGAGAAGTGTGAAACTCTCTCAGCACCTCCTATCGCAAAGCGACTAGTACCATGGTACATCCTCTGAAAAGGATGTCGTGCTCTTCTCCAAGGGAGAAACCATCAAGTGCCTGTCCCAAGGATATTTGTGCACGCCATGTCTCACAGTCAGCGTCCTCACGCTGTGCCTCTCTGATCCGCTGCAGTAGTGGAGGGGTGACTGTGAGAGACTGGAGGAAGGCTGCTCCATCTCTATCCAAGAAGGATATCTGCAAATAGGCTAGCTGCTCCGTCGCCTCCTCAAGTAGCTGAATGCCCATCCTCTTACTGAGGGCATCGGCTACTACGTTCCCCTTCCCAGGAGTATAGACTATCTCAAAGTCATAGTCCTGGAGGAACTTGAGCCATCGCCGCTGTCTCAGGTTCAGGTCCTTCTGCGAGAAGATATACCTGAGACTCTGATGATCAGAAAAGACTGTAAAGCGCTCTCCCATCAAATAGTGTCGCCATGTCTTCAGAGCGAAGACCACCGCTGCCAACTCCAGGTCATGGGTAGCATAGTTCTGCTCATGTGGCCTCAACTGTCGTGATCCATAGGCCATCACTGCCCGCTCCTGCATCAGGACGCAACCGAGTCTGGTCCCTGATGCATCACAGTAGACTACGTACCCTACTTCCTCCTCAGGCAACCTCAAGATAGGTGCGCTAGTCAATCTCTGTCTCAGCTCTTGGAAGCTCTGCTGACATTTGTCTGACCACACAAAGGGTTTCCCCTTCTTCGTCAAAGCTGTGAGTGGTGCCGCAACTCTAGAGAAGTCTGGCATGAATCTTCGATAGTATCCAGCTAGTCCCAAGAAACTCCAAACCTCAGTCATGCTCCTGGGTGGCTCCCATGCTAACACAGCCTCGATCTTCGTAGGATCCACTGCAACTCCCACCTCAGAGATAATGTGTCCCAAGAAGTGGACCTCACGTATCCAGAACTGGAACTTCGAGAGCTTACCATAAAGCTGGTTCTCTCGGAGTGTGTCTAGTACAACTCTCAAGTGGTATGCGTGATCCTCCTCAGTCGTAGAGTAAATCAGAATGCCGTCAATGAAGACCACGACAAACCAATCAAGGTATGGCTGAAAGAGCCTGTTCATGAGGGCCATGAACACTGCTGGAGCATTGGTTACGCCGAAAGGCATAACCAACAACTCATAGTGGCCATACCGACATCTGAAGGCCGTCTTCTGCATGTCCTCGTCTCTGACTCTGAGCTGATGATAGCCTAAACTGAGGTCTATCTTTGAGAACCACCGTGATCCCTTGAGCTGATCAAAGAGGTCATCAATCCTCGGTAGCGGATACTTGTTCCTCACTGTCACCTGGTTCAGGCGACGATAGTCAACACAAAGTCGCAAGCTCCCGTCCGCCTTCTTGGCGAACAAAATCGGAGAACCCCAGGGTGAAACATTGGGTCAGATGAACCCCTTGCCCTGCAAGTCCTCCAACTGTACCCGTAGCTCTCGAAGCTCGGTGGGGGCCATCCAACATGATGGAGTGGATATCGAGGCTGTCCCAGGGTACAAGTCAATATAAAAGTCTACCTCTCTGCGAGGAGGTAGCCCAGGAACGTCGTCGGGAAAAACGTCCGCAAACTGATCCACCACTGCAGGAAAACCAGGACTCTGCATGTCAACTGCTCCAAGGATGAGGCTAGCCAACTGATGAGTGATGGGCTGTCCTCTCCTCCATGGAAGTCCATCCTGTGCTGCAAAGCCTCCCTTCTCTCCGGTGAAGGTGAACCTACTCCCGTCGGTGCGTACACATCGCACCTTGTGCCTAAAACAGTCAATCTGCGCATGGACCGTAGATAGCCAATCCATGCCCAAGATGACGTCGTAAGGCCTCGACGCTGCTACAAGAAGATCCCAGCCGAAGCTCTCGCCTCATAGAGTAAGCTCACACTGCCGGCACCAGTGTGTAATCGTTGAGTCTGCTCCCGTAGGAGTCTCTAGCCGTAAGGATCGAGTCAACGGCTCTGTCGGAATCTCCGAGCTCCGAACAAGGGCAGCGGCTATGAAAGAGTGACTCGCTCCTGTGTCTATAAGAACTACAGCAAGGGTGGAATAGACAGAGATAGTACCTCGAATCATCTCGGGTGCGCCGTGGTCATAGGACTCTATTGCCTGGAGCTGTGCCTGTCTCTGCCCGCCTGCTCCCTGTGGTCGGGGTGGACCTCCTAGTGGTGGTGGTGGTAGAGCCTCAAAGCGTCGCCCACCACCTGCTGCTCGGACAGCTCCTCTGACTCGTCCGCCTCCTCCCTGTGGACCGCCACGGTCGACCCTCTGCCTCTGCCTCGGTGGTCCCTCAACCATCTGCTGCTCCTCGGCATGGCGGGTCGGGCAGTCACGAGCCATGTGGCCCTGCCTGCCGCATGAGTAGCACTACCTGCCTCTCGAAAGACTGGCTCCTCACTGTGTGCCCCGCACTGCTGAGCCAGTGTCCTGAGGTCGTCTACCTGAATGTCTGGTCTGCCTGGACCCCAGAGTCATCCGTCGACTGCCTGCTGCAGATGACTCTGCCACGTGCCGCCCTGCGGTGGGTCGCGATGCTGGTGTAGACTCAGCAAGGAAGCTCTCGATCAAAAGGGCCCGCTCCAGTACTCCTGTCTGAGTCGGTATGCTGAGGGAGATCATCGATGCCCTGATCTCGTGTCTCAAACCCTGATCGAAGGTCCGGGCCCGAACGAATGGGTCCCGTACCATGTCGGTCGAGTAGCGCGAGAGATCAGTAAATCTCGCCGAGTACTGAGCGACCGTCATGCTACCCTGCCGCAGCTGAAGAAGTTCCTGGATTCGCACCGCACGAAGGGTGGCTTGGACGAACTCCGAGCGGAAGAGGCTCTCAAAGTCCGTCCAAAGTAGAGATGCCTCGTCGTGCACCTGGAGCATCAAGCTCCACCATCGTCCTGCTGCTGCGTGTAGTAGGCTCGCAGAGAGGATCACCATGAGGTCTGCTGGTGTCCTCACTAGCCTAAACACACGTACCACTGCCTCCAGCCAGTCCTTGGCTGCCTGGGGATCCGTCTCCCCGCGAAACCTGGGTGGTCGCTGGTGCTGAAACTCTTGCAGTGCGCTGAGGCGACGTGCATCGTCAGCAGCTGGTGCTGGAAGCATCGGTGGCTCGGCGAGTAGAGCTACCGCCGGTGCCACTACTGACAAAGGGCCCTGCACCGAGGCCTCGTCACTCGATGGGCTGTCGTCACACTCGACTCTCAGAACCCTAGCTGGATGCCGTTGTGGGGCCATCCTAAAAAGGAAACAGGTGCGCCACAGTCAGAACAGTATACCTGGTGAGCTGATATAAGTAATCACAAAGAAAACTTTGAAACACACACGCAATCAATGTTTTCGTGCATTAAGTCGGAAATCAGAAGTCAGGGTCTTGGTGTACGGATACGTCGGCCGCCACACCAACACTAGACTCCCTGGACTGATAACCACACTCAATACGCTAAACATTATTGCTTCACAAAGAAAAGATCAGAGTTCGTGGTAGAACCGAACTCCTCTGATACCAATTTGTCACGACCCGCCCTCGGGGTCCGTGCCGTGACTACCCCAAGCCCGCCTTCCATAGGCCAGGGGCTGGCGACTAGCACCAAGGCATAAATCCCGGTAAAAAGGGAAGGAATTGCCTTTGTAAAGTAAACAAACACCACAGAGTAAGCAAGGGGAAAGTAAACACTAAGTAAAAACAGAGTACAACTGAAAGTGCGGAAAAGTAAATGGGCCAGTATACAAATCCAAACTGAAAGTAAAGTACAACTCAAAATGGAAAACATCAACTGTAAGTAAAAGCCGCTACACCGTGCTGTCCACTGGAGATCCCACCTGAAGGGTGGGTACAGATAGCTCCACTGCTCCACGGGTCCCTCCGTCCGCTCCGAGTACGTCCCGCCCAGTGGTCCACCTCCAGGTACCATCCTGCTCTGAAAGCCTCAACCAAGATCAATGATGTCCGTCGTCAGCAACCAACACAATGTAGTGCGGGCATAGCCCGTGCAGGGGTGAGTATAAGCTACTCAGTAGGGACCCCGAGACCCCCGAAGGTCTCCCAAAATACACAAAGGATAAACCACAAAGATAAGATACAATCACTAAGTAACAACCGACACTGCTTAGGTATATGCCCATACATATACCTAAGTCATCCATTCCAATACGCTCCAACCTCCGAGCCCAAGTACAACTCAGTCCACACAGGATAGTATACGTATTCCACAGAGGAAAGAAAAACGAAATCCACACAGGATAGCACAACTCAATCCACACAGGAAAGAAATATGATTCAGCTCACACAGGTATACTTCTTCGAAAGACGATAAAGATGATCTCTGATCCATCTAAGTCGTCAGACCCACCATGGATTGATAGGTAACTAACCCCCGCAAAAGACCCACACAGGATCGGGGCCACATAGGACCTGTAGGCGCTGGTTCACACAGGACCGCTGAGCGCAAAGACCCACACAGGATCGGACCCACACAGGATCGGGCCCACACAGGACCTGTAGCACTAATCCACGTAGGATCGCTGAGTGTTGTAGTTGTCATCGTCGAATCCACTAAGGATCTCTGTACTGTCGTCGTCGCAGTCACAGTAGTAGTAGCAGTAGCAGTAGTAGACACAGTCGCAGCCAGCACTAGGGTTCCCGCACACAGCAAGCTCGTTCGGGAGGGTCCGCTCCACGAGCCGAGAGGCTGATACATCAACTGTCACAAAGTCCAGAGTTGATGTATGCAAAAGTTCCGTTTCGTCAACAGGAACTCAACGCAACAGACGGCCCGTCGATCAGACGCTCGGTCTGAATGTTATTGGCTTTTTCGTCCCAGGTGCCCGGTTGGTTTTTAAGGAAAAACCAACCCGACCATACTCCACCTATGACAAAAGCTCGGGCGGAGTATGCCAAACGATCCGTCTCACTAAGAGGAACACAACAAAACTGAAGCCACGTCAATCGGACGCCCGTAGCTCAAGATATGAGCATTTCCGCTCCGAGGGCCCGGTTAGTTTCGTGTACGAACCAACCCGGCCGAACTCAAAGTATTCCGAAACTTTGAGTGAAATATACCAAATCGACCGTCTCGATCCAAGGATCACATAACCACTGACGGTTCATCGATCGGAAGTATGTAACTCAAGTTATGAGCAAAATACCGAAGTTGATTCGAAAACGGGGGGTCCGGGTCCGGGCCGACCCGGCCCGGCCCGGCCGGCGGCGGGGTCCGGCGTGGCGGCGCGGCCTGGCGCCGCACAGGTGCCACGAGCGGGGGGCAAGGCCCCCACCTCTTCTCTCTCGCGGCGCGGCTGAAGCCCCGCCTTTGAGAAACCGCCCCCCCACGTGGGGGCCTGCTTTTGAGAAAACGGGGGGGAGCTTCCCCCCCTTTGTGTAACCGCGGCCCCCCCTTTATGGGGGGCCGGTTTTGGCCAGCCTGGGGAATTTATTCCCCCGGTCTTTCTCCATTCCGGCCAGCCCGACATGGCCGGCCGGTCCTTCCTCAACGGGACCGGCAAGGCCGGTCCCCTTCCCGGCTTCCGACACCGGCGGCCCGGCGAGCCGCCGGTCTTCTCGTTCCGCCGCGGCCCGGAACCAGCTGCGGTGTTCGTCGTCCGGCGCGGTGCGACGGCACCACGCCCCTCCGCCGCGGCCCCGCTCCGGCTGCGGCACCTTCAGTTCCCTTCAACGCATCACGACGACATCGCGTTCATGATAAAATTTCCGTGGCGCGGCGCGACGGCGTTGCACGATTATAGCCTTGCGATTCCCGCGTGGTGCGATGGCACCACGCCATCTCGTTAATCCGCAAGAAAATAATATTCAAGAACAGAGGAGGGGGGATTCAGCCGTGTTTGTGCGGTCCGGACCCCCTCTCGTTAGTCGATAACACTTAACAATAAACCTCAAGATTGTCATGCTAGAACCAAGAACGAAAATAAATAAATAAGCAAAAACAAACCCCTACCTCGGTTCAAGAACGATGATCATCAACGACCCGCGGAAGACAAGCGTCACGGAGGTCGGGCGTCGCAGTAATCGTTTGTCAATTCCGTTGATGAAGAGGTACGTCCGAAGAGGTACGTCGTTGGTGAATCTTTGTAAGCCGACGAAGGAAGTCCGAGGAGGAAGCGGCGTTCCCTTTCGTTGACACGGAAGGCGTCGTCGATCTTCGGAAACAAACCGGCTACGAAGAAGAGAGGAGCGGTGTTCTTCGTCAGAGCTTGAGCGTTCTTCGTCAAAGTTTGAAGAAGAAGGATTAGCTCTCAAATCCTCTCAAGATGGCTAAACAAAATAAAATAAGCTAAGGCTTATTTTATTTACACAAACATCAACTTGAATTTCAAAGGTTTGAAATTCAAATCAACCCACCTTAATTAATTAACCCAAGATGTCAACATTAATTAAAGGGAGTTATAGGGGAGTTTTGAGAGAAGATGAGGAGTTGGGGTTCGTGTGGGCTCCACCACACTTAATCCTCCCAAGGGAGGTTAAGTGGATGTGGGTCCCACCTTTAACTCCCTTTGGGAGAAGTTAACCAACAAAATAAAAATAAAAATTGTTTCCACATTTTTATTTAACTTCTTATAATTTCTCCCAAAAACTAACTTTCGTCCCGCATAAAACGCAACCTCGGAAAAGGTCTCCTTAAGTGAAAATCGGCGCTGCGAGTTTATCGGTGCCCTCAGATTTTGATTCTGGTCACCGGTTCAAAAGTTAGAAATTCCCGCTCGTTCGTTCACTGAACGTACCCGATCCAAACTTCGGAAATTGATTCCGGGCACTCCGGGCCTCAGAATCAGGTGCCGTTAGAAACCGCGCTCTTGTAAAATTCAAAAGAAAATTAAGAAAAAATTTCCCTTGAACTTTACGGGTCTTTACAAACACGACCCACAAAAGATTTCTAATAAACCAAACCACCTTCTACCCAATCATTACCCTTAATTGTATCAAACATTATGATGTATACATATAGACTTAGGTGTATGAAGGGTGTTAGAAATTGGCCAGTAGGGTGCCACCCAAAAAAAATTACATGATCTAAACATTAAATGAAAAATATTTTGAAAATTTTATGATTTAAAGAAACTATTTTTTTTTTAATGAAAATAACATTAAATTAAAATAGATTTAAAGGAAGTGAACTTTTAATAAAACACTATTTATTTTAAAGTAACAATAATTCCATATAGTATGCTGACGATAAGTGTAATGTAACCAAATTTCACTTTTAATGGGAGAGGCCCAAAGGTGTAATAGATCAGAATGGGACCCTAGGAACCTCACATCTCTGGGAAATGTGGTATCAATACCATGACAAAAAGCATTATCTTTCCCAATTCACTAGTAGGGGACACCCCCATAACCGTAGTAGTCTCCCATAATCATCCATATATTTAGTTTGTATTTTAATAGTCAATATCAATAAGTTAAACTGAGAAAGATACACTTCCATATAATTTTAATAGTAGTCCTATTCTACCCACCTAGTTACCCAACCTTCCCTTTTTGTGCTCATTTAAGATCTTAGTTCACACATTATGGCATATTCACACATACAAGCCAAACAAGGCACTACACACACCAAACACCACCATTTTCACACTAAAATCCTATTTTCAAATTACATGCACACCAAAATATTCTCCAATAATGGTTATTATCCTTTAATTAATCTAACAAATCCTTTACATAATTTTCAATACCAATTTAAAGAGAAAAACAAGCTTTATTTCATAAAAATACCCAATTTCATTTGGAAAAGACATTTTATAACCATATTCATAACCTATCATCATGAAATACAATTTCATAACACCCATATAATTCATAAATCAGGAAAAAACAAACAATCAAGCCTAATTATTTCATCAAATAACGTTTAAGCATATAATCACCTACCTCCAGTGGAGAATGTTATGAAAACCGGTGCGAAACTCCAACCACACCCTAACTGTACCACAAGGAAACCAAATTGAACATGGATCAAATAGATCGAACAAAACATTTTATGATAGAAACCTAAAAATAGAACTCTTTCCACTAGATAAGATGAAACCCAATTAAAAGGGATGAAAAACCAAAATTGGAGGGATAAATGAAGGGAGGAGATGACTTACTTTGTGAATTGAGGAAGAACATCACTTAATTTTCCAAAAAATAGAAAATCTAGGAGATGAGGGGGGATAGAGGGAATATCCTAGGGAGGAAACTTTTGAGTGGGTTAGAGAAATCGGTATTAGGGATTTAAAATTTAGTGGATAGAGAAACAACCAAAAGTGTCAATGTTTTGGACATCGTGAATGGTTAGTCTGCATGGTTTGGTAAACTGTGTGGTAACCATGTGAAGCATTATATCCAAGGAATGAACTACCACTCATTTACCTAGACCAAAGTTCCTAGACACTCGGTGGCCATATAGTTGATGCTACCTCATCCAGACAGCTACTACACGGTTAGGTGGGTATGGTGTATGGTTACCCCTAACCATGTGTAAACTGTGTGCCTCGATCTGTTTACCCAAAGTTCACTATTTTATACAAAATTAAAATGTAAAATTAGGGGATAAAATATAGACCAAGAATGAAATATAAAAACATATACCTAGTAATAATATCATGTATGAGAAAATTATTCCGACCATGTAAAATTTCCTCCCTCAGAAAGTCAACCTGAAACATTATTGGAAAACAAAAATGGGTACTATTTTTTGACCCAAGACATTCACTCCCAAGTATCATGCATATCATTCACATATTAACATATGATACTAAACAATGGAATGGAATTCCCATGGAGCACCATCTCTTGGAAATCAATTATCCATACCAGCTGTTCAAACTCTCATAAATCTGGCTCTATCTACAACTCTTCCCTATTCAACACTGAAGACAGGTCCACATTGTACTTCTTCAGTTGGGATTCATGGAACACGTCATGAATCAATGTTAGCTGGGATGGAAGATAAAACTAGTACACCAACTTTCCAATATTCTCAATGATGTTGAGAGGTCCGACATTCCTCAGCATCAGCATTCCCTAGTTTCCCAAATCATAATGGCCCATACAAGGGGCCACATTCAAGAACAACCAACCACCAACTATGAACTCAAGATACTGACACCTCGAATCATTATAAGAGTTGTGGTGAATCTGATCTGTCAATAACCATTTCTTAATCTGCTTTACTTTATCTTATGTTTCATGCATAGTGCTTGGTCCCAAAAAGTGAGGTCTGTCCTACCTCAGTCCAACACAATGGAGACCGAAAAGGCAGATCATAGAGTGCCACAAAGGGAGGAATTTTAATGGAAGATAGGTAAAAATTTTTTAGGAAAATTCAACCAATCCCAAATAGATATCCTATGAAACTTTGAAATCTAGAACACATAAATAGAGAATATCTTCCAGATGTAGATTTTATCTCTCTATCTGAAAATCTATTTGGGAGTGGTATTTCATGATCATTTTGATCTATGACCCCAATTCACTTTGAAGGCCTTCCCAAAACCTAGAGTTATATTATTTGTCTCTTCTAGAAACTATTACTGATGGCACATCATGAAGGATGACCAATTCATAAACATACAGTCGACCCATGTCATCCCTGTTCACTAAATCTCTAATCTGAATAAAGTGAGATGATTTGGTCAAATAGTCAATTACTATGAAAATAGTATTCCTTCCTCAAGGTGTAAAAGGTTATCCATTAATGAAATCCATGGTGACCTAATCCCACCACTAGGTAGGAATGGGTAACAGATGAAGTAAACCAGATAACCTTTGAGGCTTTTCCTTTACCTAATGACATTTACATCATCTCAAGATGAAATCAGCTATGTATTTGCTCACACCTAGCCAAAAAAAAAACTACCAATGAAACTAATAATACATTTTGGTAGCCCTGGGTTGAATGGCCCACTGATATTGGTGGCTATCCTACATCACCATCTTCCCTAGAGACAAAAACACCACAAAATGATACTTAATGCTCAAGATTCCCTCATGAGATGAAGACAAATCAACATATGTATCCCCACTATGGAGAAACTCTATGGATCACTGAAACTGATCATCACCATGATGGCTCCATTAAATCAACTCCACAAGAGAATGAGTCAACTGAATTCTCAGCAAGAACACACCTCCACTGAGCTCCTTGGTCTCCAAGTGCATCTAGGAAAAGTGCCCCACTAAATCCCACTCATCTTTAGCCTTCCTCAATGTATGCATCATATATTTTACACTTAAGTAATACACCACCACATTACCCTTCCCTAGGGTATATCAAATTTCAATGTAAAACCCCTGTAGGTATTCAATCCAATTGCTCTACCTCAAATTGAGATCTTTTTGTGAGAAGATGTAGGCTACGCTCTTATGAAAATATAATACCAAACAATTCTCCCTAAATAGGCAGTGAATCCATGTCTTCAATGCATGGAAAACTGAATCTAAGTGTATTTCTTGGTTCATTTAATTCTTCTCTTGTGTTTGGAGTTGGTGAGAACCATATTCCACAAAACGATTATCCTGTATCAGCACACAATAGAGGCCCATACCTGAAGTATCACAATAGACCACATAGCCATTTACTCATTCCGACAAGATCAACACGATGAAGTGGTCAACCTCTTCTTAATATCTATAAAAGAATACTAAATTTCTAGGATCCATTAAAACTTCACCACTTTTAGGTGAGAGTTGTCATAAAGGAAGAAACCAAAGTGAAATACCAAAAAAATCGCTTATAATCACCTGAAAGTACAAGAAATATCCTAATATCAAACACATTATTCTACATATCCTATGACAATACAATACTCATCTTCATGGGGTCCACCAAAACCTCTTTCTCAAAAATAATGTTTTCTTGAAACATAAATTATCAAATCCATAAGTTGAATTTTCCTAAATTTTCATAAAGGCAATGTTCCTGCAAAGTGCCCAGCAAAATCAACAAATTATGGTCATGTTCTTGTTCGTATTTAGAGTAGAAAAGAATTTCATCCACGAATATCATAATGAGGGATCTGAGATACTGATGGAAAACCCTATTCAGGAACACCATAAATACCTCTAGAGCATTTGAAAATCTGAAAGTCATGAAAAAAATCTCAATGTTGTCATACTTTTAGAGACCCTAACCTTTTACACATAACATTTCATTATTTTAAACATAATTCATCATCAGAGTACACGCTAAGGATCGTTAAGTATAGTGTCTTGGAAGACTAGGTACATATATCACAAAACATGGGGCTGAAAACACTTTTTTATTTAATCTTCACAGTGAGCTGCCAACTTCCTTTGAGCCCTAACATCTGCATAGGGTACCCTGGGGAACGCATGAACAAAAGGGATGAGATAAAAAACCCAGTAAGGGAAAGAACATAAGAATAAACTTTCAGCACATGAGTTAGGAGGCTTGACCTAATGATATTGGAAGCATGGAACATATGGAATCATAACATATAAATATGGGATCATTAAAACATAGAATAAAATTATCATAGCATCATATAAGCATGATATTATATAAGTGTAGTTCCATAAAGTGGTGGAAGAAACTTTAAACATGACTTTAGTATGATTCAAGGCTAACCGCCAATCTCGTTTCCCATAGTAGCACAAGCCAAGGCTAACCACTCAGACTGTTTGCCCATTAAATTATCACGAGTCATTAACTTTACCCAATGAATTGGAGAACTATCCGGGTGCACCCATATATGTTTATTCATGTATATGATTTCCACATAAAGAATCTCACATAATCAATTATACATAAACATAAGGGTACCCAAGGAAAGAAATGGGCACACAATCACGTCATGAAGCATAATAAAAAGGGGCGTAACATACAAGCTTCCTTGAACGAACGAAATTAAATCATAAATAGACATTAATAACGTATAAAGGCATAAATAATGACAAGAGATAAGAAACTGATGTGATAACATGTAAAAATAGTTTTTAGGAATCTTTGAGTCAAAACATTTTAGTGTGGTTTAAGAAAACATCGAATATCTCTTAAAACGAAAAGAAGCATAATATTTTTTTTTATAAAACTAGAAGTAAACCAGGATGTTTTTCATAATAAAAATACTGATTTTATAAAAATAGTGGTGACTTAAAACAGAGGATAAAGTACACTTGATAATAGGACAGAATTTGGGAAGTTTCCTAAAAACGGGTTCACTTATCGGGAAGTAATGAGGAGTGAATCACTTAAAAGCATGAAAATCCCCAAAAGAGATTGGTGAAAGAATCCTGAAAAATAAACTTGTAACATGTAAAAAAAATTTATAGTATGAAAAAGAAAAGATAAAATAACATCATTTTGGTAGAAAGGTAGATAAGACAACCTGAAGGAATAAAAGTGGTTCAGGTAGAATTCTTTTCATATTATCGGCATGGTATCAGGAGTACTTGAGGGGGCTTAGTGAAAAAGGAAAGAGAATTCTCATCACTTATACATGAAGAGGGAAGTACTGGGGAGGTGCAAAATCATACCCCATAATTATTAATTACACACAACATGTCCTAACATAGTGAACAATCTTGAATAAGGCTGAAATTGAGAGGATCCCTTACCTTAGGTCCATTGGTGTTCTCCACTTGATATTAATGACCTGAATAGTCATATTAGGGTTATTAAAAAATAGTTCCAGAAACTTATATAAAAGTAAAAGATTAATTATAACCTTTTTAAGTTCATTTATACCCATTTTGATTGATTACAAGGTTTAATTTCATTGTTCGGGTCGGTTTGTTTCATTTGTTTTAATGATCGGTTCAATTGTATTTAGGTTAAAATAAATTGTAAGATGAAAGTGGTTTTCCAAAATTCAAGTTATATAAAATTATTAGATATCCATTAGGTTACATGGTTACAAAATTTATTTGGTTAATTAGAGTGAAAGAGAACTTGTACATTAAACATTAATCATAAACACTAGAATTAATTTTAACAATTTTCCCCATAATTGACTTCTTTTGTATTATTGTTTTATATCATGAGTGTATGAGGATTACAGAACCTTAAGTAGGACATATAAAATTTATAATAATCTGGTTCTACCATAACATAAATGGTTTCATGACCAGAAATAAAATGATAAAAGAATTTGAAAACACATTATCCATGATGTCGGTAATT
Source organism: Viscum album (assembly GCA_963277665.1). Taxonomy (NCBI): domain Eukaryota; kingdom Viridiplantae; phylum Streptophyta; class Magnoliopsida; order Santalales; family Viscaceae; genus Viscum; species Viscum album. The sequence continues at coordinate 1,946,767,525 of OY728125.1, forward strand.
TGACACATCATGGACGATGTTTTTATTCTAGAACGTGAGGGAGAGGAGGAGAAGTATGATGCTTGAAATTTTCCATAAACATGATTATCATCCAGAATATTTTAGATTATGGATCTTTCATTCCTTTTGGATAAGGGAAGGGGAAGAGGGTATAATAAATGAATGAAAATGAAAACAAAACACTTGAAAACGAAATAGGGTTTTACCCTTTGATCTCCTCTCTTTGAGACTCCTCTTAGGGTCTTTGATTTTGGTATTTTGGAAAGAACAGAAAGCCATGGACGTGGGTATGGAGCTTGGGAGGGTATTTGGGCATAATTTTGGCATGGAAAAAGGCTTGAGATGTGTGAGGAAAAGAGGTAAAGAGAGGGGGTATTTATACTGAGGGAGGAGAGGGTTTTCCCAATTGTTTATTCAATAGTTTATTAATTTCCCTCAAGACAAGGAATAGTGATGATTCCTTGACCACAAATTGTAAATTTAGCATGTGAATCCGAAACAATTGGGCTTACATCAGTAGAACATCATCATGACTTCATAATTAAGGTATTTTTCTTATTTGGTTAATTATCGTATTTCACTATTCATCAAAATTTCAAGTATTTCATAAAAATCCCAAAATTTCATCCTAACATTTTTTCGATGTGTAGAATCCAAAAAAGAAGTTGATTTTTCAAAAATAATTTTCTAAATATGATTATTTTAATATTTAATTAAAATAATAATTTATTATTAGAACCAGTTTAAAAACATTCATTAACTCATTCTAAAATTTCTGTATATCGTACTTCCAACTTGAATATTATTTTTATTCCACCATAGGTGAGGTTACTATTCATTAGGGTATATCACTATTCATAAGGGTATGTTACTATTCATTAGGGTTGGTTACTATTCACCAAAAAATTATTTTTGTTTTATTAGCCTCCAAAAAACATTTTGAACACAACTGTGTATGACAGATTTTCGAAATTACAAACACAGAAGTGAAAAAATATTGTTTAAAGGTCACTTATCACTTAGTAGTTCATTATGTTGTGATTTCATGAGATTTTATGACATAAATATAAGCATCGAATTTCTATTTAAAATCTTTGGGTTCTTATAATAACTTCTTGGGAAATCCATTTTAGGGATATCTATCTTCTTCACCCAGACATGGTGGTAAAACAAACACAAGTCGATTTTAGAGAACCACTTATCCCCCTTCATCTAATCGAAGATGTCATCAATATAGGGAAAAGGTTTTTTATTCTTTAACATTACCTTATGAAGGTTTCAGTATTCGATACACAAGCATAAAGATCCATCTTCTTTTTTCATGACCTTAAAAGTGTTGGTCGGAGAAAGAAAGGAAGTGATGGCAAGAGGGGGGGTGAATTTCCTTTTAAAAATTAATTAACAAATTAAAAATCAAAGTTAAAGTGCAGCGGAAATAAAGAGGCAAGACACAAGAATTGATAACGGAGTTCGGCCTAAAACCCGGCCTACGTCTCCGCTCCCAACTCAACCGTTGAGAGATTTACTACCGCTTGCTTTTTAATGGTTTTAGCAAGAAACCCACTAGACTTTAAGGTTAGTCTAGAACCTATTACAACTTGCTTTTATTGGTTGAGCAAGAACCCACTAGCCTTCTTACAGGTGAAGGCTAGCTCACCTATGATTCAAGCCTTATAAAAGGGAAGGCTTGACTAACCTCTTCACACCTTAAAGGTGATGTGAAAACCCAAAAGAATGGAGGATGAGAGAAAGAGGTGGGGTTTGTAGGCACAAACCCAAATTGATGCTCAAAATAAATAAAACAAGAAAAACCACAATTGGTGAGAAGCCTTGGGCGCCAATGGATGATTGGAGTTGAAGACGTGCACTCCCAAGCTTCTATGGTGGTGCTCCTTGGATGTGGAATTGGATTGGAGCAGTTGGGGTTCCTTGGAGGAATGCGCCGGAGGTTCGCCAAATGATCAAAATGTGTCCCGTGGGATTCTGTATAGTTCCGACATTATTCCTTAGGCTTCCGGGGGTTCCTAGTCCTTTATTTATAGAGGGGGAACCCTCAAATGTCCTTAGGGAGGCTTCGGAGCCGTTGGAGAGGCTTTCGGAGTCGTTGGAGGCCAAGTGGACAGGCTGGTCAAAAGCCCAACGGCTAGTTTGACTGGCTCCACCGGCTGACCGGTGCTGAGCCACCGGTTGGCCGGTGCTTGCAAAATGGAAGAGGGCTCGGGCTCAGGCTCCACCGGCTGGCCGGTGAGGAGACACCGGTTGGCCGGTGCTGAGGCAGTAGCAACAACTGTGCTGGCTGGGTGCCACCGGCTGACCGGTGCTGAGGCCACCGGTTGGCCGATGTGGAGGCAGTAGCAACCTCTTCTGTCTGGACTCCACCGACTGGCCGGTGCTGAAGCACCGGTTGGCCGGTGCTCTGGACAGTGAGGAGACTCTCTGCCCAGGCACTACCGGCTGGCCGGTGCTGAAGTACCGGTTGGCCGGTGCACATGAAAACAGTGCACTTTGCTCCTTTCTTGGCTTCAGCTTGCTTGGCCCAATTCCTTGGTAACCTGAAATGATTCCTATCATCCAAAAACACTTAAAACAATATTAGATAAATAATAGAGTGATTGTGATCATGAAAATTAAACCACTAGGGGTACGAGAGGTACAACAATCTCCCCCTATTTTGATGATCACAATCACCAAAACAAACAATGTAAAACCAAATTGAAAGGCATGCTTTAAAAGATAAATTGAAAACAAGCAAAGCATGAGAGATAGATTTCTCCCCCAATCAACCAAGAATTTCTCCCCCTCTGTGATTATCAAAATAGCACGGGGCTTAAGACTTGATTGAGGGATAAAAAGATTTTAAACCAATTGAAATTTTTGAAAATTGAATTGAAAGTTTTGAATCTAAAATTTGAAATGAAAGTTTTGAATGAAAAATTGAATAACAGTTTGAATTGAAAGTTTTGAATGAAAAATGAATAACAATTTGAATTGAAAGTTTTGAGTGAAAAATTAAATAACAATTTAGAATTAAAAAATTTGATACCAAGAGTTGAAAATGAAAGTTTGAATTGAAAGAATTGAATAAGAATTTGAAAACACAAAAAGGCTTAAACGATCCTAACTCCCCCTAAATAAAAACAACAAATCACCGGGGAGAGTTGTTTGAAACCGAGACAAATTTCGGTCCGGTGAGACTCGCTAAGAGGGATTTTTTAATCCATACTTGTCTAGTGGCGGGTCTTCTCCTATAAAATTCATCATTTAAGAAAATAGTTTTGGGCCTACCATACCGGGCATTTTTACAATTGCACTCATAAATTAAGTGCCCGGGTTTTTTGCAATAATTACAAAATTTAAATTGGGAGCTCCCCCTTACAAAAATAGTGGGTGCATGGGAAGAGGAAGCTTGCTTGGAATAGCCAAGCCCTTGGGTGGTTCTAGATACACGTTGGGAACCTAGTAGTTTGGTCAGATTTTGTTCCCCTTGGGTGAACTTAGCTAGGGATTCCCTTAAATCTTTGATGGTTGATTCCATGGAATCAACATCGGGAAGGTTTTGGATTTTGAGGGTCAACTCTTCCTTCTCTTTGAGAAGTTGTTCTTTTTCGGAAGAGAGTTTTTTGAAATTCTTTTTTAAAGAAACAAATTTAGAAGAAAGTTCATGAAAACCTTCCCGCAATTGATCTCTTGAATATTGGAGATCCTCATAGGATAAATGATTAAAAGAATTTGAATTTGAAGAACAAGAGGAAGAGGAGTCGGAAGATGTTACCTCATGAAATGCCATTAGGAACTTTTTACCGTTGTTGCTTGAGGAGGAGGAGGAGGAGGAAGATGTGGAGCTATCACTCCATGTGGCCTTGAATGCCTTCTTTTTCTCCTTTTTCTTGGCCTTTTTCTTGTTTAGTGGGCAATCGGGCTTGTAATGGCCTTTCTCGCCACACCCGTAACATGTTACCTTGGGCTCGGATTTTTCGTTGGGTTGAGCCTTGAGAGCCTTGCGAGATTTCTTCTTTTTGTGCTTCTTCATGAATTTGTGCATCTTGTGGGCAAGATTCTCCATTTCTGAATCGCCGCTTGAAGAGGAAGATGATGAGGAGGAGGAGCTCTCTTCTTGTTGAACTTTGAAGGCGATGTTCTTTGGAGCTTTGATTGGTTTGCCTTCTTTTTCAGCTTGCCTCCTCATGGTGATCTCGTAGGTCATCAGAGATCCGATGAGCTCTTCTACCGGCATGTTTTTGATGTCCTTTGCTTCTTGGATTGTCGTCACCTTCAGAGCCCATGAGCTTGGTAGGATCCAGAGGATCTTCTTGACCATTGTTTCTGTAGAAATATTATCTCCAAGAGACTTTCTACCATTGCAAACGTCAGTAAATCGAGTAAACATATCAGAAATAGATTCATGTGGGTGCATAGAAAATGACTCCAAATCTTGACGAAACATGTCCAATCGAGTGTCCTTGACTTTGTTGGTCCCCTCATGGGTAACCTACAAAAGTTTCCAGATTTCGTGTGAGGAGGTGCATGCAGAAACTCGATTGAACTCATTACGATCAAGGCCGCAATGTAGAGCGTTCATGGCTTTGCCATCAAGCTCGAAATTTTTAATATCGGCTTGGGTCCATTTGGATTTATCGGGAGAGGAAAGAGTGTAACCATGCATGACAATTTTATAAATAGGATAACCTATACTTCTAAGAAAAGTGTTCATGCGGGTTTTCCAATAATTATAGTCGGTTCCATCAAAAAATGGAGCACGACCCAAAGAATAGCATTCGAGGGCGAAAGAGGTTGAAGCCATCACAATGGATCTTAAATTTGAAACCAGTTAGGGTATTACTCAAATTTCCCTTTGATACCAATTGTTGGTCGGAGAAAGAAAGGAAGTGATGGCAAGAGGGGGGGGGGGGGGTGAATTGCCTTTTAAAAATTAATTAACAAATTAAAAATCAAAGTGAAAGTGCAGCGGAAATAAAGAGGCAAGACACAAGAATTGATAATGGAGTTCGGCCTAAAACCCGGCCTACGTCTCCGCTCCCAACTCAACCGTTGAGAGATTTACTACCGCTTGCTTTTTAATGGTTTTAGCAAGAAACCCACTAGACTTTAAGGTTAGTCTAGAACCTATTACAGCTTGCTTTTATTGGTTGAGCAAGAACCCACTAGCCTTCTTACAGGTGAAGGCTAGCTCACCTATGATTCAAGCCTTTTAAAAGGGAAGGCTTGACTAACCTCTTCACACCTTAAAGGTGATGTGAAAACCCAAAAGAATGGAGGATGAGAGAAAGAGGTGGGGTTTGTAGGCACAAACCCAAATTGATGCTCAAAATAAATAAAACAAGAAAAACCGTAATTGGGGAGAATCCTTGGGCGCCAATGGATGATTGGAGTTGAAGACGTGCACTCCGAAGCTTATATGGTGGTGCTCCTTGGATGTGGAATTGGATTGGAGCAGTTGGAGTTCCTTGGAGGAATGCGCCGGAGGTTCGCCAAATGATCAAAATGTGTCCCGTGGGCTTCCGTATAGTTCCGACGTTATTCCTTAGGCTTCCGGGGGTTCCTAGTCCTTTATTTATAGAGGGGGAACCCTCAAATGGCCTTAGGGAGGCTTCGGAGCCGTTGGAGAGGCTTTCGGAGCCGTTGGAGGCCAAGTGGACAGGCTGGTCAAAAGCCCAACGGCTAGTTTGACTGGCTCCACCGGCTGACCGGTGCTGAGCCACCGGTTGGCCGGTGCTGAGCCACCGGTTGGCCGGTGCTTGCAAAATGGAAGAGGGCTCGGGCTCAGGCTCCACCGGCTGGCCGGTGAGGAGGCCACCGGTTGGCCGGTGCTGAGGCAGTAGCAACAACTGTGCTGGCTGGGTGCCACCGGCTGACCGGTGCTGAGGCCACCGGTTGGCCGGTGTGGAGGCAGTAGCAACCTCTTCTGTCTGGACTCCACCAACTGGCCGGTGCTCTGGACAGTGAGGAGACTCTCTGCCCAGGCACTACCGGCTGGCCAGTGCTGAAGTACCGGTTGGCCGGTGCACATGAAAACAGTGCACTTTGCTCCTTTCTTGGCTTCAGCTTGCTTGGCCCAATTCATTGGTAACCTGAAATGATTCCTATCATCCAAAAACACTTAAAACAATATTAGATAAATAATAGAGTGATTGTGATCATGAAAATTAAACCACGAGGGGTACGAGAGGTACAACAAAAAGAAGCATCCCCAAGAGATACCCTCATGTGAATGGACCCTTTGGATTTAAAATCGTCTAGATATTTCATTAATTCCCTCAATTCAGTGGGTGCCATTTGATATGAGTGAAGAGATACATTCTATGTTCCTAGAGCCAAATCGATTAAAAACCCTAGGCCCCACTTTGGGGGTAACCCTGAAAAATCATTATGGAATACTTCTAGGAATTCATCCACCAACTGAGGTAATCTGACATCACGATAACCAACATCATCTTATAAAATGAGTGATGAAATTTTGAAAGAAATATTACTCTACTCTTGGAGTGGAGGTCTAGCATGACCCAACCGAGGATTCCATTTTTTGAGAGTGATACAAGCATTCCCTTCGGTTGCCTAAAAAATACCCTCCATCAGTAACAATCAGTGTGCACTTGAAGAACAACATCGAAAGGATTCCAATCTTCACATCAAATAGTTATATATCCAAGGACAAGAAACCTAAACACATCTCAACCCCTGACAAAGAGATCACACAAGACAGGAACCTAATACCATGCCCCTTCTTCCTACCCAACGACATCACCAAATCAAATGAAAATGAAATCAGCTCAGTTGGAAAAATAAATGGTTCCCAAGATAAGAAGATCTAAAAGAAAAAATGTTACATTTTCAAACAAAGTTTTAGTTATAGCAGAATCAATCATAATGTTACCATGAACCATCTAGGGCCCTACATCCAATCATGCTGGTTGCTAATCCACAATACAAAGATTCATGGTTTCTAGCTCAGATTGAACATAACCATTGGATTGTGGCTCTACCCTAAACTGGATCTGACTAGAAGAAGATCTGGTCTTGCTACCATTACAAAAAAATGAGATCCCACCATCATGTGTGGTTCCAACTGATATGACATTCCATTTGAAGCCATAGATCATACCAAACCAAATATGGGTTCATCACCCTAAAAACCATTGCAGGTGCCCCATAGCACCACACCAATGGAATGTAATAGGGGATAAGGAAAAACATGTTTAATGTGCCCTACCTTCCCACCCTGGAGACACACTACGGACCCAGCATCAGAGAACCATTTATGAGGAATTCCTGGAATGGTTTCCTAAACTACCCCTCCCTTTTTCCCTTTCTCATACCACTTCCCCTTTTTCTCTGATAAACTGTCACAACCGATTACTGTTACAACCCCAAAGGAACCCCACATTCCATTAATATCAATATCCAACAAGAAATATCGATCCACCACTTTAGAATATTTCTTTAGCATAAACTGGATTACTTAATAATAGATATCTAGCGACAATCCCATTTTGAACTTCTGAAAATTCATCTACTCATTAGAGAATATCATAGGGGAATTTTAGATTACCTAGAGAAAGAGGGTGGAATACTCCATCACGAATTGGTACCCCAAAGAATGATCCATCAATTATAAAAATCTAGCATATTCCAAGACCTCATCCAATTACTAGTCATTGAGACCACCTTCAAGTCCTTCCATCTTATCTTTTTTTGCTTCCCATCAGGAATCACTGAGTCCCACCACCAAGGACCCAAACACTCTATCAGAAAAAATGCACACTTCAACTTGACCTTCTTAAGAGTGTCTATGAAATCGAACATAATATCTATCTAATTAATACACTACTCTACTTCCCGAGGCTCCGAGATACCTTAAAAATAAGGAGATTTACTATTGAGGAACTCATGGGATTTATCCTTTTGAGGGACTAGCTCAGCTTCCTAGACTGGATAAGGAGTAAGACCCACCCCTACCACATAGCCTTAACTACCCAGACCAAAATATCATTTAACCTGTAATAATGTGGTGTTGGATATCTCTCCCTATATTCTTCCCATGCTTTTAGCGGAATTATTTTGGGACATATATTTCTACAAAAATAAATATTTTCAAAATAAAGTCATTTATACAGTAGTTCTGAAAAAATATAATAATAAACACCAGACCAATAAATCAAACATTCTAAAACAATACAATAACAAAACCACTTCACCCCCACCTAATGTCCATGTACAGTCTGCATCCTACAAGTCCCACATGGAAGAGAAGTCAAACAAGTATACCAATATCCCATGGAGAATCAAGGTTTATCACAAGGTGTGATATCTAGACACCTTGCTTGCAACCAGAACTCTATTCCCTGATAGTCCTAGATCCTATATAATTGGACTCATGCCAATGAAAATGAACCATATAGAAAAACCTCCGCTGATACCATTTTTTCATAAAGCAATATGGGTCTTCATCTAAACCGGTGACCAACCCGGTCCGTTTGATGGCTCTAAGGACATTTCAGATCGACACAGGCTAGAAAAAGTACCCAGGTATCAAAAATAGAAAGATGGAGTGGTTTACATGAATATACAGTAATAAAACAATCCACAATATAAATAAACATAAATTTAAAACCACAAACAATCAATCTCTTAAAAATTTTCATATTTGAGTTTCAAATTTAATACAAAAACCAAAAAGGTATTCTACCACTAAGGGACCAAAAAACCAACCAAAATCTACCACATGTCAAGGGGTTCATCTCCCTCTAGGCTTCTCTAAAACATTTCCCATGAAATAGTGATATCAATTTGAACTTCTATCTCTACAATCTTTACCCTTACCCATATAAAACATTAACAAACCAATTTACACAAATGGGTGTAAGAAGGGTGTGACCTATTACACAATAGGATGTCACCCAAAAAAGATTTTATGCTAAAAAAAATGATAAATAGATTACACGTTTTATTAATAAATGAAAATATTTGATGGGTTTTAAAGGAAATAAAATTAAACTAAAACATATTTAAAGGAAGATAACTTTAAATAAAACACCATTTATTTTAATGTAACTCTAATTACATATAGTGTGTCAATGGTATGTGTAATGTATCCAAAGATAAATTTTCATAGGAGAGTCCCAAAGGGGTAATATCTATAAATAGAACCATAGTAACCTCAAATATTTGTGAAATAATGTATAGAAACCATGACAACTAGAATTCTCAAGAATAAAATAGTATAAAGGGACACCCATATAGCCCTAATGGTCTCCCATTATCATCCATATTTTTTATGTAGTGTTATAATCTTAAATCCCGCTAAGTGAAACTTGTCTGGAGCCACATACATATAACCAGTATATAAGTACTATTCCACCAACCTAGTGACCCAGAGTTCCCTTTTTTGTGCTCATTCAGGTTCCAAGATTACACAATATACCACATTCACACACACAAGACAAATAAGTGACAACACACACCAAACACCTCTATTTTCACACCCAATTCCCCTTTTATAATAATATTCCCAATAAAACATTATCCAATTATGGTTTACATCCTTTACGTAATCTAATAAACCATTTACATAATTTAAAAAACCATTTAATAGAGAAGAACAATATTTATTTCACAAATATACCAAATTCACAAGGAAAATCCATTTTAGAACCAAATTCATAACAAATCATCTCAGGACCCACTTTTTCACCACACATATAATTCATAAATCATTTTAAATCACTTAAGAAAGGCTTAAAAATTCATCAAAGAATGTTTAATCATTGACTAACCTACCTCAAGTAAATAAAGTTATAGAAATCAGTGGGAGTCTCCAATCCCACCCTTATCCTAAAACATACAATCCAAATCAAACCCAAATCCAAGAGATAGGAAACAATGTCCTGATAGGGCCATAAAAATGGATCCCTTTCCACTAGAGAAGTTTAACCCTAAGTGAAAGGGAAAAACACCATAAATTTGAGGTATAAACCAAGGGATGATATGACTTACTTGAAAGAAAGAGGATGTAATGCCCTTAATCCTCACAAAATCAAAAATTTGGGAGAGGAGAAAGGATGAATTGATGCTCAATAAGAGGGAAATATTGAGTGGGGTGAAAGAAATGGGTATTAGGTATTTAAAATCATGTTGGGAGAGAAAAACCCTCATTTTTTAATAACCTAGACATCGTGCATAGTTAGTCCACATGGTTTGGTAAATCATGTGAAGAATTCTATACAAAAAATGACATATCACATGGTTAACTGGGAAGAGGTTCATGATCCTACAAGGGGGGGTTTATTGCTACTACCTCACCCAAATAGCTACCACGTGGTTACCTGTGCTGGGAGCACAGTTACCCCTAACCCTACACAAACTATGTGGCTCATTCTTTTTATCCAATATTCACTATTTTCTCCAAAATTGAAAAGGGAAACTTGGGAAAAAATATAGACCAAGAATAAAATAGAAAAAAATACATGGATGTGAGATCATGAATGTTAAAATAACTGATCCCCGACCTCAACATTCAATGGTCGTCGGCAATGATCATCGTAGGATTTCATTCTGGACTATGCTATAGAAATCTATTTCTAAATCAATTGAACCCACTCCAAAGTCTCCTGAATGATATGTGGTCAGATTAAATCTATCTCACCAACCTCTAACCATCACATAGGTGGTCAGTGTGGCCTACCATAAAATCCTTATAATGTGACATCTATTTAGTCAACTAATAGATATTGTTTTATGTGAACTCATCTAGTGGTATATTCCTCTCACATGATCCTCCAAAATCATAGATTCATTATCTAAGAATGTCATTGAGAACATGAATTTTCCTCTCTGATGGTACATCAGTATAAGGGTGGTATTTCGTGCTTAGGAGAACCTATGTACTCAACACCATTTGTAATCCTGTGTAGAATTTAGATGTAAACCTGGAGTCCCTATTTTATTAAATGGTATGAGGAACCCCATGAATGTGGAAAATAATGTAGATGTAAATCCCCTCAAGATCATCTACCAATATGGTTTCCCTTATCGCTAGGAAATGAGAATCATTCATTATCTTGCCCTAACAACCCATAAAACATCACTACCTCATGGAGTCCTTGGAAACCAGATCTTGAAATACATTGGAAAATACTCTAATTTACATCCAAGAATAGGTAACATCTATAAATTTCTAGCTGGTCTCTACCGTTCCACCTTCAAATGCTGACCGGTGGAACCCCTCATGACAAAACTGGATACCTCATGTTGCATCCCCATCACCAAATAATGGAAAATAAAGTAGTAGTTACATTGGTAACACTAAGATATACTACCATATATGAGGTAGTGATCTCATGAATCATTACTGACGTATTTATTCTTGAACCCAAACACAACCACAAATACGTATAATTTTATCCCAACCAAGGGTCCAACCATGAGGTGGGTACTCACCATCCAGACTCCCATGTAGGACTATATCCCCATCACCCAATAAGGGTCTCATGGTCACTATATCTAGAATAGAATATGTAATATCTTTTTATGTGAGAAATTTATATCATGGAAAATTCAAAACATCCACGATCATCTCATATAATAAGTTGATAAGATTCCACTCACTATGGGCCTCTTAAAATGCCTATATCTGAGTCCTACAAGTCAATGCATAGACAACTAAATTTCCCATCATCTGCATATAGGAAATATTGAAGTTGAAATATAGTAGATACTAAACCCAAATTCATTTTCTTAAATTCATATCATACTGTGTAAAAACATTGAAGGGTAATTTTTTTCCCTTTTATGCCAAAAATTTATCTCCCTATAAAAAATGCATCAAAAAATGCATGGTGTGAACCACAATGGTCAACTTGAGATCATGTGTTCAGTATTTACACTCCAGTTTCCCCTACTTCTGAGTCATGTATTCCATGACTATATCCACCTATATTATAACTTCTATCATCCCAATACAGAATACTTCACATTATGTAGTCTAGCTTCTTCCTAACTCTATCACAATCAAGACCAGCACAGAAGTCATTCTCCCTTTCATCTTTTGGAAGGTTTTATCATAGTTATATGACCATAGAAACTTCACAAACTTCTTATTAAAGCTTCAAAGAGGTGAAAGAAATTGTGATAACTCATATATGAAATTCTTATAATAACCATCTATCCCTAATAAAAATCATATGTTAAATATATAATTTGGATTCTCTTAGGAAACTACAAATCTCAACTTCTCTAGGTCAACTGATACTCATTTCTCTGAGATAATATGACACATGAACTGATTATTATCCATCCAGAAGTGAATCTTTTTGAGCTTAGCATATAAATTACTCTTCATCAGTGTATCCAAAATTATAACATGACATTTGGAATGGTCCTTTTGATTTTGAGAATATACTAAGATATCATTCATGAATACCACAAAAAATGAATCCAAATATGAATGGAAAACTCCATTCATCACAACCATGAAAATTACATGTGCATTCATGATATCGAGCGAAACAACCTAATTCTCATATAGACTAGAAACACAATGATAATATATTCAAGGTATGTTAGTAGGTTCAACACATTCCTGGTGATAACCTAACCTCAAATATATCTTCTAGAAAACCCACAATCTTCATATTTTATTGACTAGATCATTTATATGATGCAATGGATAAAATTTCATAACTTTGAACTAGTTCAATTTGTATTAATCCATATATATCCTAATGGTACCAACCCCATTTTTCTAAAGCAATATCAGTGAAAGCCACATAAGAGTATTGGATCGTATAAACCCCTTTGCATCAAAGTCCTCGAGCTGTCTATTAAGCTCCCACAACTCCATAGTATCTATCATATAAGGAGGAATGAAACTGTTGCAACTCCAAACACTAGCTCAATAGAGACCTACATATATGTCATAGGAGGTAAAATAGAAAATACCTCTAGGAAAATGTCACTAAAATGATCAACCACTGGATGATATTCTATATGATGTGATCAATGGTTTTACACATAAAAATTTTCAATATGGGCTATAATCTCGCCCATCTCATGATGCTCCAATCATTCCATACATTCCTAGAAAATTGCATTCAAATTTTTGAATATAAAATATACCCTTTGGGAATGTGAATGTCACCCATCAGTGATAATAGTTGATATGGTCTTGATAAGAAACGGGCCAGTCCATCTGTTGTATGATGCCAAACCATGTCATCTTGTGGAAAAAAGATTCCATAAAATGTGAAACCCAACAATCTCAAGGGGAAAAATCGTACACTAGAATGAACCCTCTATTATGATTTTCAATAGAATATCTAGTGTAATAATTCCATTTGAAAATTAACCAAAAAATCTTAAACTATCCAAAATGGGAAAAGATATGAAGCTATCAGATGCACTTATATCGAAAAGAGAATATACTAGAGTATACGACACTTTGATTTTACCTCTCACCATAGATGGTCTAGGACCTTTCACCACAATTTTATGATATATAAAATATATCTGTCCAAAACTATAGCTCTGTGAATCAACCTCACTACCAAAATCAGAACCACTCTATGGTCAAGGCACAACTGGTTCTTAGAAACCTCGACCACAAATAACACCTTAACCTAAATGATTGATACTAATCTAGATCCTATCCAAATGTGAAGATATGAGTCTCTCTCCTGAACCAATAGTCATATTTAATACCCTTTTACTAACTATTTGAGGTATAGTCCATCTGAAATGTTGAAAAAGGAACATCCTTCCAACTTGTTAGCACCTTAATAGTTCTCGATCACATTTATTAATTATATGTCCATATATCTCATATTGATGATAGATAAAAAAACTAGAAAAATTGATAGCCTAGTTTGTTTTCCACTGATTATAATCCACAAAACAATTCTTACTACCATTGTAATCTAATCTATTTGGCCTAGAGGATGGACTTCTATGCACTAAGCCCTGAGCTATCCTCAGGTTCTATTTAGAAATATGTTCTCGAGTCATTATATCTATAAAAGTTTACTATTAAAACATCTTGAATTGGGATTTAACATCATTTTTAAGACCTACATTAACGTGTCTCACCCTCAATGACTCATCAACAAGATAAATCAGTGAAAAAATTAAATCTTTGTGAAGCATGCTGAATAATCTCTAACGATCATCACTCCCTATTCTAGATGCATAAACTCACTGAATATTATATCAATTGGGGTCTCAAAAAAATTAATCATAAAACCTAGATTGAAAATCCATCCAATCCAAATATTAGAGAATATTATCCTTGTTCAAATCATCCCACCATATCTTAACTGCTCCCAAAATCATATACGTCATGACCTTAACTCTCGTCTCAAGAGGTGTATCCATATGATTGAAGATATAAAAGTGAATTTAAATCCACACATAATTATCATGTGGAACTACATCCCTAGAAAACAGAAATGGATGTAGTCATTGGAAGACAAATTTCATCTCTTCTATATACAAGACAGGCTACAGGGATCCATGTATAGTTTTCATGAATCAAATTAAAATATCATGAAAGTTTAGCTCACCAGAAATATTTTGTAATCAAATTGGGGTTGAATTTAGCACTATTGAAGGATCTAATGGTAGCCCAATCCCAACCACAAGGAAAACAAGGTCTTCACTACCCTCATGTATATGAACAATCATTATTGTGGCAGCATGTTACTATAATGTCAAACATATTCCACAAAAAATATCGAAGATGAGAATATTATAGATAAAAATATAGCATGTTGAAAACATCCTATAATGAATCAACACCTCACCTCCCACTCGAAAAGTAAGTTCTGGGTAAAATGGAAGAGTCATAAAAAGTGAAAACGACACTACCTACTTTTAAATATATTGATAAGTCAAGGTCATGATCTCAATTTCACAATTTCTATTTCATCTAAACATTATATTTATTCGAAAATATTTTTAAATGGATTGACCAAATGGATAACTAGTTACGATCTGTATGGGCCTCTAAAACTCATGAATCAAAATTTGGCATTCGTATAATTCAAAACATACCACATTATATTCCATAAAACCAATAGAATATGACTTAATTCTCTATAATTTAGTACTTAGGGTCTCTGTTGTATCATAAAGAGGAAAATGAAGCATAGGTTATGACAGTCACTCTATATAAACATTATATTTCTCAATTCCGTATAAAAATAATTTATCAAGCAATAGGTATATCAAAAAGGACATACAAAATAATTCCATGAAATCAAGAAATATATCCTGAATGGTATGGCATAATTCATTGAATTTGAATCCAAAAAGGTCACTGAATATTTTAGGATATGGAAATCACTCATCTCATTAGGCCATGATAAAATAAAAATGTCAATCACAATAATAATAATATCACAATTATATCACATCACCCAATGGTGGAATCAAATTTATTAAAAATAGTAAAACTCAAAAAAACATGTTTTGTTCCAATAAATTTCTATTCTACTTGTACGTGGTTCAGCTAGTCACACATCACCTCATTATAAAATTCCAACTCATTCCCAAGTCCCTATATATTAGATCAAAATTGTATAACATGAAAATAAAAGGCACTAATACCACTTTGTAATTCCCCAAACCGAGTGCCACTAAATGGTACCCTGAGCCGATGGGTTACATGGCCTCATGCACATATTCCCATTTTACAAAGTCTAAAAAATTCAAGAAAGGTCCTATGGTTTTTTTAGTGATTTAATAATCTCATGTTAGTGTGTAAAACAACATTGTAAACATATCCATCAAAATTAGAATCATAAGAAAAATAAAATAATGAATATTAACACCTAGAAGTCGATAATAATAAAAAATCCAATGAATTTCTATAAAATATAATGATCATTTCATGTTTCTATAAAAAATTGTAGGCAACACATGGAAATCAAAAACCAGTACAATACATGTATCAAAATATAAAAAGACCAAAATGAACTATCTATGGATAACATCATGATCCTAGCTTGGTAATATTCTCTCCTTCTCCTAATAAACAATCAAAACAAGAATTATAAATTGGGCACTTTACCTAGTCCCTAACTAAATCTATATAGTCTATCTGTGTACCCAGTCGTAGCCTGAACATGGTGTGATATAACACTTAGTTTTCCACCACCAATAATGTCTATTATAAGTTCTATTTTTATAATATAAATAAAATAATTGTGCAATATATCATATGTATAATAGTAAATAAAATTAATGGTTCTAGTAAAAAAGTGATCCTTTCCATCCCACTTTGGTTTCCTATAAAATACAGTCAATCTCAAATAAACAAGCAATCTTAAAAGAAACAATGATGAATTTGATATAAATTCTAGTATAACAATGGTGAACTAATACCCATACCAGTTCTATTTATTAGAATAGTGAAAATTCCCAATGTTCATGTATTAATCAAGTGAATGGGATCCAAAATGGATCTTGTTTTTATTCTAGTGTCAGAGAAAAGGGATATATCCATGGTATAGAAGACAAATGAATACTCATTGAGTTCTCATAGCATCTCAATTAAAACTCATTAAATGATTAGGTGGGGTGTAAATAAAATTCAAATAGATCATGTTTAATGTGAGTCCAATAAATCAAGATCCAAGGGGTAGTAAGTGTTATGTCTTCCTATAGAATATGGATCCAAGGATTAAACATGACCAAGGTATATGCTAACATTTTCAAGACCCATGGAGTTAAAATTTCAATGGAGTATAATAGAATTAGGATCCATCGAGATCATCAAAAGAATCTACTACCATTAAAAATTTATCATATCAAATTATTTAAAAATTCATAACCAATCACATTCTATGAATTTATATAACAAATTTAGTAATTCTAAAGTATAATAAAATAATTGACATCACGTAATCTCAAAGAAAGGATGTATATCCTTATCTTAATTACTAATTCAGTTATCAATTATTTTATGATGGCTCTCAAAAAAATGTTTTGAACTCACACACACCCAAAAGGGTGGTATAGAATAAGGTAAATACAAAGGTACACCCCATGGGTGGCCTATATTAGATAAAAAAACCACAAATTTTTAAAAAGATACAAGTGAGAAATCTACATAGGTCCCAAAAAATGAGTCATGATGTTAAATTAATTTTAAGGACATCTCCAGAAAGCCTAACATGAAAAATAATAAAAACAAGTAATACAAATGACTAAACTATGAGAGAAATTGGTATACCAATTACTGCATACATGTGGTATAACAATTATCTAGTATCAACCACTAATTCGGATAAGATCCAGAGAAAAATGTTGAATGAACAGAGCATGTGAATAGTGAATTTCATTTTTCAATGAAATAGAACAAAACATACAAAAAAGTTGAAATGAGCATAAGTAATAGATTAATCATAAATAGGAATCCAATGAGTCAATATGTTCTGGAATCTAATTCGATATAGTGGACTAATCATGGAACAAAGATATATAGGTGAGGATCCCTTTGGGAGGAAGAAAGATCCGAGCATGTAGTGTAAATAGAAATATAAATATGGGTAGAGTTTTATTTTATTTAATGTAAAAATGTTAAATTCATCTCTAATTAGTAGGTTGCGTGGTTTGGATACACGGATGGACAATGTGTATCACCATACATTGGTTATAAAGGATTCATTGAATATATTTATGAAATTCCATCCCCATTTATATGAGATATATATTTTATAGAGGGATATGAAAAATTATGGGCCCTATTCTACCATATACACCAGTTTACGGACTCCTATTTAACATCTAGGTCCTGATCATTGTATGTTGCATCAAAAATTAAAATCATTGATAATTTAGTAAGATGTCTAAATAGGATCAAAATAAACCAATATGAATCAATATTAAAATCATCCCCTTATATCATGTTTACCTTTTTCTCAGTTTCCTTCAACCAATCCATCATAAAATCATTGTTTTCTTCATATAGTAATGATTCAATCAATTCAAGAAGAATGATTTGTTCCTCAACATGATCATTTTATTTTACTTCAGGATTATCAAGTATAACCCATCTGTTGGTTAAATCTAAATTATCTTAATAGTGGTATGTGCTTCTCTATTTATATTTAATAAATTTATATAAAAATGAGTTTTGGAAAATATTATTTCCCTACATTATATAAACAATAAAACCACCATTCAAACATTTCTATTCAATTTGGATTTTCATGAGTAGAGATTGGTAATTAATATACCCCATCCTTTCATAAATTTCACCACATTAATGGTGTATTATTCCATTGATTAGGAAATACAGATCTAAACTGATTATACAATGTTGAATAGGGAAAGATCACTTGGAATTTTACTAATTACAAAATCATTTGAAATTTCATCCAATTTTTTTCCATCCAACATGTGTATTAGTATAATTTTCTTCTATAGGAATGTTCTCAATCAATGGATAAGTGCATTCTGGTTGATTATATTTATGTAGTTTTCTATCATATTTCCTCGTTCTTTTAATTTGAAATCATAATTGAGTAATATATTCCTCTATATTCTTTTGTAATTATTCATCTAGTTACTTATAAATAAATGAAAGGTGATATTAATTTATCAATTTCACTTGGTTCATCATCTCATTCAATACTTTACTAAGATTTATAAATTGAGAATATATTTCATCATAAACATCTTCCTCTTATTACACAAAAGATTGTTATATTGACCATGTATACTAATGTAAATTTAAGTATTCCACTAATAGATTTTTAATGGTTTTTATGAAAAAGGAAAAGGTCTATAAAATTTAACAGGAATAGTGTGTAAAATATCTTTGATAAATCCCTTGAAATCATTCTAGATTTTAATCTTAACCGTTACGGGGTGTACAAAAAGGATATTTATTGTTCTATAGAAGAATAATAGAAGAATAATTTCATCTCTCTTAAGGATAATTTTGATTAAATCACTCAATATTCCAAAAAATTTATTATATTTTATATATTAATATATTTAATAATATAAAGGAAATAAATTCGTGGCATTTATAATGGTAAATAAATGAAAAAATTGTAGTAAGAACTAAAATTCTGTTAGCAATAAAGTTATTTCATACTATATTTTTCCACATTGGTTCCACAATTTCCCATTTTTATTGTATAAGTTCTATTTAATAGTTCATAACGTTAGACATGAATTACTATATAATTATTTTAGGTTTAAACATAGTAAGCCTTGGATATTTCCTTGGAACCCAAAATCCCACCTCTAATAATATCCAATAATTATAGACACACCTTTATTGAGTGTCATACAACTGCAAATACTTGACTCTATCATATGATATTTACTATGTATAATAAAATCAAATCCATTGAATAGAGAGATTATCTAATTGGAGGGATGGAATTGAGGTTCGATAGAGAATATAATAAAACAGTGCATACTACCTTGTAAATATGGATAATCAATATATAAAACCATAACAATATCCTTTCATTATTATAAATATAAAATAAATATTGATAATTAACAACTAGTATTTGGTACCACTAGTAAAAAAATATCCCAAGTCCATTAATCAAGTTTGCTACACACCACCCTGATAATTTGAAATATTATGGATGTAAATAAAGAATACAACAATATAGAGATATTGGGAAATATATTATAATAAAATATGTAAATTGATTACCGTAGAAAAAAAAACATCCTAACATACATTATCTAAGACTAAATTAAGTTATACATCCTACTCTATAATATATAGGACAAAAATTTTAAAAATGAAGATTGACCACATACATTGAAGTGTTTGGAATAGTGTACAATGATGGATTCATAACATTTAACAATTGATCAGCGGATGTTTCAATATAAGAAACATGTTTCAATAACTTTTCTTCTATATTTATTTCCTTTAAATAATCCCAAGATCATCTGTTTATATTCTTATTCAATATGGACAAGGATTATGTTCACCCAATTATTAAATTTTTTGAAAATAATTAAGTGGTTAAATGTATCAAGAGTCATGTTATATGGAAACAAATTTATTTATGACATGAATTAATTGGTTTTTCTAACTTCTTGAAGGATGAGACTTAAACATATGTATTGATTAATGTTTCATTGTATCCCTATTATATTCAAAAAATTAATATAATTTTACAAATCAGCATGGATGAATTTTCACTAAGTTCAAGATTTCTATGTATCCTTTGTTATGATGAAGTTTACTTTAATGAATCAGTAGGGTTACTCCTATATATAATATTAACTTGAAAAAAATATTCATAGTGGAAAATTACTTCACATCTAGATATCTAGGTGATCAATTTGTTACTATTACATATTGGCCAATGTTACTTTTACACACATTTCAGAATGTTTTTTACATATTCCAATTATTTTTCAAATTATTGATTATAGAGTTAAAATAAATCCTATGAGTTCTGGGATATCTTAAGACTTTACATCCAATGAAAAAGGGAAGTAATTTTACATATCAGTTCTAGGTAATCTTAAATATTAGTCACCTAGATGAAATATTATTTAATGGAAAAGTAATTGACCATTATGTATCAGTTAATCGATTAGAGATACCTTTAAATATAGGTCATGTACATTTCCTATTTCCCAATCGATGGAACAGAAGGAGTATTACAAATGAGTATATGGATCATAATCATTAGAATGTGAATTTTACATATCATAGTTTTTTTACAAAATTCCACTTCTATTCTTCAAATGATTTTTTAAATCAGGGTCATAATACAATTATATTTATATAACCCAGTCATATTTGAAATTCAAACACTTAATCATTCTTCCTAAAATTATGATATTCAATCAAGACTTACTTACCGACCTCTTCATATTTATCTTATGAATATTTCCAATTTCATCAGTCAAATATACTTATTCAAAAATAAAACATTGGAAATAAAATTCTGTTATAGACAATTAATAACAAAAAAATGATAAAATCATTGAAAACAAAATTTACGACGTTTTCAAAATAAATGAAAATCAATACATTAATCCAATCATGTGATTATTGGAATTAAAATGATAAAATTGTGGGGATTATTTTTTATTTTTCACAATGTAATTTATATGAAAATATTATATTTTTCAAAATTAAATATTAAGAGATTGAAAAAACCAGGGGATCCATGTTAGTTTTTTTGAAAAAAAAATAGATTAATTAACTATGAAAATACGGATTTGAGTGATGTTTATTAATATAAAAAAGACATTGTAATAAATTTTATAAAATAAAACAATCTATAACATGTTGGTGGTTCCTAAAATGACTTTGAAAATAAAGGGGATATTAAATTACACCATCTAATTAGACCTGAATAAGAAGAAAAGATAGGATGGATGAATAAAATATAATCAGTGAAAAATATATTACAATAGAAATAAAATGAATTAAAAATATATAACACAATTATCTATTCTCATTGGTATAACCAACATCATATATGGATGTATCGATGGATAAATGATGGGTTAGGGCCATAAATTAAGAGTTGGAGTAAATTTATAAAAATTAGTTATATAAACCTATGAAGAGGTCAATGGATCATAACATCATAACAACCCAATAAGTGTTAAATAAAAAAAATATTCTATTGAAAGTATTCATGAAATGGTAAATAATTTTATTAAAATGTTATATAAAATTTGATGGTGTTGACATAGAAAAAACAATCACCCCATAAGAAATGTTGGAATCTTGAATCCTCAACTTGGATTTCACAATTCAAATGTATTTCAATATTTATCTAATGGATGTAAAATGAAATTTACGAATATAGTAATCAAGGATGAAGTGAATAACAAACCAAAAGTGGTTTGGTAACCAATGATGATTAATAAAAGGTTTAAATGTTTTTGAAATCCTTATATGATGTAAGGTTAGCACATTGAGGGTTTTATTCTCAAATAGATACTTATTTAAAGAAGCTAAAACTTTAGAGTGTTTGTCTCGATCAAGACCTATATGTAAAAACCAAAAAGGAATAATCCATGGTGCTTTTTTATGTAAATGGTATTATATATGGTAAAATAATTGTAAAATCAATGTAAGAGTTTTCAATATTAATTAATTCAATGTCTGATAAGTCTTAAATATCATAATTTATCATGTATCAAGATTTTCAAAGAGAAATAAATGAAAATGTTATAACACAATTCATTCAATAGAG
This sequence comes from Viscum album, assembly GCA_963277665.1. Classification (NCBI taxonomy): domain Eukaryota; kingdom Viridiplantae; phylum Streptophyta; class Magnoliopsida; order Santalales; family Viscaceae; genus Viscum; species Viscum album. The sequence continues at coordinate 1,946,789,742 of OY728125.1, forward strand.
TTGTTCATAATAATCAAAAAACAAGAAAGAAAACATATTTTGAAACCAATTTCAATTAGAACCACTCTTAGAAATCTTTTGGATGTGAGATCTATAAATCATACAAATATGAAGTGGATGACTAGAAGTGTTTTTTCCCTAACAATAATTAGAATTAATATATATTAAAAAAATTCATATTTGATCAATTTTGGATTACTCCAGAGGTACATAACCTTATTTATATGAAAATAATTATAATTATTAATCATGTGAAACATGATTTTGGTATAGTGTACAATATAGTGAATAATCAAGACATATATTCATATTCTGATGTGGACTAATCTAGTTATGTTGTGGATAGAAAAACCTCATGTAGTGGAGCATTATTTTTCAATAGTAAGTGTGTATTATTGATTAGAAAGAATCAAGAGTGCATGTATCTTACCATGATGAGAGTGGAATACATTTTATCCCCAAAGGCATGTGCAAAATTTCGTTGTTAGAGGTAACATTTATAATATGTCAATAAATATTTTTAGATTCCTATGGTGGTTCATTATGTTAAAAAGATAAATATTTAACTGATAAAGAGTAACTTTCAACAGTCATGTGTAAAAAATATTAAAATTAGGTATCATTTTTTGCAGAGAAGGAGGTGAAGGGAGTGAGAAAGATTAAACACATTGGAATGAATCAATATGAGGTAGATATTTTAAAAATCCAATTAGAAACACTAATGTCTGAAGGTATCAGTTAATTTATTTATTCAACCTACTCCCACAGCTTTATGATAATTTGGAATCCCATCACCACATATGTATTAATAAATAATATGGATTCCCATGATTCAATAGGACATTCACAGTGGTGTTAAAATTTAAATAAAGTTAAATGAAATTAATTAAATCAACAATAAAATAATGACATAGGTTTTAAAGAGGTGGAATTTGGAGATGTATAGAAATGTTTACATTCATTGGGATTAATTGACCTTTGAGTGTAAATTTTTAGTATAAAATAAAGGGTAAGATACAACCAATGGTGATTTATTGAAATGTGTCAATGGTTATGGATAAATTTGTGGAAAATTTGATCAAATCTTGACATTGTGTCTCGAGTGGATTCTAGATCCAATGTTTGGAAGTGATTAAAAAATTTCTTCTGAATCTCTTATTTTATATAATGATCATTATGTGTGTAGACTTAGTTTTATTTATGATATATTATATAGATTATTTTGGATTTTATTCAATGGAATAACACTAAAGATAAATTGGATCAACAAAAACCCCAAAATAGGTGAATGATGAAACCTAGGTTTCTAATTTTTTTGAAAATTAAAAATCAAATTGATTAAATGTTTTGTGGAACTAATAATATATTATAGTGGTTTGATTTTGATTTGATATTATTAGGATGTATTCATGCGAAGGAAGAATTTATCACGGTGCAATATAGGTGATCACTCCATGAGGGATACTTCAAAAGAGTCTGTTAACGAAAGATATGGTTTATCACACTATAGTAAATTTGGTCAAGTGACACCATATACTATCCATTTATGATTCTATTGTACTATTTTCAATTTTCTTATAAATAATTATTTTTTGTTAACATTCTTATCATTTTGTTCTATCACTGATACAACATTTCTCTATGTTATCTACCATTAAATAATTAATGTCATTTAAAACAATGATCATCATCCTTTTCATTGCCATGAATTAAATGGAATAAAAAATCATTTTAATATTACCACATTCTTTTATGATAAAACTAGTCAGAGGACCCAGGATCTCTCTCTACTAACATTTTATTACATAGATTCTTTTTGTTATTAATTATGTTTTTCTTCAATTATATATCAATTGGGTCTCCTCCCTCGATAATTTTGGATTCCATCCTTGTATATATCTTCTTTAATCATGTACCTTTTTCAATAGGTTTCTCTTTTTTTAGTATATATTTATTTCTACAAATCTTATATTGTTTGATCTTTTGTTGCCTTCCCCTTTTCTCATTTTACCAATTTATTCAAAGGAGACTTCATGTCACTTTCTAATTAAAGAATTTTTCTAAAATTTTTACCATGAAAAAGGAATATCCCTTTTACCTCGTATTACATGTATGTATTTACGTACAATAATTTTATTATAGATTACATTAAAATTTTAAAAGGTTAATTTTTATGAAAAAGTTTTTTAAATTTAATTTTTCTAGGAAAATTATTTTCAAATTTTTTTTCAAGCTACTTTTAGATTTTTTGATGGAAAATTGTTTTCAAAATGATTTCTAGCCTCTTATAATTTTTCTAGGAAAATTTAATTGAAAATGTTTCCATGATTTTTTATACATTTTCAATGAAAATTGTTTTCAAAATATTCTCAATTTTTCAAGTAAAATGGTATTCAATTTTTTTTATACTCCTTTTATAAGTATTCAAGGAAAAAAAATTAAAAGTTTTACAAGATAGATTTATATTATAATAGAGAAAAAAGTTTGAAAAAAGTTTTCAATGCATTATTTATAACAATTAAAGTTTATTTTCAGGAAAATGGTTTTCAAAAGGTTTTACGTTTTAATGAGAATTTTTCAAAGAATAAATGTTATTTTACTCCTGAAATTATTTCAAAAGATATTTAAAAATTATTTTATATTTAAGATTAAATCCATTGTTTTTACTAAATACCTTCGAGGAAATAATTCAAAGGATCCATTCATATTCATTCATAAATGGTTTATGTTTTGATGGAATGATTTTTATGAAACATGTTTCTATTCCATGAGTAATATGATTTTGAAACCTCCTTCCTTTCATGGGATATAATTTGATGAATTGATTATGAATCCTATCTCTTCTCTATATATTATGATGTGATGAAATTTTAATGATACCCATTTAATTTAATGGGATACAATTTTCCTTTTATAGAACCAATCTCTTATTATGGTTCCTTTTAGGATGATTTTTTGTTATCTTATGGTACATGTATGATTAATTTTCCCAATCATTATATTGTATAACTTAGAAGGGGTGAGGGGTTGTAAATCAATGATATTTTTTTTATTTCTTTTTAATTGAAAAAACATTGCCTCATATTAATGATTCAATTACCTTTTTAAAAAAAAAATCAATCCATACATCCAAAATAACATAAAAACATACAAGGATAGCTATTAAATAAGAATAGATATATCATTGTTATGGTCTGGAAATGATCCAATACCATACAATTCACTAGAAAACAACCCTTGGATTACATCGGGTAGGATATACCCTTACACTCATGTAGAACTATGAAAAAATCCCAGCATTGTGTGTGCACACTATTATCACAATTGGGAAATACAATTGTTATGTAAGAACTTATGTTACATATTCTCCATTTCAATTACAAAATGTATTCAATTGAAATATAATTCTTCAATTCCTTACCCAGAAGAAAGGTATGAGCCATCTGGACATTTTTATGAAACACTAAGACCGATCTTTTCAGATTATAATTTTCCCAATGTGATTCTCTATGTATGATTATGTTTATAAAATTCATCAAATCCTATTTTCTTATAAAATATAACTGAAATGAATCAGAACTATATCAATTTAGAATAAAATTCTTACAAAGTTTTAGAAACCCCATATTGAAATACCCAGTACGGAAATCCTGAATCCGATTTATTCATCTCAATATCAAAATCATTTGAATACAAATGAAAAGTCTAATACAATGATTTAGTGAATATGACTAATCCTAAATATAATAATCAGCTGAATAAAATTTTAAATCCTTTTTTCCTTATTGATATGTATTCAATACAAAACAAAATTGAATCATATTCTCTCACTGAAAACCTAGAGTTTCTCTCTCCACTATGGTGAATAGTACCAACAGTTAGAAAGTACAATGTACTTATCCTTTTGTAGGTGACCCATGAGATCTTGGAGAGGATATTTTAAAATGATTCCCTCTCATACAAATTCATCCACATTTCCATTTATCCTGAAATATTGAATGCATTTTGACTTTGTTAATGATTCTTGATTCTTCTTGAATCTTATACAATGTTTATCTCTTCATTTACAGACTCCCATTTAAATTTTCAGTATGATTACAATTGATGATAAATACAAGGGTTCGATGATCTAATTCTAATTGTTTCAACCCAAATAATGAATACAATTCACATAACCTATTTGAATTAAAACCATTCATTTGACTTTATATCCCTACTTGACAATTCATTAATAATTATCCTTATCTTTTCTTTTCTCTTAAACCACATGAGATTAACAACATCATTCATAATCATGTTCTTGTATCATGACATACTTCATTACTTTAAATTCATTTGAGAACTTCTTTTGAATTGTATGACTTACTTCCAAAATAGAATATCATCTTTTTCTCTGAATTGATCTTGACCTAATTGAATTTCAAATGAATAGAACTCAATGAAATTAAACGCTTAACTCCCTTGATGAAGAAATTAGAAAAAAACCAAAGTATGATCCTTTTTTGGATATGATCATTTTGGTTATGATCATTTCTGGTTATGATCATCTCTTGGTAGGATCATCTCGGATCACGATTATGCTGAAAAATAATCAACACCATCTATTACTCTTATGTTATCACTTATTCTTAAACGGGTACCATGATGTCAATATACACCACCTTTTCAACCAACACCACATTTTTGACTGAAACCACCTTCTCATTCGACACCACCTTTTATCAACACCACTCTTCATTGGAACTGGTTTTTTATCGGCACCACTTTTCACCAACACCGCTTTTCACCAACACTTATTTTTATTGGCACTACTTATTTATCATCATCTCTTCCTATCAGCATCACTTATCCAATTTTCCTAACATTTCTCCTGGATACGATTCTTTTTAAATTAAATTTCTATAACATAATTCTTTCTGCCACCTGGATATGATAAATCTGGATGTGACCCTTTTTGTATTGACAACATATCTTTCACTTCTACTTCCTTACATGAAGCATGCATAACAAGTTCTTAATTCCACTAATGATTTATATGAAATACTAATCGGTAAAGCATCATCACAATTAAAATACCATAGTCATAGTGACTCTGATTCTATATCAAAACAACTAATTATTTCATATAGGATTCTGAGTGAATCCATTTAATTTCGTGTCTCGATCTTTACCAATACCATACCCTCATTATTATGTATATGAGTCCGATTATTTTTAAAACTTGTATCCAATTATTTTGAAAATAAGGATCTGATTCATTTTAAAACACAGATCTGATTATTTTGAAAAACAATCCTCATTATAATTTTCCATAAACAAACTGTGGTGATATCCAAAAACATTCATTCACACCAAAAGGAAACACTTAGAAGAAAAACACCTTCATCATTATCTTGTTCCTAAAAATCTCCCTATTTGGATTTTTTATCAACCATGTTTCATTAAGATCTGAAATTATATCATTAAGAAATGGATTAAATATCTACAATTCTAATCTAACGTGATATATATCATTGTAAAAAAATAAGAATCATTAACATCGAGGCCATTTTTTCCAAAAGTAGTGATTACGACAACAACTGTATCTTTATGGCTCAACTATTCTTCAATATACCTATATTACAAAATAATTTATTTCCTATAACCACTCAAACAAATTGTTATAATAGTTCACTCACAAAATAATTTTGAATTCAAAAATTACCCTTAACCCTCTCTTATATGAAATAGATTTATGAAACAATACAATTCCCCCTTGAAAACAAAATGCAAAGTTAAGATGAAATAGGGGACAAACAAAATAACTCAACATTGAAAATGAGGTTGGAAACCCATTTTCAACCTCAATTTTGAGAAATGATTCCTTTGGAAAAGGTTTTGTGAATGTGTTAGCCACTTTTTCTAAGGTTGGAACATAATCTAGCATTAATTGTTTCACCTCCACATGCACATTTATTAAATGATGTTTGATATGAATGTGAATTGAATGATAATGTTGGACTAGATTTCTAGTGAGATTGATTGTGATTTTATTGTCACAACACAATAGAAAGGGTAATATCACTTAGAAATGTAAATCTTACTATTGTGTTTTCATATAAATATTTGGAGTAGTGGCTTTAGGGGAAGAAACACACACTACATTAGCCATACTAAGTGTTGTTGAATTTTGTTTCTCTGAATTCTAGCTAATATAATTCTTTCCCAATAAGTATACTCCACCAGATGTGGATCGTATATCATCAACATTCCCTTACCAATATATATTTTAAGACCAAAACAAAATAATACTATTTGAGATAAAATACATGATTCTAAATACTATTGTGCCTTTGATGTATCTGATAATTATTTTTCAAGAAATATGATTAGAATATTTTGGAGAACTTTGAAATCTTTCACAAAAGGTAATAACATAAACTATGTCAGGTCTTGATGTGGTTAAAAATAATAGACTCCCATCAGTTTCTGATACTCTTTCCGATAAAATTATTTTCTTTCTCCATCATTACCCATATTTTTTCCCACTAAAATTGGTGAAGAATTGTTTTTGAGTTTTTCATGAAGAATCTCATTAGAATTTCTTCAACATACTTTTTTAGGATTGAAAAATATATTATTTCTTTTGAAAAAGATTTTTAACCCAATAAAGTATTTCATTTCTCCTATCATGGACATTTGCAATATTGTTTTTCATTTCTCTAGAAAATATTTGACAAATTCTTTCATCATTCCCGCCATAGATAATATCATCAACATAAACAATTATATTGAGGAATACTATTGAATTTATTTGACATATAGATTTTTATCTACTATTCCTTTCTTGAAATTCATCTCCCTTAATGAAGTATCCAATTTAGAATACCATTCCCCCAGATCTTGTTTATTCCCATACAAGGCTTTCATCAATATGCACAGAAAATTATTTTCCATCCCAACACCAAAGACACAAGGTTGTTCAAAATAAACCGATTCTTCAAGATCACTATTTAAGAATGGTGATTTAATATCCATTTGAAATATTTTGTATCCTTATTGTGCCACAATAGCATGAAAGATTCTAATTTTTTCCAATATGGCCACCATAGAAAAGATTCCATCATAATCAGTTCCTTCAATCTCTGAATATCCTTTTTAATCCAATCTTGGTTTGTTCCATATAACTTTACCTTCTTCATTTAGCTTGTTCTAGAAAACCTATTTTGTGCCAATACTTTTTTTTAGGAAAGGGTAAAAATTTTCATGTATTGGTATTTTCAATATAATTCAATTTTTCATTCATGGCTTGAACCCATTCTTGATTCTAAAATGCTTATTTTATATCATCCAGCTCTACTATTGATATAGATAATAATGAGTAATTTCATTTTTCCATATTTGAACCATCTGATGTTGATCAAAAATTATATTCTGCAGTTCCACATGCTTCTTCAGTCTGGGATGATTTTTTCGAGAGACATATTCATCAATTCAAACAGATGAATCTGATTCTTCTTCTTGAGATGGAATACAATTGTCTATATCCATATCATAATTGTTTTCTCTAACTTCCTCAGCATCCTTGTCTGTCTGAAAATGTTTATCTTTCTCATCCTTTTCAATTAATTTTACACTTCCTAAAACAAAATATCTTTTGGTTGACATGGTGAAGCATAAATATTATCTTATTGTAGAGTATATCTAAGAAAGATTACATCTTATAATTTCTGCTCAAACTTTCAATAGTTTCCACCTTTCTTCAATATAATTCACAGAGTCCCGAAAAACCTCAAGTGTTTAAAAATTAGAGTTTTTCCATAAAACAGTTCATATGGTGTCATAACTGATTGAGGCTTTTTGAAATAGAAGTTCTAAATGTAAACACACATACTCATGGATTACCTCCAAAATTAATCAGAAATTCCTTATTCAAGTAACATGGTTCTTCCAATTTCCCCAAGTTTTTTTTCTTTATTTCAGTAACCCCAATTATTTTAGGGAGTATATGGGGAACTATACTCATGTTTAATTCCATGATTCTCAATATAGTATTAAATATCTTCACTTCTATATTTACCTCAATTATCTATTGTAAAATTATTCACAGAATACTCACATTCCATTTCTTCTTTTCTTCTTAAAACTTTTAAACATTTTCAAAGCATTGGATTTATATTTCATATAGATGAAACATGTAATGAAAGAAAAATCATTAATTAAAAAATGATTTTTTATCCCCATTTTTATTCTGATTGAACTATATATATGAGAATGAATCATATTTAAGGGTTGTTTTGAACTAATCTACACATTCATATTCACAATATTTTTAATCTTTCCTTTTAGGAAGATAGTGAAACACCAATCTATTCTTATTGGAAAATTAGGAATGTCTCAAACACTATCTCTTTTGTATAAATTTCTCAGGGTTATTTGACTCATGTATCTTTTACTTTTACACCATAATTCATTATCTTCCACCAAAATCATGTAACAAGAGTTTTTTGTTTCACCATTCTAAAACAAATTCTCTTTTGTATGTGGGCCTCTGGTAACAATCTTCCCATATTTTTCACTCATCAAAAAACCCTCATGTTTCCTAAATATAACTTTATTACCCTCATTAAAAAATCAAGAATCACTCAGAAAATTGTGTTTCATCCCATCAACATACAATATTTTTTTTGGATTTCATATTTTCTTTTGCAATGTTGGTTGATCCAAAAGCCTTCGATTTTCAATGATTAAACATTTCTAAATGTCACTATTACTCCCATAAAATCTTTTACATTATTCAACAGAATAAAGTCTCATATCATATGGGAAGGAAACACACTATTAAGTATCTATTATTATTTTTATTTTGTGTCTTTCAATGCAGTTTCAATAATAAGATGTTTTTCTTCTTTCATTTCTTTCTTCACATCCAGATTGAGAGATTTATTAAGAATATTATATTATGCCGGTACCAAAACATGTCATCCTTTTAAAATATGTAAAGGTTTTTCACACATTTAAAAAATAGTTTCTAGTGGATGGAACCTATATTTATTCTTCATTTCATTAATATCATATTTATTCAAAACTACCTTCTTAGAATTCTTTCATTGAGGAGATTGACTCGCCCTCAATATCTGGCATCCATATCCTCTAGGATAATGGAAATGTTTATTGTTATTCCAAACATACTTAATATGTGTTTTAATCCCCCAAAATACCATCAATTCCCATATAAATATTTTTTTCCTCTAAAAACTCTATAATGATCCAAATTATAAAAACATTCCTCAGTGAACATCTTTTCTTTATTTTCTAAGAAATCAACCTTTTCATTGTAAAATGTATTATTCTTATTCTTTTCATCCTTAATAGTATCAGAAGTATTTCAATCGTTTCAACATCTTGATAAAACATTTTTAGGCCCTTCATGTTTTGTAACATATAAATTCTTCACATTGGCCACATACATAACATTCCCAACAGTCTTCCTTTAAAAAAAACTCTATTATTCTTTTCACCCTTTGAAGATAATATTTTTTTAAACTTACCAGGTTTCTCATTATGGGATCACTCACCATCTTTTGTAATAGAGTATTTGAAGCTTGTATTTATCAGCTCAAATTTAGAATGTTTTTTTTTTCACAATTTCAAACACTTTTTGTTTTTTTCATCTTCATCTCCAGATGCTCATTATAATTATTTTATTCTTAAAGATAGTTATTTAAATTATCAATCTCTTTCACTAGATTTTCATTATCATCAGAAAAACTGTCTTTATTTCTTATTAAATAATATGCATTTTCATTTTTTTTATTTTCAAGAATTATGATCTTTCTCATTAATTATTTCAATTATTCTTTCAAATTAATCTCAAGTTGAGTTTCTTCTTCTTCAAAACAACTACATCAAAATTCTTCATCAGTCACTCTTTCAATAAAAGTATTCTCAATACCATACTCAACAGATTTTTCAGATTTAGCATCACTAACTTATTCTTATTCATCATTGAATAAGATACTTCTTCTTTTGTATTTGAAAAATTTATTTTATTTCCCTATGGAATAAAAAATTTCTTTTTCACCGTATTTCTTCCCTGATCTTCTATGATTTCTATCTTCTTCCTCACTATCCTCTGCATTATTTAATCAATTGTAGTTAGTAGTAAAGTAACCTACTCTTTCATATTAAAAACATAATAAGGTATGTTTCCCTTTTTATTTCCATATAACTATTTTATCATTTTTAGAAAACAAGGATAAAATATCATTGAGATTTTTATATAACTCATTTTCAGAGTCAAAATCACCATCTTCTTCTTCAATCGTAATCTTTTTTTATTTTTCTTCCTTTTTTGGCTTGAAGGATATTTCTCTATAAAATTTCCATTTTCTCTGTTTATATTTGTCTATTATCATTTCATAAGTAATGTTTTTGCTATGAAAATCATCAAGGGATTATGTTTTAGGATCACTATTATAACACCCCAAGCTTTCATGATACACTTCTCTTTCAATAATGCAATAGCTTGCATTGTACGCAAGTTCGAGATTCTAACACACCGCGACCAATCAAAGTAGAAATTATGAATAGAAATACCCACTTTTTGAAATTATATAAATTTTATATTTCAAAATGGACATTGTTTTTGTATTCAGAATATCTAAATTATCCTAAGTTGAATTTTTTGTAATTTCTTGAGAAATTCCAATTTTCAATGAATAGTGAAAAATACTTAAAACAACCTTTTTAATAAAAATAATTTATAGTGATAAATTATACTATTTAGTGGTTTTAAAGTATAATTAGAATATTTTTTTACCATTTTATACAATGGTGTTCATTAGAATTAATTTCACTTTGAAATTTGACATAAACAATTGTCAATCTTTTGATAGATATTGTTTCTTAAAAACACGCTATTTGTTGTGACAATGAGAAATAATTATAAAATTTATTAATGAAACTTATATGTTTGGAATTTAATTAAATGGACATCATTTTTTAATTCGGAATATCAATTATAGCTTAGGGTGAAATTTTGGCATTGCTTTGAAAAACATCAATTTTTGATGAATAGTGAAACCGCTTAGTGGTAGTTAAAAAAACTGATTTTTTCGTTTAAATGAAACATTACCACTTATGTGATTTGATTTTAAAAAAATCTGAAATTCATGGTTTTCATAAGGAAGTAAAATGTGCTTCAATGGGATTAAAATAATTTTTTGGTGAATAGTAACATTTAAGTTTAATTAATCGCGATTAAAGGTAATTAGTGAAATTTAAAGTAAAAATGATATTATAAAAATATAAAAATATCTTTACACTTGTCCTACCTCTATTGTATGAGTCATGGCCGACCAATAAAATCCATGGGTCAACTTGGGGACCCCATGGAGCCACTTTGGTAGGCAATTGACATTTAAAACTATTTATTTAATGTTAAAATAAAAATGTCACAAACATGAGTTTTTTTACTAAAACAATTTTAAATGGGGTTATACATGTAATATTTTTTACTATAAATATTAATTAGAAAGATAAAAATATTTCCTACATCATGATAATTTTTTTATAATTTTTAAACATTATATAAAGTAAATTATTGATGACACCATGATGATGCAACGATTAACTCATTAATTAAAGATTTAAATAAAATAAAAAGATAATGTAATATCTAAGACATAAACTTGTCAAAAACCTATTGAATGAGTATATTTAGAACCCTTATCACCTTATCCTTGAAATATATAAGTGTGGGACCTTTAAAATCCGAAACGAATTATATAATAAAGTAACATTTCATGACTTTCCAAGAGTGCCCATCCTCTCCTCTTATAAAAGGTCCCCACCACTACTACCTTATTCACACCTTCAAAGCCTTTTTGCTTGGCCAAACTCTGCCAAAATACTCTCTAAACTTCCCTATATTACTCCTAGAAGCCTCACTTTGGGAAGAACTCTTCCCAAGGAAGCCTTTGTCTCAAATCAAAAAGCGTTACCCGATTTTAAGGTAATGTCTTCTCTTATTTTATTTTGTTTTATTTTGCTTCTCCAACCCCCTAAACTCTTTTTATTAATTTCTTTTGTAAAAAAACCTGTATTCTCAATATACTATGATGTTGTTATAAAAATAATTCGAGTTACACTTACACGCACCTATATCTACTGGTTAAAGAACATAATGTTTCTGTGGATGGAGAATTTCTGCCTCACGAAATGATGATTGTTCAACACTCATATAACACCTTAAAAGGTGTCCATTAAGATGTCACTATATTTATATATGATATATAATATGTTTATGTTTTACTTAAGCTACTGTATTTTTCATTTATTGCATACCTTTTTGGTTTCCATTATGGGTAAACGCGATATTTTCATTTTAGGAAGTGCAGACTACCGCCCCCTCAAAGTGATTTGAATCGTTAATGCCATATGTGGGATGTATAAAGGATGGGGTAAATGGTATTATAAAATATAATAGATTGGAATTATAGTATACCTTTATATAATTATAATTTCATTCCATTAAATATGGAATATAAATGAAAGTATCATTCATGCGTACGTACGGCTTACCGTCTCCATGAACGGTGCATTTCATTTCTTACCTCTAAATGTTATGTAATATTATAAATTAATGTATATACTGGATATATATTATATATATGTTATCTAAATCATGAATATAATTATGGATATAATGGATATTTTACTACATGAACAAAGTGTAATTATAAGAAGTTTATTTTTGACTCAAGTACCTAAGATCGAAAAAACGACCGTTATTAACTTAAATAATTACATAATGTTCATAACATGGTAATAAGTGATATAAAAGGAATAATGAACTTGAAAAAGGTTCTTAAGAAGGTAGAGATTAACTCTAGTTTATTATTCAGGAGGTTAAATAGCGGTCGAGTCAAGTCGGACACGAGGTAAGGGAATTTCTTAACCCAATTTCCTTTCTTTGGGTTAATCTCCTACTTTCAAATTATGTTATGAAATCCTATCTTGTATTTATTCTTTCTTTATGTGTACTTATATTGAATACACATAATAGATTTATTTTATTTAAAAAAATGATCTTGGTAATGACTTCTTCTCAATCTCCATTCATTGAGGCATATTTTGTTTTATACACAACTTTCTTTTATACGGTGTATAAACCCCATTGAATTTTACGTTTATTCAAAAGGAATATTTTTTATACGAAGAATTTTACTAAATTACAAAAAGGAATGTTTTTCTTATCGTACGTATGCGGCGACAACGACTTCTCCGCCTCCGTGAGCACAATTTGAGTTTTGGATTCCTCTACAAGCCATAACTTTTTTAAAAGAAAAATAAATACCATGTTTTACTTTTCTTTTATTTTGGTATTGAAAATGGTTTTGATAAAGTTTTTATTATATTAATGTGTTGTATTGATTTCTTGTGATTGAAGTGTGTAAATATTATGTTTCCTTTATGCATGTTTTATGTGATACAATTATGTTATGGTTTATGATATGTTTAAACCTGTTCATATGAGGAATGCATTGGACTTAATAAGTGACGGGTGGAGACCGCTATAGCTCCTCGATGCATCGACAGGTCTCATGAGACAAACTAGTGTCTTGGCACGAGGCCTTGACAGAATCGTATTTGTAGTCATGGAATGAGGCCTTGGCTACGTGGTTATGATAGTATAGCATTATGCATTCCATCATTAAGAAAGTGGTTTTTGATATTGCATGTTATTATTCGACCAGTAGAATATCCATGTGAATAAGTAAATGACATTATCTCATTTTAATTTTGCCATATTATGTTGAAGTTCATCTTTAAAATTATTTTGTTTTAGTTATACATTACCTAAAATGTTTATGTCTATTTATGTAAATTTCTGCTATATTGTTATCCTTACTGAGCATCTGAGCTCACCCCTTCCAATGTTTTAATTTTTCCAGGATGTGAATAAGAATATTATGAATGACCTGCAGGGATAGTATGAGGGGATATGGAGACAATATTTTTGTTGTAGTTTTGTTTTACTTTATGATGTAATGTACGACTTATGAATGTATCTAGTGCTTCCAAGGCTACTAAACTAATCGGTCTTTCGAGAATTGATCATTTGTGATCATGCCAATGTTACGCAATAATGCACCGACTCTGGGTAGATGGGGTCGGGGCGTTATAGTTGGTATAAGAGGTAGTTTAGTACTAACCTTGGAAGCTAGATTTAGATGAAATCTGATTAGAGCGCATAACCATAAGATAGACTTTGAGTATTAGTATAGAAGAACTTCCTAGAATTTTGTTGTTCTAGAGATTTTGTGGGTTTCTCGAGCAATATATCCATGTCTGGATACGAACAGGTAGAGGAGGATCTGGCACAGATGTACCTAGGGGTAAAACCCGAAAACACCGCTTTAATCTAGACTCGAACGGGAACTGGTGCGTGACAACAGGCCTTGCTGCACTCTTGGTTACGACACTCCCGAGGGATATGATTAGGATAATTCTCATTTTCATTACAAAACACTATGAAGGGTTATGAGTATATAATTCCTCAAAGAAAACATTTTTATGATTATGGATTATATACATAAATAGTTCAATTTATGTTAAGTATTTTACAATTATGGAATTATGTATTATGATTCATAAACTAATCTAGTTTATGCCATTGTTTAGAAATGGCGCCTAGTGGAAGGAATGGAAACCGTATCAATGCACGCACTCCGTGTAGGGATTTCCATCCTGCTCAAGATAATTATTGTGGATATAGAGATACAACTGGTGCTGATCAACTTATTACCATACTGGGACAACTCACTCAGGTTATGAATAATAACCTTACTCGTATAGAGCACCCTGATCAACAATGTGGAGGATCAATGTTATACCGCTTCATGAGGAAACAACCACCAACATTTAATGGGGGTAAAAATCCATTAGTAGCTGAGCAATGGATAAACTCTTTAGAAAAAATATTCCACACCTTGGGGAGTAGCGAAAGGGAGAAGGTTATCATGGCAGTTTACCGCCTCACTGGAGATGCCGAACAATGGTGGTCATTGATTCAAAATACAAAGGAAGGCGAAGATGTATCAATTATGGAATGGAGAGAGTTCAAAGATCTTTTCATAGAAAAATACTTTCCTCGTGACCATCTAGCAGACATGGAAAGGTAATTTCTGAGTCTAAGACAAAAGGAGGATGAGAATGTCGCAAACAATGAGGCCAACTTTACAAGGTTAGCGAGGTATGCTGAAGATTATATACGTAACCCAATAAGTAAGATTGATCGTTTCTTTGATGGGTTAAAACCATTTCTCCGTCGAGCTTTAGTGCCACAATCCTTCTCATCGTACGAAGATATTTTCTCGTGTGCTATCAAGACAGAAAAGGAATTCCCTAAGTCTTATGACAACAAAGTAAAGCAAGAGAAGAAGAGAACGATGGAACAAGAGACGGATAAAGGAAATAAGGGAAAGAAGGTTTTTCCATTATGTGATAATTGTGGGAAGAATCACCCTGGTGCTTGCCTAAAAGGAATGAGAGTTTGTTATAAATGTGTAGAAAAAGGTCACCAAGCTCGTGATTGCAAGGGAAAGAAAGATGCTATCAATGTTGAATGCTACAATTGTAGGGAAATGGGGCATTATGAAAATGAATGTCCTAAGAGTCAGGGAAACTTACCTCATAAAATGCCAAGGGATCAAGGACAATCTTATGCTGTTACTATAGTTGAAGTGGAATAATTAATGTATTGGTGCTTTTGGACTCAAGGATTATATTATGGTTATAAGAATAATGTGATATATATATAAGGATTGTAATGCAGTACTTGTTGTTTTCATTAAGGTTTTAATATGATGAAGTTAATCCTATTTTTAGTATGTGACAATAACAGAAACATTAATTTGTTTGGGGAATCTAATGTTACAATTGATTTTGGAATTTAAGGACCTTTTTGAGAAAGTCTGGACGGAGGTATTTTGGATAACTATAAAGGTTGGAATGGATTATGTTGAACTTTGGATAGTATTGTTTAATGTTAAAACATTTATGAAGATTATTTTCTGAATATTATAATACAATAGTTTTAGGAAAAGGACAACCTGCAGGTTGGGGGATAACCTGTCGCGTCGGACAAAGCTGCAGGAATCGAACTCACAACTATAGTGCAACATGACTTTATTACCTACCACTAGCCTACAGAAAGTCCCTGGTTATTACAAAATAGTTTTCCTAATCTAAATGGTATGTGGTAATATTTGGAACCATATACAATTAGGATAAATAGAATATTTTTTTGTTCTGTTACCATTAGGAGTGAAAGATGGGTTTGTGGTAAACATTTATTAAAGAATGAAATCCTAGATGACAAGTAAGTATATTTTCTTTAAGTTCTTAGAAAATCTATTAAATAAATTCATCAACTTTATAAAAGGTAACTTAAAACAAAAACATTGTCGGTTATCTTTTCCGACTGGGGATTCAATAACTGTTTAACCAATCACAAGTTTGTGATTTTCTTGTGTTTAACTTTCTCCTAATCCAGTTTTCTACAACTCTCCACCAGACCTTGATGGTTCACTTTTCCTCCATATCCATATTTTCATATAATCCTAGTATGGGCTATCTTGGGTGACCTTTGTACTTCTCTTTCTTTTTTTAAAATTTATATTTTTATTAACCTTATTTCCGATGTGGGGTTTCCACAAACGTATTTTCTATTTTAAACCTTTTATTTTCTAAGAACAATTTCAAATTGCGAGGACGCAATTTATTGAAGGAGGGGAGATTTTAACACCCCATGCTTTCACGATACACTTCTCTTTCAATAATGCAATAGCTTGCATTGTACGCAAGTTCGAGATTCTAACACACCGCGACCAAGCAAAGTAGTAATTTAGAATAGTAATACCCACTTTTTGAAATTATAGAAATTATATATTTCAAGATGGACTTTGTTTTTTTATTTGGAATATCGAAATTATCCTAAGTTGAATTTTTTGTAATTTTCTGAGAACTTCCAATTTTCTATGAATAGTGAAAAATACTTAAAAACAACTTTTTTAATCAAAATAATTTATACTGATAAATTATACTATTGAGTGGTTTTAAAGTATAATTAGAATATATTTTCAACATTTTATCTAATGGTGTTCATTATAATTAATTTCACTTTGAAATTAGACATAAACAATTGTCAATCTTTTGATATATATTGTTTCTTAAAAACACGCTATTTGTTGTGACAACAGGAATTAATTATAAAATTAATTAATTCAACTTATATATTTGGAATTTCATAAAATAAACATAAATTTTTAATTTGGAATATCAATTATAGCTTAGGTTGAAATTTTGGCATTGTTATGAAAAACATCAATTTTTGATGAATAGTGAAACCACTTAGTGGTAGTTAAAAAAAATAATTTTTCATTTAAATGAAACATTACCACTTCTGTGATTTTATTTTCAAAAATCTGACATACAAGGTTGTCATTAGGAAGTAAAATGTGGTTCAATGGGATTAAAATAATTTTTTGTTGAATAGTAACTTTTAAGTTTAATTAATCGCGATTAAAGGTAATTAGTAAAATTTAAGGTAAAAATAATATTATAAAAATATGAAAATACCTTTACACTTGTCCTACCTCAATTTTATGAGTCATGGACGACCAAGAAAATCCATGGGTAAACTTGGGGACCCCATGGAGCCACTTTGGTAGGAAAATGACATTAAAAACTTTTTATTTAATGTTAAAATAAAAATGTCACAAACATGAGTTTGTTTACTAAAACCATTTTTAAATGGGGTTATACAAGTCATAATTTTGACTATAAATATTCATTAGAAAGATAAATATATTTCCTACATCATGATAATTTTTTTATAATTTTTAAACGTTAAATAAATTAAATTATGTATGACACCATGATGATGTAGCGATTACCTCATTAATTAACGATTTAAATAAAATAAAAAGATAATGTAAAATATGAGACTTAAACTTGTCAAAAACTAATTGTATGAGTATATTGCGAACCCCTATCACATTATACTTTAAATATATAAGTTTGGTACCTTTAAATTCCGAAACTCATTATATAATAAAGTAACATTTCATGACATTCCCAGAGTGCCCCTCCTCTCCTCTTATAAAAGGCCCCCACCACTACCACATTATCCACACCATAAAAGCCTTTTGGCTCAGCCAAACTCTGCCAAAATACTCTCTCAACATCCCTCTATTACTCATAGAATACTCACTTTGGGCATAACTCTTCCCAAGGAAGCCTTTGGCTCAAATCAAAAAGCGTTACCCGATTTTAAGGTAATGTCTTCTCTTATGTTATTTTTTTATTTTTCTTCTCCAACCCCCAAAACTCTTTTTATTAATTTCTTTTGTAACAACAACAATATCCTAAATATACTAGGATATTTTTATAATATGTATTCTAGCTACACTTACACACACCTACATATAATGGTTAAAGAATATACTGTTTCTGTGGATGGCGAATGTCTGCCTCACGAAACGATGATTGTTCAACACTCATATAACACCTTCAAAGGTGGCCATTAAGATGTCAATATATTTATATATTATATATAATATGTTTAGGTTTTACTTAAGCTTATGTATTTTTCATTTATTGATTACCTTTATGGTTTCCATTATGGGTAAACGTGATATTTTTATTTTAGGAAGTGCGGACTACCACCCCTCAAATTGATTTGAATCATTAATGCCATATGTGGGATGTATAAAGGATGGAGTAAATGGTATTATAAATAATATTATACTAGAATTATAGTATACCTTTATATAATTATAATTTAATTCTATTAAATACGTAATAGAAATGAAAGTAGAGTTCATGCGTACGTATGGCTTACCGTCTCCATGAACGGTGCATTTCATTTCATACCTCTAAATGTTATGTAATATTATAAATGAATGTATATACTAGATATAAATGATGTATATGATATCTAAATCATGAATATAATTATGGATATAATGGATATTTTACCACATGAACAAAGTGTAATTATAAGAAGTTTATTTTTTACTCAAGTACCTAAGATCGACAAAATGACCATTATTAACTTAAATAATTAAATAATGTCAATAACATGGTAATAATTGATATAAAAGAAATAATGAACTTGAAAAAGGTTCTTAAGTAGGTATATATTAACTCTAGTTTATTATTAAGGAGGTTAAAGATTGGTCATGTCAAGTTGGACACGAGGTAAGGGAATTTCTTAACCCAATTTCCATTCTTTGGGTTAATCTCCTACTTTCAAATTATGTTATGATATCCTATCTTGTATTTGTACTTTATTTAGGAGTAATTATATGGAATACACATAATAGATCTATTTTATTTAAAAAAATGATCTTGTTAAATACTTCGTCTCAATATCCTTTCACTGAGTCATATTTTGTTTTATACAGAAATTTCTATTATACGGTGTATAAATTCCTTTGACTTTTACGTTTATTCAAAAGAAATCTTTTTTATACAAATCATTTTAATAAATGAGAAAAAGGAATGTTTTTCTTATCATACGTATGCGGCGACAATGACTTCTCTGCCTCTGTGAGCACTATTTGAGTTTCGACTTCCTCTACAAGCCATAACTTTTTTTTAAAAGAAAAATAAATACCATGTTTTACTTTTTCTTTTTTTGGTATTGAAAATGGTTTTGATAAAGTTTTTATTATATCAATGTGTTGTATTGATATCTTGTGATTTAAGTGTGGAAGTCTTATATTTCCTTTATGCATGTTTTATGTGATACAATTATGTTATGGTTTATGATATGTTTAAACCTGTTCATATGAGGAATGCATTGGACTTAATAAGTGACGGGTGGAGCCCGCTATAGCTCCTCGATGCATCGGCAGGTCTAATGAGATAAACTAGTGTCTTGGAACGAGGCCTTGACAAAATCGTATTTTTAGTCTTGGCACGAGGCCTTGGCTACATGGTTATGATAGTCTGGCATTATGCATTCCATCAATATGAAAGTGGTTATTGATATTGCATGTGATTATTCGACCAGTAGAATATCCATGTGAATAAGTAAATGGAATTATCTCATTTTACTTTTTCCATATTATGTTGAAGTTAATGTTTAAAATTCTTTTGTTTTAGTTATACATTGCCTTAAATGTTTATGTCTATTTATGAAATCTTCCGCTATATTGTTATCCTTACTGAGAATCTAAGCTCACCCCTTCCAATGTTTTAATTTTTCCAGGATGTGAAGAAGTATATTATGAATGACCTACAGGGATAGTATGAGGGGATATGAAGACAAGATGTTTTTGTAGTTTTGTTTTACTTTATGATGTAATTTACGACTTATGAATGTATCTAGTATTTCCAAGGCTTCTAAACTAATCGTTCTTTCGTGACATGATCATTTGTGATCATTCCAATGTTACGCAATAACGCACTGACTCTGGGTAGCTGGGGTCGGGGCATTATAACTATCTTCAAAAGAAGAAACTATTGAATCAAATTTATCCGGTAGGATTTTCAATATCATTCCAATAATTGTTGAGTCATCCAGATTATCACCAAGAAATATGATAGTAATCATAATATCTTTCGAACAAGTAAATAAATCCTCAATAGATTCATGCTCACCCATCTTCAAGTCTCCACACTTCAATATCTACATTTGATGTTTTTTCTTCATAAATTTTGTATTGCCTTAATATTTTTTCTTCAATTTTTCATATTTAACTGTTGTTGTGGAAACACCATTATCTTTAAATAATTTACTTTTATAATATGATGAAAATATGGAATTCCCCTCCCTTTCATCATTCTCATGATTCTTCTTATGAAATGGTGTAAGTTGAACATTATCATTAATGGGAAAAAACATAAATGTTGAAGCTTCAAAACTTTCAAAACTGATAGACATAAGATAAGGTAGCTTTCTATCCTTATAGACACTATAATTCTTTCCATCAAATACTAGAATTAATTTCATAGTTACATAGTGAAAATCTCCCCCAATAAATAATAGTGATGTGAACCCAGTCTTTGATACCACTACAATGTTCCCCGTAAAATTATTGCATAACTAAGAGGGGGAAGGGTAAATCAATGATACAATTTTTTCTTTTATGTCTCTTTTTATTTAAAACAACCTTCACCTCTTATTAATGATTCAATTGAATACTAAAAAAAATCAAACCGCACATCCACATGAACAAAAGGATTTAAAAGGTTCAAAATTCAATAAGAATCATTATGTCCTCAATAAGGTTTGTAAATAATCCAATACCATAAAATCCCCTAGAAAACAATCCTTGGATGAAAATGAGTATGATATACCCTTACACTCATGTATCACTATGAAAAATTCCCAGTAGTGTATGTGAAACATGTTAGCACAATAGGGAAATACAATTGTTAATTAATAACTCTTTTTACTTGTACTTCTCTTCTATTTAAAAAATGTATTGAATTAAAATATAATTCTTCAATTCCATAACTATAAAAATTATAATATCCACCTATAATTTATTATGAAACACTAAGTACGATATTTTCCATGTCTGATTTTCCTAGTCCAATTCTCAGAATATGATTAATCCAATAAAATTCTTCAAATCCTATATTCTGATACAATACATTAGAAATGAATTATCCCAACTTTAATTCAGAATACCTATAACAACCCTATTCTTTATTACACACTAAAACAAGATTTATTACGTAAACTCTTGACTTGATACAACATGGATGATCGAGAGGTCTAGTGTATTTGTGGCTTAGGAACATTACATAGAAACATAAAACATGAAATAAAACATCTTTATTGGAATCTTCCTCTACATGGGCACTACATTTCCTCATACGTAGAATTTCATGGGATAAACTAAGGACATGCATAAGAAGAGGGTGAGCTATAAAGACCATTAAGGGAATAAACATGGAATAACATGAGGAATACAATAAATTTTATACAATAGGCATATCAATGGTGAAAAATAAAAACATGAACATAAATTCATGATAAAGCAAGATAATCATAATATGGAAATGTGGCAACAACACTTAACCTGGAATTAGCATGAGCCAAGGTACATTTCACATGGATCATCAGTAAACCCTAATGTAACATGAGGCACGAGTAAACCCTCATTGCAATTGAATTATCCTGAATAAACAATCATTTCACCAAATTTATCATGATACAATACTTTACCCAATGCATTGGAGCCCTATCAGGGTCCACCCTTTCTTAAACATTTCAATTCATGAAAAAGTGTGCGACAAGGATCATTCAACATGGAATCAATCATCTTCATTTATAACATGATAAATTGATGTGGACTACATACATGAATCATTATAATCAATAAGTAAATGTTCGTTAAGGTGAATACGCTTGATAGATAAATGGGCATGGTATTCACTACATAATGACATTGGCTTGGAAAATCGTAGTGCAATTTTGGGAGCATAACGACGTGAAATAAAAACTCATAAAAAATGGTTTGTGAGGGATAATGGGGTGTCTAATCATATTTACATGAAATTTACCCAAAAGGGGGTCATATAGATACACTTCCAAACAAACATAATGGAATTTAGATACATAATACAAAACAATTACTTGGATGTAAAATAGGAGAGGGAAATCCCTCATAGAATTTCAACATGGTAACGGGTGTACATGGGACACATTAATGTCAGAGAAAAGGGTATCACATCATCCAAAAATAAAGAGGGAAGTATGTGGATGGTGGGAAATCATACCCCGAATTTTCTAATTTAAAATAAAATGACATAACAACTTAAAGAGGTTTTGAAAAAAATGAAAAAGGAAGAAGTCTTTTACTTGAAGTATGATCCCAAAGGATTGGGAGAGACTTGAGAGAGGGTTATTGGGATCTTGGGGAACCTTGGGAGGATTATATAGAGTATTTAAGGGGTTGATCTAACTCCAAAGTCTTTGAGTGAAGAGGAGAGTGATCTTGGGTGGGTTTATATTGGAAAGGAGAGAGAATTCTTTATTATTTTTGTTTGGGACATCTCACATTGGACTACTCAAAACCACAAATAAGCCCATTATTGTTTCCATGTTTTATACCAAATGGGAGTTGAAAAAAATATTTTATGTGTCCAATAGACTAACTTCTTCAAATAATATGGTTGCTTATGTTGAGGTGAGTCACACTCTCATGTAAAACAATTTAAAAAGACAAAATGCTTTATAAGCCTTGAAGGGTCCACTAATGCTTTGTAAAATAAATCAAAAAAACCCAAAATCAAATTATTTTAATGGTAAAAGATATATTGGCCGAGAATAATGTTTATATTATTTTATTACATCACTATTGGTTCATTATGATGTCATAAAAAACATTATATATTTAAACGGTATTTAATTTTTACCCAAAAATTCGACTGTCCCAGAACATTAGAAAAATTCACCATTGGATAATTTCGATGTCCTCATTCCAAAAATAATACTCAATTTATCTAAGTAATTTTGTAAATATGTGAATTTGTACTTTTAATATAAAAACAACATTTACCAAAAATTCATGGGGTTTGATAAAAACAGCTTTAAAACCTTGATAAAAATTACAATTACATTCATAAAATTATATAAAAATTTATATTTAATAGAAATTAATTTAATAATAACAATAATAATATTTTATTAATGTATTATTTAATTAAAAAATCCATTAATTCATAAAATTATATTTCGTAGTCGAATATTAACTAAAAATACTTTTTGTTCTTTAAAAACTATTTACAAAGTAAAAATAATAAAATGAATGAACAATATTTATAAAAAAAATAATTTACATATTCATAGTGCTAGTGTCTGGTTACAAAAACCCTTATAAAACCGGCATAATACTGAAGGGTTTGGTGTACGATGGTGAAAAAATCTTGGGGTGGCTCAGATAACATCTCTCGGGTGGTAATCTCTATTAACTTCCACTTCTCCCATAGTCAGTTCCACTCAAGCTTAATGTGTTCATAATTCTCTTGGGATTGGTCAAGAGAAATTCCCAGGGATTCCACCTCCTTTCCGAGCTCCGAAAAATGGGCTTCATAAGAGGCAAGTCTACTAGATGAGTCCATCACATCCTTTGTACTAGTAAATTGAATATGTTATAGTCCTATATAAAACTAATCATGTGATCACTATTCAACAACTATACTAGAAATGGCCAAAATTCATAATGGTATTTTAAAATCCAAAAACATAAAACCAATGATTTTCAAATTTGTATAAATGATTTACATAATGATACATTTAATCAGATCAAGAGAAATTTTCATTAATGAAATTTTGTGTCGTTACAATATTCCCCCCTTAAGAAATTTCGCTCTCGAAATTTCCTTTTACCACTATAAAACAAATGTGGGTTTTATTCATAAATTCGTCTAATTCCCATGTCACTTCTTCAAACTTGTGGTTATTACACAACACCTTGACGAGGGGAATTGTCTTATTTCATAGAACGTTTTCTCTATGATCAAAGATGTTAACTAGTTTCTCTGTATAAGAAAAATGAACCTCTAGCTGTACTACCTCTGAAGAGAGTATATGTGAATGGATTGGTATGTTCGTCCTTAAGAGGGATACATAAAAGAAATCAAGTACTTTGGCCATGGTAGGTGCAAGTGCTAGTCGATAGGCCACAACCCCAACACGATCAAAAATCATGAAGGGGTCGATATACCTAGGACTTAACTTACCTTTATTTACAAACGTCATGACCTTATTCCATAGAGATATGAATAGAAGTACCATGTTTAAAAATTTAAACTCAAAGTCTCTATTGAACCCTCTAGAACTAAGTTGCTTTATTGTGTTTTGATAATACCAACCATTCTTTCTTTATATCTTGATTATGCTTAATACATTACAAATATACTTTAATATATGTTGTTACCTTCATTATGCTTAAATTAAGTCTTTTGAATTATCCGATATATGTTTACTATGACTTAACTCATTCTGCCAAGTGAATGCTCAAACAGTTTTCAGCTACCGTTACAAACTAGCTACTGATACAGAGTGGAGAAACCGTTAGACAGTAGCTACCATTAGAACAAATAGCTACCGTTACAAGCTAGCAACCGTTACAGCTCACAACGACCGATACAGAAAAGTCTACCGATAGAGCTACTGATACAATGAAGTCAACAATTACTGTTACAGCAAAGTTGACAGCTACTGATATACTGAAGTCCACCGTTATGAAAAGTCTAACGATAAAGAACTACCGCTACCATTACAAGGCAGATCCATAGCTACCGATAGAGAGTTACCGCTACTGGTAAAGGCAGTGCCACCGCTCCTGTTACAAGTCCACGGCTACCGATACATGAAGTCTACCGACAGACAAGCCTACCGTTACAAATGTCTACCGTTACTCAGACCTACAGACACCTACTGTAACACAAGTCTACCGTTATCATGAGTAAGAGTTCAGAGACAAAAACCCCAACATGCTTTAATTCTTTATTATTGTTTAACCTAACCAATGGTCATATTAGGTATATATTAATGCACTGACATATTATTAATGTATGTTTGTTGGATGTCAGGAAACCGTACCTCATACCTGCAAAAAGGAAATCATATATTTTTCCGAAGCTCGTTCTTTAAAAGAAGGATGCTGTTGTCGAGATGATATATACACACACTCGTATACACACGAA
Source organism: Viscum album (assembly GCA_963277665.1). Taxonomy (NCBI): domain Eukaryota; kingdom Viridiplantae; phylum Streptophyta; class Magnoliopsida; order Santalales; family Viscaceae; genus Viscum; species Viscum album. The sequence goes on from OY728125.1 coordinate 1,946,815,461, forward strand.
TAGATCAGAGAGTTGAACACGTGTTGTGAATAGGTTGCAGCCGCGCTGAACAAGTGAAGAACACTCGAGCTGGTGTACATGAAGAGAGACATCTGAGCTTACAAGAAGATCACCAACAATTGTGATAACCAGTGAAGAGCTGAGAATGAGAACATAAAACAAGAACTTCATCGACTACTTCTTCTCTATCTCTGAACCTGGAAGTCAATGAAACAGACGATACTCTGTTTTCCAAACAAAAACCAGAAGAGGACTCAAAGCAAATTCTGATCAATCAAAGGAGTCTAGAACTGCACGACAATCACTAGAGCCATTTCTTAACTCTAAATATTTGCTCTTTGATTTATCTTTTTACATATTTAGCAGTGTGTTTTATATGATGTATTTTACACACACTGTCTCCTGTGCCTTAACTGGAGGATTTCTAAATCCTCACTCAACTCTCTTACTTCTTTTATTTCCCACTGGGATAGTGGTAGAGGTCATGTGACCTGGACAGCTAGTTGCTGTTGTTTCTGTTCCCACAGATAACAGTGGTAGAGGTCTTGGACCTAGACAATTGTATATTGTTGTAATCCCCGATCTAGGGTGTGGATCATCTTTATAAAAATTGTTGAGAGGACTAAGTCTCGTCTTGAGACTGAACCTCTAGGTCATATCTGTTGTGCTACATCTTTCAAAGTTATTCTTTATTCCACTGCTAATTTCTTTAAAACAAAAACTGTTTTAAATTTACTTTGATAATTAAATTCGCAAGTGTTTATATTATTTGTAAATCAGTAAGTTGGTTTCAAAAGTTAATCAACTTTTCTGTTTTGATTAACTGGGAAATAATCAATCCGTTGAGAACCCAACTGAACCCTTACTTTGATATAAATTCACTACAGTTTAATTTAGTATTATATTAGGGGGATTTTAAGACAAAGATTTAAAACATAAATTTTAATTGGAACTCAATTCACCCCCCCCCCCTCTTGAGTATCCACTCTAACCAACATTTGGTATCAGAGGATTGTTAAAATATTTTCTAAAGTACTCTGTTTTTCAACTGTGATTTTAGTTGTATTTTAAAGTTATTAAAATTTATGTTATTTCTAAATTTTTATCTCTTTAAAATCTTTGCCTTAATTTAGTTATCATGTACAATAGAGTTGAAGGTGTTGCTACCAATAGACCACCCTTTTTCAATGGCACCAACTATGCTCAGTGGAAAATCAAGATGAAAATTCATTTAGAGAGCATGGGTTTTGATATTTGGACTGCTATAGAATCTGAATACAAAATACCAACCACTGTTAGATCTACATGGAATGAAGCTACTAAGACAACCTACAATAATAATTGTAAAGCTATGAATGCTTTTTACTATGCTCTAGCAGATGAGGAATTTACTAGAATATCTTCTCGTAAAACTGTATATGAAATTTGGGATACCTTAGCAGTTTCTCATAAAGGAACAATTAATGTTAAGGAGATGAGATTGAATACCTATACTATTAAGTATGATAATTTTATGATGAATCCTGATGAACCCATTTCTGACATGTATCTCAGGTTTAATGAAATTTTCAACACAATGACTTATCTGGGAAAGGATGTTCCAGTAAAGGAACAAATCATGAGAATTCTGAGATGTCTACCTGAAATATGGAGGGGAACTACTGTCTCAATTAGAGAATCATGTGACATTGGAGAACTGCCAGTCAAAGAACTAATTGGAAAACTGATGATGTATGAAGAGGAACTCAAGGTGGACAAAGAAGAAGATGATGAACCTAGGAGGAAGTCTATTGCCTTCAAAACTACAACCTTAAAGAATAAGGACAAGGAAAAGCTTCAAGCTTTCAATGAAAGGTCAAGCTGTGAAGACAGTGAGAGTGATTCTGACAGTGATACTGAGATGGATCACATTTCCAGAAGGTTTAAGAAATTTTATAGGAAGAATAATTTTTTCAGAAAGTCAAACTACAAAGGTAAGTATGACAACAAAGGATATTGGAAAAAGGATTGGAAGAAGACTGATAAATCAGATGAAGTTGTCTGTTATGAGTGCAAAAGGAAAGGACACATAAAAGCAGACTATCCAAAGCTGAAATACAAGAAGAAGTATGAATACAAGGATAACAAGTATATGAAATTGATGAAGGCTACTTGGAGTGCTTCTGAGGACAGTTCAAGTTAATCTGAAGTTTCTGAAACTGAACACAGAAACAAGGCGAACATGTGTTTTATGACAAACACTTCTGAGGTAACTTCAGAAACTCCTGCTTCTAATTCATATTATTATGGAGATGATTCTTAATGTGATTACATGTCTAAATCTAAACTGTTTGAATATTGTGATATCTTAGAAGAAACCTGTAATGAGCTGGAAGACAAATACAAAGGTTTAAAGAAACAGTATGCTTTAAATGTTAAACATCAATCTAATCTTGATATTGAAATGGAAAAGAATGCTTAGTTTCTTAAAAAGAATAATGAAATAAAATTTTTTAATGAGCAACTCAAGAAAGACTTATAGAAATTTAACAATGGTAAAGATACTCTTACTCAAATGCTAGGTAAGCAAATAGCACCTAGATACACTACTGGTATAGGATACCAACCTGGACAAAGGAAAATTACTAAAACTTGATTCATTCCTAAATCTGGACAGAATGTAGCTACCTTTGGAACTTCGTATGCTTCAACTAGTTATATTCATAGTTATGGATCTAATAAGGTTTATCTTTCAAAATCTGTTGATTCTAGAAATTTTATGAGACCCATTAGACAAATATGGGTACCTAAAGTTTTATTGGCTAACCTGTCTGGACCCAAGAAAATCTGGGTACCAAAATCATTTCCTGTTTAAATCTGTGTTGTAGGAAACATGCTTAAAGAACTCTTATAAAAAGATCTGGTACTTGGACAGTATATGTTCAAGACATATGTTAGGAGACTTCTCATGCTTTAAAAGCTTAGTCAGAGTTGATGGAAGGTTCATCACTTTTGGTGATAACTCAAAAGGGAAAATCATCAGCTTAGGCCAGATTGGTAACACTGACTCAGTATTGATTTCTAAAGTTTTATTTGTTGATGGACTTAAATACAATTTGGTAAGTATTTCTCAGTTATGTGATGATGGTTTTTATGATAAATTTGAAAATTATTCTTGCAATGTTTTTAATTCTAAAAATGTTTTAGTGTTTGCTGCTTTGAGAAATGAAAATGTTTATGTTGTTGATTAAAATTCTTTAGCTAAGCAAAATATTACTTGTTTAAATGTTTTTCATAAAGAGTCTTTTCTTTGGCACATGAGATTAGGACGCTGCAATGTGCATTCACTTAGAAAACTTGCTAGGAAGAACTTAGTTAGAGACCTACCCAAACTTGAATTTCTAGTAGACAAACATTGTAATCCCTATCAAAAGGGAAAGCAAAATAATGATTCTTTTAAATCAAAGAAAGAAGTGTCAACTTCTCAACCACTCGAGTTGGTTCACATGGATTTATTTGGACCTTCTAGAGTTTCTAGTTTAAATGGGAAGCATTATGTCTACGTTCTTGTAGATGACTATTCTAGATATACTGGGGTATATTTTCTAGCTCACAAAAGTGAAACTTGTTCGTGCTTTGTAAAATATTCCAAGTCTGTAGAAAATCATAGTGTACTTAAGATTAAAACTCTGAGAAGTGATCATGGACGTGAGTTTGAAAATAATGAGTTTGAATCTTACTGATCACACAATGGCTATAGTCACAATTTCTCCGCCCCTAGGACACCCCAGCAAAATGGTGTAGTAGAAAGGAGGAATAGAACCCTACAAGAAATTTCTAGGACTATGCTTAATGAGTATGACCTACCTGTTTATTTTTGGGCTGAAGCTGTAAATACATCTTGTTATGTTATTAATAGAGTCTTGATTAGAACCATTCTTAAGAGGACCCCTTATGAGTTGTGGAACCATAGGAATTCTAAGGTTAACTACTTCAAAGTTTTTGGCTGCAAAGTTTTTATTCTTAATACTAAAGATAATCTTGACAAGTTTTCATCCAAGAGTGATGAAGGAATTTTCTTAGGTTACTCTATTTCAAGTAAATCTTATAGAGTGTTTAATAAGAGAACCAAATGTGTGGAAGAATCTGTTCACATCAAATTTGATGAAACTGATCCACATGAACCTAAGACCTCTCTTGAAAATATTCAAGATGGTCTCTCTGTTTTGAACCCTAATGATAAAGACAATGGACCTGTAGTTAAAACATCAAGTTCTGGAAATTTTCCAGAACCTACTTCTGTTGAACCTCAACCTATTGATGAACCTGAAATCTCTAGCCCTACCTTTTCAAGAGCAACTAGGATTCTAAAGAACCATCCTTTAGATGCTTTTGTAGGAAATCTAGATAGAGGAACACAGACTAGAGCATCTCTTAGAAATCAGGTTGAACATCAATCCTTCTTGTCACAACTAGAACCTAAAAATTTCAATGATGCTATCAATGATGAATTCTTGGTAATGGCTATGCAAAAAGAACTAAATCAATTTGAAAGAAACAAAGTCTGTAAATTAGTAGAAAGACCTAATGACACTATCACCATAGGCACAAAATGGGTGTTTAGAAATAAAGTTGATGAATCTGGAAACATCATTAGAAACAAAGCTATGCTAGTTGCACAAGGTTACAATCAAGAAGAAGGAATTGACTATGAAGAAACCATTGCACCTGTAGCTAGATTAGAAGCTATTAGGATATTACATTCCAATGCATCACATCTGAATTTCAAGTTATATCAAATGGATGTGAAAAGTTCTTTTTTAAATGGTTTTATTGTTGAAGATGTTTTTGTAGAACAACCACTTGGTTTTTCAAATCCTCATTTTCAAAATCATGTTTTTAATCTTTTTAAAGATTTATATGGTTTAAAACAAGCTCCAAGAGCTTGGTATGAAAGACTTTCAAACTTTATTATTTCAAAAGTATTTACAAAAGGAATAGCTGATACCACTCTTTTTATAAAAAGAATTTCAAAAGATGTATTAATAGTAAAAATATATGTTGATGATATTATTTTTGGATCTTATAAAAATTCTTTTTGTACTGATTTTGCAAAGGCTATGCAGAATGAATTTGAAATGAGCTTAATGGGAGAGCATATGTATTTTCTTGGTTTTCAATTTTTTCAAACTAAATATGGTATTATTTTAAATCAAAGTTAATATACTAAGGATTTATTGAAACGTTTTGGTTTGGATAGTATTAAAGAAAGTGATATACCTATGAGTACCACCTGTAAATTGGATGTTGATGAATCTGGGAAACCAGTTGATCAAACTAATTATAGAGGCATGATTGGGAGTTTACATTATCTTACTACAAGTCGACCAGATATTATGTTCAGTGTATGTATGTGTGCTAGATTTCAAGCTAATCCTAAAGAATCACACTTGCTTGCGGTTAAAAGGATTTTTAAATATCTTAAGTATACTATAAATTTAGGCTTGTTTTATCCAAAAGGACAATCATTTGACTTAACAAGTTATTCAGATGCTGATTTCGCTGGCTGTAAGTTAGATAGGAAGAGCACATATGGAACATGTCACTTACTTGGAAAATCCCTAGTATCATGGTGTAGTAAGAAATAGAACTCGGTTGCATTGTCTACTGCTGAAGTAGAATACATCACTGCTGATAGTTGCTGTGCACAGATTGTGTGGATGAAACACACACTACTGGATTATGGATTTGATTTTAAACATGTTTCAATCTACTGTGACAATAGTAGTGCGATTAATATCTCTAAGAATCCTGTGTCTCACTCTAGAACTAAACATATTGATGTTAGACACCATTTTCTAAGAGATCACTATCAAAGAGGTGATATAACACTTGAGTTTGTAGGCACTGAACTTCAATTAGCTGATATTTTCACTAAACCTTTAAGTTCAGAAAGATTAAGTTTCATCAAATATGAATTAGGAATGATAGCTTACCCTTGAAACAGTTAGGGAGACCTCACCGTTAGGGAGACCTCACCGTTATGGAGACCTCACTGTTAGGGAGACCTCACCGTTATGGACACCTCACCGTTATGGAGACCTCACCATTAGGGAGACCTCACCGTTAGGGAGACCTCACCGTTATGGAGACCTCGCCTTTAGGGAGACCTCACCATTAGGGAGACCTCACCATTTGGGAGACCTCACCGTTAGGGAGACCTCACCGTTAGGGAGACCTCGCCGTTAGGGAGACCTCACCGTTAGGGAGACCTCACCGTTAGGGAATCCTTACCGTTAGAAGACTTTACCAGTACATTTGTGCGCTGTATTGTTTTCTGTAAAGCCGAGTCATCAGAATGTTTTATTTTATTTATGATTTATGTGATTTATGAAAACTAAATGATATTAAAGCTCGAACTAGACTCACTCAATCTCACCGGGAACCTGTCTGCTTGAACTCTCCTAAACCTAAAACTCTCGACCTTCAGAACCCTAGCCTCAAATCCTTAATGGCCCACGTCAAGAGACCTCAGATGACTGATGTAAATGAAGCGCCGGGAGCGAAGAGACAAAAAGTAGCTAATACTGATGCCAGTGGAAGTGGCAGTGGAAGTGTAGCTTAGAGAAGACCAGTAAACCCACACCTATTGAAGCGTGAGATAGTTGTTGCAAAAGAGGTGTGTGCAGAATGGCTTATGGAAAGCAAGCCGTTGGTTCTTAGAGTGTTAGAAGAACAAGGTTAGATAGAATGCTTCGCAAACAACAACGGACCTTATTATCCAATACTGGTGAAGCAGTTCTATGAATTCGTTCATTTTGAAATGTCTGAAGAATAAAGCAGAATGGTTTCATATGTGAATGGTCAGGAAGTGTCGTTTACTCCAGGAGAATGGGATGAGAACCTGAGAGTTCCCCATGAGGGATATTTTACTTATTATTCCAAGTCTGTACCTTTGACCAGTGATGTGTTTCAATACGAAGATGCTTTGCTGAAACTCACAGGGAATGGGACTCCTAGAAAGGTGATTACTGCAGAGATGGTAGGAGAAGGTAAGCTGTTATTTAAATTCATTCAGCATGTTGTTAGTCTGAGAAGAGGAGACTTTTCCATTTTAAGATTCCAAGACATATATCTGTTACATTTTCGGAAGCACAGTGTGAGAATCATTCTATGTATATTGATTATGGTTCAAGTGGAAGAGATGACTAGACCGAAGTCAAAATCAAATGCCTTGTTTTTCTCAAAGCTAATTTCTGTAATGCTGAAAGCGAAGGAGATAGCTGGACCTCAAGATGAGCTGGTAGTGGTTAATGATAACTTCTGTATTACATGAACTATCTGTAAATACATGAAAGTCAGTGGGAATCCTTGGAAGAAATAATGGGTAAATGATGATGGAAGAATTTATGACAAGTTCACTCCTGTGGATCATCCGTCTAGACCAAAGGATGTGAGAGATCATGGTCTTAGACCAGATGAGCCAGAACCAGTCTATAGTGATGATGAAGATGAGGAGGAAGAGACTTCAGTTGAGGAAGGAGGAGACCCAGACTTACCCCCTAGTCCTGTGCATCAAGTTATTTCTTATGGAGCAGCTAGCCCTCCAAAAGCAGTACCAAAGAGAGAAACTGTCTTGAAGGATAATGATTTAGAGACTACAGAAGAAGGATAAGAATCATGACAATATGTTGTCAAGGACACCTATGAGGAGGATGAGACAACCGAATCTGATCATAGAGAAAAGGATGCTGATGATGAAGCAGATGATGAGGAAAATGTTGAAAAAGAGCTCAGTTTGAGTCCTCTAATAGTCAGTATAATCAGGATAGTACCTGATCAGAAAGACATATCAGCAGCACCTATTGATGAGAGAGTCATTAATGACTCAGAACAAATGGCTATTGGATCTTCTGTAATTGTAGAGGAAAATTCAGAATTACCTCAGGAAGAAGAGTTGGAAGAGATACCTAAGGAAATTGTCCCAAGTGAGGGAGAGAATCTTGGCGCAGTATCAGTATCATATGACATTGAAGGTTGGACATCAGATCCCAGATATATGATTCTTGGACTTTCATATGGCGATTCTGATGAGGAAGACCAACCCCAAAAGGAGTCAGTTACCTTACCTACTGTGGCTGCCAATGTGGCAACCAAGGAGGATCTTAAGTCTTTAAAAGCTGAATTGATAGAAGAAATAAGAGAATCAATGGCAGATATGAAGAAAAGTATGGTTGAAGAGATGAAATAAGTGGGGCAATCCCTTGAGTTATCCATTGGATGTAGTGTGTCCATTCCTGTGAAAGGAATGGTGGATGAACTTAAAGTGTTCCACAATCAGATTGAGAGTTGGACAGGAGCTGTAGTTGCTCTTAGACAATCAATTGATTCATTGACTGCTTTGAACATTTCTCAAACCCAAGTGCACACTGACATTCGATATATCAAAGAAGTGGTCAAACAGTTTGTGGAAGTTTTTGAGGCCTTTAAGAAGTCAGTTAAAGAACATCTGAACAGTCAGGATGAACTTGTTCAGAAGGTGGTTAGAAGTCTGACTCACTCTTTCAAGGAGATAGTGGCCTTCTCAATGAAACCTCTTCCCTCATCCTGCACAAGTGTGAACCTTGACCAAATCCGCAATATTGTTCAGGAAGAATTAGCTAAGGCTAGTCTCAGTGGTGCATCAGATACCCAGATTCTTGCTACCACTAGGGAAGTTAGTAGTTTTGTTCGTGGTCACTTGCGGGCAGCTACTGCTTCTCAAGAGGCAATAAAAAATAAGGTGGATGCTTATTTCAAAAAAGTTTATACCAAGCACCAAATGACAAACCATTTCAAGCTTTTGATTTAGAATATGAAGTTACCTCCAGTTACAAAAGACTTAAGAGAACAGGTCAGTAAGCTCAGAGAGCTTACTCCTGCTTTATATAAGTTTATTGAGAACAGAGATGATTTTGTATCTGCTATGGAGAGAGGTGGAAGCATCATCCTGGATTTCAGGAATCTCTTGCTGCCTTTCGTACATGTGGATGCTCGGCCAGTTATTGTACCTCCTGCCCTTCCACCTTCTGCCTCTGGGAGTACTCCTCAACTGACTCCTGTTCAAGCCATCAGGAGCTTGACACCTTTGATCCCTCAGAGAGAGACAGATTACAGATCTGGTACTGTTTCAGTTGCTGATCCACCAGTAGTTCTTTCAGGAATACCCAAGCCTGCTGACTCTACCTCTGCACCCTCTACTGATCCCAAGGGAAAAACATGTGTTCAAGAGGATGATTGAGTTCTTCTAACTATTTTTTTGATTGGATTCATTGTATTTTTTGTACTTTTCTGACTTTCCAAAATGTATATTTTTCTTATCAATCCAATAATTCATTCCTCTCTTCACTGTCTATTTTACTCTGTCTATTTTCTTTCCTAGTCCTTCTCTTTTCTCTGATACCCTCCTTTTTTTAATCACAAAGGGGGAGAAATTTTTGGAAACCTGTACCCAGAGAGCGAAAGAGAATGTTGTTCACCTAAGGGGACAAAGGGGGAGAAAATCACTACTTTGGAGGAGAATCATGTAGTTAAATTGATAGGGGGAGGAATATGCAAACCAAAGAATCTTGCTTGTGTTTTCCTCTTATACTACATTATTTCTTGATATATTCCTATTTTCATATTTTTCCTCTGATATTTTTTTTTTGATATCAATTCCTGAGATTTTTTTTCTCTCTGATACTATACTATTGATATCATACTTTGATATATATATTCTTTTCTCTGATATTACTTTATTTTGGCATAAGTTGTGATTATCAAAAAGGGGGAGATTGTTGAACCCTCTAAAATTAGGTTACTTTATTGTGTTTTGATAATCCCAACCATTCTTTCTCTATATCTTGATTATCCTTAATACATTCCAAATATACTTTAATATATGTTGTTACCTTCATTATGATTAAATTAAGTCTTTTGAATTATCCGATATATGTTTACTATGACTTAACTCATTCTGCCAAGTGAATGATCACACAGTTTCAGCTACCGTTACAAACTAGCTACTGATACAGAGTAGAACAACTGTTAGAAAGTAGATACTGTCAGAACAAATAGCTACCATTACTAGCTAGCAATCGTTACAGCTCACAGTGACCGATACATTAAAGTCTACTGATAGAGCTATCGATACAATGAAGTCGACAGTTACCGCTACAACAAAGTTGACAACTACCGATATGATGAAGTCCGCCGTTATGCAAAGTATAACGATAAAGGACTACCGCTACCGTTACAAGGCAGAGCCACAACTACCGATAGAGAGTTACCGCTACTGGTAAAGGTAGAGCCACCACTACTGTTACAAGTCCACCGCTACCGATACATCATGTCTACCAACAGACAAGACTACCGTTATAAATGTTTACCGACACTCAGACCTACAAACACCTACTGTAACACAATTCTACTGTTATCATGAGCATATGTTCAGAGACAGAACCCCAAAATTATTTAATTATTTATTATTGTTTAACCTAACCAACGGTCATATTAGGTATATATTAATGCACTGCCATATTATTAATGTCTGTTTGTTGGATGTTAGAAAATCGTACCTCGTACCTGCAAAACGGAAATCATATCTTTTTCCGGAGCTCGTGCTTTAAATGAAGGATGCTGTTGTCGAGCAGATATATACACACGCGCATATACACACGAATAGATCATAGAGTTGAACACATGCTGTGAATAGGTTGCAGCCGTGCTGAACAAGTTAAGAACACTCGAGCTGGTGTACATGAATAGAGATTTCTGAGCTTACAAGAAGATCACCTACAATCGTGCTAACCAGTGAAGAGATGAGAACGAGAACATAAAACAAGAACTTCATAGACTAATTCTTCTCTATCTCTGAACCTGGAAGTCAAGGAAACAGACGATACTATGTTTTCCAGACAAAAACCAGAAGAGGACTCAGAGAAAATTCTGATCAATCAAAGGAGTCCAGAACTGCACGATAGTCACTAGATCCATTTCTAAACTCTAAATATTTTCTCTGTGATTTATCTTTTTTATATATTTAGTAGTGTGTGTTATATGCTGTATTTTACACACACACTGTCTCCTGTGCCTTAACTGGAGGATTTATAAATCCTAACTCAACTCTCTTACTTCTTTTATTTCCCACTAGGATAGTGGTAGAGGTCGTGTGACCTGGACAGCTGGTTGCTGTTGTTTTTGTTCCCACAGATAACAGTGGTAGAGGTCTTAGACCTGGATAGTTGTATATGGTTGTAATCCCCGATCCAGGGTGTGGATCATCTTTATAAAAATTGTTGAGAGGACTAAGTCTCGGCTTCAGACTGAACCTCTTGGTTATATCTGCTGTGCTATACCTTTCAAAGTTATTCTTTATTCCGCTGCTAATTTCTTTAAAACCAAAACTTTTTTAACGAAACTTTGATAATTAAAAATCGCAAGTGTTTATATTAGTTGTAAATCAGTAAGTTGGTTTCAAATGTTAATCAACCTTTCTGTTTTGATTAAATGGGAAATAATCAATCCCTTGAGAACCCACCCGAAACCCTTACTTTGATATAGATTCACTACAGTTTCATTTTGTATTTTATTAGGGGGCTTTTAAGACAATGTTTTAAAACATAAATTTTAATTGGAACTCAATTCACCCCCCCTCTTGAGTATCCACTCCGACCAACAGTCTAATCGACAGTTTTCTTCATAACTCTTTTATCAACTCTAGGCTGCCCGGATATGCAACTGAATGGTTTTCACCTTCTCCACCATTTCTTCGACCATTTTATGTCCTAACTGCTTACGCTCACCGACTTCATCCCAACATGCTAGTGTTCTGCACTTCTTACCATATATGGATTCATAAGGTCCCATTCAGATGCTCGAGTGGAAGCTGTTAATGTAGGAGAATTCAACCAGTGGAAGATGTTGGTCCAAACATCCTTTAAATTACATAGACCATGATCTCAACATATCATCTAGGGTCAGAATAGTTCACTCAGATTAGCCATCAGTTTGAGGATGATAGGCCATACTGAAGTTCAGTTCAGTACCCAGAGCATGTTAAAGACTCTTCCAAAACATAGAGGTGAATCTTGGATTTTGATCCGATACAATAGATAGTGTTAATCCATGCAGCCTTACCACTTCCATGATATATATATGTGCCAGTTGATCCAATGAGAAATCATCCTGAAATTCAATAAATTGTTCATACTTTGTTGGACGATCCACAACAACCCAGATTTCATTGTATCCTTTAGATTTCTTTGAATGTCTGGTGACAATGTCCATGGTTATGTTCTCCCATTTTCATGCTGGTATGGGCAATGGTTGCATCATCCCCTTATACTTATTCCTCTAGACCTTCACTTGCGGACACACTAGACACTTACTCAATGATCTGCTTCATCATATTATCCCTCAAATAATGCTCTCAGAGATCTCAATACATCCTTGTGTTTCCTATGTGAATAGAAAAATTCGAACTATGTGTATCATCCAAAATATCTTTCTTAAGCTCTAAACATTATGGAAACCATAGTATTTTCAGAAATCTCACAATTCCTTCTTCATAAGGATTATACTCCGAGGATTTCACATCTTCTAATAGCTTCAACTTTCTTTTGAATTCTCATATCATCCTTTTGTGGGTTTTTTAACCTTTCCAAAAGTGGCGGTTGAGAAATCATTTGTGAAAGGATTGATGATGTTCCCTTCTTTATGATTCCCATGTCCATCTTAATCAATTCTAAGAAGATTGGATCCTTATCAATTCTCATCAGTGATTGAATCATTGGGTCCTTTCTACTTAGAGAATCCAACACCTTGTTCTCTTTCCTAGGGCGGTAATGGATTGAGAAGTCATAGTCTATCATCAGATCTAACCATCTTCATTGGTGCATGTTCAACTCTTTCTATGTGAATATATACTTGAGGATTTTGGGGTCTATATATATTTAACAGTTCTCCCCAAATAGATAATGCCGCCAAAATTTTAAATTGAAGATCACCGTATCCAACTTCAAATCAAGTGTTAGATCATTTTGCTCATGAACATTCAATTGCCTTGAATCATTGACAATGACTTTGTCAATTTTCATCAACACACATCCCATTCCCTTCTTTGATGCATCACTAAATACCACAAATAGTTCTCCACTTGTCAGTAAAGTGAGCACAGACGCAGTGATAGGCCTCCTATTTATATTTTTGAAGCTTTATTCACATTAATCACTCCAAGAAAACTTCACTCCCTTCCAAGCTGGCTTGGAAAGAGGCTTTGAAAATCATGAGAAATTTATCACAAATCGTTGATAATATCAAGATAACCCCAAGAATCTACAGATATCCATTATCGATTTTGGCCATAACCATCCCTTAATTGCATCTATTTTGGAGGGATCCACAGATATCCCATTTCATGTGATGATATTGCTTAAGACCGAGACCTCATTCAACCAAAACTCACACTTTATATACTTTTTCATAGAGAATCTCCTTACACAAGGTCTCTAGTATAGTTCATTGATGCTCCTCATGATCCTCATTGGGTTTAAAGTATATCAGAATATCATCTATAAATACTACCACAAAATTTTGAAGGTAAAACTTAAACACTCTATTAATCATGTCCATGAAGATTTCTGGAGAATTAGTGAGTCTTTAAGGCATTACTATGAATTCATAGTACCCGTATCTTGTACGAAAAGCAGTCTTGAGGATATATTATTTCTTCACCCTTACTTGATAAAATTTTGACCGAAAATGAACCTTAGAGAATTATTGATCTCCAGGTAACTGGTCCAACAAGTCATTAATTCATGGGAGAGGATACTTGTTATTTATCATGATTTTGTTAAGCTCACGATAATCGATGCAAAGGTGCATTGACCCATCCTTCATCTTGAAAAAGAGGATTGTTGCACCCCATGGTGAAGGAATTTGGCGTATAAATCCTTTATCCAGATTCTCTTGTAGTTGTTTCATCAGCTCCTCAAGCTCCACAACAGCCATTCTATACAGAGTCTTGGATATTGGAAATGAACAATGTATAAGATCAATTTATAATTCAACATCTCTTTTAGGAGGAAGACCATGAAATTATTTAGGAAACACTTCACTGAATTCCCTCACAATAGGAATGTCTTCAAGAATGGTTTCCTCCTTAGACTCAATCATCTTATACAGATAAACGTGCTCATATTGTAGTAATATCCACACTGGAGATGATGGAGCTAAATAAGATTCATCTTTCTCCTTGCAATAGTATAGAATCGGGGGTCGATTCTCCACATGGAGAGTTATTTCCCTCTCACGACAATTTATCTTGGATCTATATAAGGAAAGCTAGTCCATTCCAAGAATTGAATAAAATTCCACCAGAGGGAGTATGACAAGGTTTTTCGGGAAATTCAGTCCATAAATTATGATAGGGGAGGAGTTATATTCATGGGATGAAATGATTTACCCATTTTCCATACTCACCTATATATTTACTTCCATGACTTTTGGTGGTTATTTGATTGTTCTACTAATCTTTTGGTATATAAATGAATGCGTAGAACCAGTTCAAAAAGTATATTCTCTAATCATGAATGAATAACTAGCGTACCTATCACCACTTCGTTTTTGGGGTTCACTTTGGCCTTAGTGATGGAAAAAGATTTCCCTTGTCTCCTTAGTGGTTGATGGTTGCCTCTGAAAATCCTTGGCTTAGGGAACTGATTTGTAAGATTCCCAGGTTCTCTGTATTTGTAGCAATGAACAACGCGTTGAGGTTCGAACGAGAATTTCTCACCTCTATTTCAGCCGTGGGTTTTTTCTTGTTAGTAGTTAACAGTTAGGTTCCCTTCTCTTCCACACCTAAAGAATTTTCTCATCCGCTTTAGGAAATTTATGGGTTACTTCTTTACAAACATTTGGAAAGTGGGGTGTTGGATCTTCTTATCACCACTGGATTTATCCATCGGACCACCATCATTGAGGTCTACCTTATGCATCTTATACCCATGATACCCCTGTGATTCTCTGATATCCATTTCAACCTTGAGGGCTCATCAGAAAATTTCCTCATAGTTGTCAAAGTTAGGGATCACCAGCGCATTCGGTAGGCTAGGTTTCAGCCCATCAAAGATGAATTCAACCTTGTATTTGAGGGTAACGACAAATCTGGAGGCATATCATGCAAGCCTTGTGAAGTTTGAGTCGTACGCTATAACAGATTAGTAGTCTATTTTCTTTAGTGTAATGAAGTCCCTTTCCATCTTATGTCGGAGGGTGCTCGAAAAATATTTATCGGAAAAAATTTTCCCGAAATCCTTCCATTTCAATGCCTCGATCTCCTCCTTAGGCTTCATATTTTTTATCAATGTTCACCATTTATCAGCTTCACCCTACTTTAGATAAGTATACAAGAGAATGTTCTCTTGTTCAGAACATTGGAGGATTCCAAATATCTTTTCAATGGAGTTGATCCACTTTTCAATGATTGAGGAATCGAAAGATCCATTAAAAGTAGGAGGTCTTTGTCTTATGAAGCTCTAGATAGATACTTGTTCATTCTTAAGGGGGTTTCATGTTACACTTGACCCATGTTTCTATTCAAGTTTTGAGTTAACTGAGAGATAATCGTGACAAAGTTCGTGATTCTCACCCCTATTAGATTGGGAATCTCATTAGCAGAGTCATCACATTGATCTTCACATTGGTTGTTAGCGTGAGTCCTCCTATTCCCAGCCATTGGATAGAATAAAAGGAAAGTTAGGGGTAAAAAATAATGGGTAATCCAAGAAAAAACTGATTACTTATTAATATCTTTTTTTCCTTATCATATGAATACATAGGTTTTAATATATGATATTCATGATCTACTTTCTAACATATATTCTTAGGGGAAATTTTTTAATTCCCTTAATAAGGGTTCATACTAAGATTGTGAATTTACCAAAGCATATTCCTCAGGAGTGTCATAACCATGAGTGTAGCAAGGCCTATTGTTGTGTTCCAAGATACCCTGGGTCAAGCATGAAACTCCTTGTTGGGGTTTTCACCCCTAGGTACATTTGTGCCAGAGTTTCCTTTACCTGCTAATATCCAGACAATGATGTATATTCTTGATAAAACACTTACTCAATATTCACCAAAACATAGGGATGTTTTTGTTATAATTAGTCTTTCCCCTAGGGATTCACTATGGTTTTCTAATCCTAATCCAAAAATATCTAAACATATCCTCTGATACCAACTTTAATAAACCTATTCATTATTACACACTAAAAACTAATTTTTTACTTAAACTCTTCACTTGATACAACATGGAAGATCGAGAGTTCTAGTGTCTTTGGGGATTATGAACTTTACATAACAACTTAAAACATGAACTAGAATATCATTATTGAAAATATTCTTTACATGACCACTACTTTCACTCGTACTTAGGATTTCATGGGATAACCTGAGGACATGCAGTAGAAAAGGGTGATCATTAAAGCCCAGTAAGGGAGTAAACAAGGAATAACATGATAAATACAATACATGTTATAAAATAAGCATATCAAATGAGAACAAGAGAAAAATGATCATAAAGGCTTGATAAAGCATGATAATCATAACATAGAAATGTGGCAACAACACTGAACATGGAATTAGCATGATCTAAGTCTCATTGCACATAGAGAATGAGTAAACCCTCATTTCACATGAAACACGAGTAAAACCTCATTTCACTAGAATTAGATTGAGTCAACAATCATTGCATATGACTTATCACGATACTATACTACACCCAATTCATTGGAGTGCTATCAGGACACACCGTTTCATAAACATTTTTTTCATACATAAGTGTGCCACATGGATCATACAACATGGAATAAATAATCATCATTTATTCCATGATAAATGTATTTAGAAAAAATAAATTAATCTTTATAATCAATAAGAAACTTTTCATGAAGGGGAATATCATTAATAGATAAATGGGCATGGTATTCACTACACAATGACATTGGCTTGGAAAATCATAGTGCAATTTCATCAGCATGACAACATGAAATAAGAACTGATAAAAATGGATGATGAGAGATAAAGGTTTGTCTCATAATATTTACACGATATAGACCGTAAGGGGTTCATATAGATACATTTTCCAACAAACATAATATAATTTAGATACATAATACAAACTAATTACATGGATGTAAAACAGGAGAGAGAAATCCCTCACATAACTTCGGCATGGTAACAGGTGTATGTGGGACACATTAATATGAGAGAAACGAGTCTCCAAAAATCCAAAAAATATAGAGGTAAGTATGGGGGAGGTTCTAAATAATACCCCAACATTTAAAATTTAAATGAAAATGGAATAACCACTTTAAGAAAATTTGACAAAAATGAAAAAGGAAGAAATCCCTTACTTGGAAGTGTGATCTCAAAGGCCTGGGAGAGGCAAGATAGAGGCTTATTGGGAGGTTGGGGAACCTGGGGAGGATTTTAGAGAGAGAATCGTAGGGTTTGGTCGTACTCTATTAAAATTTAGTGAAGAAAAAGTGGGATCTTGGGTAGGTTTATATAGGAATGGAGTGGAAATTCTATATTATTTAGGTTTGGGACACCTCACATTAAACTAATCAAAACCACAAACCAGCACATGGTTTTTAAAAAATGTGACTGAAAAACAATAATTTATGTGTCCAATTTCTGAACTTCTTATAATAATAGGATTGCTTATGTTGAGGTGAGTCACACTCTCAAGGAAAACAATTTAAAAAGACAAAATGTTTTATAATCGTTGAAGGGTCCACTAATACTTTGTCAAAATAAATAAAAAACCAAAAATTACATTATTTTAATGGTAAAACATATATTTTCTGAACATAATGTTTATATTATTTTTTTATATAACTATTGGGTCATTATGATGTCATAAAACACATTATATTTTTAAACGATATTTAATTTTTACCCAAAAATTCGACTGTCTCAGAAAAATATGAAAAATTCACCATTGCATAATTTCTACATCCTGATACCAAAAATAATATTAATTTTATCTAAATAATTTTATTAATATCGGAATTTTTACTTTTAAAATAAAAACTGACATTTACCGAAAAATCATGTGTTTTGAAAAAAACAACTTTCAAACATTAATAAAATTTACAGTTGCATTAATAAAATTATATGATAAATTATATTTAATAAAAAGTAATATAATAATAATAATATTTTATTAAAATATTATTTCAATAAAAAGTCCATTAATTCATAAAAGTATATTTCTTAGTCAAATATTGACTAAAAATACTATTTGTGTTTTAAAAACTATTTACAAAGTAACAATAATAAAATGGATGAAACTTATTTATAAAAAATAATGTACATAGTCATAGTGCTATGGTCTTGTTACATAACCCCTTATAACACCTGCATAAGACTGAAGGGTAAGTTGTGCAATGGTGATAGAATCTTGGGGTTCTCGGATAATTTCACTCTGGTGTTAATTTCTATTAACTTCCACTTCTCCCATAGTCGGTTCCGCTCAAGCTTAACATGTTCAAGATCGGATTGGGATTGGTCAAGTGAGAAGCCTAATGACACCACCTCTTTTCCGAGATCTGAGAAATGGGCTTTATATGGGTAAATTATACTAGATGAGGCCATCAATTCCTTTGTCTGAGTAAATTGTATTTGTTAATTTCCTATATTTATTACAATCATGTGATCCCTATCCAATGACTATATTAGAAATGATCACAATTATAAAAATTATTTTAAAATAAAAAAACATAAAACCCATGAAGTTTATATTTATATGAACAATTTATTAATGATACATTTAATCAGATCAAGAGGAATTTTCATTAATTAATTTTTGGGTCATTACAATACCATTCTTCCTTAGTTTGAGAAACCCAATATGGAGATACCGACTATAGAAATCCAAAATCCACTTCATTCATCCCCATATCAAAATCATCTGAATAAAAATGACAAGTATAATATGATGAATCAATGAATATGATAAATCCTAAGTACAATGATCAACTAAATACAATGTTACAATCTTGTCTTCTTCCTTGTCAAAATGAATTCAACACAAAAAATGGCATCACATTCTCTCACTGAAAACACGGTGATTCTCTCATCACTATGATGAATAATACCAATAGTAAAAAATAAAAATGTACTTATCATTTTATAGGTAACCCTGGAGAGATTTGGGGGGGAATCCAAACATGTTTCCCACTCATACAAAGTCTCCCATATTTCAATCTCTCTAGAAATATCGAAACTATTTTGACTTCATCAATGTTTATGGATTCTTCTTGAATCTTATACAATATTTTTCTCTTTATTTCCAAACACTAATTTGAATTATTTGTATGATTATAATTGATGAGAAATATATGAGTCCGATCATATGAGTCTATTTGTTTCAAACTAGTTACTGAATATGATTCACATAACAGATTTGAATCAAAATATTTCATTTGAATGTACAACTCCCTCTTAAAAATTCATTCAGCAATATCCTTCTCTTATAATTTCTCTTGACCCACAAGAGATTCAAGACTTCATTCACAATCTTCTACGTGTATCATGACTTACTTCTTGAATTTTTATTCATCTGGGAATAGCTATAAAATCATCTGACTTACTTTCAATACAAAGAATCTTCTTCATTTATTGATGTCTCTTGACCTAATTGAAATTTCACATGAAGAGAACCCAAAGAAATTCAACTCTTAAATAACTTGAAATAGACATTTTAAAACAAATTAGAGTAAAATCCTTTCTATATATGATAATTCTTGGTTTTGATCATTTCTTTTTATGATCATCTCTGGGTACAATCATTTATGAATAAAATAATCCTAACAAAATAGACACCATATCCTGCTCTTCTATCAGCACCGCTTCTTCAATCAGTAATGCCTTTTCAATCAGCACCACATTTTAAATTTGCACCATGTTTTAAATTGACACCAACTTCTCAAGCGACAAATTATTCCATCGGCACCGCACTACATCGGCCCCACCTATTCATCAGTGCCACATTTCATCGGCACCACTCTTCTTCAGCACCAATTTTCATCGACGCTACTTCTTTTTCAAAATCTCTTTTTATTAGCATCACTTATTCAATCTTCATAACATTTAACCTGGATACAATTGTTTTGAAAAAAATCACTATAAATTCTTTCATTCATCCACCTAGATACAATAAATCATGATATGATTCTTTTAGAATTGGAAACATATCTTATACTCCCCCTTTATCTATGGATCTTGCTTCAAAATTTCTCAATTAATATATTGATTTATAAGAAATATAAATAGGTAAATCATGGTCACAATTAAATTATCATAGTCATTTTGACATTGATTCTCCATAAAAAACCATTTCTTTTATACCAAATCCCTAGTGAATCTAATCAATTTTCAATTACGATCATTATAGACCCCAAACCCTCATTACAATGGACATGAGTTTGAATATTTTGAAAACATGGATCCTATTCTTTTGAACACATGGATCCAATTATTTTTAAAACATGTATATAATTATTTATATAAAAAATACTAATTATAATTTTTTTCTTTAAAAAAATTGATTTGATTTCCAAAAACATTCCTTGGAAACAAAAGACAACAATTGAAAGAAAAAAAAACCATCATTGTCAGCATGTTCCAAACATATGAATGAATTTATTTTGATAATTGTGGGACCTATATCTCACTCCAATTCACTTTTTAATGACCTATATATCAATAGATAAGGATGGTAATCAATTCGACAGTCTTGATCTGCTATGGGAAGATGGGAAAACTTGATCCTTTACAAGGAAAGTACTATGACTAGGGATTGCGGTGTATCCCACCCATTAGGTTTAGTCTCCATGAAGATAGAAGATGGGGAATGTTGATATAATATAAAAAGATAGGGAAACCTGATCCACTCTGTGATGATGGGAATAAATGGCCCTTAGTTGGAAAGGACTACGACTAGGGAAGGTTGTGTTTCCCACCCAATAGGTGCAGTTCCCATTAAGTGACTTGAAATGTTATATAAATGAATCTTGACTTATAAGGATTTAAATATCATGTTTATGCATTCCAAAATCCCATATATTATTTCTAATATATGATTTATGTCTTATGTTCCTTTTTTCCTTATGATTCATGTCTAACGAACTACAATTCTCCCTTGTCTACCCTTATTGAGCATTTGAACAAATTTCTTTTTGTGTTTCCTTCCACAGGTCATGAAGATCTGTATTAAGTATGATGTGTCTAAGAAGGGTTCTTGTCCTGAAGAAACTGGTTGGAGATAATGTTTCTCACTAATGTACCATTGATTATGTTTCCATATTTCCAAAAGAAATAAACTAATATAGTCTTTGGAAATTTATTTGTGTAATTTTTTAATTATTTTGAAAAAGTTATCTAATGTTTGTGTATGTTAAGACAACGTTGTCATAGTTTATATCATAGAAAAGTATTAGTTATCCTTCAGAAACTAGGATGAGAAAACCTAACTGAGAACACAAAGGACATGTCTATAGATAAGGAAAAGTATTAGAAAATTTCTTGAAATTTTGGTAAATGATAGATTTAGTGGTTTCCAAAAAAAATACAGCCCTATCTAGATATTACAAGTGGACATGGATCTGAAATAGAAATACTTAGGGTTAAAAACTCCAAAAAGATGTCATCATCCAGACATGGGGTATTATGAAACATGACTACTGGCCTTTCTTCAGAACTGGTTTGAAACTCCTGGGGTGTAGTCTTTAGTAATTCACAAACACTTCAAAAACCATCATGAAGGGTTTAAAAATAAGTTTTCTATGAATGAATAAGTATAAACCTAATGTGTTTATTTATAAAAAGTATAGGTTATGATTTAGACAGCCTATAAGTAATTTTCATGATTTTTTGGTTTCCTTCTATGATATATGTTTCTCACCCTATTCCTTTTGGTTTTAGAAAATATAATGAAAAATAACGAACATTGATCACATATAATGTTTCATAATGAGAATTATGAAAATCGATTTCCTAAGTGGAAATATCAGAATGGGGATCAGGAAGGTGGTATCAGTATTGATTATATTTATGAAGATAAAGATTCTACAAATGACATGTGAATGGTATGTGATGTTCATCCCTTAATGTTTACATTAAATAGAAGTTTCATTATTAGATTTATTTTGATGAATATTAATGCAAGATTCATATTTCATTTTTTTATAAAATAGGAATTAAGGAATATGTTTATGAAACCCGAGTAATGGTTCCTGAATAAATTTGGATAAAGGAAGTATTTATGTTTTAGAATTAGAAGAGTTTGTTTTATGAATCCTTAAATATTTTAGTATTTTTAGTATAAATTGACCATTAATGAATGAAAAGTATTTTTGAATGGTGATAAAGACATATAAAAGTAATATTTTGATTAAGGGATGACATCCCTTAATTGTTTCAAGATTTTGAGAAAATGAGGGCCAGCTTGGATAAAGAGATGATTGATATGGATAAAGTAAATTTGATAGTATCAATGAACTTAGAACCAATTTTAGATTTGTTGAAAAGGTGGTATATATAATCATGGATTAATTTTGAAGCTTATATGATTTAAGGAATATACCCACTAACCCTTAGAATAATGAAACATGCAGGTATTCTAAAAGGACTTATAGTAATTTAGATTATTACCATGTTTTAAGAGAATTTAAGATAATAGTATTCACATGTCTAAAAGATACATTGTGATATATGGGGGATAGATGTTAAAAATATTTCTTTACATTTATTATAATGTTTTTTATTTTCTTCTTTCAGAATGGTTATAAGGTTAACCAATTATGGAAATATTAAGTTACACTTTAGATGATGATTGTGAAATTAAAGTATTATCTCACCACATGAGGATTTATGCTTATTGAATAAACTATTCATCAAATTTCTTTTGATGATAAAAAATGACAAATGGGATGTCATATCATTTATCTCATGATCTATTAGTACATCAAGATTAAAAAATTCATCTTCCTTTTTATAGAATGATATAGAGTGGATCAGGGAATAATAAAGGGTGAGGTTTCCCTAAAATATTGAAAGTATATTTTTTCATGGGAAATCATTAACTTTAGCACGAAGTATCATGAATAAATATTTTTTTATCAAAGTACATTAATTTTTTATGAATAAAATGGCCCCATAGATCTTCATAGATTTATGGCATCGTGAATGTTAACATTATCTTAACCATATTTTCTATCAATATCCATCAGAACAAGATAGTTATATTTTTCATTCCTATACATGTTTCCACTTCCCAGCCATGTAATCATATTTGGGAACCTTGTTATATGTTAGTTTCGGTAATTTAAATGTAACGAACATTTAATTTTTAAAGGAAGCTTTAGTATTCATTTTTATGATATGGGATTATATGAAACGAACATTCAAGTATTAATCAATTTATAACCCAGATGAATTTAAAGTGAGAAATTAATTTTTAGGGGGGGTATAATGTTACACCCTAAGATTTTTTGAAGTATTTTTTTGAATTAATACAATATTTTTGTTATTTTTCATTACACACAACATTGAAAATAGTTATTTATATATATATATTAAAGCATTAACTTTGTATTTTATTATACACAATACTATATGAATCATACACCAAAAAAAACATAATGTTGATATTACCTTACACTAAAAATTAAGGCCATCTTACGTTAAATGTAAGACAAGCCTTTAACGACAGCTTGCGTAACACAAAAGACCAAGTTTTACCTAATAATAATATATTATTAAAAATATTATTATTTAATATAATATGATATAACCTAGAAATTCAATTTGTAGTTATGAAAATGGTTAAATAAATTATGAAAATCGATGGTTTACACCAATTTAAAATTAATTAATTAGTTACAAATTAATTATAAAGGAATGTGAAAACAAATTGAATATAAAGCTAAAAATTATTATTTTCTTGCTCAAAAAACTATTTTATCCTAATAAATTATATTAATTACAATTAATAAGTAATATTAATGAAATATTCACATTTAATATTCAACCAATTATTTTTTGATATTCATAGAATAGACTCAATAGGCTTATGATAATAAAAACCCCAATTTTATGCATAAAATGATATATTTTTATCAAAAAAAATTTATTACCATTTATTTGAGAATGTATTTTAAATACAATCTTAATAAATTTATAAATATTATTTGTCAAAATCATCATAAAATTTTAATGTAAAACATAAAAATTATTTTAGGGTTAATTTCTGGTATTTTTATTCGAAGTTTCATTTTTTAATGAAGATGTGAAAATACTAAATTTTAATTGAAAACTACTTTTTTATCAAATTTATTTTAAAATTTAAATTATATTTGATATTAGTATAAAAGTATAATGCAATATTAATTTTATAAATTTCCCCAATTTAGGTCATTAGAATCAATATTTTAGGAAATTTTGTATGAAAACATTTCAATGTATTAGATGTTTTTACTTTTATAACCTGAAATGAAGACCCATTTTTAGGATTAATTTTAAATTAATTTATGAACCTTATGTGTTTGGAATTTGTAAAAATGTTTTCCATACAAGGAATAAGAATAATTTATAATGTATGATTTTTTTTCTTGGGTTTTTACAAAAATTATTTGTGAATGTAGTTAATATTAATTATAGTTATTAAGGTAAGGTTAAACATAACAATTTAATAAACCATACTTTTAAGAGACCAAATGTCCTAACGAATTCTCCAAAATACATTGGATGGAAATATTTCATCCATAAAACTTCCAATATTTATTGTGGATTTTTATGGATTTTTTTGGTAAAAACCTAGGTAGACAAACTTGTTTTAAAAAATGTCCACTGTGTTTTTTCCCTTACCTATAGAACACCATCACATATCACACTTCCTCACACCAATAAAACTACTTAGGGTTGGCCAAGATTGTCCCAATATACTTCATAACATCCCTACCTTACTCCTTTAATCCACATTTTTTAGAAATCAATCCATGGACGCCGTTTGGTGAAAACCAAAAAGACTTACCTGATTATGTGGTAACACCCTCCCTTGAGATCCATTATTTATTTCCATTATCCACTCCATAAACCATTATTATTAAAAAAAAATTATAATATAAAAAGTATAATAATTATACAATGATGTTTTTATGAAAATTTTTTAACCTAAAATTACACACACTTCTATATAATGGGTAATGAAAACACTATTTACGAGTACGGTGGACTATCATCTCACGAAATGATGATTATTAATTTTTCCCTTTACTACCTCTCGTGGTGGATATTAGGTTAGAAAATAAGGTTATATATGATATATAATATATTTATAATTTATTTATGATTTTTGAATTATTATTTAGAACATAACCTTATGATTTCCATCTTGTGTAAACATAATAATTTTGTTTGAGGAAGTGTGGACTACTGCCCCCTCAAAGCGATGTGATTCGTTCACACACTACATGTAATGTATTATGGATAACTTTATTGAACCAATATAATATATATAAAATAATAATATGTAATTATATTATATACATATATTCATATACATATATGTCATTAACATTATTTCATTCAATATGTATTGTAAACGGAAGCAGCGTTCATGCATACATATGACCTACCAAATCCATGAACAATTTATTTAAATACATATTTATATATTATATTGATTTTTACAATACAAATATATTTAATATAAATGATATTTATATCATGTTTTATATTCTTTAAATCATTATATATATATATAATGACCAAATATATATCAAATTAAGCCATAAGAAAAAAACATTGTGAATATTACCCAGAGCATAACTTTAACATGAAACAATTATCAAGAGGGTTATATAAAGTCATAATGAAACCATATATGGTATTATATATAATAATATGGTTCAATAAAATATTTATAATAAAAATATATTTCTTATACAATATTTTTGAATGAGTACAATGAGATTAAAGACATATTTTTATGCGATTTCATCTTACTTTTTATTTCTATGAGATACATGCCATAATAATCACTAATTGTATTCTTGTTGTGAGTATTATTTCAATTTACGTATTATATTATTCTTATATTTTAATTTATGGGTATTTACATATCCATTTTAAGTCCTTAATTTCATGGGTAATACGTTTCAAAATTTATTAAACTATTAATGTGCTTTTTAATCAATTTTCCATGTTTAAGACACATGGAATCTTATTAACCAATATTTTTCTATGAGGTGTATATAATCACTTTGAAATTTAATATTTTGAATCTTCTTATTTTCATGATATTACCATATTCATTTAATTTTATTATTTCAATTTTTTATGATCCAATGATACCAAATTGGTAACGATTTATTGATATAATCTCACCATTTATTGAGATTTATTTTTATTATGCTCTGATTGATGAAATATTAAGATCCATATCTCATGAAATCTTATGATTTTTCATTCCCTCTACTTATTCATTTTTTATCCAAGTAATGTTACCATTTTTACAATTTTTAAAACATAATATGATCAAGATAATGTTTGTTAGAATGTCTGACTTTACCTCTCTCTTGTATTAGAAAACATTGTTCTTTATGAACAATCATAATAATCCAATTTACTTTTCTTATTAAGAATGAGACAATAGAAACAAGAAAAAAAACAAAGAGGCCTACAGCGGTCTTAAATAGTGAAGGTTGAGGGAATCCATTAAAATAAGATTGACGCATTGGGTTTCAAAGTGAAAATAACATGAAGACCTACTTAACCATTACCAAGGACCTCCAAAAAAGTCAGATGATCCGCCGCATGGTAACCCACACACCAGGAGTGCCTTATTTTGATGTAAGTGGTGATCTTGACCTTTCGCTTTCTGATAAAATAGATAATAGACTATAGAGGAGATAAAATATCATTCAAGACATTGTGGAGGACCTTTGAGTCTATTTCAACATCTGATAAAATTAACCCCTTATGGTGGAAGAGATTAATACCCATAAACACAGCCATGGATTTGGCCCGAAGAGAGGAACCATGGACCATGCGTGAGGAGAATGCCAAGAAGAATGATCCTCGAGAGTCCTAGAAAACCCCACCCCCTCTCATGTCTCCCATCCTACAAGACCCATAAGTATTTAGCTTAATGCCCATAGAAGGGGGGGGGGGTCCATCTCACCCAGAGTCCTCGAAAAATGCATTTGTCCGACTGAACCTCATGTTAATGAGGAATCATCCACCAGAGGGAGGGGGTGTCCCTCTTGTTTCCACTGAGTCGAGCCAAATCAAGGAGAATACTCTTCATCCTAATGATGATAGACTTACCAGATGAACAAATCCCTTAATGTCTAATCCAATTCTTATCCTACCATATATACCAACACCCAGTAAGGAGGATCACTGAGTGTGCCATCTTTTACAACCCTTTGTCTATTAAACTATATAACCTCATATTTATGAATGAGAGCTCCACCATGTGAATTTCATGGATGCATGTGAACTCCCAAAATAAACAGCTCACTTCACATGACCATCAACTCTTGAAGAAGTTGTGGTTGGAATTTTCCTCCCTGTACCTTTGACAATAGGACCATTAAGAGACGTATGGGATACCACAACATTTTATATTCTCTCTTGTAGGGATGTCCCGTGACCTGATCCTCTATAATAAGAATTTTAGTTTCAAAGGAACTACCTTGGACCAAAGGGTGACTTGCTTGCTATCTTATTCTTGTGTTATGACCAAAGAGCGAGAATAATCCCGAGTTGTGAAAGCCCTCAAGGAAGATTTCATGAAAACCCAACGATCGGGTTCCTGTGTCATGATAATGAGATTAAAGATGGCTTGTTTTTCTTTAACCATCACAACCTTGATGAGGGTTGGGTACCTACTAGCTTCGCTGAATGATATGGTGGGAGTAGGGAACCCTGGGAAACTGATCAAATTCCATACCTAGTTTTTCTTCGAGAATGAAATGTCACCCCTCCCAATAATCCATGGAGAGTGCTAATGAATCTCCGAGATCAAGTTAAATAAAGTAGGCCATAAGGAAGAAACCTATCCCTACAGTGGGGAATGGTTACTAAACAAGGGGTTTATTGTTTTCCCGCACAGTATACTCTATTCTAGAACTTCTTATTCCATCTTTGCAAGCATGAAACTGAGTGTGTTTTCCAAGTTACACATGTTAATACCACCTTTCATAGGAGGCCTTTCCATCCTTTTCCAAGAGGCATAGTACCTTATACCATCCTCAAGGGGATACCAAATGAAAATGAACATGATCTTATCAATACTAGAAATTACACCCTTTTGAACCTTTATAAATGAATGATCATGGATTGGAGTTTCCAATAGGACACTATTAATGATAGCATTGCGACCCCCAAAGGACAAGTACCCGTTTTTTCAGTTGTGGCTATGCTCAGCAATCTAGCTGAAAAGAAAATTGAAGTCTCAAATCCTCAGTCTACTAGGGGAAATGAGTGACCCATGGTATGGCATAGGGAATAATTCTCTTAGAATATCAAGGGTGATCTGAACATTAGAAATCCTTCTGGGTGAGAAGTTGTTGGAGATGAAGTAGAGGCTCTTTTATTAATTGATAAGCTGGCCACTCAAGAGGAAGTAAGAATCCATGAGGCGGTTCAATCCTTGGATTGATTTCCTCATATTTATAAAGATAAGGGTGTCATCCTCAAATAATAAATAAGAAATGTACATGGCCCTCATGCTCCTTTGATAGGCCAAAATATCTTTATTGTTGATGATCATATGAATGAGTCAACTGAGAACCTATTGTATTAAGATAAAAAGGATTGAGGAAAATGGGTCTCACTGTCTTAGGCCACATATTTCTTTGAAGAACCCATAAGTCTTCCAGAAGAATGAGACTTCCATCCATGGGAAAATGAAACATCTAAAAACAAGAGAAATAGTTTAGGAAGAGAAACCAATACCTTCCATCAAATTTATGATGAAGCCCCACTCTACTTAGTCAAATGATTTTTTCATTTCCCTCTTGAGAGCCATATTAGAGCCACATGTTTTGTAGTTAATATCTCTAATAATTTCTTAGGTAAGGGAATTAGCACCTTGGATAGTATGATGCCTCACAAAGCCATGCTGCTCCATAGAAATCCACCTTGGAAGATGATTGGAAAATATGGAATTAATGACACATGGATGAACATTATAAGGGAAGTTGCACATAGACACATGTCTATAGTGCGTGATAACTGAGGGGTTTCTGTTTTTTGGAAGAAAAATAATAGTAGTGGTGAATGAAACCCGCAGTAGGCTCCCTCACTCGAAGAAGTACTCGATGGCCTGAATAGGGTCCACCTTCACCACCTCCCCTGAGGCTCTATAGAAAGGTCTTGAAAAACCATATGGTCACGAGGCACTATTTGGGTAAAGGTTCAATGTCGAATTATAGATCTACTTTTCATCTGGAAGAGAAATCAGCCCATCAATGTCTGTATTTTAGACACATTTAAGAATAACCTCGAAGATCCCATTATTGATTCATATATAACCATTGGTCATACGACTATTTTTACTAGCAAGCATGTCCTTGAAGTAGTAGAGAGCCATACTTGTAAGGATATCCCTTTCATCTGTATAGTATCCATCATCCAAAATAATGTTCGGTTTGATAGGTATCTTTCTATCTTCAATGGAGGCATGAAAAAAATGATGTGTTCCACTCTCCCTCCAAAATCCATTTAATTTTCAAACACTCCCTATCCAAATTCTCCTGAGAAAGAATCATGACATCTACAGTATCATTCATGTTAGAAATCTTCTGAAAAGTTTGATCTTCCCACTCCTCTTCCAGAAAATCTCAAAGTATCTCAACCTGCTACAAGGAATCATTAATCTCACTGTGAACCAGTGGGTGGTCTTTATCCAATGTACATAGACTAGACATGAGGTGCATAGGTTTATTAGGAATGGAGACCCAGAGTCCACCTAGTCTTGGTGAATTCCAAATACCACAAACCAATTTGTGGTATCTCGGGTTTCTAACCCATTGTTGAAGGAAATGAAACCTATCCCGATGTTCCTACTTGGATGAAATTTATACCAAAAGGGGGAGTGATAAAAAATACTATGATTCAGGTGAAACACCATAGTTTTAGAGAACTGGGTGATGGATTATATGATGGCCATACATCTATCCAATCTTATCCAAAAATAATGATGGCCCCTTCGGTTGTTGCACCACATAAAGCAGTCACTTGAGAATCCCAGACCGATGAGTTATAGAGCTAATATTTTAATTATTTTATGATATGATTTTCAAATATTTAATATCATAAACACTATCAAATTGAGCTGTTTTTCATGATTTTAATATTTTTTGTTTGTGTTGGGCCAAAAATGGAATGATCCTTAAATATGGATTTTTGACAGATTATCACATCAAGGGTATTTTGGTCATTTTAGTATAAATATAATTACAAAGTGAAGGATAATTTTTTTTTATAAAATTCTGATTTATTTCTTTAATTTTTCTATTCTGGACTAGGGGTTGATTCGAGCATCTAGTTGCCTAAAAAATCAATGAAGTTTATTATTTTTTCGGACAAACAGCATGGACCCCACCAATGTAACAGAATCACATCTCGGTTTACACTCATCAAATTGATGTGATTACACATGGAGATGAAATATGACTCAATGGATCATTGAAAAATTAAATTTCATGAATTTTGGATTCCATTATGGTGGCTTTTGAAAAATCTTATTTGAAGGAAGCTTCTTAGAAATTTTATCCCACAAAAGAAACCAATAATAGAAAAATCATAACTCGTACATTATGTGTAAAAATAAACTGAAATGTGAAGGGTGGATTCAAAAGACAATTATAAACATCTTTCATGAAGGATCCAATGTGTTATGTGGCCGTTTTCATGGTCATTAATATGTTATATGTTAAATGTGGGGAGTCTGCCTGGACAGAATAACTTATATTGTAAAAAAGGACACAACTCCTTCAAGAAGAATCCAAATACTCTGAAAATTTGAGGGATTATGGCCAAGGAAATATTGAAGATATTTCTTGAAGTTATAAAGGCGTTATTTGATCATTAATTAGGGATAAAACATGCCAACTTGTGAAGTAAAATATCATCCTATAAAAGGAGAGGAGCTCCCACCTCTCAAGTCATTCAATTCAATCCACAATTCCCCCAATCATTCAAATAGGGAAGCAATGGACATTGACCATATTTATATTTATTTATTTTAGTTCTTTTATTGTAATTTATTCACTCTCAGGCATCATCTCGACTTCCCCATGCATGGATGGGTTGTATAGTTGAGTGATCAGGAAGGGGGAGGCTGGACTGATGTGCTTACATGAGTTCTTGTGATTCAATTTAATAAGATCCCTTATTGTTCCATAACATGGTTTAGATTTTAAATTTAGTTTTAAATTCCTAATGCAGCTATGTTAGGTTTTAATTCTATATGTTTTTAATTATTTTGTCGATGATAACATCTCCCTCCACCGAATTATAATCTATATATGGTGGAATAGATTAGGGTTGGGAGGTAGGTGTTTGACAATAGTCAACACGTTTGTATGCTTGAATGTGGAATATTGGTTTTATGGGAAAAACAATTCCCAGTTATGGATTTAACAAATTAATCGAGTAAACCATATACAATCCTACTCACATTGGAAGAATGATAGTAAAATCCTAGGTTTGAGAAAAAAATATTCTCATTACATCCATTAGGCCAAGGGGGAGAGAGGACTCAGAAGAAAAATCACTCTCTAACTAGATAATGAGAAAAGGGGGAAAATTTGGAAACTATGATATCAGAGCACTAGGTCTAGCCAACCAAATTTGATCACCATCATTCTCATTTATCTAAAACTGATCAAATAAATCTTCTTATTTCTTACACATCATACAATTTTTTTATAAAACCAATTGTTTTCATAAAACCTTTAAAAAGTGACAACCTTGTTTTGTGTGAACTTCTCTTCAAGAGAATACCTAGGATCAACTACTATACTATACATAGGTAATTAAAATATTTTTTCCCATTCCACAAAAATGGTGTGAATCAAATTTGGTGCTGTTGATGGTGAGGCAGTGCCTAAAAACCCTTTAGAAAAAAATTGTTTTTCTTTTGAATGCCCCGTAGATCAAAAAACAATTTAATAGAATTTGATCTAGAAATTTAATGCACAATAACAAAAATGAGATAGAAAAATTTTCAAAGAGAGTTTAATTAAATCGGTCTCATATATTCAAGTGACACATCCATTGAAAACTTTTAACTAGTAATAATGGCAGGAAATCCCAACTAAACATTGTGTGATCTTTGCGCACCACAAATCTCTAACCAATGAAATCAACTACTTATCACTACCTTAGAAAATTATTTTTAATTGTGAATTAACATGATTTAAATTCTTCCTAAATTCCATGGTATTTTAGGTGAATACCCCAACATGAATATCCAGGAATTTACAAATTTTTTCCCCAGTTGAAGATTCTGAGGTGTTGCAAAAGAACAGGTAAAGTGGAGGGAATTCCCTGTCTCACTCGAGGGAGCCGCAAAGAAATGGTTGTACAGTCTACAATCTATAGAAGTATAAGATTGGTAAGATCTTATTAGACGCCTCATGGAATGGTTTTTACCAAATATAGGATCCAAACTATTTGAAAAGATATCTATTCTATTATCCAATCAACCGGTGAAACACTTAATGTGTACTGGGAGTGATTTAAGAAGCTCTACACCAGCTATCCACATCAGACTATGGTAGAACAAAATTTCATTGTTTTCTTCTATCAAGGATTGCTTGAAAATGACCAAAACTTTCTAGATGAATCATCTTGAGGTTCCTTGATTGAAAATTCACAAGCGGATTATAGAGGACTGGTTGAATAGATTGCACAAAACTCATGACAATTTGGCACTAGAGGCATGATCACCATAGGTATCCATGATGTAAAGACTTCTGATTCTTCCTCACCCATACATGAAGAAACAATGAAGAAAATAACTAGTCTTATGCAACAAATTTCTATGAACCAAGTGAAAGGACAATAAGGCTCGAGTCAGATATGTGGTTTATTCTCTTCTATTTATCATTACATTGATCAATTTTCAGAAGTGTAGGAGATAGACTGTTGTGCTATAGCCTATTAGCAATGTCAACTACAACCTCAGTCCCAAAAAGGATACGTATTTCAACAAAATCAATCTAGAACACCTTTTTTGTATTAATATTATATCATGAAACCATTCCAAAAACCTTAGATGTAGTCTAACCAGCAACAAAAAACATTTTAACTGCCACCTTTCCAGCGAAAGAATTATGAGAAACTATCCACAAGTGCACTGAAAAATAAAAATAAAAAATTGAATATAAATGTTTCAGGAATGGAAGATAAAATTTACAAGATGATTGATCAAATTTGAAATAAAAATGGATTTTATAACCATAAACCAAGGTTAACTCCCGACACAGATAGTTCCAAATCCAATGGAGAATGTCAGTCCAATCACAACCCAATGTGGGAAGGAGCTCACACCACCTAAACAATCGGAGGATGATGATATCAAGAAACCTCCTAAAGCTCAACTCATCCATATAGAAAAAGAAAACCATAACAAGAAGGTAGAAAGAACAAGGTTTAGGAAGGAAATACCAGAAGCACCTTTAAAAAAAACAAAGGGAGAAAAATGATATCCCAGCACCATTCCTATTTGAATTAGTAGAATTGATTTTGGGTGAAGAAGAACAACTTCAACGAGAAATACAGGAAACATTCTAGAAAGTGGAGATTAAAATCCCACTACTTGAGGAAATATTTTAAATCCCTATGTATACAAAATTTCTGAAGGAGATATGAACTAAAAGAAGAAGGCTATATGGAAATGAAAGGATCAACTTGGGAAGAAGAATTTAAGCCCAGATCAAACCACCGATACCAATAAAATGCCATGATATAGAGACATTCTCTATTCCTTTCACCATTGTTTGTTTAAATTTTTCTGACGCATTTTGTTATATAGAATCTTAATGAAATGTTATTCCTCACTCAGTATTTACATACTTGGATATTGGAAAATTGAAGCCTACTAGAGTGGTGGTCCAGCTCACATACAAATCCATAGTTTTTCTAGCAGATCTTCTAGAACTATTTCTTATAAAGGTTAAATATCTACAGTTCCCTCCTGACTTTTATGTGCTTACAATGGAAGAACATAAGAGTTCATCACACTCACCCATCATCTTGAGGAGACAATTCCTAAAGACTGTAAAGACCATCATCAATGTGCATGTGGGAACACTCTCAATGGAGTTTAGATATAGATGACTCCATTTCAATATACTCGAATCCATGAAGAATCTTTCAGATATTCATCCATTTAATTTAACCTACCATAATGAAGAATAAAAACCAACTAAAATTTTAGAATATAGAACCTCCGAATTCATTGATAGTTTTTAGAAGAGGCTGGAGAATTAAAATTAGGAGAAGATTTTGAGATCATGAAATATAAACTCAAGTAGGTGAACAAGAAAAATATTATCACAAATATCTGGAAGTAACATTCTACAAAGGAATAAGAACTAGGTGATAATAATTACATCTTCCTTACTATAGAACATGAGATGAAAAAGGTTAGGGAAACCCCCATTAACATAGAAGATATATATAATTTATATTCTCAAACCAATGGGAAGAGTGGATCACAAGAAAAAGGTAAATCTGTACTCAATCAATTTTATAAGTAATCGATCTTATTTAATTTTCAAAAGGAAAATACCGAAACCATGATCTTGTGGGTAAAGAAAATTGAGGGTCAATATCCTAAAGAGAATATAGGAATTTTCAAAGCACACAAAAACTCTTTAAAAAAAGAGGTTCATATTGAAACAAGGAAGAAAAAAATATCTACAAATATTGAAAACCTTCTCAAAAGAAGAAAATTTCAATATTTTAGCTGGTGCTGAGGTATCCATGGATAGAAATCATACTTTTTTTGGTACAACATGTCTTTACCATAAAATAGGAAATACCTAGGGTAGGAGATCAGACTCCTCTAACCTATTTAGCAATAAAATCTGACCATTCGTACCTCTCCTTTACATTTGATTTATTACTATAATTCATTTTAAAAACTCCATACTTGTTAAATAAATTTAATATAATTGAGGACACAACATCAATTAAGTGTGGGGGGATAGAATCGTGTAGTCTAAAATTTCTAAATATTTTTCTAAAAAAATCAACTTTTGAGTTGAGCTTACGACATTAAACCAAAGAACTTTTGGGAGGGAACATGTGTTTTTTCCTTAGTCCATACTTACCCTTCATTATATTATAGCATGATTAAATAGTTATAAATTATTATTTTTTTATTCTTATATTTTAGGACCATGATGCAATGCTGAAAAATGGAGATACATTATAGAACAAACGTTGTAAAGGTGCTTCAAAACATAACTGAAGAAACATGAAAACCACTACCCAACTAAATCATCATTGCTAAAGGGAGTTTTCTTTTACATTAAATATAATTTTATTAGCCTATATTCTTTTCTATCTAATCTTTCTTTGAGAATTACACTAAAATTAAATTCCCACACATGAATTCAAATTTTCCTAATATTATCTAGGAGAAATTATATTTTTTACGAATCCAATGATTCCATGTTTTAGAATTCAATGTAAATGAAATTAAATGATTAAAATTTATAATTTGATGATTAAAATAAATTGTGTATATTGAAATAAAGACTCAATATTTGAAGAAATTAATTGATTTATGTAAATGAAAATTTCCTACTTTATTTCATGCTTTGAGTTTATGATATTCATGTGATTTGATTTTTTATTATTGATCATTCCATTAGTTATTATGCCAAATAATAATTCCCATTCTTGAGAGGATTTATAGACAAAACATTTCCTCTTTTATCTTGATCATATTTCTTGAGTGGTCTTGGGACATGTCACCTACCAGAACTTGTATTGAAACTTTTCAAAGCTATGAATATGAAAAAACACAATTAAAATTATTGAATAACTAAATTGATAAGACACATATTTTATTTATATCTACCCTTACATTTATCCTTCTTTATCCAATAGAAGTCAGGAATTTCCATATAGGTTTGAGCCACATTACAATCCAATTTTTTCATAAATACCCACACTATTAGTATTTTTGGCATGGATA
Source organism: Viscum album (assembly GCA_963277665.1). Classification (NCBI taxonomy): domain Eukaryota; kingdom Viridiplantae; phylum Streptophyta; class Magnoliopsida; order Santalales; family Viscaceae; genus Viscum; species Viscum album. Next base: position 1,946,851,756 of record OY728125.1, read on the forward strand.
TTTAAATTTTGATTGTGGGGAATGGGCCATTAATGTGTTTTCAATGGGATATGTATCATTTATTGGTGTGGTGATGTGTGTGTCAATATTTTGGGCAGTGGAGAATAACATAATTAGGCATGTGTCATCATTTACCTAGGCTTTATTTGTTTCATCCATTTCTCCAAAGAAAATGAAGAAAAATGTAGATGATATTGGATTCATCATTTTATGCTATTTGATGAATCATGTCCTTCTAATAAAATAAGGTCTTGATTTTCCATTCATTCATTGTATTTAATTTTCATCTCATCCTATATGAAAAAAATAAAAGAATGTTTTGCCTTTTTGGATCTTTGTAAAAAAAGGGAGAACATTAATGATATCATTCATTATAATCATTATTTGGATCATGTGACATATCATAAAAGGGGGTGATGTTGTTTTTCAAATTTTAAAGGGGAATTTAGAGAGTAATTTCATATTTTTTCACTTGAAGTAATCATGCATTGTACTTAAGAGTCTAACCTCCTCTTTTTGGCCTAAAACATTTTTAATCATTTTCCCACTAACCGTAAGGCACATAGTCATTTGAACCATTATTAAAAGTCCTCATGATTTTATGTTCCTTTTTATTTACTAAGTGGATAAAGTAGTTCATTTAAAAGCCTATGGATAAGGAACATTTTCTCATGATATGAGAATAACTACACTTGTATTGTATCTTGAGAGGTGAGAGAAAAGATTCACGTGGGGTAAATAATGACATTGAAAGTTTAATAATAATGGATTGAGGATAATTAATGAATAAAATGATAATTCCCAAAATTATTCAAAAGGGAAAAGTAAAATGCATGAGTTGATTGTTTTTTTAAAAATTTGGAAATTTAATTGATATTTTATGTGGAATTTAAAATTTTGATTTTATATTGAAAATTGTTTGATTTTATTTCTTCGGAATTTAAATATTGGTAGCATTGGTGCCCTTAGATTTTCAATGTTGAGAATTCATGACTGAGGACAAGAATGGTTACATTGTGAGGGAATTGATAGATCTAAAACACTCATCATTTTATGATATTATTTTCAACTATTAAATCTCATAATCTTTTTCAAGTTGAACTGATTTTCAAGATTTTAATATTTTTTGTGTATAATGGGAAAAATGGATTGCTACTTAAATATAGATTTTTGACATATTATCACATCAAGGGTGTTTTGGTCATTCCATTTAAAATATAATTCCAAATCTAATAATTCTTTTTTAGAATCCTTGATTTATTTTGTTTATTTCTTTTTCTGGATGAGGGTCTAATTTGAGAATTTAGTGGCCTAAAAAATAAATGATGTTCATGATTTTTCATAGAAAGACAATATTTTAATTACGTAGGTAGAATATAATAGTTGATCCCGGATAGTCTCATGAAGATGAGTGAACATAAAACAAGGTTGTTACTTCATAATGGTTTTAAGAAAATAATTAGTTTTAATTAATTTTGATTTATGTATAAGAAATAAGAATATTGATTTGATCTGTTTTAGATAAATGAGAAATATGGTGATCATAGTGGGTTTAGCTTGACCTCGTGCTCTACTATCATAGTTTCCAAATTTATCCCCTTTTCCAATGTATAGTTAGAGAAAGATTTGTATAATGATCCCACCCTACCCCTTTTCCAAATGGATGTGATGAGAATATTCATTATCCAAAACCTTAGATTGGTCTATCCTTCTTCAAAAGTGTGTAAGAATTTTTATGGTTTTCTTGATTAATTAGGGAAATCCCTAACTAGGAATTATTGTTCCCTAAAAACTAATATTCCACATGAATGTATACACACATGTTGTCCACCCACTAATGGAAAATATCCCTTTACCAAAATTTTTAGAAAACCGTGGTTATAGAGGTAATGTCGGAAACTATACCCATGTTTTTGGGAAAAACTGTTGATATTTTATTTTGAAGACCTATTCCCACAGTTTTCAAAAACCATGTAGAAAAAGGGAGCAATACCCAAAATTTTGACCAAAATTGTCAGTGTAGGAATTTTTTCAAGACGTATACCCATGGTTTTTGCAAAACCGTGGGTATATTATTTTTTTCAAGGACCTATACCCACGATTTTATAAAACTATGGGTATAAATTTCAGGTGTTATGGCAGAAAAAACAATTCCATGGGACTCAAAACATATTTGATGGGAAAACCTATCCCCATGGTTTTCCATCTTATACCCATGATTCTGATTAATATATTTTGGGAGATAAAAATATATTAACATATAATCTTTATAGGTGAGTTTGTAATTTTCTCTCTATTTTTCGCTACATCCTAGGTTCTAAACCCACTGACAGATATTTTTTTCTAATACATGGAGAGTAATTAATATTTTAAAGCAAATGAAGATATATTAATATAAAAACTTGATAGCTCGGTTGGTTATGAATTATTTTAATGGATATAAATACCTAAGATCTAAACTCATGTGACATTTCTTTTCAAATAGATACATCTATTAATATATTTACGAAAATATGCATAGATATACTTATAAGTGATTTAGATTGAGTGGAAAGTTTCATCGATTTGTAAATGCTGACTGTGGTTTCAACTCCTGCTATGCATTGTTTGTAAAAAAATATATAACCGTGGTTTTCAAATCATGGGAATAATGTTTTGACAACATGGAAATAGGGTGTGAGGCTTTGACATGGTTGAAAAAATTTTATGCCCACTGTTTGAAAAATTGTGGGTATAGGATGGGGATTTATCCCGATGCCTCGGTTGACCACGATTCCCAAAACCAGGGTTATATCCTACACGCACGGTTTTGGAGGCTATACCCTCTGTTTTGAACCATGGTTATTAATCATTTTTCTTGTAGTGAATGTCGAACACTCACCACCTAACCTGAATTTTTTTCACTATATACAGATTAGAATTTTCTGGTGGGAGATGTTATCATCGGCCAAAGAAATATAAATTCATAGAATTAAAACCTAAAAAAACCTCATTCGGAATTTAAAACTGAATTTATAATTGAATCGAGATTATGAAAAAAGAAAATATCATATTAAATTGAGGCATAATAACTCAAGAAATCACATCAGTCCAGCCTCCCCCTTCCCAATCACTCAATGATACTATCCCTCCATGGATGGGGAAGTTGAGATGATGTAAGATAGGAAATTCATTACAAAAAATGAACTAAAAGAAATAAATATAAATAAGAACATCATCTAATGATTTCCTCATTGGTTGATTGGAACAATTGTTGATGGAATGGAATGAATTGAGAGGTGAGAGCTCCTCTCCTTTATAGGCATATTTTTTCCTTCAAAATATGATTCATTGTATCCCAAAATAATGATCAAATAAATAATCTCTACCTTCCTTAAATATATTAAAAATATTATTTTCCATCCACCATTACAATTTTAGAGTATTTGGATGAAATTTGGGGGAGTTATGTCATCTTTACTCTAAGAATTTATTCTGTCCAGGAATAATCTCCATATTTATCATATAACTTATTAATGACAATGAAAACAACAAAATAAAAAATTGAATCATTCATTAAATATTTTCATAATGTTTTGGTCAGACACCGTCAAAATTTTATTTTATTTCCACCTCATGTATGAGTTATGATTTTTATATTGGAGCATTGTTTTGCTGGATGAAATTTTCTGGAAGCTTCCTTCAATTGAGTTTGTTCAACAGCCACTCTAATGGATTCCAAACTCCATGAAATTTAATTAGTGAATGATACACTGAGACCTCTTACACCTCCAAGTGGAATCACGTCAATTATATGAGTGTAGGACGAGATGTAATTCCTTTACTTTTGTGGGGTCAACGATGTCCACCCGAAAAAATCTTATGCTTCATTGATTTTTAGGCCACTAGATACTCGAATCCACCCTTGGTCTAGATGATAAAAATGAAGGAAATAAATCTAGGATTTGAACATAAAATGAATCACACATTTTGGAATTATATTTTTCATGAAAGGACCAAACAACCCTTGATGTAAAAATATGTAAAAAATATAGAATTAAGAACATTTCACAATTTATCTCATTTTCATTATATAATAAAAATTTCCCATTATATTGATAAAAATTTAAATACATAGGTTTTATCATATAAAAACATCAAAAATTATTTATTATTGGATTAAAATTATCCACATCAATTTTCTCTATCAAATAACCCCACTCTTAAACCATACTTTCCCTCACGCATAAAATATCAACATGGAATTCAAAGGACACCGATATTACAAAACATGGATTAATCAATATAAAATTGAAATAATTTTAATTTAAAACAATATCAAAATAAAATTTAAAATTATACATAAATTAAATGAAAATGGAGTTTTCAATTAAAATTATGTTTTTCCCCATTCGTCTAAAAATGAAAATTTTCAGAAAATACCAAACATTCACTTTATTATAATTAATAAATTTATATTTTAAAAAATAATTTTATTTTATGAAATTAATTTTTGTAATTGAGTTATCAATTTTTTTATTAACATTCATATAAATAAATAAAAAGAATTGTTTCTGAGAAAATAATATTTCTAAAACATAAAAGACTACATTTAAAAAAGTATATATTTTTCTATCAATGAAATTTAGTTATATAGAGTAAGTATAAATTATATTAAAAAATATTTATTACAATTCATATTTATATGTTTATTTTATAGCTTAAAATGGTCAAGTTAATATAAATATATTAATAATATATCATGGTTTTTTTAAAACACAACATTGTGTTAAAAACAATATAAGGTAGTATTGCGTATATTGTATGATTAACATGGACTTATTTATATAAGAATAGTGAAATTTTGTTTCTTATAATGTAATAAATAAAATAAATTTAATTTATATGTAAATGAAGAAACAAATTCATTAAAACTCACAGTGGTACATTCTACCCCCCTAAAAATGAAATTTCACATCAAAATAAATATTATTCGTCAAAGGTCTAGTATTTTAAAATTATGTCACAGAAATCCACATTATAAAAAATAATAATAAAACATACATTAATATAATAAAATGGGGAAAATTAAATCTACCCAAGGTAACTCACAATAGGATTCCACATAAGAGAACATTGGTTGTAAGTGAAGATTTGGACATGGAATAAATGAATAAATAAATATATAGAGTGATATACATTACTAATCACAAGAAATTAGGTGATCTAGAAAAATTTATCAACCAAAAAACCATATACAAATGAGGTTTAAAAATTTTCATTAATATCATAATAAATTATGATTACAAGAAAAAATATTATTCCAAGATCCTATTCTTAATGTTGAATAATTTTTACGAGAAGATATAATTACGTGATTTTTTTCCACTTCAGAAGCACAATATCACCCTTTGGTAACACCTTGATCAATTTCCACTTCATCCCATACTCAATGAAATGAAATTGAATTTTTATCCCATAAAAACTAATGGATCATAAGATCCATAGTGATAATTCATTTTGTCTACAATTAATTATCATTACAAAAAAATTGTTACCATAAACTATCCAATAAGCATACATCCTTTTATAGAAAAAATAAATTAATCACTAAATCCTAATTAAAATTTCTATATAAACCATTCTAGATATGGTTAACCTCATAACCCTACAAAAATTTAGAATTTAAAAGGAAGGTCACATAATTTTACTAACTCAACTGATCATTAATCCCTTAAATATCATTAAGAATATCTTAAAAGTCACATTCTAAATTTTTTGAATACCATGGTCATATATTCTCCTGAGTATAAGTAATAACCAAAATTAATAAAAAATCTCAAAGAAAAAATGCTGGAATCCTTATTCCACAATTAAATACTTATATTATTTAACATACTCTTTAGATTAAATTATGATACAAACACCATCAATGATGATATAAACCAATTTTTCAAAAAATATTATTATTATTGAGTATATCAATACGATTCATTTTACTTTTTCTATATAAATTATCTATTTATCCAAAATAAAAACTGTATTCTCATCCTCAGGAACATGTTAAGGGATACCTTTCTAAAATCATGTGATTTTTTAAAATAACTTTTATATTAAATATCTTTTATATGCCATTAGTATCATTCAATAAATTATTGAATATCCTTAACAAAAAACGGATACTAATGAAAACTTATATATTTCATAAATCATGAATTCCCAAGTATAAACACTTAAATTACTCAACATCAGGATTAATATATTAACTCAACTTCCTCATATTATTCTATAATACCTCTTTCCTTTCACACATAATTCATAGTTTCTTCATCATTAGTAGTGTTACCATTACCCATTCCAAATTGATGATTCTATCCACAATATTTCCCCCTAGGACATCAATTTTTATAATTCCAATTCTTTCCACATTTAAACCATTAAACAATATAAGATATCTTAGGGTGACCGTTATTCTCATCAATTTAGTTTACTAAACCATTCATTTTCCCTTTACAGTTACACTATTTTTCCCTTTTATTCCATAGTAAACAATTATTCCAATTCCACTTAGACATCCACTTCAGTGTCTCTTACCGCATTATCAACTTAATGGAAACAAAATATTCTATCCTCTATGGTTACCATAACCCAAACTCTCAGTGAACACCTTTATTATTTTATTTGGTTAGTTTGATAGTTGGTTGAGGTACACATTGTCAATCACGTTCGGTGAAAACTGAAAATGTGTAATAAAAAAATTATTTACTCACATCATCATCCCTTCTATCCTTTCATCATAAATTTTTCTAACATATTCATTGTTAACCAAGTTACTTATGGATATCTCTATTGAATAAAAATATAAAGGATAATGTGATAAAATATAATCATAATAGGACACCAAATATTAATGACAATAACTTATATGATGTATAAATCTAGTTAAATTATTCCTTAATATATTACACATATGGATTTTCCTAGGTCATTCATAGTAATTATATATTTAAATAATTCATGATGGTTTATATAGTGTTTTAAAATTTCCATTTCATATCCATAAGGAGTGTCAAAATAGGTTTGAATTAAGGCCCATTATTATGAACTAGTTCATGATTAAAGGTAGTTAAATATTTAGTTTTCAATGCTGTTACCCACATATATATCTATATTAGAGCCACATGCACTTGTAATATCCAGAAAAGGTTATATTTCATGGAAACAAATCTCTCTATACTTTAATAAAATTGAAAGAAATTTTCATATATTTTGACTCATCCATATACTTATCCTTAGAGATATAAATAGATATATCCTTAGAAATATCCCTTGGGTTGTCACTAAAATTTTATTATCCTAGTTTCAAAAGGAAAAATGACCCTTTTCTTTGATACCAACTATGATTACCTAGGCTTCTCATACATGGATATTACATCTTTTTAGATTAATATTAAAAATATTACATTAAAACATGACTGAGGACCATAATAGTTTAGTTTTTTTATAAATTTGTAACACAATACTCTAGTCTAGTGAATGATCTTCAATGTTTACTGATAATATATTCCCACTTTATTATAATTCAAAAACATACTCTAAATTATAATTTACTAATAACATGTGGAATAGAAACATAATAAAGGGTGAGATGAGATGCTCAATATTGGTATAAAGGGAAATGTGTAATAATTACAAGTGTATAGGGGTATAACAACATTACAATGTCATTTAAAAATTAATTATTACATATAAAAGATGATATTATTGGTTCAGGGAATAAATATTGGTAGTTCCTAATAAACTTATCATAAGATAATCAAAAGATATGATTCTTGAGATCATAAAATTTTCATATGACATGGATATTTGGAATTCACATAATCATAGAAAATAATTTCTATATTAATCAATATTCACTCATAATACCTTCATATAGGACAAAGTTCCTTACTGAAAGGTTTTCACTCCCTTTTCGAAATCTATCATACTGAATTAGGTTCTCTCCCAATTATATTACTATCAATATAAAGAGATATAAATCATTACTCAATGAATTTGTGGGAGATATTGGACTCAACCATTATATAATGAAATCATCATATGTGTTCCAAAAAATCAAAATCATTCATCATCTCAAAACTATTAAAATTATATAGGTATTATAAAAATTTAATAATATAATAAAATGTTGAAAAAACAGATGTTTCACAATCATATGATCATAGAATAATATATACAAAAATGAGGTTTTAAAAGATTTCTTTATTTTATAAACTATGGAAGAGAAAAGGGTTTCATAAATAACACGTCATCATAAAAATAAACCATTAAGAAAAAAAAGATTCATATTCTTGGATCATATCCCAAATAAGGCAAAGGAACCAAAAACGAGAACAATTTATATAGAGAATAATTTTTTTGATCATTTAAAACATTTCATGGGGAAACGAACTTTAAAATGAATATTATTAAACCTAAATCATATTCAAAATAATTTTATTTTGAAACCATTTATTTAAATTTTATATTTTTTCCAAATATTAAGGAAATAAATTTTCATAGAAACGTAATTTGAAAACATTTATGGTAAGATTGAAATCATTGATCCATCATGATAGTTGTAAATACCATGCATTTCATGCATGTTAAAAAAAATTATTTTTTACATTTTGATAAAATAAAAACATGAATTATTTTATAAACGACATGAATATTACTTTAAAAAACACATTGAAAAAATTATAACAAGGGTAAAAATATCACTGAGAAATAATAGGATAATAAGAGTTAAAATTCATAAACCTTTTTAGGAAACATTGTTTTAGAAAAAATATATTTCAAATCGAAGATAGAAATAAAGTTGAATTTTCAAAATAAACATTTTATAAAATTTTAATGTTCCAAATAGTTATAAAAAGGTACCATTACTTAAATATATCATTGATTACCAGAGTATAATAAATTTCAAGATAATTATTAAGAGTTGTATTATGATATTTCAATACTGGATACATAATCTTAAATATTCCTGATAAATGATGAGATTATAACATAAAATCTTTACTACTTTGGTAAATATATCAAATGACCCATGAAGGAGTTACATAAATTTAAACTTGAAATGTAAAGAGGTTGAATAAATTAATGATATTACATTTCTATGGGTCTGTATGTAAAGTTTGTGAATGAATAGAGGTAGATAACATAACATGCATCTCAATGATGTCAAATTGGGACAAAGATCACTTTTTGATTGAGTGAATTATGAATCCTAATTTCCCTGAAATAATAATATCAAAGGAAACATTAATTATCATTAATAAGGTATATTAATGATATATCATGTCATAGATAGGTTTATAAACTATAAAAATGAATAAGTGGTGAATATAAAATAATTATCTAAGAAATAAATGTAAGGCTTGAAATCCAATTACCTTAAGTAATGAATTTTGTAGCACTCATAAAAACATAATATAAACTAAAATTATGTTTATTATAAATATTTTATAAAACTATATTCTTATATATCATATATTATATGATTTTTATGACATTTTTTTACCAATTTAATAACAATTCGATGTTAGTGATACACTTCCATTTGTAACCGCTTTTTTTTTCTTATAAGTTTTGATTTAATATTTTTTAGTCATATTAATTTTATCATATTTTAAAAATAAAAAAAATTATAATGATGATATAAATATAATATATATTCTGTATATATGCATTTAGAGTAATCCTTAAAATTTATTTATAGAAACTGAAATAAATCATTCCGGGAAATGGTATGTTATACAAATGCATGAATAGTGGTTAATTTTTTTTATATTTAATGAGAGAAAATTAATCTTTATATTATAATTATATAGTAATTTTTATATCATAAATGTTCCTTAAACCCATCATTTATGCATTATATATAATGTATGAACAAATAACATCACTTCATGAGGTGATAGTCCTCTATACACATGAACGACATTATCATATTCCCAAAAAATGGCAACCTTAATGATATGTGAGAAACCATAATTCCAGATGAACAAAAAAATCATAAATATAATTCATACTAAATATATACTATAAATCCATCATTATATCCAACCTTGAAATGTGGTAATGGAAAAATAAATGACATTGATTCATGAGGCGGTAATCCTCCACACACACATACAATGCTTTCGTAACTGATTCTATAGAAGCATGTGTAGCTTTATATTGTAAACCTAATATCAAAACTTCTTAGTATATGATATATATTTATGTTATTATATAATCATGGTATAATAATAATTAAAAGCAATAGAGGAAGAAGTAAAATGAAAATGCTCATTGATGAACGTTACCTATTCATTGGGTATCCTCTTTTTACATACACAAAGGCCTTTTTTGGTCAGATTTCATTCAAAAATAATTCTTCTAGAATGAGGGGCTGGAATTTTGTATGTTATATTAGAATATATTGGTTAATTAAAAACCACTTTAGAGGTGTGATGAATTGGGGAGATTAAGTTTCCTTCAATAGTTGAGGATGATTGGAAACCTTTTAAATACTAAAAAGTATTCACCATTAGGTGGCTAGTGTTATGTAAAATGGCTCCAGAATAGAAAATTAATGGTTTGGTGGTATTATATATTCTATTTTACCTCCACCATACTATTATTTGTTTTTAATAAATCATTTCTTAACTTATATGTTTTCCATTATTTTTAATTTTGGGTTTTCATTATGGTAACTAGAATTAAAACCATTGTAATTTATTCATTAAGACTAAATTATATTGAAAATTATTTGATAATTTGGAACCACTAATTATATATATGATATTAAATTTACAAAATAAAAGTACTATGTATTTGGGAAATTATTTTTAACACAACACCAAGTAACATTAAAAAACAATGCTTCAACTGCAACCACACTAACGATTTATTTACTTTCTAATGGTTAATATGAAATTATAATAGAAAAATTGGTCCATTAATGGAATATTTTTGTTATTTTTTCAATTTACAAATAACATGGAATAATATAGGATTTTTAGAAAATTTAAATCATTTACTAAAATAAAATTTATCATTAAATAATATTAATTTAAATTTTTATATTATTCAATTAAATTGAATTTAAAAATACCAATAAAATGATGGAATTAGAATAAAATATGTTTAGTACTTTGTGACATTATATATTCATATAAAAAAATAAACAAAATAATTCTTTCAATTTCATTCACATTTAATATTTTTATAATCATTTATTTTATTTTATTATTAACTAAATAATTACCCTCTCATTATTTCTTAATCATCTAATGTAATTATTTTATCGCTAAAAGTAAATGATAAATTATTATGATAAAAAATATATCATTCTAAATTATATATATAACTGAACATATGTTTTTTTCTAACTATCCCAAAACTTTAAATATATAAAAAGTAAGAGAAGTATCTTTTTTCATTTTAGTTACTTAACTTATAATAAGGGTCATATTAAATGGAAATTAGAAATAAATTGATTTATTTGAGATAATTTGATGTAAATTTGTAAATTAAACCAGTCAAATAAAATTTATATAATATATTATTTCATTTTCACACATATCATTGTAGTTTAACCCCTGATAAATCCATTTTTACCCTACCTAAAATATTTTAACTTTTACTACATTAACTATTCCATTCAATCCAAAATTATCTTAACATTTTTATAAATAATAAATTATTCAATTTAAAAATATGAATTCCATTTTGAAAAAAAAAATTCACATAAGTGTCAAATTTTAATTTAAAATTAATTATTCATACATTAATAGAACATTGGTTTTAAAGAAACAATGTTTCAAATGTTTTAATTATTTTTGTATCAAAAGTCAATATGAAATTGATTGCAATGAACTTTTATTAATGAATATAGAATTAAACTAAGTTTATTTTTAAATCTTTTCAAAATACAATTTTACATTTTAAATAAATTAAATGAACTACAATTTTCAATTTTTATTATGTATTTTTCACTATTCATCAACAAATGAAACATTTTAGAAAAATCCCATAAAGTAACTGTAATATAATTATTTAAATTAATATTTCAAATGATAATTTTAATTTATCAATTTTAATTTCTAAAATTGTAATATTTATTTTTATTAACATTCAAAAAAAAACAAATTTAAAAGAGTATTTTTAGAAAATAGTATTTTCAAAACATATAAAGTCATTATTGAAAAAAATTAGTATTTTTCAATGAAGGTGTTTTATTTATGTATGAAAAATATAAATAATATTTAATTTTTTTATTAATATTATGATAATTATGTTGAAATTTTATGTTATAACGAATGTGTTTAAACAAATATATTAATAACATATCATTGTTTTGTTAAAACTTAGTGTTCAATGTAACACAAGATAAACCTATGTTGTTGGTAGAATAAGATTTACATGGTGCTACATAAAGTGAAATATTATATTTGGATTTCATAAAACATATTCCACCAAATAAAATTTATTTATTCGAAAAAGGAAAAGAATAATTCATAAAAAACTCATGATGTTAGAGAAAATATCTTAATAAAGACATCAATGATTATTTACATTAGTTTGGTATTCTTGTTCTAATTACTTTAGCATATACACCTCAATGGAATGGTGTAAGTGAATAGAGTAACCACACACTGTTTTACAATATTTGATCAATTATGAGTCATACACGTCATCAGTTATCATTTACGGATACAAGTTACAAAAAATAGTAAAAACACAAAATCAAGTTCCATAAAAACTGGAAGATAATATACCATAAAAATTTAAGAGTGAATGAATCTTTTTGTGGATACCATAACTGTATAGGGGAATTAAATTTATTTTTATGAATCTTCAGGTAAGTGAGTTCCATCTTTAGAAAAAATTGAACACTTATAAGATACCACTAAGGAAAAAGGGTTATTACCTATATAACCCCTTAGAAAAAAGAATATAATGGAAATACACAACATTTTAATAAATTGGAAGAAAATATTTGAAATAGAAAGTGTGGGTGAGATAGACCAATATTATGTTCACATTCAAGTTACACAGGTTTAATAAAGTGGAAAAAATCCACAAATACCCAGAGAAGAGGTTCTAGAGGCACAAGTACTATGTAGAAGTACAAGAGTGGTTAGAGAACCAGACCAGTGTGTATCTCTAATCATTAATGATATTAAATAATTATTATTTGATAATAATGATCCTAAAACTTATAAATAAATATTAAGTGACATAGAAATTTCTAATTTTAAATAATCCATGAATTACAAAAAGGATTCAATATACAAAAATTAACTATAGATTTTGGTAGATACTCTAGTGTATGTAAAACATAATGGATAGAAATGGGTAATTAATAATAATATAGTTTTGGATGGATATATCACTACATATAAAAAATAATTGGTTACAAAAGGGTTTAAATAACTTCAAGCCATAGATAATAATGAGATATTTTCACAATTTTCAATGATGATATCCAACAGAATTCTATATGACATTATGGCTTTCCATGACAATGATATTTAGTAAATGGATGTTAAATTAGATTTCATTAAAGGGAACCTTAATGAAGATTTCTATATGAAAAAACTGAAGGGTTTGTGACTCCAAAGTAATTCCAACAAGGTATAAAAATTGAAAAGATCCATTCATGTAATAAATTAAGATTTCATGTCATGGAACATTTTGTTTGAATAATATATAATTAAATTAATTTTTACAAAGAATGAATGTGATCCTTGTGTATATAATTGGTTCACTATGAGGGAAGTCATTTTCTTTATATTATATTTTGAGGAAATAATATTTATTAGAAAATAAATACCAATAATACCATATGTTAAAGCCTAGTTGAATTAAGGATTATCAATGAAAACTTGGGTGAAACAACATATAATATTTTGGTCAAGATCCTTCTTGAAATATATATAAGTCATCTCATACAATGTCAAGGTAAACCCATTTACTAGGTAATGACAATTTTTATTACGAAACAATCAAAAATGGGATTGTATCCAATGTCATATGGAAATCATATTTTAAGGAAAATGTATCCTGATACACATGCAGAAATATAGAGGAGATGATGAGTCATTATGAATCTTTGATTAGTTCAGTCATGTATGTTATGTTGTGTACTAGGCTAGATGTCTCTTATTCCTTGAGTAATATATAAAGATATCAATATAGCATATATTATCTCTATTATATAGAATGAAAAACTATCATTTTGTATCTCATGAATACTAAGGATATATTCATATTATATATAGGAGATGTGGAAATATTAATCAGAGGATATGTAGATTGTTGTTTCAAAATATATAATGACAATTAGAAGTAAAATATTGGATATGTTTGCTCTCTGAATGGAGGTTTTCTAAGATAGAAATACTAAATTAATGTTCTGGATGAATATTATACCATAGATTCTTAGTATATTGCAGGTTTTTGGGAAGATAAGTATGATATTTGGATATGAAACATCATCCATGATCCTGACATGAAAATAAGAATTTAATATCCTATCACACTTTAATATTATAATATTATAATGGTGGATCTCTCTAAGGAGCCACATTCACATAAATAGATATAGTATATACATTGGAAGTAATATCTATTGAGGGATTTTCATTATAAGGGTGCAGTTTCAACAAGAGGAATATAAATGGAAGACAATGTGAGGGACCCCCTGAATAAATCAATGACATAAAAAAAATATGATTATCATGTGAGGTATAGGGAACTGAAATACCTACGTATTCAGATCTAGTCCAAGTGGAATTTTGTTGAAGATAATGTTCTAGATAAAACTATTTGTACTTTGATTACATGTATATTAAATGATTTGAATATTAATAAAATGTCTTATTAAATATTTACTATTTTTCTATATGTCTTCGATGTGATATCACCCCAAATTATTTGTCACATTGATAAGGGCATATAAGTTTACCTCTATAATGAGAACATTGAAATTCTGTGAACATATTCTTAAACCTAGTTCTATTGTGATATAACATTCAATGGTGGGGAACATAGTATGTTTTCTATTTTTTGGGAGTATAATTCAGTGGATGAGACTTCATATAACAAAGATCACACTAGTTAGACTTAAAGATAGAAGATTGTGAGAAAATACCCTCTAGTTGGAATTCAACATATTTATGCGTCGTTCAATATTCAACTCTCTGAGCATCTATAATGGTCCTTAGACTTCTAGATTATCATTTAATATATTTAATTACTTTCCAACTTATATTTTCTATTAAAAACATTGACACCATATATTTATAGGTTGTAGGGACAGTTGGGTGCATCAAGAATGACATGTTATAAATCTGTAAGTCAATGAAGGATTTATCCCATCATTATGTATATATGTTTATATCTTCACCCATTCACTGAAATGGAACCATAACCTCAAAATCTACAACCATGGTTTAACAATGTGTTTACTATAGACTATTGAAGAAATAATAATCATGCATATTGGTTTATTACATGAATGTATAACCTCGTTGATGAGATATTGTGACAAAGTTATTATATAACACATTAAAAATTTATATGTGTTTGTCAATATTCTAAAATTAAATTCTTTCACATCAGTCTATTAAAATAATTCTAGACCGAAATATTTTACTTTAGTATAGACTTCACAAGGCCTACAAAAATGATTCCTAGATTGACATAGTCTATGTGTTTCGATTAATGTAAATTAAAAGGTGTTAGTAGTTAATTAATAAAATAAATATTATTTTCAGTATTAAAAAATTATTTTATTCATATTTTATTAATTCAAAATTTTTATTGAATATTTAATAAATATTTATTTCCTCGATTTTAGATAAAATATTTTTTGATTAATAAAATATTAATTAGTTACTATAATAAATTCAGAGGAGTTCAAGTGGATCAAGATCAGTTCTGGTGATGAATATTAATTTTCAAACCAACAAAATCATATTTTATTATTGCATGAATTATCACATGTCACAAAATAATAATAATAATAATATTGTTATTATTATATGTAATGTGGTTTTAAATGTATTATTATTTTATATAAGGGTTAGTACAAAATTATATAAATTTAAAATCTTAATACTACCTCAATAATAAGATGGTTAAATCTATTGCGTAGGGTTAATCACTAGTTGAGAATCATTTTGGCATTGCATAATTTTCTATCCATTCCTACTACTATCTTCTTTTCAATAATGAGATTTTCTTGAAATATCATTTCCATCCCGTTGGAACTAGAAGTGTCCATGAAGAACAACACAATATGGTAGATCTACAATGTTATCACTTGTAATTCTATTAGTTTTTCATAGAGATCAAATGTATACATCAGGATCTTCAATAGAGGGGTTCATCCCCAATATCCTACTTGCCCAACGATGATTATCTTGAAATGGTTTTATAGATGATGAAAAACATTTTAATCATAGAATGATCCCTATAGAAGATATTATTTCGTTAGATCTAATATAAATTAGTTATTAATATAACCTGAAAAAGATCCTCAATTTCTGTTCTGCAGATTTCTATTTCAATATTCAATGAAACAATTTCATTAGTAATGAAATTTTCATCTTTTAAAATTGTAGAATAATCCATCAAATCTAAAAAACCATTTTGGATATTTTTCTTAATAGTATCATCCATTATATCCAGAATCTTCAAATTAAACTATTTGTTTCCAAGAAATATTTAAAATGATATCTCTTAGAATCTTGTATCTTCAAAAAGAGCATTCTATGGATATTATTTATAATTTATAAAATAATTTCACTTTTTCATTTAAAACAATTGAAGATTAAAATATATATAGTTATGGTATATATGTGTATAAAAATTCTCAAACCCTGGAATATTATTCAATTTTTTTAAATGAAATTCCAATTTATGGTATCTTCAAGAAATATATAAAAATTATTCAAACATTATGGTGTAAATATCCATGAGAATATTTTTAAAAATGATAAATAGAATTATACAAATGTTTCTTATATTTTGGAACATTTTATAATCAATTTTTTTATCAGTAACCATTTCATTACCTTGCACACCTTTCAAAATAATATCTTGGATTTAGATATTCTTCATTAAAAGTAATCTAAATTTAACAGTTTCTCAAAATTACCTCCACATATTAACTAAAAATCAATTAGATAATTTTGGGATAATTTTTTTCTTAAAAAATTCATATTGATTATTATGTAACATTTATGATTATACAATTAAATGAAAATTTAATATTATCATGAACTCATGAAAAAATTCCATTTGGGGAGACTTACACCATGAAAAGGTTTTATCCTCTCCCTTTTCATTTTCAAATGGATGAGATGTTATTGAAGGATGTAGAGATACTATTTTGGATGATTTGAAACAAGAATCAATTAGCATCCCACTTCAATGTCATGATGGTAATTTGAATGACACTAAAGGTATCAAACAATAATGGAGTATGAAATCCTACTCAAATATTTACCTTGAAATTAGGGATGTTGAAGAACAACTTTCATACATCCATGTTAGGAACCTGAGCTATAAAATCTCTTCTAGAGAATAAATAAATATTAATCAATGATAATTGATCTATTTATGTTCAATGAAATGTTGAATAGGAATCATCTAAATGTGAAATTTTTGAATGAAAGAGATATGAATACAATATTATTCCATATATTACATATGGAGAAGGGTTTAAAAGAAGGAAAAAATGTTGTAAGCATTAATGGATGTTTGTAAACAACTAATAATGACATTTCAAAGGTAGTAGTTGAGTACATTAATGGGTTGTATATAGATGATGGGATGAAAGAATATATAAATGATGATTGGAACTATAACTACATGAATTTAAGATCATACAAATGGATTTTTAATCATGGTACATGATGAAGAAGAAACCAAAAGATATATATTCTCTCTCAGTATGGAGAGTTCTAATAGACCATATGGATTCACCAACAATTACTTCGTGTTTTGTTATGATATTCTATAAGATGACTTG
Source organism: Viscum album (assembly GCA_963277665.1). Classification (NCBI taxonomy): domain Eukaryota; kingdom Viridiplantae; phylum Streptophyta; class Magnoliopsida; order Santalales; family Viscaceae; genus Viscum; species Viscum album. Next base: position 1,946,869,808 of record OY728125.1, read on the forward strand.
GAATTTTCTATAATTTAATTCTCTACTAAAGGCTCTATAATTTATAGAATCAATTAAAACAATATTTTCATGATCCCTAAGAAATAAAATATAATTTACATTAAGGACTTTCCACTAGTTCCACTTGGGAATACTGCTTCCAAAGTCATTAATAAAATCATTATGACAATGGTGGGTTGAATAGTTAAGGATCACATTACAAAAAATCAATTTAGATTCATACATTGAATTTTCATATAGAACTATTTATTTAAAAGAATTAAAAGTATTAACATAATAAATAGATAGAATAAAGAATGAAATATTTCTCTAATAATTGATACATCCTGAGAACTTTTCTCTCTAAAATGGAGTTTTATTTTTAATATCCTAAAGATATATAGATTATCAAATGCCTTTATTCTATTAGTTAATACAAATATCGCATCTTCATGTTATCTATTCTAATTATTGGGTCCCCATAGCTTTATTCAAATATACTAGGCATGTTAGATAAGGAGAATCACTCTCAAGTCTTCTATTTGAAATTTTAGAAGATTATATGAGTAGATGTATTAATGACCATTCTTAGGATGGAATTTATTTGATAATAAATGTTTAGAGCGGTGATTTCACTACATAAATTTTTTTATGTGGATAATATCCTATTACTTCTAAATTCCTTAGGAAAAACAACATCTACAATTAACACTTGATTTTCACACTATGAGGTAGTGGCTGTGTGGTCCATGGGTTAGAGAAAATATTGTTTTTGTGATATAATTTCTATTTAAAATAAATCAGGATCACTTGACGACTTAGAGAAAATAGGGGATATGTTACCTTTAACTATCTTGGTGTCCCCTTATTTTGGGAAATGTTAAATAGACAACATATTAGAGTAACGTTCTCTGGTATCGTCAATAAACTAGCTATAAGGAAATTGAAATCCATGCCCTAAGCTATAAGGGAGTGCCTTTTAAACTTAAGAACCACAATTATTTGTTAATAATTATATATTTAAAAGTGGCAAAGAAGTATTAACAAGGATCTTAAATGAATGATTATGAATTATATATTGAATCGGTCAGTGTATTAATGTAAATTGGTTACTACTTTATAGAACGAATTCACCAATCCTATAGAAATGGTGGTACGTAGAGTAAAAAAATCATACGATCTTCAATGATGGTATTATTGGAAACATAAAATATAATATTCTAAATAATATTTATTTTTCCAATGAATTTTTATCAAGAGGGCTCAAAAGAAGACTTTTGAATGGGTACCCATACTTCCTTGCATCATCATATTAGACATCAATCAAGAATTATTTCCATAGTGTCATCAAAAATACAAAGTTTCTCATTAGTGATAAATCTAAATTCAATTATTGGAACACCTTATTTATTGACATGCCCCTCAAATAAATCATGAATATTCCCCCAGAAAGATTACAGATTACAATAACTGACCTTATGACACATCACAACAACATTGAGATTGTTCCCTTATAGGATGTGTTAGATATTAAAAATTGTTATTTCATGGAAATTGATACCTTGTTATGGAAACATAACAGTAATTTAATGTTTAATTTAAAATAATATTATATGATAGAAAGTGAGATCTCTACTTTGATTTCATCATGTCTATCTAAATTTTGTATTCATTTAATATAACCCTCAAGATTAATTATTCAATAGAGATTCTGTAAAAAAAATTCCACACAAGATCAATTAAAGAGGATTTGACAACAACTTATTTAATATTGTAACGCATTCTTGAATGAAGAAGATAATGTGAATCATATTTTCCTATACTATGAACTTATACTAGTACTATGGACATATACATGAAACCTATTTGGAATAAATATAAAGGAAAACGGGAATTTGGGGGATCTCTTGGACCTGATATATAAAACTGGGCTGAGTGATCTAATTTAATATCTTCTTATTTAAGTTATGCAATTTATAATTAGTTTGATATGGAATTAATGAAATGAAACATTGTTTGAAAATCAAGAACATTTCACCCAGGCAGGAATATTGGCCATGCATAGGGTGGTTCATGACACTTAAATGATGAATCTATTTTCAATGGAAGACAATGAAAATGATCTAAACATATTGGGGATGATAAGAGTTTCGAGAAGGACAAGGAAACCTATAGTTTTCAAATCATTAATGTTGATTCCTCTAATAAATATATTGATAATTGAAAATGTTGATGGTGAAGCCTCTCACATGATAGGACCTTTGGGATGTGGAGGTATATTCTAAACCCATCATGAATTTTTCAATGGATTTTTTCATCATTATATAAGAATTGTATTTTCTTATGAAACCTATTTATAGGTTATTTTTTGTGATATCAATCACGTTGTTTACCAAAAGTGGAGTATCCTGTGTATTGTATCTGAATATAAAAATACAATTAAAGATTTATAGGTGAGTAATAGGAATATCCCCCGGAAACATCACCCACTTTAGATTGACTATATTAACCATTTCATATATCTCAATTTTATTGCTTCACATGTGTATGAAGAATAAAATTAGGTGGAAGATGCATTTTTATAAAGATAGTGATCATGGAAATGAGTATTACATTGTATTTTTGATACCTAGATTATTTTGAATCAATGGTGGATACAGATATGAATGTATTTATTCACTGCAATATTTTTAAAATTACTTGTAATGTCTGATCTTGCATGTTTACCTTTATTTAATAAATTTTAGGACAACCTTCACTTGGATCCTCGGTCTTTTTTGTAAGAAATAATTACATCATGGATAAAAAAACGTAATATGGGAGGATAAAACACACTCAATCATGATTTTTTAAAAAATATTTATTTTTAAGATAAATAATTTTCATCTCTTATTAATATTAATTAGTTATATTTTATAAATTTATATTAAATATAAAATAATAGTATATTTTTTAGTCAAAAGGAAAAATATTTATTTCTTACCAAATTGGGTTTCCATTTCTAATATGGTTTTCTTTAAATGATTTATTTAAATATTATAGAAATTTATTTTATAAAAATGAACTTCATTTTTGAAATCATCTTGTCAAAATAATATTAGGATAATTTTTTTAGAATTTTCTAAAATGTTATTATTATAAATTAGTAGTGAAAATACATATATTTATTAAAAATTACATTTTTATGTAAAATTTTTATGAAGACCCATTATTTAAAAAATGGATTCAATGTACCATTTGTTTATTTGTGTTATTTATAATATAATTACGGTCATTAAAATCAACATTATTCTTGAATATGTCATAAAAATAATTTTATACTTAAATATTCATTTTTCTGAAAAATCATTTTTCATCATGTTTTGTGGGTTTAATTTTAATTTAAATCATATTAATTATTTGAATTGAATTTGATAAAGTTGATTCCATATTTTGAATCATAATAATTAACATTTTTTAATTATATATTTATAATTAATAGTAAAAATATACAATATTTTTTGGGATAGTTAACAATAAAATAGGTTTACCAAGTCATTAAACTAAATATAAATGGATTAAGTATACCTAAAAACCAATATAAGTCATATTGTACGATCATATTTATACCCTATATCATATGATATAAAATAATTATCCATTTTTATCCTTTATTCTTGATTATTACATTAATAAAATTTAATCATTTAAAAAATTCTGTGTGTCCTCTCCCCCACTTATAAATAGACTCCCCCTCTCCTATCAATTCCACAATTGAAGAGGATTTTGGATCATTAAAGAACTAATAAAATACCTACCTTATATCAATATCCAATTACTATAGACCCTAATATAATTAAAAGACAATCCTTGGGATGATTCATTTATACCCCTAAAGATGTTGTCCTAATAAGAGGTATAGTTCTTAATCGAGTATTTTTATTTTATTTATTCTTATACATCCTTCAAATATTATTCCAAAATGATGAAGTAATAACAAAAATATATTATATATAATTAAATGTCATTATGTTAATGGAATAACCTATTCCCTCTTCTTATACCGTCAAATGGGAAAAGAAACCACCATTCATGTGTATAGTGGACTGTCTCCTCATGGACTGATGGAATTCATTTTCCATCACCACCACTCATAGAAATACATAAGAATGAATTTAATTTTTATATATATATATATTAATAGGATATTAATTACATATTTATTATTTTTTAATGAAAATATATCATATATTTAATTATCTTTCTGACCATTGAAAAATGATAACATCGTTCATGTGTATGTAAAGATTACCACAACCATGAAGTGATGTGATTTGTTTTTCATTGACAGCATCACATGGACTATTTGTATAAGTTAATTTAATAATAATTTTTTATATTTATGATACAATAATCATTATACAAATACAAAATAAAACTTTCCTTCTTTCCCTCATATTATTTCAAAAATGAGAACTTTAGACAAGCGTACATAAGGCATACAACATCCATCATTTTCACACAATTCCTTTTTCATAATGTAATTTTATGGATGGATTTAAAATTATAATTTATTAATAAAAAGGATAACTATTTCATGATTATTATTTTGGATATGGTGGAATAATGAAAATATTAACAACATTCAATCTACCAAAGTCATTTTCTAACATATGAGACAAATATCATTAAAATATCCATCGTGGAAATAATTGATTTAGTAATTTAGTATAAAATGTTAATAAAAAATAAAATTAATAATAAACATAAAAAATATTTTTTTTTAAAAAAATATCTTTCATAATTATTTTATTAATATGTAAAAATAACATACGTGATGATTCAGACTCAAGTTAAGATGAAATTTTACTTAAAACCTCATTCTATAATTTTTAATGATATATCTTCTAAATATGTTTCTCCCACATCCATATTACTAAAAAAATTATTGTATTTATTTATATGTAAATAAATGAATTATTTATGAAATTTTATGTCACTTCTAAATTAAAAAAAAAAAATTATATTCAAAATGAATCTCTTTATGTATTTTTTACAAAGCGTTTCGAATCTCTTTACAAAAGTAAAATGTAAATATTTATTTCAATGTGTAAGACACCAAAAAAATTCCCTAAAAAAATATAACATTATGTATTTCTAACTTTACAATATTATAAGTTTTCATTGATTAAAAAAATCTTCTTCACTCAATTGATGATGTTGGAGTTTTGGAAAATGAGTTTTTTATTGTGAAAGGGTATTTCAATGTCCAAAAAATGTTTTTCATATTGTTCTAAAAGAGATTTTCAAGAGTTTTAAGATGAAAAGTTCATGGTTAAAATGATTAATTTTTTATATGGTACTTGGCCATTATATAGGATTATTAGATGGCCTGATACAACTTATACAATGGGTGATCGAGATACAGCTTATGCATCAGGTGATCCCAATATAGATTATATAACAGATGATCACAAAATTACATTAAAATTAATTGGTTAATGTTATTTATATTTAATTAAAATTAATTAGTTAACCTTGGAGGTTTTACCTATGGATATAACTATTATATATTCATTTATAATCTAATTAATGAATATAATGTTCAATATATCGTACAATTGTGTGTATTTTTATTCTAGGAGTTGTAATGGTTTTATTTTAGAAAAATGGTGTTTTTTCATGTGGTTATGTTTTTCATCATACTATCAATGATTATTTTGATAACTATAAACACTTTATGGGTTCTCACTCATTTTAATTGATTTCTAGATATCTATCATTTATTCCTCTTACTATGTTTTTTATACATATCATATGTTTTGAAATATTTTTCAAATATTTTAAGGAAATGTAAGAATAAAGAAGAATTCAAGTTGACGTCTATGATGATTTTTCTTGATAAAAAATCATGTTTAATTTAAACTATTTTACATTTTGGGGAAAATAGATACTGATGAGAACTATCCAATTTGGAATATATATGTTATTTAAATAATTTTTATTACACATTCTATAAAACAAGAATCCTAAAAGATATTTAGGAATTTAATAAAGTAAATTATCATCTAAAGACATGATATTATGTAGTATTTAATCACGGGTCATTATAGTTATTATCAAAGTAAAATTTTGGATAAAATTAGAGGTTAAGATAATGTTAATAGAATAACCTTGAAAGATGCATATTTATTATTAATTTTAATTGACATTTCATTTGAAAATTTCTATGGTTCATTATATAATCTATGTCTTTTCAGAATGGTTTCCACAGAGGGAACTATAAAGTAGAAGTAAGAATGTGTGAAGAGGAAATTTATCTTCTAAATAATCATCCTATAATGATTAGATTTATAATCATTTAAATTTTTATTATGATGGATCAATTCAAAAATGTTATATATGGTGATAAAATAAATGTTCTATGGAAACTAAATATGCACCATAGGAACATATATACTGTTAAGAATTTTATTAACTAGAACCCTCTATATTTCAGATCTAGTTGTAGAAAATTATGGATTAATATTTGTAAAATATTTTTGTTGTATAGGTATATTAATAACATCAAAACATAACTCTTCCATTTATCATTTTGAATGCAAAGTTGATCGATGAAGGTAATTGGTTATTAATAACTGAGAGATAGAAGATCATGATTCCATGGAATATAATACAGCTAATAATCATTTCATATAGAAATATTGCACTATTGTTGTTTGAATTATAAGGAAGAAACATTTAATGTAATTGAGGAAAAATGACAATGGTTCATTTGGAATATATGATGAAAATTTTACATGAATTTTTTTTACATGAAAAATTTTATATAGGTCCTTGATATTATTATTAATTTAATTACAATTGAAACAATATTTTCGATGATCATTGGCCTCAGGATAATTTAAATTTTATGACAATGTTTTTCACTATACTAAGAAAGAAAATATATAGTCTGTGAAAAATTATGTCCCTCTAGATGAAAAGAGAATAAGTATACAAGGTAACTTGAAATAGATAATCATTCAAATTATAAATTTGTAGGAAAACCCCCCTATCATGTAGTATGTGTGGTAACAAAAATCAAAGAATGATTCATATGAATGGTAATGTTGTTTTGATGTTGCAAGTTTTCTTGTAGGGATCACAAAAGTAATAAGAAGTGTATTAGATAATTAAATAATTAGGTAAAAATTGGTTTACTAATGGTAGTATTTTATAATGGAAATGAGTTGGGAGGTTATAGTAAAGTGGTTCCATATTTATTTACTTATGGTGTAAATCGTCATGACGAAAAGTAAAAAGGTGTCGCAAAATATGTCACTACTACTTTGGTTGATTTTTTATATATATTTAAGTGGTATTGTTACATTACTTTTATATTAAAATTATCTTCATGTTCTTTTTGATTCTTTATCTTTGAATTCATTCATTTCTACGAAATATTCAAGTAAATTTGGAATGTCACATCATTAATAGAAAATATATCATTTGTTAAAAACTCTTAGTATAAATATTAAAACAACCTATGTTTATAAGAATCTTCATATTTCTATAAGTTGGATATAAATTCGATTATATTTCCATTAATATAGTTAGATATTATTTAAGGTAAAAGTTGTCATTCAATTTATCATGCTATCATGAATAACAGTGCTTTTAATTTTATATTCAATGATCAAATAACCTTGGTAACATATCAAGAAGTTGAGAAAATGATTAGATATGGAAGTGAAAGTTACCTAGAATAATATTTAAAAAGAATTTTTTTTAGATTAATGATGTTACCATGGATAATAAATACATGGATGTATTTACTAATGGTTTTTTGAGTTTTTTTCCTGGTTAGTAGGTTGATTTTACTATGGACTATTTTCTTGATGATAAGGAAACATCAAAACCCCCATACAAAATGGTTACAATAAAATTTTGGAATTGAAAAAGATGTTACAAGAGTTCAAAGATAAAGGTTTTATTATTTAGAGAACGACACCATTGGGTGATCTTATTTTATTTATTAATAATAAAAATTGAACAATGAGAATTTTCATTGATTATAAATCCTTGAATAGAATCATTATTACGAAAATGTATCATTTTATTTATATATATTATTTGTTTTATTTGATCTCGGGATCATAATATTTCATGAAGATTTATCTTGGGATAAGGTACCATTTCTTTAAGGTAAAGGGATAAGATATTCCAAAGATGTTATTTTAGACTGTATATAGGTATTGCGATTATTTGGTTATGGTATTTGTGTTACCTAATTCACCATATGTATTCATGGATCTTATGGATAGAGATTTATATTACAATTTAATTATTCTTGTTATTTTTATTACTCAAGATATATTTTAAAATTAGAAAATACATGGTAATTATTAGAGACAATTGAGGATTGTTTTGTAAACCATAATAGAAAAGATGATACATGGAAAATTTATTTACTGTTAATTTTGTTTTCACTAGATTTATTTCTTTAGGAATATTATTTATAATGATGTAATAACTATTGACCCTATGAAAAATAATGTCTTTGAAGAATGACGATGTCCTATAAATATCATATTAATTCATATTTTTCATGGATGGTATGGTCTGTTTTAAAAGTTCATTGAAATCATTACTCATTTATCTATCCCTCCAACTAAATTAACATGAAATAGATATAAATTGATCATCATTAAAGAATGTGAAAATTGTTTGTATTAACTAAAATTAAAATTGTTGAATGCTCCAGTTTTGTCTCTACCCTATAGAAATGTTGATTTTTTTTATCAACAATGATTTCTCATTAAAAGTACATGGTTGTGTTCTATTTATGAATGATTAGGTAGTTTTTTATTCTTAACATCAACTGAAACCTCACATGTTAAATTATCCTACACACTATATGGAAGCAACTTGTGCACTTTTTGATTTATAAATTTATATGTATCTTTTATATCAACAAAATTTGGAAATATATACTACTAATGGATTTTGGAAGAATTTATCCACTCAGAATGAGTTAAAAATTATTAAGAGAATATGGATTGAATTTATTAAGCATTATCTCTAGAAAATTCATAACCATCCTGGAAAGGAAAAAAAAGTAGTTGATTCTTTATGTTTAACATATAATTCATCACTAATAACACATTGTTTAGAATATGATACTTTGGTTAACAATTTAATGAATTATTGCATAAAATATTTGAATATATAAGAATCATATTTTTGTTTTATGTTCTATTACAAGCATCTTTTTCAAAAAAAATTATGAAATCTTAAATTAATGACCATGATTTACCAGTAAAGGTGGAACTGGTAAGGACATGAATGTTTCCTAAATTTAACATTGACTTTGATGGATTTATTAAATTTGGAAATAGTATGTGTGTACCATGCGACTACTTATTGAAGGGAGAATTGCTGAGTAAAGCTCAATGATCCCAATTTTCTGTTCACCCTGACAATATTAAAAATTATAAACACCTTTTAGAGTATTTCTAATGGGTTTGAATAAAGAGATATGTTGATGATTATATATTGAAAATATTGAATTTTGAACAGATAAAAGAAAAACAACAATTATTGAGATGGATACTTTAGTATTTTCATTTATCGGTGTAGAAATGGTAAAATATATCCTTGAATTTCAAGGTGGGATTAAAAAATAAATCTCAAGGTCATAATTATATTAGGTTAATTGGATATTATTTAACTTAATCTAAATATTTTATTCATAATTAAGATTATTTGTATTTTGGTCATCTTTCCCAATTGAACCTCAAATATGTGGTCAAGTTACAAAGAGTTCCACTCTCTATTGAATCCTCCAATGATACTAGGCTGACATTTAATTTTTGGAATTATGTTCAAAATTCATTTAGCAGTGATTTAAATTTTAGCACTTCTTTTCATTCCCAATACAATGGATAGTATGAGTGAACAATTTATACCTGAATTGACTGATCTATGCTCATTTAATATATTACCAGGGAAGTTTGGATCAACAAAATTCAATAGTTTAAATTTTATATTGAAATATTTTTCAATCCATTATATAGATGATTTTTTTTAGAAATTATATGGAAAGACAAACAAAAATTATTGGAAGGGATTAAACATTATTCCTATGATTCAGTGAAAAAGGTAGAATATATCCATGGATTTCATGGTGGGATTAAAAAAGACTTCCCAATGTCATAATTATATTTTGGTAATTATTGATCACTTAATTTAATCTATATATTTTATTCCCAATAACGACACTCTACAATTATATCATATTTCTCAATTGAATCTAAAGGAATTAAGGACAATAAATAGAGTTCCCCTCTCAATTGAATATGCCTCTGTTCCCATTTTACTTTTGATTTTTCAAAATATATTTAGAGTCATTGTGTACTAATTAAATTTTAGTACTTATTTTCATTCCCAATGTGATGTAAAGTCTAATAAAAAATTTAGACCTTGAATTAAATGACTCATTTGAAATAAATGGATTATCATGGATATGGGGATAAAAAACAATCATAAATTTAATTTTCTTATTAATATTATTCATTCCATTATACATATGTAAAATTTTAAGGAATTATATGGAATGTTATGTCAGACTCTAGATTATTTAGATGAAGTAGACGAAATAATGTTTTCGGGACCAGATTTCAAAGATGAAATGGTTAATAAGGTAAACCAGATTAAACATCACATGAGGGAGACATAGAGAATGTTGAAAACATATATAGATAAATAGAGGAAATAACTTACTTTTTATGTATTTGTTACTATTTTTTTAAATTATCTCCTTGGAAAAGTGTTAGGGGATTTGGTTAAAAGGGAAAGTTAATTACATGGTTTATTTTAATGTATAAAATCTGAGGGAATGATGGGTTGGTTAATTATCGAGTGTAATTTCCTCTAATTTTGTCTCATGTACATTAAATATATTATGTTTCATTATTAAGAAAATATATTACATATTGATCAATTGTTTTGAGACCTGGAGTAGTTTGATTAGAAGGAAAAAAATCGGGATGAACAATAGTAATGATTAATGACTAAAGATATTAATTAATTTGGAATAATATAATTAATCATGTTATGTTTTTGTGGAAACACATATTTTTTATTTAGTGACATGTGATTTCAAAAATCCTATGCAAGAAAAATATTTTCTCTTTTTTTTAAGTAGTGAATTAAATTATCAGGATGTGATATCAAAAATTCGAAAATAATGGAATGACCTTGGTAATGGTAAGATATGTATTTTCAGTGTCATATTAATATTTATCAATTATATTTAAGAGAGTTTTATTTGTTATAAGAATATTATGAAATTTTTTAGTTAAAAAAAAAATGTTTCATTTGTAACCAAATTTGGTTTTTATGCATAATATGGTTTTATTTAAAAGATTCTTTTAAAAATTAATGAATTTCAGTTTAAAGAAATGAAATTCATTTTTAATTCATAATGTTAAAATATTATTAGGATAAATATTTTAAAATTTCCTGGTAAGTTTATTTTTTCATTGAAGATTGAAAATAATGATATTTATTATAAAGTATCGAATTATTTCTATAATTTTAAAAGTTATACTTTAAAAAAAATTAAAAGTAACACTAGTTAATTTATATTATTAATTTTATGGGAATCAAAATTAATATTTAATTTTCTATAAAAATATTTTATACTTAAAAAGGGATTTTTCAGGAAAACTATTTTTTATGACATTTTACAAGATTAATTTTAAATTAATATTTTCCAACATCATGAATTGAGTTTTAAAAAATATATTATATATTTTTATTCATTATAATTAATATTATGTAGTAATTTCCAATTATTCTTTAGATAAATGAATAGTTACAACAATTAACACAATTATGGACAAAACATGTTCACAGAGCCATTAAACTAAGGAAATAAGTGTTAAAACAACATAAATATTGATCTAAATTATAATTTATACCACATTTACACAATATATCAAGAGATATTATAAACTTATTGATTTTGGATCCATTCTGTTCAAGTAATTTATTAATATATTTTAATCTTTTTAAAAATTCAATGTGTGTTTTGTCTCCTTATTATAAAAGGACAGACCATCTCCTCTACTCTCCACACTTCAAGACCCTTATAATTCATTCAGAACCTGAACAAAATACCATCCTAAAAACCCTATAAATTCCCTAGAGGGATTAATTTGATAAAAAAATCCAGTGAAGATTCAGTTATAAGTATAAACTGGATGACAGAAGAAGAGGTACCATTCCTAATTGAGATTAGTCATTTCATTTCATATTCTACCTCTTTAACTGATGAAACTGATATATATTACATGATAGGTGAGAAAAATATATTTTATACTATTTTTTAACCTGACATAACCTTTACGGAGTGTGAAATATAGTTGTCCAATGTATTTAGGAAATGCTACTTGTCCTCAAATGAAATAAGGATGTAATTAGCAGAGGAGGTTTTTATAACAGATTTAACAATTCTAAATTTATATCAAAAATTGGATATGAAAATAATGATCAATGTTTCTATGTTTTAATGGTTTTTTTAAAAAAGGTCTTTTTATATGGTTAGGATTTATTTGATACATTTAAGGAATATTGTCGTGATGGTAAACATTTTTTGAGTTTTCAAATTTTTTATACGATTAAAAATTTTCAAACTTTTTTTCTCTTATTATGATTATTAGAACCATCCCATGTTTCTAAATGTTTTTATTGAGTTAATGGATGATTAATAAAAAATAATAATTCAATATGATATTCATGATGATTTTTCATTAAAAGATAACACAATTTATTTAAAAAGTATTATACTATGGGTAAACTCATTACTAAGTAAAAGTGTATACATTATAATATGTGGGTTTATTTTGTATGAGTTATGGTATAATTCTATAAAACTTTAACCTAATAGATGTTTTTAATACAATAAATCTAATTCTAGTATAAAAATAAGATTATGTAATGTTTAATGTTGGGTTTTTATAATTTATATCATAGTAAATATTTAGGTAATTTATCATATCTGAACATAGAAATAGTTTATCATTTTATGAAATAAAACAGTTGGGGTTTTGGTGGAACTTTATATAGATTAGTCTCCAAAGGATGGATCAATAATTGGAAAATATATTTGAAGTCATGGGATTTTAAGAACATGAAAAGGTAACTCTTTCCATTAACATTTTGATAGAGAAGTTTCTTATTGATATTCATTTATTTGGAATACCATAGATATATGATATTTCTTCTATTTATTAGAATAAATTTAAGAATATTTGTCTAGAAAAATATGTACATATGATTGTTTGACACAAGATATAGAAATAGTTATAGGAATTGAGAAAAAAATAAAAATAGTTAGCATTAGTAGATGATGAATATTTTATAATATTGACCTCGTACAAACTAAATTTTATTCAGTGTAGTGATAATAATGTTAATATATTCTACTCAGGGTTGAAACCATGTTTATAAAGATCATTAGCCTCTTGAAAATTTAAAATTTATGATAAATTTTATTTTTTCTATTGTGAATGTTGGGTTGAAATTTTAAGAAAATTATGTCACTCAATATTACAATAGTAACAAGAGTTCAAGGTGTCATGAAATAGATAATTAGTAAAATAAGAAATCAAGATAAAAGACCATAACATGTTCCATGTGTGGTAAAAAAAATTATGTAATGTTTTACAGAATCTATTATGTGACACCAGTGTGGTATGTTTGGACATAGGTCACATTAATGAAAATAAAAATAGTCTTAAGAAGACAAGAATGGTGTGATATATAACTATCCAATTGAGTCGTGTTTTAATTTCAATGACTTGGAATATTATGGTAAAGTGTGATAGATGTTTGGTATATATGATAAAAATCACTATGATCAAAATAGAAAATGTTTGGAAAATTAATTTTATATAACTGCAGTTGATGCTGAAGTATATAATGACGTTGTATCATATATATTACCTATTTATTTGAATTATTATGATTCTCCATTTTAAATAACTTCTCTATTTTTCGATTAAATTTTTAAATTTTCATTTCCAATAAGAAGATCATCACAGGAAAAGAAGGTATCATTTTTGTTTCTGAAAACTCCAATTGGAAATACTAATGATTCAATGATTTATATTAATCCTTATGTTATTAACTATGGTATGTTATTTCCTACAATTTTTTTGATATAACCATAATAGAGTTTGATATCATTTCTGATAGATTTGATTTCGATTTATCATACCAAGATACATTTTCGAGTTAATAAATGTATATTCAATGATTTCATGTCATTGATAACATTTCGAGAAGTTATAAAATTGATTAGGGATAGTAGTGAAAGGTACCTACACTACAATGTTAACGAATTACATTTTCTAGATTATTGATATTCCCCTTGTGAATAAATATATAGTTGCATTTCATGATGATTATGATGCTGTTATTCCAAATAAGAAGGTTGATTTTACTATTTTCATAGTGCCTTATGGTAAGAAAATTTCAATGTCTCTTTATCAAATGACTCATGTAGAAATTTTGGAATTGAAAAATTAGTTGAAATTGTTTCTCGATAAAGGTTTCATTCTTCTATGAACATCAACATATAGTTCTACAATTTTATATTTTTTAATGAAATATTGATAAATGAGACTTTTCAGTGATTATAAAGCCTTGAATAATTTCATAATTACGAAAATGTTTCATTTTAAAAAATCTATGATTTATTAGATTAGCTCTAGAGAGAATAGTATTTTTCAAATATAGATGTTAGGTTAGCGTACCATAAGTTGATGGCAATCTAGGAAGATATTTTGAATATTGATTATTTGGAATAGTTATAAGAATTATTTGTTTGTAGTTATTCCATTTGGGTTTTCTACTGAAAATATATTATCTATGGATCTTATGAATATATTTTTCCAAGGTTATTTTTACAATTTTTTGTTAGTGTTAATTTATGATATACTAATATATTACCAAATTCCTGAGGATAATGAAATAAACCAAAGGATATTTTGGAAACTATAACATAAAATAATATATTTAAAATATTTCTTAAGTGTAACTTTTGGTTGCAAATATTTTCAATCCCCAATACTATTTTTTACAAATATGGAATAACAATATTAACCTCTAAAACTAATTATTTTTTATAATGAAAAATAGCAATAAATGTTATATAGATTCAGTGTTTTCAATGAAAATTAGGTCACTACCATCGGTTTGTTAAAAATATTTCTCAAATATCTATCCAAAAGTCAAAGCTAACATTAAATTAATATAAATTTATTTGGATAAAAGAGTGTTGTCATGACCCGTCCCCCAGGGGTCGTGCCATGACCACCCAATGCCCGCCTTCCATAGGCCAGGGGATGGAAACCTACACCGAAAGGTGTATTCCCTAAAACCAATAAGGCATTACCTTTATAACCTATAAACACACAAAACCAAGCACACAACAAGATAAGAACAGAATTAACTGTAGTAAAAATAGTGTGTACAGTAAGGAAAAGGGGCTAGAATACAAGCCTAACTGGAAAGTACAGTAAAACTGAAAAGTATAAGTAAATCGAAACAACTCCTGTGAACTCTTTCCAAGGATCCAACATGAAGGGTAGGTGTAGATGAATGAACATATCTGTGTTATGCCTCATCTAATGTCAACCTTCTAGCTACCTCCAGTTCTGGTACTCTCTTCCTTAGTCACCGATGTCCGTCGTCTGCACCAAACACAACAAGGTGCGGGCGTAGCCCGTATAGGGTTGAGTATAACAATACTTGGTAGGGACCCCGAGACCCTCTATGGTCTCAAAAACCAACAATGTATAAACCAAATACCATGAAAACATCGGGCAACCATACATAGTTATATCCCAATACATATACCTAAGTTTTCAAGTATACCCATCTCATTCCTGAGGAAACACATGGTTCAACTCCAAATTCCAATGCTCAACTATTCCACGAAGGAAGGAATACAATGAAGGTAACACCATAAAGTTAATTACAACAAAGGAAACACCATATAGTATAATACCACAAAGTTATCACCATGAAGGTAAGTACCACAAAGGCATGCCTCACATAAGATTACAATAAAGGTATCACCACGAAGGTATGTACCACAATGGTATGCCACACAGAAGATTACCACAATGGTAAGGACTCATCTCACCCGGGGTTTAACTTCGGTATACTAGTAGAGATGATTAGATGTAACTACTGGATCATCTTACTTAGTTAAGAGGTAGACCCACATAGGATCCTAAATCATCACACCCACATAAGATCCTAAATCATCAGACCCACATAAGATCCTATTAAATCATCAGACCCACATAGGGTCCTAGAACCGTAGACCCACATAGGATCATGGAGTAGTACCATGTGGATTCCTAGATTGGATACAAGTGAGACTCTTGAACACAGACCCATAAGGGATCCCAAGCACATACCCACATAGGATCCCAAGCACAGATCCACATAGGATCCCTTTGTCATGTTATAGACAGCTATAGGGTTCTCACTCTAATCTCGCTTGATTCTAGGAGGATCTGATCCTCAAGCCATAGGTCAATACACAATCCGTTCCTTAATCAACATGTTGATACACCAATCCACTATGTCCCAAGAATAATTATCCCAATGGAACTCCACGTAAAAGGGGTCTCAACATAGTAGATGGTTCATCAATCAGATGTTTGGTCTTTATGTTATTGGCCTTTTAGTCCTGAGGGCCTAGTTGGATTCGTGTTCGATTCATCCCAACCAAACCCCAACTTATTCAAAAACACAAATTGGGTATAACAAAAGGACAATCTCGATCCAAGTATTTTGGTGCCATAGAAGGTTCATCATACAGACGCTCGATGTTTAAGATATGGCTAAAAGAGCTAAAAGGGTTGAAGTTGGTTCGGGTCTGGTCCGGCTCGGTCGGACCGACCTGGCCCGGCTCACAGGGTCCGGCCCAACCCACGATGTGGCGGCCCGCTGAGATCGCGATGGGGTGGACCGCCACGGTTGGTCGGACGACCGTACCCTGCTCTATGCGCCGCTATTGCGCAACACGGCTCTTGAAAACTAGGCGACGCAGACACCTGCCGCTGTCCCCTTTTTGCGGCCAGCAGGAGTGTTGTCTGCCACCCTTGTTATGCCGAGGCCGATGGCCCACAACTCTACTCTGGCAGTGCCATTGCACCACCGTCACCTTCACGGACGACCGTGGTTCTGTCTGCCTCTCCTGAGTCCCACTGTACCAATCGCCGGTACTGGTCTCCGTCCTCCTCCATCATGAAGAACACAACAAAAACCCTAATTGATTGCTGAGAGGTTGGGCCATGTTCGTTTGGCCCGGACCCTCCACGTTTTGGTGGTAGCAAGTGGCTCAATAATTCTTAAATCAAAAAGAACATCAAGAACAGGTAAGGTACATTCAAACCAACAAACCCTACCTCCTAGTTCATTGGAGGAAGTCACAGGGAAGAAGACAAACTCGTTGAAGAATATCAGAATTTGTTGCCTCCAAAATTTTCGTTCGATCTGGGCTTGGAGTCAGTTCCACTTTCTTCATTGGAGAGGCGTTCTTCATTGTAGATACATTCCACACTGGAGAAGAAGAGTTCCTCCAAATTTCTCTCCCCAATTCCCCTTTTCCAACCCTTTTCCAATGATTTTCCCCAACCCCAAAATGAAGAGCCAACCAAATAAAATGAGTTTGTCAATTTAATTTTTTGGCACAATTAATTGGCTCAATTAAATGCAAAAATTAATTAATTGGGAAGTTGAGAGGTTTTTCCCCATTAAGAGGGGTTCAGGTGGTCTCGACCACCATGGATTTAAATTGGGGGTTTTCTAGCTTGGGTGGTCCCCACCACTATGCATTTAAAAATGGTGGTTAAAAATAAAGAAAAAGTTATTCTTTATTTCATTTTTATTTCCACAAAAAATACAAAATCAAAATTTCACCCTCGACCAACTACGGTCTAGGTGATGGTTTACTTAAGCGAATACCATCACTACTTTTTCAACGGTGCCATCAGATTTCAATTCTGAGAACCGGTTCAAAAGATACAAAAACCCACTCACATTTTGTAGAACGTACTTAAAAAAAGTTCAGAAATTCATTCCAGGAACAACGGGCCTCAGAATAACATGCCGTTAAAATTAGTAGACTTGTAAAATTCCCATATATTAAAAAAAATACATAGAAAATTTCAGGTCTTTAAATTCTTCCCACCTCAGGGATTTTCATCCCCAAAAGAAAAATCACAATAAAATTAGGAACAAATGTGGGGGTATTGAGCATGAATCTAAGCCTCCCAATACCATGTGCTTTCCTAGAGGTTCTCGTGATGCCAATGTACACACAATAAAGGTATAAAATTCCCACAGTTGACCCGCTCATATCGAACCTAAATCTCTACTATAACTTCTATAAACATCTCCCCATCATCGATGTCTATCTCATTGTGGTCGATGACGTGTGATGGGTCGTGCACGTTACTCCTCAGCTGGGATACGTGGAAAACATCTTGCACTCAGTGCAACTGATTGGGGAGTTATAGGTGGTATGCCACCACACCAACTTTTCTGAGGACCTAATAGAGTCTCTTGAACCTTGAGGATAAATTTCTGCCCCAGCCAAATCTTCACAAACCACGTTATGGTAAGACCTGTAAAAAGATTTGGTTACCCTCATCGAACTCCAGAGGTCTCTGTATCTTGTCGGCATAAGACTTATCCCTACTCTGTGAAGTCTTCATCTTCTCCTAGATGATCTGCACCTTCTCTATGGTAGCCCGTACCATATTTGGTCCCATGAGTGCAGACTCTCCTGGGTCAGTCCATCATAGAGTCAATCTGCAAGGTCATCCATAAAATGCATCTAATTGTTCCATCCCACTGGTGGAGTGATAATTACTGTTTTATGAAAAAACACCAAAATAAAGTGAACCTCCTTGCTCCGACGGAAGTTGAGGACACAAGCACGCATCATGTCTGCAAGGGTCTAAATGGTCTACTCATTCAGTAATCCGTCAGAGGATGGAAGGTGGTTCTCAAATGAAGATGATCCCCTAAATCCTCTTACAACCCCTTACATAGTTGGGAAGTGACACATGCATCATGATTGGAGACAAGAGTCGAGGTTACTCCTTGTATCCGCACAATCTTCGGCACATAGAGGTGTCCCAATATCTCTATTTAACCCTACTCTCTGATCAGTAGGAAGTGGGATGACTTGGTGAGTCGTTCGAAGATCACCCAGATAGAACCATGACCCCTAAATGTATATGGTAGTCCTATCACAATGTCCATGGATACACCATCCCACTTCCCCTCTGGGACCTCTAAAGGTAGAACGAAGCTTGATGGCACCTGATGCTCCACCTTAACTTGATGACAAGTGAGGCACCGAGAGACAAACTATACTACAGATTTCTGCATTCCTGGACACCAGTGTTGTCATCAGAGTTCCTGGTACATCTTCGCCACTCTTGTATGTACCGCTAGAGAGGACGTGTGAAACTACCACCATACTTCCTCCTAAAGAGACAATGGTACTATGGTACATCCTCTAAAGAGGATGACGTGCTCCCCACCATCATAAAATCTATTAGGTGCATGTCCTATGGATATCTGAGAACATTGAGCATCATAGTCAGTGTTCCCATGCTGGCCTACCTGACTCGCTGAAAAAGTGGGGGGAGTGACTGTATGAGACTAAAGAAAAGATGATCCATCTCCATCTATAAAGGAAATCTGCAAATAAACTAGCTGCTCCTTTGACTCACCTAGAAGATTTATACCATATCTTCTTGTGAGTGAATCGGCTAAAACTTTCCCCTTCTTAGGAGTATAGACTATCTCTAATTCATAGTCCTGGAGGAAATCAAGACAATGTCTCTAACTTAGGTTCAGAACCTTCTGAGAGAAGATATACCTGAGACTATTTTTATTATAATAAATCTTAAAATTCTTTCCCATAAAGTAATGTCACCACATCTTCAAGGTGAAGTCCCATGCTGCTAACTTCAGGTCATGGGTAGCGTAGTTCTGTTCATGATGTCTTAGATGTCAAGAACGATACATGATAACTGCATGCTTCTACATCAGGAAAAATCCAAGCTCGGTCACTAATGTGTCTCAGTAGACTACAAAACCAATGCCCTCCTCCGAAAGCCTCAATATGGGGGCACTAGTCAGTTATTTCCTCATCTCATGAAAACTCCACTGGAATCTCTCTGACTTCATGAGTGATTTCTCCTTATTCATAAACAATAATAAAGGTAATGAAACTCTGGAGAAATCTTGTACAATCCTTTGGTAGTATCTAGCCAAACTTAAGAAACTACGTACCTCTGTCACAATCCTGGGTGGCTCACAAGATAGTACCACCTCTATCTTTGTTGGATCCACCACAACTCCAGCCTCCGAGATGACATGTCCCAAAAATTGAAACTCTTAGATCCATAACTGGAACTTCGAGATTTTACCATAAAGCCGGTTCCCCCAAAGTGTGTCCACAACTATCTTCAAATGATAGACATGCTCCTCCTCAGAAGCCAAGTAGATTAGAATGTTGTCGATGATGAATACTACAAATAAATCAAGGTATGGCTGAAAGATCATGTTCCTGAGTCCCATGAACACTGCTAGGGAATTGGTCACACTGAATGGAATAACCAAGAACTTGTAGTGGTCATACCGACAATTTAAAACCATCTTCTGCACATCCTCATCTTGTAATCTAAGATGGTGATAGCATGATCTGAGTTCTATGTTGAAGAACCACTGTGCTCCCTTCAGCTGATCAAAGAGGTCATCAATCCTCAGGAGTGGGTACTAGTTCTTCACGGTCACCTGGTTCAGGCATAGATAGTCAACAAAATGTCTGAAGATCACATCTGCCTTCTTGGAAAACAAAATCGGGGCTTCCCAAGGAGAAACACTCAACTAGATAAACCCATTTTCTTGAAAGTACTCTAGTTGTACCCACTGCTCATGAAGCTCTATGGGAGACAACCGATACACTGGTGTAGATATTGGTGTCACCCCGAGGTGAAAGCCATTGTAAAAGTTCACCTATCTGCATGGAGGTAGACCTATCACATCATTATAGAATACATCCACGTACTGATCAACCACTACAGGATAACTCAGACTCTCCACATCTACCACTCTGAGGGTAAGGTTATCCAACTGATGAGTGATCATCTACACCATCCTCCGGGTAAGTTCGTCCTATGCTGCAAAGGTTCCCTTCTCACTGGTGATGGTAAACCATGTCTCATAATCATGGATACACCAAAATTTTCTCCTTATATAGTCAATCTATGCATGAATAGTAGATAATCAGTCCATAACTAAGATGACGTCGTAAGGCATCAATGTCGCTACTAGGAAATCCCAGCCGAAGTTCTCACCACCTAGAGTATGGTCACACTGCTAGCACCAGTGTGTAATAATAGAATCCTCTCCGGTAAAAGTGTATAGCCATAAGGATCAAGCCAATAACTCCATAAGAATCTCTGAGCTCCAAACTAGAGAAGTGGAAATGAAATAGTGACTGGAACCTGTGTCTATAAGTACTAAATCTATGTTTGAGTATACACAGATTGTACCTCGTATCATCTCTAGAGCCCCGTGATCATAGACTTCTACTACATGGAGCTGAGCTCAACCTTATCCACCTTCTCCCTATGGTCGGGTTGGACCACTTGGTGGTGGTGGTGATAACAACTCAAATCTTTTCCCACCCCCAGCTGCATGACCAGCTCCTCTTCCACGTCCGCCTACTCCTTGTGGACCTCCTCAGTCGAACCCCTATCTCTGCTTGGACTGAACTTTGACCATCATATGACCATCCATGCGGAGGGTCAGGGAGTCACAAGACATGTGACCCTACCCACCACATGTGTAACACTACATGCTCCTCACATGACTAGCTCTGTCTCTGGTGCCCCGCACTACTGACCCTGAATCATGCGTTCGTTCACCTGTAGGTCTGGTATTCTTGAACCTCTGTGACATCTATCTGCTTCCAACTACATAAGACTCCGCTATGTGACTCCTGATGGTGGGTCTCACTGCTGGTGACTTCTCAGCAAGGAAACACTCCACTAAGATGGCTCACTCTAACACCCCCACCTACGTCGGGATACTGAGAGAAATCATCGAAGCCTTGATCTCCCGCTCAAGCCCCTTCTTGAAGGTAAAGCCCTGAATAATGGGTCTCACACCTTATCAGTGGAGTAGTGTGAGAGGTCAATGATCCTCACTAAGTACTGAGCCACAGTCTTTCTATCCTACGACAGATAAAGAAGCTCCTGTATGCGCACTACACGAAGGTTCGCTGAGAAAAACATTGCCTGAAACAGGCTCTCAAAGTCTGCCTAGAGAAGTGTCACCTCGTCATGAACCTAGAGCATAAAGCTCCACCATCTTCCTACTACTGTCTATAAAAGACTGGTAGCAAGGATCACCATGAGATCATTAGGTGTCCCTACTATTTGGAAGACTCTTAACTACAAACTCCAGCCAATCCTCAGCCGCCTGTGGGTCTTTCTCTCCCCGGAAAATCAATGGCCTCTGGTGCTAGAACTCATGCAGTGCACTCAAGTGGAGTGCACTCTCTACTACTGGGGCTAGTGGAATCGGTTGCCCAACAGGTAATGGTACTATTGGTACCTCCACTAGCGCATCTACTGAAAGAGGAACCTGCACTGAGGCCTCGTTGCTCGGTGGGCTGTCATCACATACTAAACCCAGAACCATAGATGGCAGTCAACGTGGAGGCACACTGAAAAGGAAAAGGTGTACCATGGTCAATATGTTATTCCTGGTCAGAAAACTCAAAAACAAGGATGAAAAATTTTCAAAACACACATGAAATCAGTGTTTTCGTGTTCTGAGTCATAAATCAGTAGTCAGGGTCCTAGTGTATGGATACGTCGGCCGCCGCCCCAACACTGGATTGCCTAAGATGATAACCAAACTCACTATAAATAACACTATTTCAGTTAAGAAGATCATAGTCTAATGTTCTATGGTATAACCCAATCCTTTGATACCAATTTTTCAAGACCCATCCCCCGAGGCCCGTGTCGTGACCACCCCATGTCCGCGTTCCACAGGCCAGGGGCTGGAGACTAGCACTGAAAGGCGTAATCCCTAAAACCGTGGATGCATTTCCTTTATAACCTATAAAAACACACAAAAAATAACACAAAAATATACGTACATAATTAAATGTAGTAAAAAGAGTGTGTACAATAATGAAAAACGGTCCAGAATAAAAGCCCAACATGAAAGTACCAAAAAACTGAAAAGTACAAGTAAACTAAAATAGCTCCTGTGAACCCCCAGCAAGGATCCTACTTGAAGGTTAGTAGAGATGAATGACCATATCTATAGTACTCCACATCTAATGTCCACCTCTGAGCTACCTCCATTCGTGGTACTCTCTTCCTCAGTCATCACTATCTATCATCTGCACCAAACACAACAAGGTGCGGGTGTAGCCCGTGTAGGGGGGAGTATAACAATTCTCAGTAGGGACCTCGAGACCGTCAAAGGTCTCAAAAACCCACATAGGATAAAACAAAAGGCCTGAAAACATTTGAAAACCCTACTTAGTTATTTGACCATACATATACCTAAGTTATCAAGTATACCAATCTCATTCCTGATGAAACACAAGGTCCAACTCAAAAGCCCAAAGCTCAACTGTTCCACATAGGAAGGAATACCACGAAGGTAAAACCACAAAGAAACGTACCACAAAGGTAATGCCACATAGAAGAATACAAAAAAGGTATCACCACGAAGGTAGGTACTACACAGGTATTCCACACAGAAGATTACCACAAAGGTATCACCACAAAGGTAAGTATGACAAAGGTACGCCACACAGCAGATTACCAAAAAGGTAAGGACTCACCTCACACCAGGTTTATCATAGGTGCTATAGTATAGATGATTATATGTAACTACAGAATCATATTACTCTGTTTAGAGGAAGAACCACATAGGATCCTAAATCATCAGGCCTACGTAGGATCGTAAATCATCAGACCCACATTAGATCATAGTACATCATCAGACCCACATAGGATCCTAGTATAGAAGACCCACGTAGGATCCTAGAGTAGTACCACCTGAATTCCTAGAGCAGATCCAAGTGAGACTCTCAAACACAGACCCACTATGGATACTAAGCACATACCCACATAGGATTCCTTTCTCATGTTACAGCCAGCTACGGGGTTCCCACACTAATCTCGTTTGATTCTAGGATGATCTTCATCTCAAGCCACATGTCGACACACCTACTTCCACGGAGTCCGACAACGAATTATCCCAAAAGAATTCCATCTAAAAGGGGTCTCAACATAGTAGACAGTTCTCCAATCAGGCGCATGGTCTATATGTTATTGGTCTTTTAGTCCTGAGGGCCCAGTTGGATTCGTGTACGATTCAATCCGAATGTACCTCAACTTATTCCCAAACTTATTTAGGGTATACCAAATGGAACTTCTCAATCCAATCTTTCCATCACCATAGACAATTCTTCAAATGGATTCCCGAAGCTCAAGATATAGCTGAAAGAGAGAATAGGGTTGAAGTTGGTCCACGTCAGGTCCGACCCGGGTCTGGCCCTTGGTCCAACCTGACCTGTTGGGTCCAGCCCTGACCACCATCATGGACCGGCCCGCAGTGCGGTGGCCCACTGGGCTCGTGGTGTGGTGGAATTCTGGGCCGACGGTGCGGTGACTTGTGATACGGGGTGGCCCACAGTGCGACGGCCCACAATGCGGCAACCCGTCGTTGCTGGCTGGATGACCAGCCATATCCTCTGCGTGGCATGGTTGCGCGCCACGCCTTCATCATTGGCCAGCAGTGAGCGGGCCACCCGTCTCTTACCGCTAAGGTCGTGGTCCGCACCTCTTGCTCGCTGGACCGCACAGACGTGTGCCACCGTCCCCTTTGTGCGGCCGACCTGAGTGTCAGACGCAACCCCTGATGCACTGTGGCCGAAGGGCCGCAACTCTACATCGACGATACAGTTGTGCCGCCACCATCTTCGCAGCCAGCCGTGGTGTCGGCCGCCGCTCCCGAGTCCCACCAATGCGAATCACTAACACCTATCTCTGTCCTCCTCAATCGCGAAGAACAAAACAAAATCCTCAAAGGATTGTGGAGAGGTCCAACCATGTTCTATTGGCCCGTCCCATCCATTTTAGGGTGGTAGCAAGATGCTCAATTATTCTTTAATCATAAATAACGTCATGAATAGGTAAGGGGTATTGAAAACAACAAACCCTACCTTGTTGTTTTTTGGATTATGTTGTGAGGAAGAAGATGAATTCATTGATGAACGTAAGCATTTTTTTCCTCCACACGGTGCTTCGGATCTAGGCTCATGGTCGGTTCCTCATTCTTTATTGGAGAGGGTTTCTTCATTGGAGAGTCGTTCTTCGTTGGATAAGAAGACTTCCTCAAAAGTTATCTCCCCAATTCCAGTTTTCTAACCCATTTCCAATGATTTTCCCCAACCCCAAAATGAATATCCTACCAAATATAATGTTTTTACAAATTTAATTTTTTGGAAAATTTCATTGGATTAATTAAATGAAAAAATTAATTAATTTGGAAGTTGAAAGGTTTTCACCCATTTAGAGTGGTTCGGGTGGTCCCCACCACCTTAGATTTAAATTGGGGGTTTTCTATATCAGGTGGTCCTCACTACCAAGCATTTAAAAAGGGGGGTTAAAAATAAAATAAAAGTTATTCTTTATTTTATTTTTATTTCCACGAAAAACAAAAAAAAACATTCACCCTTGACCAACTACGGTCGAGGTGAAGGTATCCTTAAGAAAATATCGATGCTGTGAGTTCAATGTAGCTCTCACATTTCAATTCCGAGCACCGATTAAAATGTTACAGAAACCCGCTCTCAAGTTTCTTGAACATACTTAAAAAAAGTTAAAAAATTCATTTCGGGCACACCGGGACTCAGAATCACTTGTCGTAAAAATTCACAGACTCATAAAATTCCCATATAAATAAAATTACATGGGAATTTTAGATACTATACAAGTGTGATGACTATTTTCCAAAATTTAATATATGACAAGAGAATTCTCTAGTTTTGGACATACACAGTAGAAATGGTGAATTTTCCATATGTCGTATCTCATAATTGAATGGACTTGGTTTTGTTATGATACAAACTAACAAGTTAATTACTTTTAATTCATGTGAAAAACATCATGAGTCAATTATGAGACACATTACCCAAAATTATATATTGTGGTATTTGATTAAAACTTTTGGTGGAATCATTTATATAGATTAAAGGGTGAAATATATATTGATCATAAAATTTCAAATTATATATCCACTCAAAAAATTTTGAACAAGAGGTATAAAAGATGGTTTAAACTGATTAAGGATTATCATTTAATTATTCATTAGAATTATAGAAATGAAAAAAAGTAATTGATTCCTTGAGTCAAAAATAAAGTGCATCATTAACCATGACATACTTAGAGGTTGATCATTTTATAAAATATTTAATAAATGATGGTTTATAAATTGTTCAACAGAAACTTCCTATATTTTATATAATTTTTTTGTAGAATCATATTTTCCAAATAGAACTATGAAAACTTATATAGAGTCCCATGATTTATATGGAATGTTATGTTACCTTAATTTATCATTTATGAACAAGGTGTTATCATATTTGGATTGTGATTATGTGTGCCTTGTGATTCCAATTTGTGGATAGAATTTTTGTGTAATGTTAAAAGTTTCCTATTTTCCTTTAACCATCCTTGTAAAAAAATATACAATGGCCTTGAAGAGTATTACTAGTGAGATTGAATGAAAAAATATATTATTTATTTTACCATGAATTTTTTTGACTTTTCAATATTCTAAAGATAAATTATTATTGCATAAATGGATGATTTATCCTTTTTTAGCAGTAGTGTAAAAGTTTGAAAATATATCTATTGATTTTGTGGTTGGATTATCAAAGAAATATCAAGGTAATAATTCAATTTTTTTAATTGTTGATTTATCAATAAAATATATGCATTTTCATTAAATTAAAAATACTATGACTTCAGATCATATTTCCTGACAATACCAAAAGAATATTTTCAAATAAAATAGAGTTCCTATATCTAGTGTATCTATCATTGATCCCATGATTAAATATAATTTATAAAAAGGTCCTCATAAGTCCTTGGGTACTGAATTAAATATCATTGATAATTTTCATCCCAAATAAGATGTATAGTCACAAAAAATGATCGAATCCAAGGAAGAAATTATATATTCATGTTTAATGTATTACTAGGGATGTTTGGATCAACATCATTAAATATCTTAAATTTAATGTACTAATTATTTTCATTCTATTATATAGATTTTAGATTTTTATGATTAATATGAAAATATGTGTCATAATTATACTTAATGATATGAAGTAGGTGAAATTAAGTTCGTGGTACCACGGTTTGTAGAAGAAATTTTTGTGTTGGTGAATTTTTTTCAATAGCACATGGGGAAGACTCAACGAAAAAATTAATGTTATGTCAATAACTAGAGGTAATATTTTCTTCTTTCAAGGTAGGATGTGATGTTTTTATTAAACTATCTTTATGTAAATTTTCTATGAGTTTTATTTTAAAAGGGAAAGTTAATTCTAAGATTTATTGGAGTATATGAAATCATAGATAATTCTATATCAGTTACCTATCAATTTCACTTGATTTAATGTTTTTATAATCTATATAACATATTTCATGTTTTATTTTTAAGAAAATAAGTACTAATGAATCTCATGTTTTCATCCCTGAAGTAGTTTAGTTATAAGAAAACCCTTCTTTTGAGAAACCAATTGTACAAATTCTTGACCATTGGGAGAAAATTTTAAAAAATATCTTATTTTATGATGTTATAGATTTTTTGAAAACTAATATTGTTAATGATTCAATATGTGAATTTAAAAATTATATAAAGAAAATATATCCCCATTTATTTATGTAATTAATAAAATTATGAAGATAAAATTTTCATTAGGGGAGAAGAATGTAACAACAAAGGTAATTTTATGATAATTCATTTCCATATCTTATAAATTCTCATTATTTATATTTTAATGAGTAATAAAAATTATAATAATATTATATTGTTTTTATTAAAAAGGAATAAACAATATTTCATACATATTTTGGATTACGTGAATTATATGATTTTATTTGAAATATGGATTTTCAAATAATAGAAATTTAATTTGATGTACAAAAATTAATTTTTTAATTCATCAAATAAAAATTACCTTAGGATTATTTTTTTGAGAATTTTGAATTTTTTTATTTTCAATTAATTTTGAAATATACTGTTTTTGATTAAAAATAGTTATTCTATTTCAAGCATTTATAAAGATACTTGTTTTATTAAAATAGTTTCAAAGAAAAAAAGTTAATTTATATTATTTATAATTCAATAACAGAAATTTTAATAAATTTTTTTCTTGAATATGGTTAAAAAATATTATTATACTTATAATTAATTTTTCTGAAGAAACCATTTTTCATCATCTTTAACAGGTTTAATTTTAAATTTAATTCTCCCATTTATTTGAATTGAATTTATGAAAATAGATTCGATAAATTCAAATACAATAATTAAAATTATGTTATAATTTTTACTTATTTTTAGTGATAATGAATTGTAAAACAATTACCATATTTATGGTTAATGTAGGTTCACTAGGATGTTAGACAAAATAAATATATGTTAAAATTACATATAAAACTATATAAATTATATTTTTTGGAATATTGTTATCCTAAATAATATTTTATTTTTTAATTATGCATTTATTCTCCATTATTCTTATATAAGAAGCCAATATTTTTTAATATTTTCTGAAATGCCAAGTGATCTCTCTCCCCAACTTATAATACAACACCAACTCTCCTACCCTATCCCCACACCGTTTGACTTTTTTAGAATGGACCTACCAAAATCCATTAAAAACATCCCTCATCACTTATTAATGGGCATAGTTTAATCATAGAAATAACATAAGAAGTTTTTATGTATAAACATAAGGATGTTTTCCGAATAATTGGTAATGTTCTGAACTGATCTTTTTCATTTTACTCCATCTTCATTCTCTTTAAAATTTTAACATAACATTATAAAACAATAACACCATTACCATATATATATGAACATATTTGTTTACATTAATCTAATTACCTATACCCATATCTCTCTTCTATTAAATGTGAAATAAAACTATCATTCATGTTTATGGTGGACTACAAACTCGAGAACCAATGAAATTCCATTTCTATCACCACTTCTCACAGATGGTTATAATGATATAGTTCATGTGTTTATATATATATATATATATTATTTAATTAATTATAATTACGTAAGGATAATAAATAATATATTTTATTACCATTCAACCTATTTGAAATGGATAATGTTGTTCGTGCATACATGTGGACTACCACCTCCACAAAGAAATGTTATTCTTTTTTCATCAGCGCATTACATGGATTGAATATATATTTTTAATTGAAAATATAAAATTATATTTAGGATATATTCATAATTTTTTAAAGATAAAATATTTCACAACTTCTTTTCCTTAAACTCATCAAAAAATGAAAATTTGACACATTTATAGAATTGACCTACTACCGCCCTGATTATAATGTAATTCACTTTTCATAACCATCAATAATGTTCAATTTTAAAATAATAATTGATGAATTAAAATGATAATTTTTTTATTTATTATTATTTTATAATTTTAAATTATTATGACCTCATAGATCATAATCTACCCACGAAACCCATTTTGGACATAAGAGATGAAAATCATTAAAACATTAGATTTGAACTTAATTGATTATGTAATTTAATATGACATGGTAACAAATAAAATAAAGTCATAATAAACTTTTAAATTTTTTTACCATGTAAATAATTAAAATATGTTTATTATTTATGAAAATAAAGAATGAATGTGAGGATTTGTTCTCTAGGTTAGAGAAAAGTAATCTTAAAACTATATTTGAAATTTTTTGAATATTTATTTCTAAATATTTTCTTTCATAACCATTTCATTGAAATTATTCTATAGATGTATATTAATTAAAATAAATAATTTACAATGTAAATTATATGTCTATTTTTAATTTCATTCAAATTTATCCAAAATTAGTATTTTTAAATATTTTATATGGAATGTTTTGACTTTCCTTAAAAAATGAAAATTGAATTTCCAATTTCAACTTATATGGAATCAATTTATTTTCTTGATCATTCAAAATTTAATTGATGTTTTTCTTACTTTAAAATATTTCTTATTTAAATCAAATAAAAAACCAATCTTTTAATTTTTATAGTTATCGAATTTTGAAATAGGCGTATTAAATGGAAAGGGTATTTAGATATCTGAAAAAAAATATGTGACAGAAATAGGTATTCAAGAGTTTTAAGAAGAAATGGAGAAAAATTAAATAATTTAATTTGAGATATGTTACTTGAGAATTTTTTATTATTATGGGTGAACTTGATATAGATTATATGATTGTTGATCCTAATATAACTTATACGATGATTAGGCTTGAAAAAAATTATTCAATAGGTGAGACCAATATAGCAATCCAACAAATTGGGAAACGTTCCTTATCTTTGGAGTCATGATGAAGTGGTTTAACCAAGGATGATTATCCTATTGATTTTTTTGGGCTCATGTTTTTTCTAAAATAGGCTATGAATCTAATTCATTATGTTTCATACATTAGATTATATTTTATTACTATGGGTTTTGATGGTTTTATTTATGAAAAAGGTATTTTTTCATGTGGTTGTTATTTATTTCATACTATCAAGTAATATTATAAGAAAACAAGAAATTTATGGGTTTTCATCTTTTTCATTAGACTAATTAATTTCATAAATTTATATACTTTTGTTTTTTTTTCTCGTCCCACATTTAAAAATGTTTTTTGGAACGATTATAACGATTTTTCATGACATGAATGTGCCTTTTATTTTAAAAGTTTTAAATTTTGGAAAAAATGGATACTGATTACAATTTACCACATTCAAATATATAGTCATGTTATGTAATATTTATGAACAAATTATATAAAACAATAAACATGAAAGATATTTAGAAATTAAATAATGTTAATTTTAGTCTAAATACACTCTAATATATAACATTTAAAACGTGGTACTTATATTATTGGAGATCTATAAGTAACAATACAATTATCTAGATACAAACAATCATTAAAACTTATAAACCCTTAGTAATTTGGACTATTATGAAATGAAGTCATCATTAATTCCATTTCAAAATAATTTTCTTAATAAATGAGATTCCAATTAATTATTTAAACTCATATATTTAGTGATTTCCATTTTAATTTATATTCACTCACGAGGAAGAATTTTTTTTATACTAACTTATCTATCTGCTCAAATAATGATCTCACTTGAATAATTACTAATGTTAGATTCATTTCTTGCATAAATATTTATATATATAACAAAATTATTTTTTCAATTAAAATTATAAATCATTCCATTTTTTTCATTTTTGGTACATTAAAAGTAAAATTAGTTTAATGAATAAAAACAATAGGTAGTGTAATTCACATCATAATGAAGTTGTCTATGATATTGGATAAGTCATGGAATGATTTATTCAATTAAAATTTATGAATCAAGAAAAAATGGATCCAAATACACTTGAAAAATTCAATTCATTCAATTAAATAACTATTCATGATGTGAATTGATTCATAAATTCATGATTGAATAAAGAATAAAGGAAAATAGATCCAATATGTGGATCCTAAAAAATCACAGTGTGAAACCACCTTTCACACAATGAAACCTTGTGAGGGTATTTTATAGGTCTTATTTTGTGAAATTTGTGATTGGGTATCACATTTAAAGACCTAGGCCCCCTGATATTGAGATGGATTATTTTATTAGCTTCTTTAGTGGAAATTAAGGATTCCCTTGTACTAAATATTCACCTATAAATTCAAGGGCATGATATTATTTTAATGGTATCATAGTTAGAGACTAGAACCTATGAAAATGTGTTTTGTTACAATATACTACTTCACTTGGATTGGTCTATCAATTTTGTTACTATTTAATTGTCATTATTTTCACATCATATCAGATCATGAATGTTGGGGTCTACATTATTACACGTTTGTTATGATATGTATAAATATTATTATTAAAAGGATGGTTCATGTTTATATTAAATCTAGTTACCATTTTTCATCAATTATATTATTTATATGATTTATTTTTTCTATTCATGCATATTGTATGCTGAAGTGTGGGATAGATGATTTAAATGATATTACTTGAACTATTTATTCTCTATGTCTATTGGGTTAGATAAATTATTTATATATAACTAGTTTTTGGTTGTCTCAAATATCAATTAAAGTAATTATCATGTCTATTATAAAAAGGGATGGTTTATTAGAGAGTCTATTTTATCCTAAATATAGGGGACCACATTAACATGATTCTGATGAAAATATAAATAAATCATGGTCCTTTCCAATTAGTAATTACATGACCGTGTATATTATATACAATGTGATTTTCTTTTCTTTTCTTATTCTCACCTTATCAAAAAATAATTTTTCAGAAGTTTCAAATTATTTATTATAAATTGTTGAAGGATATATGACTTTTTTATTAAATAAATTTTAGTTCTGCAATATGTAATTATGGGATCGACCTTGAACCTTAAAATATTAAAATACTGAATGATATATTTAGTGATATTATTTACACTCTTTCTAAAAATTTATAAATATAGTATAACTATTGGAATTAATGGATCCTTCAGGTTATACAAATTTTTCATAATATTTCCAATGACATGTTGAAAGACTATTTTAATTTGATAACATAGACAAATAATTTTCTTATCAAAATATATTTCATGATTCTAAAATATAATTTACATTTAATGTTTTTATTTCTATCAAAAATAGATAAAGTTTTAGTGCAAATGACAGGATTATGATATATCTTAATTATGAAATACAATGTATCCATCCAACTTATAAATATTTCACATCTGATTGATGATTGTTGAAATATTAACATTGAAATAGAAAATTTTCTTACACCATACCTATAATGTCCCCGAACCGAGTAACCTAGATTCAGTGTCTTACTTTTTTACATTAGTATAGATACAATTGGTAAAATCCCGAAGGAACGATCAGTTTAGATGTTTTGGAGAACCAAATACATATATAATACACATTTTAAATTGGTAATTGAAAATGAATAATAAAACATTAAAATTCATATAATCCTTGAAGATCATTAAAATAATTCATCTTCATAAACTTAGGAAAAGAAAAAGAATAAGGTTGATCTTAAACGATTAGTAAGTGTTATGTACAATAGAATCGAAAATTAATCAATAAGAATAATAAACATGGTAAGGTATATAACTAAACAGACATTCAATTTAAATAACTTAAAACTCACGATAATATATTGCATAATCCAAATGGAAAGGTAAATTTATGAACACCCATTCCATTTAAATAACTTTAGTATCAAGAGAAGAATGGTCATAATAATTATGGTTAGTTAAATAACTAAAAAATACATTAAATCAATAACGGAGAATAAAATTCATCCAAATAAAATATCATAGAAATAATCTCAATGATAATAAGAATAAAAATGTTTTAAATGATTTAAATGATTAATTATTGTATGTCATTATTATAGGTACATCCAAGACCATTCCTCAAGGCAATTTAAAACAATTGGTAGAAACTCATTTAGTTTAGCGAACTGCTTTTTCTCATTAAACCCATTGATGCATCACGGGGGTATATATAACTATTACCACTCCAATATTTATTTACAATGTTTCTTCTTGCATGAATTAATATATTTAATTCATGAATAAATATTTCTTATTATTAAATATCCATATTGTGTAAATGATATGGATTTATAAATATTTCCCTAGTCAATCAAATAATATTAAAAGTATAAACCATATATAAAAACTATATAATGTTTGGGAAATAATAATATTCAACATAAAATTATATTTAAATTTAACAAAAATTTAATTTCTAAGGAAAAATAATCACAACAAAGTGGTAATGGGAAGATAAAATTAACAATTGGAAGAGAATGTTAGATTTTACAATAAATTTTACAACATTGTAATTTTCAATTCAAAAACCATTGGTTGAAAAAATTAGTATTAAAATATAAAATACCATGAAATATTAAATAATAATGATATTACATATCAAATGGGTTGTATATACACAAAATTAAAAAAATTTAGGTGCATAATAATAAAAAATCCCTCAATAAAGGGGAATCAAGATGAAGACCCTTACATTGAGTTTGAATCACCACATAAATTGTATAAATTCCAGAATAATAAACATATTTTAATTATTTACATGATTATGAACCATTTTTATGTTCATTATTAATTTATTGTAACTTATTACAATGCAATATAAAGTTACATAATCAGTTATGTTTACGACGAGTGTTTCACAGATATTTGACTTGTGTCAAAAATGAATTTGATAGATTGAATATTGTTGTAATAGGTCATTATTTCAATATATAAATAATAATAATAATGAAATAATTATCATATTTATATATCAATTTTAAATTTTCAATGAATCATGATACATGGTTTTGAAGAATCTAGTACAATAAGATTTTGGGGACGGTAGGTTGTACGTAGGAAAGACTAACATTCCATTTTTTTCAACCATCATTATAGAAAGTAGGTAAGTGATACATTATCTTAATATAATTATAATAATATTATATATATCATATTTTTATTTAAATTAACTTATATTTATATCATCCATGTGTTTTGGGGATGATAAGATAGTCGCATCGCTTCGTGATGGCGATAGTC
This sequence comes from Viscum album, assembly GCA_963277665.1. Lineage (NCBI taxonomy): Eukaryota > Viridiplantae > Streptophyta > Magnoliopsida > Santalales > Viscaceae > Viscum > Viscum album. Next base: position 1,946,904,813 of record OY728125.1, read on the forward strand.
TATAATTACATGAATAACATCTTCGTCTATTAGCACGTGAAAATATAAAAATTAAAATGAAATACATTATATTTTAATAATGTTAATTATGTCATTAATATAAAAATTATGTTATTTATATCACATATAATAATTAACATTATCTTTATCCCCTTCCATGTAAAGCCTTTGTGGATGACGAATCTTATCACTTCACAAGGTGGTAGTCCATCGTACACAAGAGAGGAATTATTATATAACCTAACAGATGTAATGTAGAAAATATATATGATATAATTAAAAAATAGGTATAATTATATTATAAATATCATATATTTAATTTATATGCATCATCATAACAAATCTTTATAGGTGGAAATAGAAAAATGAATGACCCTAGTTCACGAGGTTGTATTCCTCTATACACATGAATATTGGCTTCGCAACCCATTTGATGGAAGGGGTGGTCTAAGGTCATTAATTTAATATAAATATATCTCATTATATTTATGATATCTAGGTTATTATATTATCATGGATTAATAAAAACATAATGATTTGTAGGATGAAATATTATAAAAAGGCTCGTTGAATAATATTTCCTCTTCATCGTGTAGCCTTATTGGAATTGAAAAAATATCCTTAATTGGATATATTTCATAAAAAGTAAGGATTATATGATGATTTTATAGATGTTGAGAATTGTTTTTGGTAGGTATTTTCCAAACCAAATGTATTTATTTGTTGTGAATAAGAGTGGATAGGGGCTGAAATTTTATTAGTGGGGTGGGTGGAATACTTGTATTTTTTTTTGAAAAGAAATATGTACACGTGATTTTCAAATGAAATAGGGGTAAAAAATAAAGTATTATCGATACTAAAAAATTTTAAGGTATAAATAATTCCATTGAAAATATTTTAGACAACTTTTTAGGTTATTTTACCCCTATATATTTAGTTCAACTCTGAGAAAACCTATTTTTAAATTAACCATGGTAAATAATTTTTACTAGTTTAGAATTCATTATGGTAAAAAATTAATTTGAACATATTAGATTAGATAAATAATGAATATTATAAATATATAATCACTTTTTATAAATTAAATTTACATTATTTCAGAAATATAATTTAAAATTATTCTCATTGGTGTGATGAGAAAGCGTGTTTTCAAAGAGAAAATGTTCCAAATGTTACAATGTCTCAATATAAATTTTAAATATGAAAATGATTCCAATTAAATAAATTTGATCAGTTTATATATAATTCATCTAATGTTACTTTCAAAAAAATTAACAAAAATAATTAATCATTATTTATAATATAAAAAAATATGTTTTCAATCAAAACCCAATATTTTCCCAATTCTTTAAAAAATGAATCATTTTTTAAAAATCACAAAAAATAGGAATAATATAATTTTGATAATATAATTTCATAAATTATGTATATTATATCAAATCAATTTTCGATAACTCTTAATAATTAATTTTATATCATGTGCAAGAAGTGTGATGGAACCATCTTTTCGAAAAAAGTATTTTTTTTCCATTTATTTTTTCTTTTAAATGATTCATATTTTTTACAATCTATAGATAAAAATTTTACATTTGAAAAATCTATATATTAATTAATCTAGTTATTTATAATCATGCACAGTAATTTAATATCTATGTTATAATAGTCATGTATAAATAATATTTTCATAGATTATCCTATTTCATTTAAACCCAATGTTGTGTGCATCCCATGCAATGGAATAAATTAATGTATTATAGAATAAATACATTATAAATTAATGGGTTGTTATATTCATCCCTCTAAAAAATATTTTATTGAATAATTTTCATGGATATTACCTTCTAAAAAATATGTGTAGTTCATATTCATAACATCCTACGGTTTCCAAATTATATCCTCTATTTTTTATTTTCCAAAGTAAATTTACATAAAAAGTTGTTCAATTAATCAATACCTGATATCTGTTATACTAAATCCGGATGGGATCTTCAAATTAAAATTTATGCGGTTCAAATTGGACTTCATTAGGGTTGAGAACATGCATTGGGAATAACTTGTACAGCTATAACAAGGATATATAAATAGAATATGTACATGTGAGTCACTTAGTGGAAGTGCAAAATGAAAAGAAACTAATCTAATTAATTCAAGAATTTATAAGGGTCTGATGTACCTAGGGTTCATTTTTTATTTATTAGTATACCTTATAACCCCATACCATTGAAATACTATCAAGGAAACATTATCTCCGACTAGGAATTCAAAATATTTTCTTTAATTATCAACATCAAACTTTTTCCTATATTTAGTTGATTTAATTTGAGTCTTTATATTCTTTTCTTTTGTTGATGTTTTTTAAAAATTTATTGTGACTAAAAGATTCCTTTCACCAAATTCATCCTAATATGTTAGAGTGTGAAATCTTTTTCCATATAATGCTTCATAAAATACCATTTTAATACAAGAATGGAAACTACTGTAATAGTAATACTCTAATAAATGAAAATAAAACCCCACATACATTTAATTTCAAGAGATCATGATGTCAATAGGTATTACGTTGATTTAATTGTCCTTTTATATTTTACAACAGTTTGATAATGGTATGCGACACTCAAATGAAGCATAGTATCAAGATCCTTCAGAATAATTTTCTATAATTATTATATAAAACAAGGTTCTAGATTAAACATAATTAAAAAAGGTTCTACATTAATTTTTAAAACATCATTATATTGAAATGTTTTAGGTGATCATGAGGAAAATATTATCTTATTTTTAGTTTTTTAAATATTTTGTTAGGTGGTTAATGATAAACCATATTTCATAAATAATTCATGGAGTATATGGCATTCCTATGAGAAAGTCCATAGTAATGTCATAAAATTTCAACATAGGATTAATAATAGGTTTCATTTCTCCTATAGGATGATGTCTCCTAGATTTACCTTGTTGAAAAAAATATGTATACACAAAATCTGAAAATTATTGCATCTTGTTATCAGCCAAAAAAATGTCCCAAAAATCCCTATATATCATAGTACTACCTATGTGTATAGAAAAAATTGGGATTTAGGCATCATCAAACAACTCCCCCTTTTCCTTAGCAAAATATGGAACACATGGTCTATTTCCAAATTTCCGAACACCATCTTCACATATGAAGTCTAATAATTTCCCACATTTTATATCATTTTTTTCTATTAATAGTTATTATCATCAAATTGAGAAATTTTTATCATTTCTAATATATATGGTTCTTATTATTTAAAAAATCAGTTATTTCTCCCCTTCCATAATAATTTCCATATCAATATATATTATTTCTATTGTTATTTGGATAATAAATCCATTATATATCCTACTCAATTCATAATAATCCTTACTAGATTTCCCGAGGTGGTCGTGTATTGAGAAATCACAATCCTTAAAAAGATAATTCTATTTCTTTTTCCTCATTCTAATCTATTCCTATGAAAATATTTATTTTATTATTTTATTACACTTTAATATATCACTTCTTACACAATAGATATAATTTATTCCTATCTTCAATGAAAGGATTATAGATTCCAACTCAAGATCATTGGTTCGATATTTTTGTTCATGGGGTTGCAATTGCCTTAATTTATATACAATAACTTTATCATTTTTCATTAGGGCACAACCAAGTCCCTTAATCAATAGATCACTATATATCTCAAACCATTCTTTTTAGAGTTTTAGATTCAAAATAGGATCACTACTAGTATCCTATTTATTTCACAAAAGCATTCTAGACATTTATTTTTTAAACAAACTCAAACCATTTTCAAGTAATCATGATTTACAAGTTATCCATTTGTGATAAATTCTAAAAAAATAAACATTAATAACCTACCAAACCAATGAAACTATATACCTAAGATATTTTCATTATTATATTCCATTATTCTAACTACCATTATATTTTCATGATCAACTATGATCCCCTCCATGGATATAATATGATATAAGAAAAAACATTCATGATCTTTGTAATCAGACATACTAAATATCCCATATAACTATTTCCTTCTATGAGTCTGAATAATTAACTGCATGTTTTTCTAATGGTTATCATAGCTTTATATTAAAAAAAGATATCATCAATGAATACCACAATAAAATCAACAAGATTTTCCATGAATAAATTGTTCATTATATACAAAAAATTGAGGGTGAATTATTCAATCCAAATAGAATTAATGTAAACTCTTAATACACATACCTCATTAAAAAATAATTCATAAAAATTTATTCCTTCTTTACTCACAGATAGTTATACATAGAATGAATATCGATTTTTGATAAATATTAGGCACCATGATGTTCATTGAATCAGTGATCAGTGTACGGAAGATGAAACTTTTTATTTATCGTAATAAAATCAATATACATAGAATCAATTCATAGTACCATTGATATATAATTCTTCATAATGAAGAGAAAAAAATATTCCCATAGTGAAATAGTTGGAAAAATAAATCTTGTATCACCCATTTTTTCAAGTTTTTTCTTAAAATCCACTAATTCCACATGTTCCTTTCAATAGAGATTATTTGATATTTTCCTTAAATTTTGGGTTAAAACAATTGATAACTCAACTTCACACTCTGGAGGATTTATAGTTAACAGATTAAGAAATATTTCAATCTATTCCTATATAGGTAGTACATACTCAATTTGAATATTACCTTCTCTATCACAAGAATTTTTTTATTCTTACCCAAGAATCTCATTCAGTAAACATATTATGGGTTTATGTTTATATTAATCAGATGATGAAGTCAATTATATAGATATAAATAATTCTATATCCGTATCAAAATTCATAATATACTTCTTCTTTTAGTAACATTTTTACAATATTTTTTAATCCAATCCATAAAAAGGATTATATTGAATTCAACCATAGGTATTACAATATGGTTGGAAAATAAATAATGCTTATTTGTAATGATATGGACAACCTGACACATCATTATTGTAGTTAGACTTCCCCTAAAAGTTTTAACTGACAAATCCCTTATTAAATTAAATTATATGTGTCTACTTTTCTTCAAAATTAGGTTTGATATGAAAGAGTGATAGGCTAAAAAATCAAATAAATCATTAAGTGAATTTGATGATATGATTAATGTACCAACCACTAAATCATTGGGAACTTCCACCATATCTTTAGTGATTGTATAATCTTTTCCTTCTCCTCCTTCCCTCTTATGTGGTGGATTCACATGATGGTTGGGGAATTAATTTATTTAGCTCCACATATCCCTATACACGGGACACCAAATAATAATTTTTTTCCTTTCTACCAATTTTAGTATATTCCTTACATACTATTATATATTAACATATAAGAAACTAAATCCCCTTTAATATTTCCATACTTTTAAAAATATGTAAATAATAGTGTTTTATTCATATTATTTGACATAATATCTTTTTCATGGTGTTTGGATGACATATTCTTCCTTTAATATCTCTTTAATATGAAATATCTAGAAAATTCCATCTCCATTTTGATGGAAGGTAAAATAATTTCATCATATGATAGAAAAGTTTTAGAGATTAGTGGCCTTTAAATTCATGGCCAAATCACTTCTATTAAATGGTAAATCTTGCACATTGCGTGTGTATGTAATTCATAAAATACCAACATATCCTTATAAATGTAGTTTCATAATTTAAAAAACAATATTCTTCCATTTTAGTTAAGCAATTGAAATTTGACTTCATGTTAGTTTGTTATTAAAAATTGAAATATTTTTATAGATTTTTCCCTTAAAGTATTTCGATTCTAGGAGTTCTATTTAATCTTCCTCTATAGAAGTCTAGATCACGACCACTATATGTCAGCATTGACATTTATTAAATGTACTACAAGATAAATGTTTTCCTTTTCACCACATCCCAAGGCCATAAATATCTTCTCCCAATACTGAGTCCATTTCTCATCATCCATTGGATTAGTAGTCCCACCGAATAATGGGGGATTCCATTGCATAAATCTATAAAACATAAGAGAATATCACTATGGAATAAGTTACTCTATCTGAGATAGGTAATTTTTCAAAACCTGATTAATATTCCCTAATATAGTTATAATTTTCATAGTTCCAATACTAGTTGTATTTCCTCCCTCAGTAGGGAAATTGCTACATTGTACACTAGTATAAACACCCTTATTCCTTCCAATACCCATTTAAAAACAATTTCATATAGTATAATAGCTTCTAAAATTATTAATTTTAAATCATAATGTATAATTCCCAATACGATTTAACACTTAAAATAAAATAAATTATATATATTTTTAATCATTGAATCATAAAACTGGTCACAACATGGTTATCTTTATTTTTAATTCCTCTATAATGGTTCGTACTAAAAATGTGAATTATCCCAAGAATATTCTTTCGGAGTGCCAAACCATGATAACAATAAGGCATATTTTCAGGAATTAGGTGATGATCGAGTCAATCCCAGTGTTCCTTTTCCAATGTTATTACACTTAGGATCCACTGATCCCAAACCAAATCCACTTTTTTTATCTTGAAAATGATGTATATCAAGAAAAAATGACAAAATATATTTTGTAACAAAATTTTAGAATGTTATTCTATACTTATCCTCAAATTATACTATAGGGTTATGATATCTACTCTATGTTTTCTTTAATATAGATACCAAGGTTTCGACTAAACATCATTTTATACAAACTGTAGTGACTCCATCCCAAATAACCTAGAGTCAGGGTCTTTCTTTTTTACATAAACATAAATACCAAAGTTCAAATATAAAAGAACCCATTAGTTTAGTAATTTTGGAGAACTAGGTACTTATATGATACCCATTTTACATTTGGAATATAAAAATTAAACATGAAAAAAGAAAATACTTATCATAATTGAAACTCATTCAAATGATTCATATTCATAACATGGGGAAAGGATAATAAATTAATTTGATCTCAAATTCATATTAAATGTTAAGTAATACAAGAAGATAACATGAATTAATAATAATAATAAACAAGGAAACATAAATAAATGAACAAAAATCCCATTTAAATAACTGCAATTTCATGGAAAATAAAAAATAATCAATATAGAATGGTATTTAATAGAAGATATTATTTATTTAAATAAATTTAAAATCATAATAAGATAAGGTATAATTAATATGGAAGGGAAAGTATTTGAAATCACATTCCATTTAATCCATAATTGAGAATTAAATGAATGTAGATAAAATATCATAGTGAAAATATCATATATAATATAAATAAATATGTTATTAATGAAGGAAATACAGTGTTCTTATATTTCATGATCTTAAGAATCATGATACCTCTATGAGCAAGATCATTCCCTCGGATATTTTAAAACTTCAAGTAGAAAACCATTTAATTTTCCATATAATTTGTTTAATGAGACCTGTCAATGTATCAAAGGGGTATGTAAAACTGGGACCCACAAGTATATTCATGTATAAAACATTCCTCATATTTGAAATAATAGATTTAATTCATGAATAAATGTTACATATCATCAAATATCTGTACTGATTAAAGGACACAAGTTTTTCAATATTTCTATGGTTAATCAAATAACATTCAAATTATAAAACATATGTAAAAATTGAAAATAGTGTAGAAAAACATCATATCCATCATAAGAGAATATTTATATTTAAGATTAATTTATATTCGGATGAAAAATTATCATAATAATGTTATTTTTTAATAGATTTTTAATAGTTAGAATAGAAAGTTACATTTTACAATAACTTTTACCACATAATAATTTTCATGTAAAATCCCCTAAGATAAAATAATTCAACTTAAAAACTAAAATACCTTGAATTATGAATTAATTAATATATTAAATTTTTACATGTTAGTATATACACTATAGAAAACAAATCGGGTGCATAACATTATAATACACCTCAACGAATGGAAATTGAGATGAAATCCCTTACCTTACATCGGACTCGTCATGTATGTTATATATATATACATATATATATATATATTCATGAATACTAATTTTGTGTTAATTATTTTCTTTATTAATGAAATATTTAAATATTTTTATTCCTTTTATCTCCCTTATTATCACGTTATATACCCTTACATAATCAATTTTGTTTATGTTGGGTGTTTCGACAGTATCCGACTTCTCTGTCAGTAAAGACTATATAGGTTGAGTATTGGCCTAAGAGGTCATTATTTCATCAATTATATATTAATAATTAGGAAATATTTATCATATTTATACTTCAATTATAATTTTAACACAAACTATTAATGATAGTTTTGGTAAATTATGTGCATTACGACCAGGGAGATGGAAAGTCGTATGTACGCATGAGTAACGTTTCCATTTTCCAGAAATCATTACGTAATAGAGTTAAGTAATATTTTATATTTATATAATGTTCATAATATCATAAATACAATATTATTTTGTGAAATGTACTTATATATATCATCCATGAGTTGTGATGATGAATAGAGAGTCACATTGCTTTGTGAAGGTGATAGTCCACACATATACGAATGGCGATGTAATATTTCAATAAATAAGAAGGTATGAATGAAAATGAATTATTTATTATTTTAAGATGAATTAATATATAATTAATATAATAATTATTTAATTTATATAATATATAATAATTATTTAATGTATATAATACATAATAGTTAACATAATCTTATCATATTTCATGTTATCTATTAGAAAAAGTTGAATAACATCGCTTCACGAGGTGGTAATATGTCACACCCACGAGTGACTGTAGATGCCAAAAAGAACTGAAGGGATGAATAAGGTTTCTTAATGACAATGTGAAGTCATATTCGGACACGAGGACCCCATCTGGGGGGCCCGGAGGGGTCGCGTGAAAAAAATCATAGGTGCGTGAAAAAACAATTCCCCGCGTGGAATGTTCCAAGATTCGCGAAAGTTCATCGGCGTGGGAGTGGAATATTCCATGCCCCACCCCGCATGGTCGAAATTTTTCATAGCCACCTACATCAAGGAATTGTTCCGCGCTGACCTGGTTTCTATGATCCCGGACACCTATAAATAGAAGGCAATCCCCATCCACTTTGAGGCTGAATAATCTGAACTGGATCTGGTGCATGAAATCCCCCTTTTGTGTGCGCAAATATGGCCTTCAGGTATGGTTATTTTTGAACCAAGTCACCATGGGGTCCACCTTAGTGTGAGATTACCTTGGTTTAATAATGAATTCCAATCCCTTCGGGGTCTGCCCCTGGCACGCAATCCCTTCCACTTGTGCGCAGGCTGACCAATTGTGCACAATTCCTTTCTATTATGTACATCCCAGCCGATCGCGCACAATCCTCTTCAATTGGCACACCTTGGTCATTGTACGCAGCCTATACCAATTTCATGCAATTCGTTCTCCTTCAGATCAAACCTTTCTAGTTGCATGTAAAACCTTGGCTCAATTTACGCACAATCATCATTGATTTCCCGCCAACCCGGTGTTTTTCACGCAGGGCTACTGATTTCACATGCAAGCCTCAAAGGTGGCACAGAATTCCATGGGACATCTCACATCGGTGCTTCTCGGGCATCCCCTTACGTGAGTTCCCAATTCCCTTCTTATGGATTCCATTCGTAGTTACCTCTCAAACCCTGGGCATCCACATCATGCACCATTTTTCTGTACGACCTTCTAGACTCGTACGAAGTAACTTCAAAGTCCCTTGGACGATACCACCAATTGCGTTGCTTTGACTCATGGTTCTTCTCATAGGCACACTAATGGATATTGATTCTTCTCATATCCACTCTAACGTAGACACCTCGATGGTTCATTCCATGACAACCCCTCACCACGGCATTGTCGATGCCTTCCCTTCCACAAGGAGCAGAATATACCGGTTATGTAAGACCTAGGGGTGTGGAGAAAACTCACCTCATCCAAGATACAGAACATTAAACTACCAAGCAACGTCATTCTTAGCACATGACATTAAACTGTGACATTGCCCCGTAACACGCATGCAGGGTCCCCCCCGCCTTGAACATTCTCCACACCCACTCATCTCCATGGGGATGGGATCACCCCACACATGAGATGATATCCCCTTTATTGGTGTGGCATTTTTATGCGGGAAAGGGCATCCAACTTGGTGTAAGCCCCTAGATTTTCTTACAAGAGTCATCATCTCTACTACTCCTTTCATCTTCCATCCCCAGGGTCAGCGAAGGGCATGGTGGGAAACGTGGATCCTCATTTATTTGGTCCCAATTCCCTCTCCTACTGTGCTTTTTCACCACGACCCACCAACATGGAGTAATCCATAACCTCTAGGGATTCTAACCACGAATAATCCCGTATTTCATCTTTAGGATTCTCCACACGTAAGCCCTAATCCATTTTCCACGGACGCACCTTCCGTGACGTGATCGTCAGGTCTCTACTATCTCTTGTTTCTCACACCGAGCACGACTCACATGATCTTAGAGCAAGCACTAACCATGACAAACTCCTTGGGCCACCTTAGAGTGTAAGCCCCATTCCATATCGAACTACAAGGACTTTGATCCATGTCATGGAATGGTGCAAAGGAAGCCTCCACGAGGTTTAAGCCCTAACACCTTGGGCCGCCTTAGATTGTAAGCCCTATACCTCCCCGAACTATATGGACTATGATCCATGTCAAGGCATGGTATGTAGGAATCATCCACGAGGTTCAAGCCCCAAAACCTTGTTCCACCTCAGAGTGTAAGACTCATACCATCCCAAACTATGGGGACTTTGATCCATATCAAGGAATGGTAGGTAGGAATCCTCCACGAGGCTCAATCCCCGACACCTTGGGCCGCCTCAGAGTGTAATCCCCATACCATCCTGAACTATGGGGACTTTGATCCATGTTAAGGAATGGTACTTAGGATGCCTCCATGAGGTTCAGGCCCCAACGCCTTGGGCCACCTCAGATTTTAATCCCCATACCATCCTAAACTACGTGGACTTTGATCCATGTCAAGGCGTGGTACGTAGGAAGCCTCCACAAGATTCAAGCCCCAACACCTTCGGCCACCTCAGAGTGTAAGCCCCATACCATCCCAGACTATGGAGACATTGATCCATGTTAAGGCATGGTACGTAGGAAGCCTCCACAAGATTTAAGCCCCAACACCTTGGTCCACCTCAGAGTGTAATACCCATAACATCCTGAACTACGGGCGCATTGATCCATGTCAAGGCATGGTATGTAGGAAGCCTCCACGATGTTTAAGCCACAACACCATGGGCCAACTCAGAGTGTAAGCCCCATAACATCCCTAACTATGAGGACTTTGATCCATTTCATGGAATGGTACATAGGAATCCTTCATGAGGTTCAAAACCCAACACCTTGGGCCTCCATAGTGTGTAAGCCCCATACCATCCCAAACTACGAAGACTTTGATCCATGACAAGTCATGGTATGTAGGAAGCCTCCACGAGGTTCAAGCCCCAACACCTTGGGCTGCCTTAGACAGTAAGCCACATACTATCCCGAACTACGAGGTCTTTGATCCATGTCAAGGCATGGTATGTAGGAAGCCTCCACAAGGTTCAAGCTCCAACACATTGGGCCGCCTCAGAATGTAAGCCCCATACCATCATAAACTATGGGGACTTTGATCCATGTCAAGGCATGGTATGTAAGAATCCTCCATGTGGTTCAAACCCCAACACCTTAGGCCACCTAAGAGTGTATGACCCATACCATCCCGAACTATTAGGACTTTGATCCATATCAAGGCATGGTATGTTGGAAGCCTCCACAAGGTTCAAGCCCATCACCCGGTCGTTCCGACCATCTACACATCAGTTCTCCCCTATCCCGCATGAAATTATACTTTACTCACTATCTGAACTACATGGTCTTTGATCCATGTCATGTCATGATATGAATGAAGCCCCTATGAGGTTCAAGCACATCACTCATGTCTCATACTGATCTCTCCCTTGAGCCTATGTGTCTCTGGAAGGTTATGCCCTAACCCAGAGGTTTCACTTCCTCTAGGTCCCATCCATTCATCCATTCACACGGGCCGCCTCATCAGGTGTCTCATCGTCCCATCTAACTACACAGACTTTGATTCCCTGCCATGGGGATACGTAGGAAGCCCCCACAAGGTTCTAGCCTAAATCCATCGTCAATGCATGGTGGTTCCATCCCATTCAGAGAACCTTCCTTCATCCATCCTGATTCTTACCTGGGCCTCCACATTCTGGTGGAATCATGCCACCCCACTCCTCATTCCATCAGACAACATTCAGGATTCCACCCATGTGTTGGCCCCAATATCGGAGTTCCCTCCAGGGGGTTCCTCTATCTGATCAAATCTAATCAGTGTTCTGATGAGTCTGATCTGTCTCCACTAGATGTTAAACTCGTGGAATACCCTGTGTTAAACATTGGAAGTTGAGGAAAACCTCTGATACATGCCCATGGAATACGATTTCCCATGTTCGATGTGGGATGCCTCAGGTTTCTGTGCCCTTTAGAAGACCTATAATAAGGTACATAAGACAGACATGCCAATACCCTATCTTCAAGACATTCCAGTGGTTCCCAACATGACTACTCCCCTAACCTAAGGATTCTACCCTGACTGGACCACTTGTAATGTCCTGAAAGAAGAAGTGTAATTAACTGGTGTCCATAAAGATATTGCACCGGGAAGAGCTTCAAGAAAAATGTTTTAAATCTATGAGGGAGGCCCAAAGTAGGTGACGAGCTCTAAGGAGTAATCCACAGAAGGAACAACCGACATCCCCTCATCCCGTTTAAATCAAGGATCAGACGTCCCTAAATAACGAGCAGATACCGCCTGCCTTTGGAAAGCGGGAATGTGGGGGCAACAGCCGCGTGTCCTCTGCGTGACGGATGGACGCGCCTCAAAAAAAGTTTTGGAAATAGAAATGGTGAACCCAATGTGAAGTTATTCTCCTTAATATGGAGACTAGAAGCAGTTGAGGCACCAATGAATTAGCTTGTTCTCATACCCAGACATCTGACATCAGGTCCCACAAGAAAATAGCGGGACTGATGTGAAACTCACCAGTAAGGGCAGTCAGGAAATTGTTTCCAATAGGGGAAGTTAAGACATTGAGAATTATGTTCTATGACATTGTCAGTGTGGATCCCCCTTATCATTCATGGAAGACAGAACGACGCTGGGGAACTGGTTGCCGATTTCATTTCCTACCAGTATTAATGAGTTCGTCTCCCTTCTTTCAAGAACCATGTTATCACATCCGGAACGCAATCACCACCTACCCACCGGCGCAGGGGAAGGGGAAATACCGGCGCAGCCTCTCCACATGATTCTACCTCTCCCATGATGGCCTCAATAGCCATGATTTCTAGGTCCCACGCCCCTTTCCCCGTAGGAAATTATCCAGCGAAGGGTAATTAATGACCTTGTATGCAGGTACATGGAGGAGGGGATCATCCCCACTAGGGATATGGCCCTCCTAGATCTGGAGGTGGTCATGCCTCGATGTCAATGCCGCCCCCGTGGGACACACATGGAGCCACTTCTCCCCACCCAAACATTCAATCATTTCAGGAGCTTGTCCTCGGAACGCCTTGACAACTCTCTGACCTATGCCGATGAGGTATGGGATCAGGTTGGCCCAATCAGATTTCCGCTCCAAGGGATCCTAGCGAGGTCCCCCACCAGGATGAGTCAACATTGCTGTTCGGTTCCCCGAGACGAGGTAAAGGAAAGCCACCCACCTACACCATTATCTCTAGTTCATCTGACCCGACGCCAACGTCGGGCACAAATGGAAGAGGGCGCCCGTCGTGGTGTGTCAATGTCAGTGCCTTTTATGGCCCAAGACACCGCTGAACCTTATCCCCAACTCCCTACATATGTTGAGGAGTAGCAGTTATACGTTCGGCCTAGATCGAGGCCCCAACCGCCCCACAGGTAGTTTTGGTCGACTCTCCTTATCGCCAGTATAGGCAATGACTGTTGTGGACCAATCTCTAGTAATGACACCCAGTGCGGAGGCCCACTCCGTACTACCACTACGGAAGGTGTAGGTCCTCCCTACTTCCAACCTCATCTAGGAGGTTTTCCCCGTGCCACCTACAACCTAAGAGAGGGTATCCCCCGTGATAGAAACACTCTGTATGGGGGTGTCTCCTACGCTCACTACATTGTGTATGATGTCACTCCCACTGCCATAGACCACAGGTATGGAGACACTACATGTACGGTCGCTCGCCAACATGGAGGTCCTCCCCATGTCCCCATGCTAGTCAGAGAAGGTCCTCCTTTCCCCAGTGATCCGAGAAGTGGAGGCCAACTCCACTTCACCAATTCCCATAATGGAAGTCCTACCCGTGCTCGACATTACCAGTATGAGGACCTTCCTCGCACTGATTTAGTCCGGGGAAGTGATCATGGAAGTCCTACCCATGCCCCTTCCACCCCTAACTATGCATTTTCCAGCTCCAACGGAGGTCCTCCCTTCTCCAGCGCTTCCCACGGAGGCCCTCCCCATGTCCCTTTCGACATTTTCCCCAGTGCTCCTCACACCACGGCCCACCCTAGAAGGGGCTCTCTCCACCCCTGCACTAGTATGGCCGAAGGACCTCCTCATCCCAAAAGAGGGTCCTACACCATGGAGTCACCTAGGAGCAGAAGGGAAGATGTTCATTGCTGCAAGAGGAATTATGGGGAGGGCCGAACAAGAATCAAACCATTCTGCTTCTCGGACTCTGAAGCGGAGTATGAAATGGCACTAGAACCCTCCCCTCAGTCCTAAGAGTCAAGGGATCGGGTAGGAAAAAGGTGTATCAGCCTTGTACTCTTGGAATGAGAGGTCCTTAGGATCCTTGTCCCCCTCCTAAGGTATATCCAGGAGGACAAAAATCGGGAATGTCCCTAGGGACCAACCACGTAGTCGGCCCCGTCATCTCCGTAAGCGCCCCATACATCGGCTAGAGACTAGGGAGAGCTATTTTGGGGGTCAACGGCAGGAGAGAAATGGAATATCCCTCCTTCAACAGACGCTGATGCTGTGTATAGAGCCTTGGTCCCCAGTCCGTCCTATCTTGATATAATGGTCAGGTCGCTACAATCCTTAAAGGATAGCCCAAGATTCGGCGGCCAGTTACCTTTCTCACCATATTCTCCGCCGGCCAGCCCACCGGCCCAGCGGTCTAGCTCAGTGCTGCTGCCAGTTCCTCAGCCACCCCCAGTTGACGATTGGGGAAATCAAGGCCCAGACCCTGAATCTGAGCTGAGGAGCTTCGGGACTATCCTCGCAGTGGTCCACTTCCATGAGACGTTTTGGCCAGTCACATGACACAATTTTTGTGATCTGGAATATCTCACCCCGGAGGAGTTTGAATGTATCCACCAGAACCTCTAAGAAACTCACATATGTATTTTCCACAAGTGAGCGACTTATCCCGGGAGCAATGTTCACCTAGAAGACATCAACGAACAATGCCATCTGGTTGACATGGCCGCAGTCCCAGTGGTCCATCATCCAAGTCACCTGGTCACCATAGGGCCCTCCAATACCAATGCGTTCAGAGTTTCAATTTAATCTGGAAATTAATTAAGAAGGATAGCCCCATGCGCAAGTTTGTGGCTGGGTGTAGTATGTTGTCCTTCTTTTTAGTACTATTCGCCAGCCGCCCGACGTGCTTGGAGACATTAAGGACATTCCCCCGAGAATAGTTGCGATCAACATGACCGATCTGTCGGTAGTGGAAATCAAGCTGGAATGTCTTGATGGGAATTTCCTCCCTGTGGCCGTGCCCCGGCTACTAGACCCATCAGGGATGATTATTCATTAGAAGAGGAAACTCTTAAGTCTCCCTCAACCCACCGATGCATTGGTACTCACCTAGAATTCCAGTAAGTGCAAAGAGCATGTCGAAGCTATCAAGAAATCCGACCCGTCAGCTTCAGTGTAGAATACGGAAGAGGACCTTGAGAAGGTGACATTACTCCAGCTACTTTCTGAGAATAAAATATTGGTCAACGAACTACTGGATTAATGTGTTACAGAGTGAAAAACCGACCATGGTGATCTAAGGCTGGGGTAGTAGGGGCAAGAACAACTTCATCTTAGTGATCTGACCCTAGGAAACCCTGATCATGCCACACTTGTTGATAGGGAGGAAGCTCGAGATCACAACAATAGGGCATGATATGTCTCGATAAACCCTCCCGAATGGCGCAACAATCCAAGGAACCCCACTCAAGCTCCTCTGGCCACCCCTCCACCAGCCGCTCCATGAGCCGCTAAGCTTATCTACCGCATTGAAGAACCCAGCAATGCACTCGTGGTTAGGGATCCCCGTCATGACAGAGACCCCCATCAAGATTACCCAATGGTAGCACTCATCACATGCCTAGAGGATTTGGAAGCGTGATAGGTGGCTATCCCATCGGATGGAAAGCCATACCCGGTGTGGGTGGATGATATTCCATCACACCCGAGATTCAGAAACCCCACTTTTTCCACCTTTAATGGGGCAGGGGACCCACCGCAGCACCTGGCCCATTTCAAATCAAGGTGTGGGCCTATGTTAGGGACCCAGAGTAGGAGGAGGCCTCCAAGCTCTGCTATTTTTTTCACACTGGAGGGGCTGCCATTCGTTTGTTACAGCTAGCTCCCCGTCAGATCCGTGACTCGCTGGGAGGACCTTCGCAAGTAGTCCCTTTACTAGTTCAACTCTACCAAACAGAAAAAGAGTATCACATACCTCTTAAAGTGAAAAAAATGTCCGGATGAGTGAGTCTCAATCTTTATCGCCTGGTGGAAGGGGCTCACATACTCTCTTGACATGACACTGACTCAGGAGAAATTACTGACGATGTGTGTGGGGATTGTCAAGACAGAATTGGTTCCCTTCCTTATCACTTAGAATTATCCCAGAGGGTTCCAAGAATTTTTAGATAAAGCCCAGTTACTCGAAAAATCCCTGCAATAGGCCATCTAGGCCCATCCACTGCACCTGTAATCCCAACAAAGAAAGCTTCCAAAGCCAAGCCCACCACGATGGCCCAAATAGAGGCCCCCAAGCAGCTGGAATTGCTACCAATAGAGCCAGCTCCATATCCCCATAGAGGTCCACCACCATGGGTACAACTTCCAGCCCAACAGCGACCACCTCATAATTGGCAGGCGCCTCCGCATAACGTGTCTCCACCACCTAGGAAAAATAATAAATATCTGCCTCCTCGGTAGGATCCCACGACCCCCCACCATGGTCAAGCTCCTAGAGCCCCCTTTCCGGGTAGAAGAAATCATACCTACTCGTTCAACGAGGATCAGACCCCTGATTACTTCCATAATGCCTTAGAGCATGGAATTGTACGCCTGCCTGAGTGCTGAAAGCCAGAAGAGGTGAATCTCTCTGATCGCCCCAACTATTGCCCTTGTCACCAGATCCTGGGACACACCATCAAAAAATTATATGAGTTCAAGGACTGGCTCCGAGACCAGATTCACAAATACATAGTTAGGTTGGGCCCGAACCCCGCACAAGTGGCATGTGTCTTTGTAAGGCCATATAGCAATAGAGATAGTGAAGGCGAGTGGCAGTAGGTTTCTGACCGCGGGTCCCAAAATTATGACAACTCAATGGCTCGCAAGATGGTCACCTCTGCCCATGGAATTATCTGTGTATTCCTGAATTAGTCGTAGCCTTCAGAAGCTGCTACCACCAATTATGTATCATCATGTTAGCCGACCACTTCCCAGAAGAGAAAGCATCGATGGTGCAAGAAAAGAAATGTTCCCCGCCAATGTCAGCGTCGTCCAGCACTCTTTGAGAATTCATGCCACCTGAGATGGGGATCCCTCCCTGAATCCTCCCAGTAGTGGATGACATTTCACGTGACAGTCAAGGGTACGCTTCGGTTAACACCATTGAGTTGGTAAACCCCTATATGACTCCCGGCACGGGGGAGCGCCTGGAGAACCTCCCCAATGTCTCTAACTGATGCCAACGTCGGTGAAACCATGACCATATGGGTTATCAGGGCATGTCATTTGGCACATCTTGCTAGGTCGTGCATGCCACTAAGACTAGACAACAGGCCCAACACAGAACCCAGCATGCACAGCCTTCTCATCTGTTGTCAACATGCCTGCCTCCACCACCGTTTGTGTTACTACATCAGGCAGAACCACTTCGGTCGTGTCGTGACCATCTTCGCCCCGCTACAGTCCGATATCATCCATCCAGTACTCACCTGGTAGCTACTCTGCAGGCATCGACTAGTGAACAATGGGATATAACCAGTACCAATTTGTCGTCGTTCCGGCCGGAAGGGCCTGCTATGCCTCATTTCATAGAGCGTCTTCCTGCAAGAAGAAGTTCATGCTTTGCATGGAAATACGATGTTCTGGAGCACCTCGCTGGCATCCCAGTGAGTCTGTCCAACCTTGAAGCCCTTCACCTGTTTCCAGATATGCATGAAGCACTCACCAAGGCTTTCAAGAGCAACCTCTAGTTTGATATGGAGGTAGCAGATGCTGAGGATTTCAATGATGAAGTGCTTGAGAATGATGAATTCCATCCCATAATTTCAATCTATGGATAGGAAAAAGGATCCCCTAAATAGGGGCACATCCACCCACTGTATATCACCGACCAATTTAACAACATGGAAGTTCACCGCAGTCTCATTGACACTGGCTCCGAGATCGACCATATCCTGACACAAACACTATGGAAGCTAGGGTTAACTAAAGATGACCTGACTCCCTCTGATTTAATAATCTAGGGATATGACAGGATAGAGCATACCCTGGTTGGAAACATCCATTTGAAGACCAAATTCGGTGGCCTAGTTTCCAACATCGAGTTCATGGTTGTCTCCCAGGACACCGCGTATAATGCATAGATGGGAATGCCATGGCTCAATCTGCATGCAGAGGTCCCCTCATCGTATCAAAAATGCCTCAAGTACTCCCTTAATGGTCGAGTGGGAATACTCCAAGGTGATGCATCTCCTTCCCCCTTTTGTGAAGCCCGCTACTTGGATGGTGACAATTACAAGAGCAAGGATAAACAAGTACATGCAAGTGAAATTAATCTCATCACCACTACAACCGACCCTTTGGCATGCCAATATGAGACCTACATCATCCTGTTCCATCGGTTGGAGGTCACGACCCCAGATATGGGGAAATGTTTTGTCCATTCTGGGATAAGGGGGGACCATGATCCAAAATCTAGGAGGCATCAGAAGATCACATCATATTCTTATATGAATCATGCCTCAGTGATCCCAGAGACTTCTACTCCTATCAAGTATTGGGACGTCCGACTCATGGAAACGACAATACATCACACTTGTCTATTTTGCCAGGTTAGAATAAGCCGGATCCGGCTGACGTTCCACTACTACTTTGTCATTATCAAGCGTGTCCCCTTGGCCTAGAGACCAGATGAGATCAGTTCAACAGCCTTCGTTGCTATTGTCCTGGTGGTGTCATAGATCCCCGATGAAATAACCACTGCTGCTCAAGATTGTACCATCCTCCCATCAGGGTCTGGTAACTTCTAAGAAACTTACCTCATGGAAGATCCCTCCATAAGTGGAGAATAGGATATATAGGATTCCCCTGCCTTTGAGGAACGCGTCTCCACCATATTCGATGAGTTGGTTTAGGTGAACCTCAGAGACAAGGAAACCCCGATACCCACATTGATCAACGCCACTATGTACTTCGTGGAGTAGCAGAGGTACGTAGACATTCTTAAATAGCAACGTGGCATATTTCCCTAGAGATACTATAAGATTCCAGGACTATATCCTCAGGTAGCTGTCCATCGCCTTGGCCTTATGGAAAATCATCATGGATTCAAGAAGCCTCCTATAAAATTCACCCTTCTCACAGTGCGATGGTTGAGGCCGAGGTTGGAATGATCATCAGGTCCAACTTCGTAAAGGAGGTCCAGTCCCCCAAATGGCTGGCCAATATTGTACCAGTCAAGAAGAAGAACAGACAGATCAGAGTCTATATCGACTTCTGTGATCTCAATCGCCATTTCCCGAAGGATGATTTTTTCCTTCCAATGAAAAAATTATTTATCAACACCACGATAGGGTTCCAAGATCTCCCCTTCATGGATGGTTACTATGGATATAATTCTATCTGGATGGACCCCAAGTATGAAGATTCCATAGCTTTCAGAGCACCCCAATGTACTTTCAGTTACCAAGTTATGCCATTCATCCTGAAGAATGCAGGTGACACCTATTAGTGGTCCATGCACCACATATTCAAGGCAATCCTCGGGACATTGGTGGAGTGCTATGTGAATGATCTGGTAGTCAAATCTGACTAGCTCCTAGACCATTTCAAGGATCCTGAGAAAGTGTTTGGCCTCCTCCATTCCCACCACCTGATTATGAACCCATTGAAGTGTCCTCTTAGGGTCACTTACTGGATGTTTCTTGGATTTTTTGTCAGGTACTGGGGCATCGGGATCAACCCAGAAAAGATCAAGTCCATCAAATAGATGCCTCCCCCAAATAATATTCTGGAGCTTTATAGTTTCTAAGGCCACTTGTCCTACAAACGCCGATTAATTACGAATTTGTCCAGAAAGTGTAAGCCATTATCTTGGCTCGTGATTAAGGGAACCACTTATGAATGGTACATAGAGTGCTAGAAAACCTTTGAGGAAATCAAGAAGTATCTTATCCATCCTCTGGTCTTGATTCCACTAGTCTCCAGGAAGCCACTTGTCCTCTATGTCACCACCTTGGATTGATCCCTCAGTTCCCTTATCGCCCAGAAGAACAATTAGGGGACATAGAACAACCTATACAATCTCAGCCGCATACTATTCGATACGGAGACCTGGTACTCCCCCATTTAGAAGAGATATATTGCGCTCATGTTATCCACTCAGAAATTGCGGCATTACCTACAGGATCATGAGGTACAGCTCGTGTCTCGAGTAGACTCGTTGAAGTACATCCTAAGATGTGCCATGTTGACTGGATGACTAGCGCATTGGGAAGTAATCCTCTAGCAGTTTGACATTAGGTTCATGCCTTAGAAGTATATAAATGGACATGCATTGGAAGACTTTCTATCTGCCCATCCAACCTCTGCAGGCTAGTCCCTGGAGTTGGATTTTCATTATAAGGCATTCCTCTAAGTCGATCAAGTCGTCCCGTATTGGAAAATGCACTTTGATGAAGCCTCTCCGTGCCCCACTGGTCAGAGGCTCAATGATCCTAGGATCAACAGAGTTGTCCTGGGTATCATCTTTATTACCCCGACACAAGCCGTTCTATCATACTCATTCCTATTGTTATAAGGCTTCCCTAACAATGAGGTTGAGTATCGGGCCCTAATTACTGGCCTCAAGATGGCCCTCAAGATCGACGTGCCCCATTCACATGTGAAATGGGAATCTAAACTATTAATTAAGAAATCCAACATTGACTATGTTGTCAGGAAGCCAGAGCTCGTACCATTTTTTAGAACACACTCTCTAGCTAATGGCCCAGTTCTCTTCTTGGCCAGAGGTTACCCATGCCCCTCTGTCACAGAATGGTCGAGCGAATACTTTGGACAACTAAGCTGCACAACTTGCAGAGTCTGAATAGGATGATCTAATTATCCACATGGCGCATCATAGAGTTATAGCTCTTATTACCCCGGATGGAGATGATGGTCCACAGGCAATCCATCATACCAATGGCGCCTCTGAGTCAGGACCCCCGGGTCGTCTGGATGTAGTGATCAAAATTATTCCTGATTTGGAGGACCCCCTTGGTTGAATACCTCCAACATGATAATTTACCATCAGACCGGGCTATGCGCGAGCAAATCTGATGTCGCGCGCTACTATTTACCCTCTAGAGTGGTCCCATCATTGAGCCAATCCTATATAAGTGTGGGTTTGATGGTGTTCTCCTCCGTTTCATTAAAGGGGTTTATATTCCACAAGTCATGCAAGAGGTTCACACCGGTTCTTACAATGCCCATCAGGCTATGCCAAATCTGTCTCTCCAGATCTGGTGAATAGGGTATTTTTTCACTCCATGATCTATGACTGCATCGAATTCTCCAAGAGGTTCCATGCGTGCCAAGTTTATGCAATCTTTGTGCATCGACCACTGGAGCCTCTCCACACTACCAAATACTCTTGTCCCTTTTCAGTCTGGGGATTTGATTTCATATGATTATACCCACCTGCAATGACTCGTGAATTCCAATTCATTCTGACTGCTATGAATTTCTTTTCGAAGTGGGTAGGGGAAATTCCGCTCAAGGAAGTCAAGGGCCATCCAATCGTTGACATCATGAGTTCTAATATCATCCATTAGTTTGAGGTTCTTCATGATATCCTCATCGATAACGGAACCGACATCCGAGTAGCCAAGATGAAAAAGTTTTATGCTAGGTACAACATCCGCTCTAACCATACCTCCTGCTATCACATGCAAGAAAATGGAAAAATTGAGGCATTCAATAAATCCATCTCTAAAATTCTGCAGAATATGGTTGGTCAAAAAAAGAAGAGTTGGCCGGATAAGCTCCCCAATGCCCTTTGGGATTATCAGATTATGACTCCTAATTCCACCCAGGTGACCCCATATTCCCTGGTGTATGGAACTTAGGCCGTCCTGCCCATCGAGATTCAGTTGACCTCATTACGCACAACAGTCTACGACCAGCACGCACTGAATAGAGTAGCTGAAATCCGCCTAGCTGAATTGGAAGCAATGAACGCGAATAGGCTTCGTGCCCTGCATAATCTGGAAAGGAATCAGAGCAGGATGGATTGAGATTTCAATAAGAAGTTTTTCCTCTGCTCTTTCCTGCAAGGTGACATGGAACTGGGCCTCAGGGCTCCAATGATCCCTGGTAGGAAAACAACCAAGTTGGAACCCAAATGGGAATGATCTTTCATTGTTCATTAGGTTTATCGCAATGGAGCATACTCCCTGGTGACCATGGATGGTGACCGTATAAATCCTCCCACCAATGCCAAGTTCCTCAAACAATACTTTTACTAACCCTAACGGGTCCTACATGATTTCAAACTAGATTATGGTCCTACATGACCTTAAACTAGATAATGGTCTTGCATGACCTTAAACTGCCAGTCCTACATGACCTTAAATTTCCAGTCCTACATGATCTTAAACAGCCGGTCCTACAGGACCATAAACTATAAGTCCTACACGACTTTAAACTATTCATCCCACATGACGTTAAAATATATGTCATATCACATGACATTAAACTGTATGTCATCCCACATGACTTTACACAGTATGTCGTCCCACATGACGTTAAACTTTATCTTCAAGAACTACGTGTGGCTCGATTCCCATCCTTATGGGATACGTAGGACCACCCAAACATTTAAATTTCGGGTCCATCCCCTCTCAGTTCGATCCCCTCGACCCCTTATAGTGGTTCACTGAAGTGTCTAAGAGTACTCTGGTCTAGGACCCAGAGTGTCGAATTCAACTTGGGCAACTTTCCATCCACTTTTGAATCTTCATGTTCCCCTTAATTTTGTCCCCTATTATCTTTCACACCTGAATGGACCCCCAAAACGGCCTGGATGATAGGCCTAAGGGATCTCCTACCATTATGGTCCAACACCCCTAAGGGTTCAGAAAAAAAATTGATACAAGTCCCTTGTTGTGAACATGTTCCATGGTTAACACTCATTTGTTTGTACCCATTTCAGGCTAACGCGACAGGATGTTGTGTTGCGATCATGGTTAGAACTAATCCTCTGTCATCACACCAGACCCTTCAGGCCTTGAATGTTGGTTACATGATTCACATTATGTTCCACCCCATCATGTTCAGGTGGAATCTCGATACTCTTGGAACTATCCCTCAGTTCACCTCTGCATGTCAGGTGGATGAAGCTGTAATATGGCGTCCTTCGGGGTTCCCAAGGTCCGAGCTGTAAGACCATAAACTGAGATATTTTGTAAGAACTATGTGAGGCTTGATCCTCATACTCATGGGATACGTGGGATTTCCAAGACATTGTGTTTATGGGTCCAACTCAACTGGAAGCTAGCTTCTCCTGCCCCTTATCCTCCGAACTTCACTGGCCTCTTGTCCTGAGGCTCCTCTCTCAGAATTGTGCATGGTGATGATGTGGACCTCGTCCTCATTCAATTAAAGTATTATTTATTGTGTCATGTTCAATACTTCTGGTCCAAGCAATATGACCATAAACTATGCTATAGGGTCCAATCACATGACACTAAACTGTGATAATATCGTCCCGGCCGCACGAAGAAAAACGGTACTGAATTGTGATGACCTCATCATGGGGGAAAAAATTTTGGGTATCAGTAATCCACCATACCATTTTTCAATGCCTTTATATAGATTGATTCTTGTGGCAATGATGGTTATTTCTACCCTAGGCCTGTCGCTTCACAAAAAAAATCCATTCATCTTAAAGGACAAACAAGATACATCAAATACCGCTTCTTTTGGTGCGAGGGTCAAACCTATACGCCACCTTCGTATTTTTCACTGGTATCTTAATGTGATACCACCCAGAACTACGTATGGATATATTATCATTCTCATGATATACGTAGGACTGCCCGGGCACTACCCCACAGGCCCGGCCTAACTTTCGTGTTTGTTCCCTTGACCTAAAAACTTCCCCAAGGAACACATGGTAATTTGGAATTATGTCATCATTCACGCTGAGTATCATAAACACATTAACATGTGTCCCCAAAATTCTTTACTGATCCCTGGTCCGAATTCTTAGACATTAAAGTAAGAACCTTTCCATAACTACATATGGCTTGATTCCCATCCTTATGGGATATGTAGGAATGCCTAGATATTTCGTCTCGGGTCCAGCCCTAGGAATCACAAATCCCATCCTTTCTGACCATTGGCCCCTTGGCCTGACAACTCAGAGAGGTCATATATCAAGGTATGAATGATCCATGATCATATTAATGTTCTCGATGAATGTGTTTACACAAAGGTGGTTTAATTTCAGGAGTTTTGGATTCTGTTCGGATAAACCACCACTTCACTTTCCACGCTTTTCATGCCCCTTTTTTCGGATCCTCATCTTCCTTGATGTCTGAAGGGACCAACTAACAGTATGGATAATCGGCTTATGGCTCACCTAGTGTACTGGGCCAACGTTCTGGAAGACTAAAGAATGATATTTTGAGTTTGGTCCCGTGTTTCAAACATGGTCAGTGGTCGACCCTCATTTGTTTTCCCCATTTTAGGCTAACGCAATAGCAATGATGTGTTTCGAACATGATCAACATTTTCTCTTTATTTCCATGCCCCTCCCATAGTGTTTCAAATTTGGGGTAATGTGATTCACATTTTTCATTCCCCTATGTTCAGACTGATTCCAATGCCCATGACATTGCCCCGCTCATGCGCTAGAGCATGTTGAGAAGACGATACTTTGATCGGTCTGAGGCCTTATTCATTTGATTAGGCCTCCCTCTTCTCCATAGAAATACAGATTCGAATCTCAAATGCCCGAAGCTTGGTTGATTCTCCCATGATCAAACGAAGTGATAGTACAAGCATCCATTATTTCTCACATTGGGTATTACCCACGTAATCTTAGGAATGAATTGCTACTTTTTGAGATTATGGTTGTGTGTGTTAAACCGAGGGAACAACTAAATAAATTTTTCCATACATACATTTCAAAATAATAAGTAGTAAGGTGGAATAAGTCTATGGTTTCAGCCAAAACAGGGTCCTTAGGGGTCAGCTTCATGGATAGATCATTCCAATGCCACTACCTTTTGGTTGGTGGCCTATAGGACTGCTTCTTGCCCCCTAAGAACACTCTCTTCATCAGTGGTTGTGGAGTATAGTTCACTGACCCTAGCCCATGCCTCGGTTTATTCAGTTTGGAGCTTAGTCATATGGTGACTCACCTCCACCGGTTACTCTTGGGAGTCTTCCAATTGGGCCCTCATCTTCTCCACGACCTCAGAACAGTTTGCGAAGAATATTTCCTTTCCTATCACCTATTCTTCGAGGTGTTGAACCTCATGATCCACCTTTAGAAATACTGAGGTACTCCTTGACTCCCGCTGACACTGGGTGATGTTGGAGCATCGGCTGCTCACATGCGTCTTCTCTGCCATGTAATCAGAGATTGTCAAGTGAAGGCATTGGGCTTCATACCCTCCAACAAATAGGAAACACAGCCAGGTGTGGATTAATCCCATCCGCTTCAGCTATCCTGTCTAAAGCTGACTGGGAAATGTCGGATGTACTTACACCCTTAGCGCCAGATCATCCGGCTCTATTTTTCTGCTTCCAAGTCCGAATCATTAATTTCCTCAGGATTAGTGGGCCGATTGATAGCAAAAACAGCTAACATGCTTGCAGTAGGGTCTTCCTCAGATATTCCCCCCAGGGGGTTAGGTTCTTCAGCTTCTGAGAGACCTTCCTCTCTCCCCTCGATCCTAGTGGCACCTTCGTCAACTTCCGACTCTACCCTGACAGCAGCACCATTGGTGTTCGTTGATCTCTTCTCACCAATTACTGGGGTCAACTCGGTTTGGGAGGCATGTCCTGGGTAGGGCAGTACATGTTTCATTAACTCTCTCACCTATGGTCTTGGCTCAGTATCCTAATGGGCCTCTAGTGTCGTGATCACTGTACAGACAAGGAGCACCCTAATCAATTGAGTCCTTCGACGGTAAGTACCAGTATCGATGCAAGTATCTTAAAAGAACCCAATGAGCCATCCTCCAGTGTTCTGGCCACTAGGGGATCCCTTAGTGCTTGTCAGCTTGATAATGGGCATTCAGGCCCCACCTTCTTCCACTGGTACTCCTCCCCCTCATTCGACTGGAGACCCTTGATCAGTAGAAATATGCTTCTGAGTAAGATAATGAAGGTGGATTAAGGGTTACAGAAGAGAGTGGATAAAGGAGGAGGATAAATAAGGGTTGAAGCATTCCTCAAGTAGCTCAATTACATTTATATTGGAGCCAACCATCTCATCTCTCTCCTGGAGACTTCCTTGAGACCCTTCAACTTCAGGCTCCCCTTCTCCTTCACCTTCTCCTTCACTTTATCCTTTTTCCTCCTCCCCTTTTGTCTCACTGCCCTACGAATCATCATTGCTGTCATCGTCCCTTGCAGGCATTGATTCCAGATCTTGCTTCTGGCTGAGCATCACTTTCATATAGAAAGGTGGCTCTACACACCGACCTCGTTGACTGGTGTACATGTCCATGGCTGTCATATATGCATGTTTTTTATTTATGTTGACTCAGTCAATATCCCGAAAAAGCTTGACTTCTGGCAGCTGGACTCCGTCTCGCACTATCTTCTGCCAGATGGCTTTAGTGCTCACCGACTGCCAGAGGGATAGCCAAGCCGACCATAGCGTAGGGAAGATCGCAGCATTAGATGGTTGAAGTAGATATCTTATTTACTACCTGGGAAGTTCTCTGGCCGCTCTTTGAGACCCTCCTCCTCTAGGCGATGAGTGCATGGCCACGCAATTTGACATCCGCGTTGTTGAGGTCCCGGATTGTGCGGGCCCCGTTTCATGAGGTACTTTTGATCATCCCTCTCTAATGGCACTCAACCTGATCTATCGCTGCCCAGGATCCACACCGGAAACCTTGAGTTTCCAAACACACTTTCTTAAAATCCCCATAGGGTATTCTATGGCCCAATGTTTAGCTTACTCGGTTGGGAGACCATCATCGACTCTAGTGGGAGGAAAGGTGATGAAGTTTCCAGAGCCATAGGTCCTGAACATCAGCCAAAAATGGCGAAGAAAATAGGGATTCCTTTCTTCCTGGACATATGTGCATACTTTTTTTGGCATTCGTTGAAGGCACCAAAACTACTTGGAGAACCTAGACGACACATAAGGCTCGCAAAAGATCTTCCAATCAATCTGGGCCACAAGAACCCTGCTTCTAATGCTCTGGAAGTACTCCTTCTACTATATTGAGCCTTTCCCATTGTCTATCATCTGGCTAGTTGGGGTGGTGATCGGGATGAAGGTGAATTTGCCATGGTTACAAATTCTGATCCCTACTCCCTCCTCATTCAGCCTTAGCAGCATGACCCCTGAAATGGTTTGAAGAGAGGGTCGCATGCCATTACCTAGAGGATGGATGGAATTCGGGAAGGTGTATCTGCCACAATGAGCCTCAACCTAGCCATGGAAAATCTGGATGCGGCCATAGACTCTCCTAGGTGACCCCCTCTCTAGATGCGACCTAAAATGGCATACAGATGAGCTAGTACATGGTCCCCTCAATTGAATCTTTTGTTGGCAGCCATGATGCCAGCCACCACCAGGGTTGCTGGACGAACTCACATCCCTGCATCCCTCACTAGAAAGCGCCACCCTCTCAAGAATGTAGTGAGAAATCTGGCATACCAAACATTTGGGTCTTGACTATTGTTTATGTTGTATCCCCATGACTGGTAGTCCCCCTCCTCTAGGACCCTATACTATGATCCGCTCTTGCTCCTCTATGTTGAGGTTGGACACCATCTCCCCCGCCCTAGCATGTTGACTTCTGGATCACTCTCTAGGAACATGATAAACTAGTCCTTATATGCGATGTCCTTCAAGAAGTCCTTGACCCCCAGATTCTCCTTGGCCAGCTCCAACAGCTACCACGTTAGTATGGGGGTTTTTGATCTATCTCCCCAGGTGCTCATCAGTGAAAGGAATTCATTGTGTTGGGGGCCCTCCAAAGGGATACCCCAGATGCAGTGAATATCCCAGAGACTGATACCGACTTCCTCATAATGAAGGCGGAAGGTATTGGTATCAAGGGACCCCCAATAGAACAACTTTATCCTGAGATCATGCTAGCAGTAGAAGTGAAATTGCAATGTCCACACTGACTAGTATAAGCCAATATGCTGCAGCTGAGCCCCAAATTGTTCACATGTATAGAAAACCCAGTATGCCCAGGCTGATTCGCTGGTGAAGTTGCCTTCAGACCGTAGGTCCTAATCCTGTAGCTAGCCTTTAGCCTCGTCAGTGATGATCTAATGAAAGGTGCTTGCATAGAGGGCCAGGGAGCTCTCCGCAACAGGGTTTCCCCCAAGAATGGTCCTAGTCTTGGGATTCAGGATGTAAACATCCATGTGCCTGGTTTCTCTAGAAGGATGACCATTTTTGGTGATGTGGTATCAAGGGAGATCATCCTCACGGGTCACCCATGACCGCGGTGTATCCACATCAAAATCCGACAAAGGAACCTCCACCAAAATACCGAATTCCTACAGTGGAAGATTTTCAGACAAGTCATACTCCTTTTGGGTGAGGGTTATCATATTAAAGAGGGTATGGTTATTGAATACAATCCTTTTGGCACCCTAAAACTCTGGGTTGGTGACCATTTCAGCCGTTCGAGCAGTGGCTTCTCCCTCATCATCCTGGTTTGCGGCCATCTTTTTCCGACAAAGCATTTTAGTAGATGGCGGGGAATCTAGGGAGATGGCATGAAATATCAATGTGCATCACGAAATATACGGTTGCAGTGCGAAATACCCCAGGTTTTCACATAAAACAATCCATGTTCTCTGTAGAATTACACATGTCCAGAGTGTTTTTTCTTGCAGGACCGGAGAAATTTTCACGCACGAGAGCTCGGATCTTGTCGTGTTAGAAAATTTGAATGGATTATGGGACCTATGGCGGCTGTTATAGGATAATCCTGGTTTCTATGACTGCGTGAAAATCATATTCTGCACCTTCTTGATTTTTTCATGCCGCTTCTGTTTTTTGCATGCATAGACCCCGTAGAGCCCTACATTTTGGCGTTTCCCTCAAAATACGTCCGTTGAGACCCCTCTATAATCCAATTCTGAGGGGGGGTGGGGAATTTTTAGATGCCTAAAAACACTCAAGGGATGATGAAGGTTTCCTAACAACAACCCAATGTCATATTCGGACCCGGGGACCCCGTCTGAGGGGCCTGGAGGGGTCGCTTGAAAATATTTCATAGGTGTGTGAAAAAATTATGCCCCGCGCAGAATGTTCTGGGATTCACAAAAGTTCTTTTGCGTGGGTGTGAAATATTTTGCCATCCACCCCGCACGGTCGACATTTCGTGCCACCTCCTACGACTTGCAATTATTTCTTGACAAACTGCTTTTCGCACCCTTGAGCGCCTATAAATAAAAGGCGACCCCCTTCCACTTCAAGGATAATGAATCTGAATCGTCTCTCGTGCATTAAATCTACCTTTCTTGTGCACAAAGACGGGTTTCAGGTATGAATCTATACGCACCAGTTGCCATGAGGTCTTTCTTTCTGTGATATTCCCTTGGTTTAAGACTGAATTTCAATCCCTTCTGGGTCTGCCCCTGGCGTGAAACCCCTTCAACTTGTGCGTAGGTAGGCCAATTGCTCTCAATTCCCTTCCATTTCGAATACCCCAGCCAATCGTGCACAATACTCTTCAATTGCGCGCAACTCAGTCATTGCGTGCAGCCTCTCTAGATTTCACGCAATTCAT
Source organism: Viscum album (assembly GCA_963277665.1). NCBI lineage: Eukaryota > Viridiplantae > Streptophyta > Magnoliopsida > Santalales > Viscaceae > Viscum > Viscum album. Next base: position 1,946,935,394 of record OY728125.1, read on the forward strand.
ACTCCTTGTGTGCAAAACTTTCTAGTTGTGTGCAAAACCTCGGCTCCATTTATACAAAATCATCTTTCATTTTGTGCCAACCAGGTGTTTTTCATGCATGGCTACTGATTTTGCACACATGCCTCAAAGGTTGCGCGTAATTCCTCAGTACATCTCACCCCGGTGCTTCCCAGGCATCCCCTTGCGCGAGTGCCTGATGCTCTTCTTATGGATGCCATTCATAGGTGCCTCTCACTCCATGGGCATCCGCATCATGTGCTATTTTTCCGTACAACCTTCAAGGCTTGTACAAACTAACTTCAAAGTCCCTTGAATGATACCGCCCATTGTGTTGATTTGCCTCATGCTTCTTTGCATACACACACTAAAGACTATTTTTTCTTCTTATAACCATGATAACGTGGACCCCTCGATGGTTTGTTCCATGACACCCCCTCACCAGGGCATTGTTGATTCCTTTACCTACACAAGGACTAGAGGGTAAAATTTATGTAAGCCATAGGGGTGTGTAGAAAACTCACCTCATCCAAGCTGCAAGACGTTAAACTACAAAGAACCATCGTCCTTAGAAAATGACGTTAATCTGTGACCTAGCCTCGTGCCTTGCACATAGGGTCCCCTACCTGGGAAATTATCCATGCCCACTCATCTCCATAGGGATAGGATCACCCCTCACATGGGATGATATCCTCATTATTGGAGTGGAATTTATCTGTGGGAAAGGGCACCCACCTTGGTGTAAGCACCTAGCTTTTCTATTCGGAGGTAGCACCCTTGCTCCTCCTTTCATATTCAGTCCCCAGGGCTAGCGAAGGCCGTGGTGGGAAACATGGATCCTCCTTTCTTCAGTCCCATGTACCCCTCCCACTGTGCTTTTTCAACATGGACCTCCATCCTGGAGTAAGCCTTGACCTCTCGGGCTGCTAACCACACATAAGCCCTTATTTCCTCATTGGGACACTCCATGCGTAAGCCCCACTCCATTTCCCACAGACTCACCTTCTGTGACGTGATCGTTAGGTCTCTGCTATCTCTTGTTTCTCACACTGAGCACGACTCACATGAGTTTAGAGCAAGCACTGACCATGACAAGCACCTTGATCTGCCTCAGATTGTAAGCCCCATACCATCTCGAACTACGGGGACTTTGATCCATGTCAAGGCATTGTACTTTGGAAGCATCCACAAGGTTCAAGGCCGAACACCTTGGACCGCATTAGAGTGTAAGACCCATACCATCCCGAACTACAGGGACTTTAATCCATATCATGGCATGGTACGTAGGAAGCCTCGATGAGGTTCAAGCCCCAACACATTTGGCCGCCTCAGAGTGTAAGCCCCATACAATCCTGAACTACGGGTAATTTGATCCATGTAAAGGCATGGTACGTAGGAAGCCTCCCCGAGGTTCAAGTCCCTACACCTTGGGCCATCTTAGAGTGTAAGATACGTACCATCCAAAACTATAGGGACATTGATCCATGTCAAGTCATGGTACGTAGGAAGCCTCCACGAGGTTCAATCCCCAACACATTGGGCTGCCTCAGAGTGTATTCCCCATACCACCGTGAACAATGGGGACTTTGATCCTCGTCAAGGCATTGTACATAGAAGCCTCTATGTGGTTCAATCCCCAACACCTTGGTCCACCTCAGAGTGTAATCCCCATACCATCCCAAACTATGGGACATTGATCCATGTCAAGGCCTGGTACATAGGAAGCCTCTACAAGGTTCAAGCCCCAACACCTTGGGCCACCTCAGAGTGTAATATCCATACCATACCAAAAAATGGGGTCTTTGATCCATGTTAAGGCATGGTATGTGGGAAACCTCCACGAGGTTCCAACCCCAACACCTTGGGACGCCTCAGAGTGTAAGCCCCATACCATCCTGAACTACGGGGACTTTGATCCATGGCATGGCATGGTATGTAGGAATCCTCCATGAGGTTCAAGCCCCAATACCTTGGGCCACCTCAGAGTGTAAGCCCCATACCATCCAAAACTACGGGGACTTTGATCCATGTCAAGGCATGGAATGTAGGAAGCCTCCATGAGGTTAAAACCCCAACACCTTGGGATGCATCAGTGTGTAACCCCCATACCATCCCGAACTACGGGGACTTTGATCCATGTTCGGACATGGTAGATAGGAAGCCTCCACATGGTTCATGCCCCAACACCTTGAGCCGCCTCAGAGTGTGAGCCCCATACCGTCCCGAACTATGGGGACTTTTATCCATGTCAAGGCATGGTATGTAGGAATAATTTATGAGGTTCAAGCCCCAACACCTTGGGCCACCTCAGAGTGTAATCCCCATACCATCCAGAACTATGGGGACTTTGATCAATGTCAAGGCATGGTACACAGGAAGCATCAATGAAGTTGAAGCCCATCACCCTGTCATTTTGACCGTCTTCACGTCGGTTCTCCCTTATCCCGCATGACGTCAAATTTTTTACACCATCTGAACTACATGGTAATTGATCCAAGTCAAGGCATGGTAGGTAAGAATCCTCCACAATGTTCAATCCCATCACCCATGTCTCATCTTGATCTCTCCATCGAGCCTATGTGTCTCGGGAAGGTTATACCCTAACCCGGAGGTTCCAATTCCTCTAGGTCCCATCCATGCCTCCATTCACATGGTCCACCTCCCCAGGTGTCCCATCGTCTCATCGAACTATGCAGAATTTGATAACCTACCACAAGGATATGTAGGAAGCCTCCACGTGGTTCAAGCCTAACACCATCCTCACCCCATGGTGGTTCCATCCCATTCATAGAACCTTCCATCATCCATCCTGATTTTTACCCAGGCCGCCACATCCTAGTAGAATCATGCCACCCCACTCCCCATTACCTCAGAAAATATTCGAGAAGACACCCATATGTTTGTTCCAATATCGGAGATCCCTCCAGGGGGTTTCTCCATCTAATCCACTCTAATCAGTGTTCCGATCAGTCCGATCGATCTCCGCTAGACGTTAAACTCACTACATACCCTATGTTAAACATGGGAAGATGAGTAAAACCTCATATTCATGCACATGGAATACGATTCCCTGCATTCGATGTGAGATTACTCGGGCTTCTTCACCCTCTAGAAGCCCTATAATAAGGGACAGAAGACAGACATGCAAATCCCCCAGCATCAAGACACACCAGTGGTGCCCAATGTGAATACTCCCCTAACCAAAGGTTGATTCCCTAACCGGACCCCTTGGAATGTCCTGGAAAAAGTATTGTAATTAACTGGTGTCCATGAAGACATGACGATGGGAAGAGCTTCATGAACAATGTCTTAAATCTATGATGGAGACCCAGACTAGGTGACTATCTTCGAGGAGGAATCCACAGAAGGAAAAACTGACATCCCATCATCCCATTTCGATCAAGGAGCAGACATCCCTGAATAAGGAGAAGATGCCACCCGCCTTGGGAAAATGGGAATTCGGGGCGATAGCCACACGTCCTCTGTGTGAAGGATGCACATGCCCTGGAAAAATAGTCGGAAACAATGACGTTATTATATCCCTTATGGGACAGAATGTAAATAAATATATATATATATGATATAATTAATAAATAAGTTTAATTATATTATAAATATCGTATACATACTTTATATCTATAATAAAACCCAAATGTGATAGGTGGTAATTGAAAAATGAACGACCTCGATTTGCAGGGAGGTAGTCTTCCGTACACACAAATGATGATTTTGTAACATATTTGATGGAAGTGGAGATGGTTTCAGGTATTTATTTTAACATAAAAAATATTATTATATGGAATATACTAATTTAATTATATCATCATCATTTAATAGAAATTTAATGAGGTGGAGGAAGAAATAATATAAAAATTCTCGTTGATGAATGTTAACTTTACTTCATGTAAACATTTGAGGTTTGCACCAAAATCCTTCTTATCTTGTCTTTATGAAAAATATAATGATTAAAAGATGAGTGTTTTGAGGTTTTTAATTCATTTTTGTTATTATTGGTCAAAGATAAAAGGTTTTTATGGTTTGAATATGACGGGATTAGGGGTGGCCTTTTATATGTGAGGTGAGTGGATCACTAGTAATACTTGAAAAGAAAAATCTGTACTAACATTTCCCCCAAGATAAATGGGTCAAAATAGATTATTAATGATACTTATACTATAAAAGGTTGATATATGTCCATATTTAGTCACTTTAACACTTATGATTTTAGTTTAACATCGTGGTAAAGCAATTTGACAAAAACTAAGGTAAATAATTTTTATTATTTTAAATATTAATTATGGTCAAAAATTAATGTGAAATTATAATGTAATATAAATTAGAATTATTAGAATTATGGAAACCATTTTATTAAATTCCATTATCCAATTTGGAAAATTTTAATTTAAAATTGATCCCATAGATGTGATGAGAATGTGGGTTTTCAAATTAAAAATGATCAAATGTTTACGAAGTGTTTCTATTAAAATCCAATATTTAAAAAATTAAAATTAATTAAATTGGAATAATTGATATACTATATTTATAATTTTAATTTATAAACAATTGATAATATAATATAAATTTATAAATAATTTAATAAAAAATGATAATTTTAATTATAAATATATATTTTTCAATATTCATCGAGAAGTGAAACATTTCATAAATATATAAAACATTATCCTTGGATAATTATTATATTACAATTTCAAAAATTATTTCCATTTTATTAGATACATTTTATAAAATAAATAAATATTAATTTTAAATTATGTTCATGAAGTAAGACTAAACCTTCTTTTATAAAAAATATATGTGTTTTTTAGAAAACTTGTTCTTTCTAGTTAATTAAATGATCCTTTTTTTATTATTACAAATAGATAACAAATTAATGTGTGTAAAATATATAGTTTTCATAATTTATTTAGTTCTATTAATACCAACTAATTTAATGGATACATTATAATGGTCATGTCAAAATAATATTTTAATATAGTGTCTTGTTTCGTTTAACTCAGGGTTGTGTGCATCGAAAGCTATTGATTCAATTAAATTTATTAGAAAAGAAATATATTTTAAATTCTTGGGTTTTTAAAAAATATAAAATATTATGAGGAGAAACACTACCACCAAAAAATATATTTTAAAGAGGTATGTTATGACATTAATTTTCTGTCCCCTGATGTTGGGGTAAGTTCCCCTTAAAAAATGAATTTTTTCCTATAAATGAGTCCATGAAAACTGTACATTTAGATGAGTAGGTAAAAGTATAATGAGAAAGAGATAATGTCACTGATATTGAATTATTCATTAAAAATTAAATTTAAATCAAGTATAAAGGGTAAAATATATGGAGATGATGATTGTTATATTTTTAATATAATTTCATAAGGATCTAAGAGTGTAATAACAAGAAGATATTGATGAAGAAAAACAAACTACAATAAAAACTAAATATTTAGGAAGAATAATAAGAAGTATAAAATAATAATTTTGGGAGATGGTTGTATAACATGAATAAATAATTCTATAATTTGAACATATACTTCCCATAGTTTAACATGTGGAAGAGTTCCACAAAATCTACACATATTAATAATTATTTCTAAAGTTCTTCATCATTTCCAAAATTTGGTTCACCTCATTTTAATTTCAATACAGTTTCAATGAGATGTATACATGCTATTTGAAATTCACATCAATGTTAAAATTGGAAAAGCATGAGAAGAGTAGTTTTGTATAAGATCTAATAAGATAATGAAGGCAATAGATGCGGTAAACAACCTTAATAACAGTGCATCCAATGGTAGTTAGTGTAGGTTTTCATTTCATTCTAGGAATTTAGTTTTATGGATTTATTAAGATTCATTTTATATTAGGAATTTATTTTTAGATTCAGTTCTAATTCCACTTATCATTTTATTTATAATAAATGGAACTTTCACTCTCATCATTTTTTTATTTTGTAGATCTCTGTTAATGGATTATGGAGAAGAAGTTGATGAAAATTTAAGTTCATTAAAATGGTATAATTAGTTTTCAAATTTTATTATTTTCTATTACTCCGTTAAATTATACTTTTGAGTTTCTAATTAAATGTACGTACCCCAGACCATGATTTTTTCTTGATCATTGATCTAAGAAAAATAAAATTCCTAGGATAATCAACTTATCTTGTTTTAGATTTAATTTTCAGTAAATTGAATAATTTAATTCATGTAATGAATTATCTAAGACAAACATAATAATTTTGACTTAATAAATCGTGAATTGGGAAATAAGGTTAATTTTTGTAAATGATTTTTTAAGATTTTCCATTAATTAAAAATATGAATTTTGTTTTAATTGATATATTTATAGTGTGAATTAGAATGAGAAATTATCTTATGTTCCCATTCTCTAGAAATTTTAGAATTATTTTTTTAAAAAAGAAAAAATAATTTTTTAAATAATTATTTATAAATTTACTTAGGGTGAAAATTTTATATTTTTTTAAAAAAGAGGATTTTTTTATGAAGGGAAAAAATATTAAATTTTTCAAAACGTTCTTTTCAATTCACTAAATAATGTAATTTAGAGAAATATTATATTTTTGTTTTTGACTTAATTTTACATATGATAAATGTAATCTATAATAACAAAATTATTTCGATTTTAATAAAAAAAATCATTGTTTTAGTGTAAATATATTTCTATGCATGAAAACACATTTTCTTAGAAAACTATATTAATTGATAAATTTTTAACCTTTACAAATGCATGCAACTAGAAAAACACTTTTTATCATGTTTCCTAGTTTAATTTCAAATTAAAATTTTACACTTCTGTGATTTAAATTATAAAAAATGGATTCAATATTAGGAATTAGAATATATAATATTATATAATAATTTTAACAATGGTTTTTTTTCATAATGAATATTAAAAACATAAAAAATTGTTACCAGGGTTAGTGATAAAACAAGATTATCATAAATTAAACTTAAAACATAATGCATAAAATTTCCAAAAAACCTATGTAATTTATATTTTTTCCCTACTTCAACCCTTATAACCCTAGTGTCCAAATTTAATTGTTTATTATATAAATTTCTATGAAATTACCTATATCATATTTAATGTAATGAATAACATATAAATATCACCCCTATGGGTTTAAATATCTCTTATGGGATGAAAATGAAAAAAAATAAAGTGGTGAATGAATATCAAATATTATATATAGAATAATGATATTATTTCAATGAAACTAATTTATTTATATTTTTTTAAAATATATATATACCTTATATTTTTAAACAAGGCCAATAAAATATTTTTATATCCAAAGGTAAAAAAAATAATTGATTTTAAATATATATTAATTAATATAATTTGAATAAATTATAGCGATACAAATAATTATTAGATAATTTTATCATATTTTTTGAGTCTATTTTTTTTATTTTTTAGTTCTATCTTTTTAGTGTTGTTTTTAAAATCAAATTAAATGAATATTGTCAAAATTGATATTAATGATATTTTATAATAAATAATTTTTTTAAATGATTTCAAATTCGTAAAATTATTATATTCCATCAAGTAAAATTGATATATTTTTTTTTTCAAATTTCAACCATGATCCATTTATTTTACATTTTTATGAACTTTCATGAACATTAATGTGTGAAAACATTAATACTGTAATAATTGTGAAACAATTGTAAACATGGGATAAAACAAAACAACCATTGGTGAAAAAGTAACTTAATGTTTTACAATTTTTATAGGACTAGAGGATGAAAACCCAAAATCAAATTATCTTTTAATATTAACAATTTTTAACCATTTTAATATGAAAAATAATCTCTATTAAATTAAGTCATTAGAAATTCAAATAGTTACCCTCCCATAACATATAAAAGGGAACATCATATTGTCTTTTCTTCAATCTCCAATGTAAATTTGGTCTATCCATTAAATACCCAAAACCAATCCTTAAATACCTCTATAAGAACAAGAGTCCCTATTTTGATTATATATCCATAATAATAATTATTTAATAATAATCCATAAGTGGTTTTCTAAAGAAGTGTTATGGTTTTTAACTTAACGCTTTCCATTTATTTATGCTTATACCTCCTTAAAATAATCATAAAATATGATTTAATATTGAAAAAAATATCTAATATATAATGAAATTTTATTTTTTTAATATAATAACCAATATCCATTTCCACTTATATCATATGGGGATGAAATCGTTAATCATCTGTATGGAGGTCCACTGCCTTATGAACCAATATAATACATTTTCCATCACTGCCTCTCATGAATGTATATAATGATGGATTTGTATTATATATATGAAATCTATGAAATATTTAATAATGAAATATAATTATAATATCACATTTATGTTCTTACCTTCAAATTCTTTGAAAAATGAAATCATCGCTTGTGTGTACGTGTGGACCGTCACATGAATGATGTGATGTGACATGTTTTAATTTTATTTTTACGTGGAGGGTAACAGAGAAATATTTAATGAATATATATGATTTATATGAGTAAAAATTATTCAACAAATTTGAATAATTATATTATATTCTTTCACTCCATCCATCAAAAAATGGAGACAACAGTCATGCGTACATACGACCTTCAATTTCAATGAATGGTGTAATTAATTTTTCTATCTATAACATTTATGGATGACTATAAATATATTTATAATAAATTTATATTCTATTAATATCATTATTTTTGTTTTTATGATAATACAATCATAATCAATGTATAAGGACCACCTCTAAGGAACCAAAACATTCATGAAAAACGAAGCAATAATCAAAGAAATATAGTGATTTTAATAAAGAATTTTTAATAAATAGCTGATAGAAGGTAATATATAAATATATTTTGGTGTGATATATATTTTAGTATGGTTCTATTATATATATATATATATTGTAAAATGATTTTTAATATACAAGAGGTTTGAATATGTATGAGGGATGTTTGATTTGAGGTAAGATGTTTTCATCTCACTTTTATTTATATAAGACACATTCCATAATCAGGAGTTGTTTATGTTAGGTGGTATATAAACAAAAAATTAATGAATTTTATCTTTCATTAGGGAAATTAATGTGTTTATATATCCATATTAGGTTGGTTCCAACTTGGGGCCTATGATTCCAAAATTACAAAATGGTTATGGTTTTTAACTTAAAATATCATTGTTTATCATGATTGAATATGAATATGATTTTGATTCTAAAATTAAATGATAAAATTATAATTATATTAATAAATTTTATTCTATTATGGTTATTTATTTAAATTATATATTTTCCTTTAATTTTTCTTTATTTATATACTCTTGATTCTAAAATAATGTTTTTAATGAAAATAAAATTTATGTCTCTCTTCTTTTGATAATCCTTTTATTTCTAGATAAAAATTTTGTATAATTGTTTTCATCAATTTTTTCAATATTAATATTTTATTCTTTGAATTCATTTTTACCAATGTTTTACCTTTTAGAAAATTGTTTAAATGAAATATTCATATCATTTTGTGAATAAGGGAATTTTGAATTCTTACTGAAAATTTGGAAGAAATATATATTTTACTACATGCCATGAACATAATTTCTCATCATGATGAACAAATAATAATACAAGGATTCCATCACATGTTTTATTTTTTATTTCAAAATAATGGTATTTCTTTGTATTGGTTATTTTTTAATATTTAAAATTTTCATTTCATGGAGTAAGGATATTTTTGTCAACAAATATTCTAAGTTGTCTTTTAAAATCATTTTCCATATAAGATGACAACCTTTTCTATTTCATAATCCTTAATATGGGTATGATATAATGATAACATCCTTATTGATTCTATAGGTATTTTAGGATTATGATGAAAATATTTTTATGAAACTCATAACATTTTTCATGGGTTATACAATGGTGAATTGATGAAATGATTATGAAACCCATTTCTTTTACATGGGTTATGCTATGATGAAATATTTATTAACCCCATTTCATAATCATGGGTTATGAGATGATTAATGTTTAATGATCTTGTAGAACACATAAATTTTACTTTCATTATTTGATCGGGGGGCTTGAAATTATATACACATCCATTTCATTTGGTAAAGATTAACATCTCATCAGATAAACAAGATTAGAATAGGGAATGAAACCAATTCAGTAACCTAATCTCTCTACTCTGTTAATTGTTGAAGTGAACCTTGATTACTATGATGGCTTGTGGAGTAAACTATTCCACCATTATAGTCATTGTAATAATCTTTGACTAATAATTAAATTATTTTTTATTCTTAAATGTATCCATAAAACTGTTTTGTATTTTTTTATCATGATCTCATGGTTCATATTATTTGATTACTTTATAATTCATGTCTTATGAACTAGCATGATTTATTACATGATTTGATATTATCTTCTTTGATATCTAGGGTATGGTTTTAAAATGTTATGATCATGTTCTTATACACTTAATCTAATGTAATGATTATATGATATTTGATATCTTCCTTGTTTACCCTTACAGAGTATCTAAGATCACCCTTTATTATATTTCATTTCCCCATGTTATGAATAATATTATTAAGTATGATACGTCTAAGAAGGGTTCTAGTTATGAAGAATGAATTGAGATATTTTATAGTTAAATTATATATTATTTTTATGTACCCATTTTTTCAAAGGAACTAAACATAAATTATTCTTCTATAGATTGTTATATTGTGTAATGAATAAATTTTTATTAATAAGTTATTTTTATATATGAATATTATGGGTTACTAAATTATACTAATGGGACCAGGGAATGATAACCTAGGATAATATTATTAGTTTTGATCCATATCCATATCTACATACATCTATGCGTAAATAACTATCCATTGTAGCTTGATATACAAGTGATAGTTCCCATAATGGAACAATCTAGAGTAGAATAATAAAATGGTATGTGCTATCAAGGGTTAAAAAATAATTTATGTTAACTGAACCACGGTAGAGTGTAACTACTCCAAAGAAATGTAATTATAATAGAATTTTCTTTGAGTAGAAATGGTTTCCCAATATAATCTTCTATAATTCAGGATTCCATGTAATTTAAAATAAAATTTACAAAATATCATGAAATTTTAAATAAAACCAATGATTATAAGAATTTTATATTCCAGAATTTATTTACAAATTAAAGGGAAATAACACCAAAGAATATAAACTATGTGATGAACACTTCAGACCAAGACAAACGTTCCCCATTCTATATAAATTAATCATAATATCATTTCATCAATTGAATATAGATTATAATAGATATATTACCAAAAAATTCATTTATTTAATTATAAACCCACAATGACATTATTATGAACACTTTTTTTACATAATTTTTATGAAATAATTATTATACCATAAAAAAATTGAATTCAGTAAAGTGTAAAATGAGAAAAAAAATAAATGAAGTAATTACAACCAATTCATAATAGGTTTTGATTATAAATTTTACATTATAGAAAACTCAATTTGAAACATGTATGTACCAAATGTTTCCTGATTTATAGAAGATGTATAAAACAACATAAATATTGAAAATGATAAATACAAGTGGTCATCATGAATAAAATGGAATTAATACCAAGAATTATAACTAATATATATTATAAATCCATCCAAGTAATAAATAAGATTATAAAATGTTTGGGGTGTTAACATACTAACTGGAAAGTGAATCAAGGTTGTATCAATGTTAAACTTAGTCTATTAATTTAGCATTAATCCACGCTTACATGATAGTGTAGAATAAATCTTCAAAACAATGTGTTTCTCTATCCCATGGTGAAACCATTAATGAAATTCCTAGTTTATGTATAAATGTTTCATTATTTAATGATAAAAGAAGAGAGAAGAGGGGAAAAGTGTAATAGGGGTATAGGAAAATCACCTTCTTATATCATGAAATTCCATGGGAAATGAACCTACAATAATAAGATAGTTATTGGAGGATAATAATGGCAGAGAAATGGAGAGGGTAAGAGGATGTTGTATGATAAATCAATAAGAGAGGAGTAAAATGGGGTTTCCACCCATTAACGTAATATAATAATAACAATAATTAAAATAGTTATAATAATAAAAAATAATAGATTATTTCAAAATATATATATATCTAATAATAATATATTCCAATTAATTAAATGCACATAATTTTAAAATGTATGTATAATTGAATTATATCAATACCTTCCTAAATTATTTCTAAAGGTTTCATTAATTATTTGAAATAATACTTAACCACTTTAAAATATTTTTACTATACACATTAAAAATGATTTAAAGGTAAATAATAAAAAACAAACAAAAAAATGATTTTAGGAATTAAAAAATATTAGGGTCTTTCAATATTTAATGGTCTCAACGAATAGTCTCCAGACTATAAAATATTGAGTGAAATCCCTATGTGATTATGAAAATTGATTTCCATAGTCATGTTGCACCATCCCCATAATCATGAAACATGGATATCTACTTCACATTTTTTTTTAAAATTAATCAATTTTAATAATATTATCATGAAAGTAGTTTATATAAATCATTTTTAAAATGTGGGTTGAAATTCACCTACCTGAATTTACACTAGGGTGATCTAATCTAACACTAAACAAAGATGTTATCGCCCAGATTTAGTGAGGTCTCCAACAAGGGCCTAGGGATGAGATGAAACCAATGGGGAATAATTTCCCTCAAACTCTACTAGTTCCATAATTAGGATTCCTATAGCATTATAAAATAGATTATAAAACAAAAATCAATGATTGAGAATGTCAAGAGTCCTACAATATAAATTAATACATCTATTTCAATCCAATAAAATATATAATCATAAAATAAATGGATCAGGTTCTATATATACCACTGTTAACCTATCATTGAGTTACAAATAGTAAAATGTTCTAACCAATGAATAAAATAATACATTTCACTATAAAATTACCTAAAAACATTGGAAATTTAAACAAAAGTTTAACATGAATGAATATGGATGGGTGAGTATACACATACATTATATGAATTATCCTTAAGGGTTCAATTAAATTAAATATAAATATAAATATATCATTCTATTTTTAATAGTACAAATGGAAATAAAAATTTTTACTAATAGAAAAACAATAACATGTGATCCAAAATAAACAAGAATAAATGATCACTAATAAATAAAAAATCATTAAAAACTAATCATGTTTTCATGGGAAAACAACTAGGGTTATAAATAAAGGGTATACATAGGATCCTCATACTAAAACATACTAAAATGAATATAACATATACTATAAAGAGTATTATAATGCACTAGAATGGTCCTATAATTGGAAAATATAACGATCTTCTGGGAATATTCCTTATATGAACTATTGTGGGTCTATGGTGAGATAACATAGATGAAATCCAATAGGGATCATGGTCCCATAAGAAATCATGGTATATTCCCTAAAACCCCTTCAATATACCATATGGTTCCCATGAATCTGTCAACAAATAAAAAATGGTCCATGTTATCCAACACTAATTACAACATACATCCCCTTTAGAAAAACCATACCATCCCTTATATATAATAATTTTCATATTTTTTGCATTTCAAAAGTACTAGATAATTCAAATTTATCATAAATTAATTTTGTCATATAATTTTAAACAAATATAAACACTACAAAAATTTAAGAATATATCTAATATAATTATAAAATTAGTTATTTATAATTAATTAATTAAAATTTAATGATTTTTTTATTTTATGTCATTTGAAATTTTATTTTGAAAAATCACAAACACTTTATATGCATCATTAATGTAAATTTATATTTTAAAAACTATAAGGATTTATTACACCATATTAAAACTGATGTCAAATAGAATAAGCACATGATTTCAAAAACATTATCATTTTTATCTTATAAAGTTGAATATTCTTAAAACAAGAATAAAAAGATATATGCACAAAGGTTAAATATATATGTAGAAGAGGTATAAAACCATATATATCTAAAATTCAATGTATACACGAGAAACATCATGTCAGTGCACCATATAATCAGACATCAAAACATATTAAACAATATAAAATAGGTATCATAATTTATTCAATTAAAGAATGAGGTTTAACCAATTCCCGAATATAAATATACTCACCATGTATCAATTCAGAAACAAATCAACTCCAAATCACATGTGTGCAATTTTAGGCTAAACTGTCACATATATCCCCGGGAAAGGATACTCTTTAAAATTTAATGTTTTCACTATCCCATTATGATACCCTCAAATATAATCCATAAATTTATAGATATATTTCATATGGGAACTTATATAAGGATGAGAAGAAGAAAATTTTAAATGGGGGAGAGGGTAAAGGGAAAATAACCCACTTGTTATTGATTATCTCCAGAAGGACCAGGAGGTGGATATATAATAGGTTTAGAGAGGGAGATACCCCCTTTTCTATAGTTCATCTATGGTCCTCCAATTAGAGGAGAGGAGGGATTTTACCACTTCTTAATAACTTGATTAAAATTACAATATAAATAATTTAATTGTTAACAAAAATAATTTTAATAGGAGTGAAGATAATTATATGATCATTTTTAACCACTTTCTCCTAATTAAAAATACATATTCTTAATACGTTAACAGATTTTTTTTTACATGATTCATAATTAACACAAATATTTAAAAATAATAACCCACCCTTTAGAGTATTTTTAACAATCACCATAAATCCATTTTATGTTTAATAATATTAATGATAAATAAATAGTAAAAATAAATTTTACATAAAAATTTAATATTAAAGTAACTTTTTGACATTTTTCATAAAATAGTTTATTTAAATAATTAATTATAATTGGTAGTAACAAGGGTGTTAAAATTACACTCACCATTAAAACATTCCACCCTTGAAAATCTATGTGAATCTTCTATATAATCCCATTTCACATATATCAGTGTTTTATAAATATAACAAAAATTTAGATATTTAATCATCCAAAAACCATTATTAATATATATTATATAAGACCTATATTTAAATTTACTTTTTATATTAAAATTTAACACCATATAATAAGATTCAACATAAAGGGTGAAAAACCATTGGAAATTAATAATATAACCATTCAAACCCATTACAATACTCCATTAATTCTTTTTAGAAACCACTTTTGCAATAATTTTGTGTAATAAATACAAACATAGGGATAATTATTCCCAATAATGTACATGAGTGATATCACTACGATCATGGCATCTCATGAAACTAAAAATGAATATTTCTAATTGTCAGACCTTATCCTCAACCTCCCCACCAAAAAAGGTCCATATCTACTGTGGTTCGAATATGAACGTTAAATAATTTCAATCCCTAAAATTCCCATAGATAAGTATCATTTGGTAATAATGAAGTGACATAGGAAATCACATATGATGAATTCTATAGAATCTTAAATTAACAAAGAGAAATTATAAGTGAAAAAATAAAATAAGTACTTCTCAATAAATTAATATTATAAAATAAAACCTAATATCAGAAAATTTAATCCTTTATATGTGAGTCACATTAAAAAACACCTCACAAATGGAAATAATTTCATAATACATTCACCAAAAACATAAACATTGAAGGAAACCGATGAATAAAATAATTAATAATACTGAAATAGAAAAATCCTCCCATAAAATAACTCATTATTCTCTCATTACCATACAATTAGAATAATAATCTAATGAAATAGATAAAATATAATAAATATTCATTAATATTTAAAAAAAACATAAAAATAAAAAACAACCTATAATTGATTTCACTAAATCCTCAAAATTATTATAATAATATAGAAATAAACAGAAGAAATAAATCATCACATAATATATAATTTATATAAAGCCCCTCTTCAACAATGTTAAAACATTGTTGAAAAGTTCAAAAATTGTTTCACCTATCCTTAAAATATTGTTATTGAGGATTTTCATAACCCTTTTAATCAAAGAAAACTTTATGAAGGGAACCCCTTATATCATATGTCATATAGCACATCATGACCTTTAATATGAATGATCACAAAGACCAAAAACACATTTAAATATTTATGTTAATTTGAACATGAATTTAAATATTCAGCTAATCTAAATACATTTTTCATGAATAAGGTTAATAAATATGTAATAACATAGTTTTTATGTATAATGGTGATTTAAAAACATGGTTTCAATAATAAAATTCATATTTTACTATCAATTAACATGGTCACCAAACTGTGTAGCATAAATTGCACATTCTTTTTGGACAAGAACGATATATATACATGGCCATGAATGAGACTACGGAAAATATATTGGATATATTTTTTGGGATTTCATTGTCCATGTGCCCTTGATGTCTAAAAATTATACCCACTATATTACATGTATCTTTTAATATATTCTTAGTAAGAGACCAAATTTTACCGTATAAGCATATATATTCAAAATCAGGCATCCAATATTGATATTTAATTAATAAATTAAGATTTTATGTTTTTGAAACTCTTAAAAAATTAGATTGAACTAATTTAATATTAAAAACCTCAATTTCCTATAAAACAACTACCAATCCCAACACCATGAATATGTAAAACCACAATTTTCATCCCAAATACCATAATTATATCCGAAAACCCCATTAAAAGATAAATACTAGATTGTTTTTAAAGATGGTGGTACTATGGTCAAAATAACAATGAAATATTTATTAAAAGAAAGGAAGATATTACTAGAGTCTAGATGATGGTATCATATTAGATTCATTCACATGATGAGGAAGCAAGTTATCTAGGAGGTCCTCCAACAATATTAATTCTTGAGAAACCCATTTATTGGAAAGACCATCAAAAACCATATTCACCTAAAATTAAGTATGAGTTGTTGTAAAATTTATTCCTTGTAGGGAATGGAGATAATGTAACCAATGTGTAGTGATCGACCAAGCTAGATGAATCACCCAATTACAAATGGCTTGCACCACTGTAGTAGAATCAATTTCAATACACAAATTGTTCAAACCGTGGTGCATAGAAAAGGTAATGGAATGTATCAAACATAACATTTTAGAATCAAGGAAGGTTTCAATACTGCAACCTCCAAAAAAGAATAGAATTATTTAACCAATGGGATTTCTAAAGATGGCTCCACACCCAGCGGGAAAACTATCTTTTTAGGGGCTCCATTCATATTGATTTTATTCCACCCTAGGAGCACTGGTCTCCAAAAAATCTCAAACCTACATTTAGGCTAGGTGGAAATGGAAATAACTCGAAGCCATCTCAGAATCATAAAATCTCCCATAGAGTTGTTTCCGCACACTTTATGAATTAATGTATCTTCTCTAATAGTAATGAGAATCTTCATTCAACATGCATTAATTTTAAGTGATCAATTATTGTAAAAAATTGAATTTCTATCATATAATATTACATGATGAACCCCTAAAACCCCAACAAGAAACACATTTGTGATTTTTTGGGAGTTTTCCATATCCACACATCATTTTAGATGTCTATTGAAAGAGTCAATAATCCACCATCTATAATCAAAGATGTCAATAATATAGTTTCAAAGAGAAGTGGTGGTAGCACAAGAGAGAAATAAATGGTTAATATCCCTTATATGTTTATTACAAAGGTAACATTTTGAGAAAAGGTGGATCCAATATTTTTCAAAAAAAATTTCATTGAGATTCCTATTATAGGAACGATGCGAAATTAGCGTGAGTCTTGAAAGATTAATTCATGATTTTTCAAATAATTTAATCGTCTTAAATTAATTTTTAGAGTAATGAATGTAATGTTTGTAGAAGTTTTTTTAATTTAGAAAAACAGTGTGAGAAGGGTCCCAAATTAGAAAATCCTATGAGTTCAAAAAGTGGTAGTTATCAATAATTTGAACAACAATATCAGGAAGAGTATCAATATGAGAACTGAGAACATTGCTGATAGTGTTGTTAATATTTTCTGGGTAATGGTCAAGGGGAATTAAAGAAATAAGGGAAGAACTTGTCCAGTTGTCCAACTAGAATCTCATAAAATATATTCTAGTGACCATCCATATAAAATTGGAAATAATGGTGGCATACATATTCCGGACGTAGGGCCAAATGGAAGAGTTTAGGATGTTCTTATTACCTCACTTCAATATATCTAGGAACCTATTTCTGATGAATGAAATCGAGGGGGTGTCATTGTATATTAGGTTCCAAGTGAGTTTGGTTCGAAGATCCTACATAAAGAGTTTTATATTTTTAATACCTATATCACCCTTTTCCAAAGGCTTACAACAAGTAGCCCATGGGATTTTCACAAGTTTCCTGTCCAAAGTGCTGCAAGTCCAAACAAAGTTTTTTGATGTAAATGTTTATTTTTTTAATAAGACTACCTGACTAATTGTAGACCATCTTAGAGTAGACCAATTTTGAGTCAATGACTGACTTGAAAAGATAGAATCTCCCCACTGTGGATAGATATTTTCCTTTCCAAGAGGAAAGCAGATTAAGAATTTGATCCACAGTGTTTGAAAAAATATCCTTCTTTGTGTCTATATAAAATATAGGAAATCCAAAATATTTTAAGGGAATTGTGAGTTCTTTAATTCAAAGTTCATTTGTGATATCATTTTTCTACTAGTTAGAAATTTTTTTCCCAAAATATATGGAGGATTTTCTCTAGCCAATGACTTGACCCAAGACCGCCTCATAATGAGTAAGAGTAGATTGGAGGGTTCAGATGTTTTTTATATCACACATTAGAAATAAAATGATGTTATCTTCATACAAAAGGTGAGTGGGAGTATTCACATTACTCAAAGCATGAATAGGTTTATGTTTTTTTTGGTAAAATAGATGAGTGAATAGAAGACTTAAATATTCATATGTGATAGAAATAATTATTGTAGATAAGGGATCACCTTGTTTGACACATTTAGTGCAATTGATGTATCCTCTTGGGGATCCATTGATAAGGATGGAAATCTGGGTTTAGATGAGATGGGTTTTGATTTTAGATATGAAGATACTATTGAGGAAATATCGTTAAAGAACTTTGAATTTGAAATCTTAATCTACTGTTTCAAAGGCCTTCCTAATGTCAAGTTGTATGGAAATGTTACAACCTCTATTTTTATTATTTACTATGTTAGTGCATTTAGAGGCGAGGGCAATTCAGAACTGAATGGATCTTACCTTGAAAATACAAAACTAATTCCAATAGATAATTTTATCCTTAATTGTAGTATGTCTATTCACAATCAGTTTGGTGATGATTTTATATAGAGTTTTGATAAGATCTTTGGGTCTAAAAAGATGAATTTCAGAGGCATTTTCAACTTTAGAAATAAAAGTAAGAAATTCGGCATTTAACCCATGGGGTAGGTAGCCACTAGAAAACATCAATGTGGATAATATCCAAATTTTTTTGGTAGAACCCATTATAAAAACCATCAGGACCAAGGACACTATCCGGGTTTAGGCTGAAGACAGTTTCCTTGATTGCATGATCAAGGGGAACACTAATGAGGAAAGTGTTATCAAATTCAGTGACAATGGTTAGAATGTTTTCATTAACTACCTATATTCTAATGCTAGGTCCATTAAATAAAGACTCCAAGTAGGAGACAACATGATTAGAAATGTCCTCTTCATTTTCCAAGAGGTTGTCTTCATCTTTGAGAGAGGCAAGAGGCCTTCTTGCTTTTTTCTCTCTCCTCAAAGAATTGTAAAATATTTTATTTCTATCACCATATCTTAACCATTTGATTTTGTGAATTTACGTATATATTTAGTCCTTGAATGTGAGAATTTAATTGAGTTTCATAGTAATGTTAATTTCATGGTTATGATCTGAAGTAAAATCTAAGTGAGTGTTGGTGTTTTGAATTTCATGAAGTTCATTCTCAAGAAGAAGGACACCACTATCAATTTTCATGGATTTAATGCTACACCAAATTTTAATTTTTTGTTTATGAATTTTAAATTTAAGAGTGAAAGGAAATGATTTATTAGATTTAGTCATAAAATGATTAATGAGGTTACAAAATTATAGTTCTGAGAACTATGCATTATTGAATCTGAATTAAAGATGAGGTTTTATAGTTTTGTAAGAGATAATTACCAATATTAGATGATGGTTAGATTGTATTTTCAGGAGGGTGGTACTAGAAATGGTGTCCCATTTATCTAATGTTTGAGAATTTGTAAAGGATATATCCAATTTTCTCACAATGACTCTATTATAATGACTATGATACTATGTATATTTTGAACCGAGGAGAGTAATTTTAGTTAAACCAGTGTCTTCTATAACATCCTTAAATTCTTTCACAGATAAATTTGAGTGGTGTAGACCAAATCTATCACATGTGGAGAAAATTACATAAAACTCTCCAACCAAAAACCAGGGAAAATGAATACAAGAGATCAAGAAAGAGTGGTAATTCCAAAGAGTCCTCCTATCATTATAATTATTCTTGGCATATATGAAATAACAAAAGATATGTGTGCAATCAATCAAAAAAACATAGGTGAAACTTTGATCGCAATATGAAAAACATTAACAATAGAAAAAGATGAGTGGGAAAAAATACATAGATTATCCAAATTTGTGTTGTTTTGACATGCACCTACAAATGTGTATCCAAAATGATATAAGATGACTAAATTAGTGGAAAAATTAATCTTAGGTACATAAATTACAAAAATTATGGTCTTTTGAATGCTGGAAATTCATTTTAAAATAATGTAGGTGTCATTATTTTCAATACAATGATAGTTCGAATATAATACCTCTATTTAAACATGTATTTAGAGTTAGAAATCCCATTTTTATTACTATTCAAGAATTTATTCGTAGTTTATCTTCTAAATTTTTTAGAAAAATTACGGATTATATTAAAACCATTATGACCATTAGTAAAGTCTACATGGTTAACATTATCACCTATAATAAAAACATGTAAGGTATTATCTTTCATGATATTAATATCAGATGATGCCTTAGAATTACTAATAACCCTATTGTTAACAACTTCTATGTTATTAGAAAGAATATTCTTGACATAATTTATGTAGGTACCGAAAATGATTCATGGTTTAGGGGTACCAAACTATTTTTTTTCTTGGGTATTTGATGGCAGCTTTGTGTATTTGGTCTTCCCAATGTGGTCTTTCACATTATTCCTAGATATCTCATTTTCTAAAAATTTATTCTTCTCAGTAGGTAGATTCTATTTAGAGAATTTTTTAGAACCATCCAAATTGCCAACTTGTTTATTCTATCATCCTTCAATGGATTCTAGAGTAGTGACCTTTATAGTGAAAACACATTCTGCTATGGATTCTGGAATACAGAACTCCCCAAAAAGAATAATAATATCTCTTGAGGCATTGTGGGATTTAATCTGATGAATGAGAGTTTAGTATATGGTATGAACATGACTGAACACTAGTTTTCCTTCTTTAGGTTTAGTCAGATCAATAGTTGAGGTGATACCTGTGCTAGCCTAGGGCTGTCCAGAAGTGCACCCTCGAATCGCTGCATTTATTCTAGAGAAATGTCCATAAATATCCATTATTGATGATGCTTAGTAGTGAATGTTCAACTTTTTGATATTAGAAGGAAGATCCACCTATTGAGAACCAATATCTAGATATGAAAAAAGAAAGCTTTCTCTTTACTGGTTACACTACGTTGGTTGTTAAAAACTATAATATCCTCTAAAAAATCAAGTGGCCTAGATTTTTTAGTTAATTGTTCAGATTTTATGACATTCATGACTAGTTATTCAATATTCCTTAAAATTTCATATTATGAATTGTTATTTTCATCCATTTAACCAAATCATCCCATGTATTACCAGAGGTATCTATTAAATGGTTTGGTTGAGATTATTTCTTAACCCAAATCTCATTTTTCTTTTTTAGAGGTTCATTTTTGTCAATGAAAGTCAACTTGCCTCTTTTTTTTTCTAAACACAGTCCATTCTTTGTCTTTTGGGTAGATACATTGGGTTTTGACTACCCTAATGTTCAGGGTGGAATGTCCTACTATATTATAAAACTCATAAAAGGGTTGGTTTTCTTTCAAATTCTATTCTTACCTCTATTATTTGATCCTTGGAAAAAAAGCTAACAACATGCACTAATTTAGAGTCAAGGTTGATTTCCACCAAGATCCTAGAAAATAAACCTAATTATGCATTAAGAGTGCGTTGGTTTATCTTAAGAGGGGTACCTATACATGAGACTTTGTCATTAAGAATATTAGGGTACCAATAGAACCAATTAAGAGCATGCAATAGGATCCAAACATTCACCATTGTGTTTTTTCTAGTGTGTGGATAAAAATTCTACCCCATTCATAGATTCGAAGGAGACCATGTTTAAATTGAATGATTCCTAATTCCCAAACACAATTAAAATGTTCTTGTGAGCTCAGTGAGATGTGAAAACCGCCATGACCAACTAGAATTAATTTAAAATCAAAAAAACACCAGCATTGTTTGATTTTCAGCTTAAGATAAGATAAGTTTCAAGGTTTATCACCTTCGAGGTAAGAAGTGAGACCCATAACAGAGTACCTACACATTTTTTTATGTCTTTGAAGGGATTTAGGATCGTCTTCAACCAGGAAATGGCCATCATCTAATTTCCTTCATAAAGGTAGACTCAAAAGGGTAGTAGTTGTCATATTTGTATTGTTAAGTTCTTTGATGAATCAGATTCCTCTTGTTTTTTCAGGAAATGTGCTTGAAGCAGAATCATCATGGAAGAATACTTGACTTTGATAATACATACTAACTTTCCCATTGTAAATCTGCCTCTCTTAGAAGTGATGGGATTCAAATATCCCAGGTACTAAGAAGTAGATATCTATTGGAGTGCAAATCGATGAGATCACAAAAGCTTGTTCTTCGATGGTTTTTAGGGAGAGATGTTCTCCCATCTCTCTAAACCCGTCACAAAAATATTCATCATGGATTTTAAAGGATAAATACAAATGATTAATGTCTTAATTACCTTTAATAATTTAATATATATTTCAAAACAACCATCCCACCAATAATCATACCCGCCTACAACATATTCTAAAACATCCACCAAAAAGGTATTAAATCAATAATGCCTTTGGAAATCAAAATCAAATGTAAATATTTTCACCCAACCCATATAACCATAGCGGTTGAAACCTAATTATACAATTCCATAATAATACCAAAGTAGATTGAACCTGAAATTTCATAAGACCACCATTATCTGTAAAGTCCATATTAAAATGTACAAAAAATTAATAAACCCCACATTAAAAATTATATAATTTAAATAGAAAATTATAAATAAAAAATTCATTTTTTAGAATCTATTTTTGGTATATGTTATTTTAATCATTGACTAATATAAATAAATATGTTACAAATTAACAAAGAAACAATAACACAACCCAATATGTATTAATCCCCAAGATAAAATAATTTTTATTAGAGAACAACATGAAAAAACCATTATTCTATTCAAAAGGATGGTTTTATATTGAATAATAATTCAAATGTTCATAATTTTATAAATAAACATCTATATAGTGTATTATTTTAAAAAAATTATAAATAAGATAATTTTTTAAAACTAAATGGGTCCCAAACTATAATCCTTAAAACATGTTTTATATAAATTAGATGATATTATCTTGTTAACCACGACTTTAGTCAAACTAGACATCTAAGAACAACATCAATAGCCAATAGAAATTATTACTATCACACATATATCTCTAATTGGATCCAAATTAGAATATTTTTAAAAATAAATCAATAAAACAATCATTAGGAAATCTAATTAAAACATATAAATATTACACATTCAAAAACTAAATCACATGCATTAGTTTTTGATGTATATAAAAATTTCTCAGTTTAAAAATCGTTCAATGTAGTATTTAAAATATTATCAATACATTAAAAAAGTTATTTAAAACTTATAAATGTGATTTTATAAAAAATATATTTCATAATAAAAATCCAAATTCCCATACAATTCAAACAAACTATATAATTAAAAAAATATTTATGAATCTTATAGAAAAAACAATTTACTATTTATTAAATAATACCCAAAATATTAGCTAAATGAATTTTTTTTATATAATAATTTTTTAAAATATCATTTCTCTTATTCTAGACATAAAAATGAAATAATTATCTAAATAGAACATATAAAAATTCTCACAAAGGTGTTCAATTAAATCCTTAAATCTTCCAAACACACATTTAAATATAAATATAACCTTTAAATAGTATAATCATAAAGAAAATTATTTAAAAACAATAAAGAAATAACTAAATTTCAAAACTATTATATGAGAAAATACCCAATATTAGTCATGAAATTAAAAAAATGAATCTAACTATTATAAATATGAACAAACACCCTTCTCAAGGATTTATAATTTTTAATAACACTATAATATTTTAAATCTCATATATAATTTTAAGATAACTAAACCATTTTTAAAAAAATACTATAAAAAATATATAATTACAAATTTCTATTGACTACCCATTTTGACACACTCACTAGTATTAATTAATCTTCAAAACAAATCTAAATATTGAAGCTGTAAAGAAGTTATATTACTAACGATGAAACAACATAAAATGAACATAAATAAAAAAACCTACACATGACTGAACCAAGGTAATATCTAATAATATTTTTAATTACTTAGTGTCCATTATCCATTCAAGTAGAAAGTGATTATAATTTTATAACCACATTTTTTACACACAAAAAAAAATCTTTATCTTAGAAAAACATCACAATGAAATCAATACACATAAATTAAATCATAAACCCCCTATAAATTTATATTACATTATGAAAAATCATTTAAACTAAATAATGAATTTTTTTTAGGAATATAAAATTTATTGGAGACACATCTCAATTTATAGAATCCTAATATAAATGAAAAATAATATCATAATAGTAACCATCACACCATTTCAAAATAAATCCAATTTTTATTCCAAAATATAGAAAGAGAGATATCAAAAAAATAATAGGAATACATAGATATATAAAATTATCCATAAAAGATTATATAATATATGAGACACCCATATATCAATATATTTTTTGATATGAGGTCAAGATATATCTTTACAAGATAAAATTAAATAAATGAAAAATAAAATCCTTTCAACAATATCCCAAATATAGTATTTGTAATAAATTCTCTATAAAATCAATGAACATTAATAAATATATTGGTTAGACAAGTTTATTAGTATACTTATTGATTCCTGATTTCACCATCATCATAACTACCATAGAATCAACCACTCCAAACTTATCTCATACCATTTGTAATGAACCATATTAAATTTTCCCTAATCCTGAGTTTAACCACCACTAAACTCAGACCAATTATCTCTGGTCTCTAGTGGCTAATGATAAGTTGTGGGTTATAACATTATATTATTGGTGAATGGTTAATATAAATTCACACAGATCTACATATATTTTTTATATTCAAATGAAATAAATTTTTTTAATAATGCGAATACGTGAGAATCTAAAATATTATAAAATAAAAAAATTATACATTTAAGAAATATAATATAATTCAATAATAAATATAAGTAAAAATCGTGGACGGAATGTTTTGTATCCTACATGGACCACAATTAACTCATCCCTATTCCCGAAGTGGAAATTATTTCCCACCCATGATTGGCAACATCACTTACATGAAATAAAATATTATAAAAACACATCTTCATATGAATTTATATATATATAAAGGGGGTGAGTAAACACATATCCTAAACGAATTTCCAAAAAGGGTTCTATAAATGACTCCATATATAGATAAAAACAATAATGATTGTTTGGATAGTGGCATGTATTCTGGTATAAGTGAAACATAGGATCCTTGTATTAATACCAATAAATATATATATCTATGTCCACCTGAATGAGGGATATTATCCAATGTGAAATTATATACTAGTGTAGGTGACCATAATTCTAGTATAGAATAGAAAAATAGTCCATAATATCTTGAGTGGAACACTGTTCTAGGCTGGGCGGAAGTTGGTAGAGAATAATCATTCCCTAAAAATGTATTTTTCCAAGAACCACCATATAAGTACGCAAGGTTTGTCATGATATTATTCCATAATTATGGGTTTCAACTAATTTAAAATTTTATGTACAAAATTAACCCATATTTAAATTCGAACCATGATTTATAAAAATTTCATAAACAATAATTTCATTACAAAAGAAACCGAAAATAACACTATATAATGTAGCCCATGGGATTAAATATTTAGACCAAGAAAAATATTCCTGTTTGAACATAAATTAATTATAAACACATTTCATAAATTCACTAAAATTCATAATCAAATACCTAAAGATATTCTTTATTTCCTTATAAAATGTCATATAAAGTTTTAAAAACACATGGTGTGCATATATTGTAGGAGGTAAAGATTATTTCATTTTAATAAAAAATTCACCTTTGGAAAAATAAAATAAAACAAATCATTCAAGGAATTATGACTTCAGAATAAAATGTATCAATTATAAATTATATTTTATAGAAATAAAAATTTAATAAATGAAAACACCATAAGTATACAAATATACATATGTGGAATAAATCCCTCTATCAATTAACATTGATGAAAACATGTGGTTTCAAAAAATAAATGGAATAAATTCCATTAAACAAACTTAATTAACATAATTAATAAATATTATTAGTCTATGTAATTACGGAGAAAATATTATGCCCAGTTACTGGTGTTAAAATACTAACCAATTGATGAATTAATGATGTATAGACTTCAAAATATGTGTGGAAAGATAGCCTCAAAATATTTTCAAAAATCGATTAAAATCCAAATTAAAAACAAAGATTTTCACCATCCCATGATGAAACCTAGAATTAAATCCAATGCTCATATATATATTCTCCAAATGGGTAATAATTAATGAAGAGAAAAATACATAAGATAAAATATAAAATCACTTTTTTTGGACCTAAATGCCCTAGCTAGATGAAATGAGTAGAACAATATGTTGATTAATGAAGAATAAGAAGGGAGAAATTGATAAGGGCAACTGTGTGACCCAAAAATAGGAGAGTTGGAGATATGTTTTTTAAATTTATTAACTCAACGTAATAATTATAATCCAAATAACTATAATAATACTCTAAAATGATTTGATACATCAGTCTATTTCCAAAATCATTCCCCTAAATACATTATTAATAAAAAAATGTAATCTTTTCTGTATTCATGAGGTTTAATGAGATTGTATCACCAGATTTTAATAGAATTTACAAATATAAATGACTTTAAAATACATAACCATTAAAAATAAATTTCACTACTCTGGTAAATAATTTCTACCATTATCCTATGAAAATATTATAATCTAGTATATTAACTCTTACATGGAGTATCAATTATTTACATTGTCCATATCAATCCAGCCCATACTAGACCATTAAAAATTAATACCTTAAGATAATCATAAATTATAAAAAATTCCTATAATAATAATTATTATAATAAAAAACGTTATAAAGGTTAAAAAATAGTCTCGAAACAATTATAATGAAAATCACACAAAAAACACATATAATAATAATACATGTATTATAATATATATATATATTATAAGAATAAAACATTAGAACATATAAAACACACATATATTTAAATAAGTGACACAATTGAAATATAATATTTTTTAAACTTAAATAATTTATAAAATCACTATTAACAATTTTAAATCATACTCAAGTCCTATAAAATAATTTCAAAACACCACATTAAGATTATTAAAAGACCTTTAATTAAAAATATAAATATTGAGCAATATATAAATAATAATAATCAATTTTAGATGGTTTTAAAGTAATACCCAATAACCATACATGTATTGTTGGACCATGCACCAAGATGTGAACATCGTATAGGGATATAAAAGTGTGTTTTACATATGACAAATCAAGATTTACACAGTACATTGTATACCAAAAATACATCATCATTCTTCTTCACCCATTTTTTTAAATTGAAACTCAATATGTTTCCCATATGTTATTTCAACTCATGATTGAACACCACACATTTTATACTATTTTGGATTTTATATATGGTAAAAAATTGATATGAAACTGTGTAATTCTTTAAAAAATCACTATAATATATGAATTTGTACGTGTGTTCTTAAACTGCTAATGAGAAATTGTGTTACTTTTCAATGAGAAAATATTTTTTTCCATTAAAATATTATATGTTTCTTCATATTATTCTTTATTATTTCATCCATTTCCTACCTTTTTCCATGTAATAATAATGTAAAATGATTCATGTATTTTCACAGGTGTTTGAAAATGGGTCTATGTCATCGATTACCTATAAAAGTAATACCTAAACTTATAGAATTTGGTGTCATGACATAACATTTTTCATTTATAGTATTTATATAAAGTTTAAATCAATAACATATAACTATATAATATTATTTAACTCTATAATAATTCAAAGATAATTCACTATTTAAACTACTAATGTTAATTCATTGTTTCAACTGTTAATGTTATTCCCCAATTTTACATTACGTTATTATTTTTACCAAAATATATTATATTGGACACCATTTTTTTCATTACCATTATAACCATTGTTTCCATTTTTACATTCCAATGTTTTTATAATTTAACCATTTCAAAAATTGATTCCCATGGTTATTCTCTTATGTACTAAGTATTGGTTGCAGTATAATGGCATGTGGCATGGGGTGAATTGATATAAAAAAATATAAGTAATAGGAGAATTCAAAATATAGAATTTTGATATGATGAATTGATAAAGTGATAAATTTAGTGCATATTATAATGTTAATATCAATGTTAATTAAGAGAGGATTCATAACATAAATGATTGGATCAAATTTAATAAATTATGTGTATTTAGATCAGATAATGAAATGTGTAAATTGAAATTGAGTGTAAATATGATTTGATAATGGAGTTCAGATATAACTCAAAGTGACCCCTAAATACTCTCCATTCATGTTGAGAGGTTTTCCTTATTCCATTGATTTTAATGGTGACCATGAATCAAATTCCCATTTTATTATTGATGGACGTATAAAGAAACTAATACTCCCTTTATTTTTGAATGAAGTAGAATGAAATAAAAAAATTATTATTTTTAAATGAAATTATAATGAAACCAAATTATGTAGGTATTATGATAATATATATATTTATATATATATAATTCATTAAAAACCCAATCCTTTATTAATGTAATGATAGCATAAGAGGATATGGGATATAATTGAAAAATTAGAACTAGTAATTTGAGAAAAGGGAAAAGTGTAATAGTATTTTGAGAGAGTTTTTGAATATTAAGACGAAATTTCTAGAGTTTTATATCAACACAGCATGATTTTATCACATGCTACTCTTTAATGAAAATAAATTTCATTGATTTATTTTTATACAAGAAATGTTGAGTTTACACGAATAATGATGTATTATTAAAATACTATTATGTGGAACTAATCTTGTATTTATTGGATTTTTGGGTATGAATATTATTAACCAAATTAGTAAAAATATGTAGAAAAATTTAATTTAATATAAATTTATTGATTAATCATTAGTAAATAAGTAATCAATTATCAGATAATCCATTTTATTTTTCATGAATATGTTCTCTTCAAAAAATAATTTAATTTCAATTTTTGTAGGCATATTATAATAAATTTTATTCAATAATTGAAATTGATTTTATAAAAAGTATTTCATTTTTTAAATAAATTTATCAAAATTATCTTATTGTGAAAATTGATAAATTCTCTGAAAAAGTTGATTTTTGGTTAATAGTGAAAATACTATTTTTTAAAGAAAACTGTATTTTTCGTCATAGCATTTTGAAAAAAATGATTATATTTTTGTTATTATTAAAATATCATTAGTTTCATGTTGTGAATATTAATTAAAATTGAACCTTTTTATCATAATTATATGTTTTCTTTGTAAAAAACAATTTTAGACATAAAAATGAATATTTCGGAAAACATTTAGTTATCATGTTCAACAAGATTATTTTAAAATTAATTTCTGAAAATAATGTAAATTAAATCATGAAAAATGGATTCCATATTTTTAATCCAAATAATTAATATTATGTAATAAGGTAAAAATATTTTTTGGTCATATTGAAAAGTAATAGCAATAAAAACAATTGCACCATGATAAAAAGGTATATTGGGTTACCCAAGGTTAAAACTAAGTACATAGAATTCATTTTTTCATCCTAATTATTATTTAATTATTTATTTTGGAATTTTTACACCATAGAAACGATATTTAATTTATTGAGTGAAAATTTCCCATGAATATAATTTAACAAAATTTTAATCATTTAGAGAACTCATTGTGTGTTACTCCCCACACTTATAAAAGGACGCGCATCCTCCCTATTCATTACACCCCATTGAGTTATCCATCTCCACCAATATCATCACAATTATATCCTAAAATTCCCTCTTAAAAAGTCTATATATTTTTATTATTAACATAAAAATTCATGAGTTGTCAATGGAAGATATAAAAAATTTCAATGAATATATAATTATCAAAACTGAACCCATTCTTTTTTTCTTTCTATTTTATATCCTTCAATTTTGTCACAACCAGTAATATATAATAAAACAAGATTATCCAATATAATTATATGTTCTTATACCTATGTAATTATATTTACCCACCACTTTATATTTCAAATGTGAAATAAAACAAAGGATCAAGTTTGTAGTGGATCAATTCCTCATGAACTGATGAAATTTAATTTCAATCACTGCCTCACGTGGCTAGTCATAATGTGGAAATAAAAATTATATATGATAATTATAACATTATTATTATTATTTAAATATAATTTTTCATTTACCTTCTTACCATTATAATCATTAAAAATGATAACATATCTCATTCATACGTATAGAATTCTATCTCCCTGAACTAGTTATTCATTTCTCATATCCTCCATTCATGGATGATTAAGAATATTTATATTAAAAATATATAAGATATATAAATCATTTAAAACAATTTAAATATGATAGAACGATAATAATTATTCAAGGACTAAGACTACCCAATCTGAAACTTATATGAAAAACCAAATAGTTAACACTCAGAAACAAAGATGTAAATTATGAATTATTTATTAATGTATGTTTTATTTATATATGTGAATATTATATGATATTATAAATATTTATATATATTTTTAAATAATAATAATAATTATAAATTTATCATATAAGATGTTAAAATCACTTATGTGGAATGATGAACCTTAGGTAAGGAGTTTCTTTTACAATATCATTTATTTTAGGAATATTTATGTCCATATTTTTTTGCAGGAAAATTATAAGATAATAATATATTAAACCAAATATATTTTTCTTCTCTATTTATTTTTTTATTTACAAGTTTGTTTTCAATTTTCTATCATTTTGGTCTATGAATCAATAATTAATCATCACATAAGTGACTTTATTTTAAAAATATTGTTTTGAAGATTAATTTGAAACCATTATTATTCAATGTATAAATTTTCTATAAAATAATTCCAATAATGTATTTAATATCCTATAAATATTTATTAAATAAAATTTTACCAATTTTTTACTATCTCTAAAATGTTTTAAAATGATTCTTATAGTCATTTTCTAATTATGGTAATTTTTACTAAAAGTATAAATATGATAATTTTTTTAAAAAAAACCACAAAAAATGGGCACTCTCACTTTCACAACTACTCATCACATTGGTGAAATTATTATAATTTTACATGGTCATTTTCATGGAATATTATATTCATAATAATTTTGAATTTTTTTAGTTTTAATTATGTGTTATTAAAATAAAAATTATATTTTCCTCAAGAAATATTCCAATAATCATTCTAAAGTATTTTCATCTATAAAACCACTTATTGATGGTATTGGTGAAATGGTCCTATGATACCATATTTATTCCTTTAATGGATGGTTTGTAATGATGAAATATTGATGTTCTATGTTAATTATCCAATAAAGATAGTTTTTTATGTTTAAGAAATTTAGCGAATGAATTTTATTGATCATTAAAAATATGTGGAATGCAATGGATGTGAATATAATGGGAACGGTCTAGTAGTAGTTGTCTGCAGGAGGCATTGACGTGTCTCATGAGACAAAACAACTGGCATTCTATATTATAAGGGTCATTGGTTTACATGTACCCAATTATTAATAATGATGTCATGGTTGAGTGTCTGTGATTTGAAGATTCAATATACTATGGTTGAGAGTCCTTGATTATTTATTTCTATAATTATGTATTTTCTTTATTAAGAATTAATATTTTCCTTTATCTATGTGTTTTAGTTTTGTTATATTTTCAATGGATTCTCATTGAACTAGGTATATTTATTGAAAAAATATGTTTTTTGATTATCCACATTCCCTTGTTGATTTTTCTTTTGTACTATTGATAACTTCTTATATACATAACCCTTACTAAGTACTTCATCTCATAATTTATTTTTTGTTCATTCCATAAGAATTAATTAAGGATATTATGAAGGATATAAAGAATTCAATTATGTTAATTATTCAATATTTTTATATTTAAAATTTAATATGTAATTAATGTATGGATATATATTTTTAATACTTGTAAACTGATATATCATATTGGGTGAGATCCTTTGTATCTTGTACCAATATAACAGTGTCCAAATTAGCACCAAGTTTCCAGAGTCATATTCTTTTAGTTTCTTTCTGAGGAATGTTTAATAAGATCATTTATAATTATATTTTAAATGGTCATAGATGAGATGAGAGTTATATTAATCCCTTATAGTTTTTGATAACTTTTAACATATAAGTATTTTTTATTAATTCCTCAATATTCAAGATGATTTTCAGATAACTCAATGTGTTCCACTAATTATTGATAATTATTTACAAAATAATGGGAATAAATTACCATATAAAATGTAGGGACATCCCTAGAATGTAATATAATACATATGATATTGGAATAGATAAGATCATGGCCTTATTTGGGTAGCTAAATTAGATTAATATAAATTAATTCTCATTTATAGAGACACCAATTCTTACACAGTGTGATCCACCATTTTTGGACTGCTTCATGCAATATAAGAATAAATATTTTAGTGAAACTACTAAAACATTGGTAGGATAAAATATAAAAATCCACTTGAAAATCTATTTTTATATTTGGGAAATAATAAATGGAAAAGATTATTCTAGTAGAGAATTTTTTGAAAGGACATAAAGATCAATGTTGACCGTTGATCCAGAACACTAAATTGGTTGATGATATAGAATGAATGGAATGAATAAATTTTAAATTTATATTTTTTAAGAAATATTTTCCTTAAAAATAGTGAGGTTATATAGAGATTAGGTCCCTCACTTTAAATAAAAAAGAATTAGAAGGTTTTATTGATTATGATATTAACATTATAGGATTATCCAAGAATTCTTCAAACTACATACATAATATATAATGAAAAATCAACTATTTTTATGGGATTAATTAGATAATTTTAATGTCACTTAATTCCCATAAAATTTTATTATATGATGATATAGTATAATGTTCTATCAAGGCAATGAAATAATTTTCTAGATGTTATATCTTTAAGGGATTTATATAAAATAAGAGTTTGGATTTGAACCATTTAAAAAATTTGTTAAAGAAGTGGAAAATAAGGATGGGATTTACATCATGTAATATGATTTTAAATAAATTCCTGTATTCAATATTAATTGAAACATGAGTTTATTTAAAGTGTAGAGTAAGGGGTCAGAATTATCTTGAATACGTGAAAAAAGAATAAACCACTTGTATCCAGTGCTTCAACTATAAATAGATGGGTCATTATTAAAAGAAATAACCTATGTTTCAAGGGAATATACCATAGAAGAATCCAATGGGGTAATAATGAGATTATATAATTATTTTAACTGATTTGTTGTGGTTAGATATAAACATAAAATACCCATTTCATATAAAAATGTTTTATTTGATTGTGGTTTTACCTACTATTTTATATTTGAAAATTTTTCTAAGGGTATTATATCACCACCTCATTGATTAGATGTTGAGTTGGTAGTAAAAATCTAAATCATGTGAAGATCACAACTCATATTTATAACTGTTCTCAAATTGAATGTTTTCAGAATATTATTTTAGAAATTATTTGTATTACACATATAGTTTAATTTTATTTAATTTTTGAAATGAATTGGATAAATTATTATAGCGACGATAAAAATTTTCATGTAAGAGTACTTATATTTGATATTCTAAATCAAACAATGATCATATATTAGTGAGAAGATGAAGCTAAACTCACAATATAAATAACTTACATTATATGGGTTTTACTACCTATTCATAAGGTATATTTACCTCAGATTGATGGGGAGAAATTTTGTATTCAGGATATTCATAATGTGTAGGATTTTTATAGTTTCTTTCCTCAATATTTTAATTTTCATCCCTTGTGTTGTGAAGTTGAGTTTTCAATAGAACAAATAATTTGTAATTCTTTTTTTTAAGACTCCATAAGAATGGAATTGATTAAGTTATAAGAATTAATGAATTAACTCTAGGATAATATAGATATGAGATTTAATTTTCCTAGTTCCTTACAATTGGTTAAGAAGAAATATATATCAATGTGTCTTTTCATTGATTATTGGGATCTTAACATGTTTTTTTTAAACCATGTATCATCTATACATATTTAGGTTTTTTAATAAATTATAGAGATACGAATTTTATTCTAATATTGATCTTAGATATGGAAATCTTGAGCTATGGGTTATGAAAAATGATGTACCCCATACAACCTTTTTTATGGGGTATGGTCATTATAAATTTATAGTAATTCAATTTGGACTAACTAAGTCTACTTATATCTTATAGTATTTAATGAATTGAGTCTTGAATGATTAGCTTGATTAGTTTGTTGTACTATTTATTAATGATATTATTATATATTAGATGTAATGGGAATAAAATGAATATTTTTTTCATTATGATTATAACACTAATGAAAGAGAATACATATTCCAAATTTACCATGTTATAATTTTGGAAACAAAAATCCTCATTAGTGGTACATATAATTTCATGTTAGTATATATTAGTGGATCCTAAAATGATAATAGTTATTAGGAAACGACTATGACCAACCATGGTAACAAAGATTCATAATTTACATGGGATTATTTGATAATACTGATGCCTTTTGATTGATTTTTTGATGATTATCAATTCCAATCACCATATTTTCTCAACGGGGTTATGTTATTATGGAAAAATAAATGTGAGCATAATTTCAATTAAAGTAAGTGAATTTTTTGTGCTCCTATTCTTACACTACCTTATAGTGGAGAATGGTTCTTAATATGTAGTCATGCATCAATGTAGGGAATTCTATACATCCTCATACATAATTATATGGCCATTAATTACAATCTACAATTTAAAATTAATGTGAAATAGTACGTAAATATTAATTTGGATCTTGCAGTGTAATGTTTTTTATTTAAATATAGAGGTATTATCTATGAAGTTAATGTTTTCATATATATATATACTAATAATAAAATCTTTAACTATATATTTACACATAGAGTTGAATATGAACCAATGAAGATGGTAAGAGTTGTTCCAAAAATATGAATTCTCAATACATTATAAGCCTTTGAAATCGAACAAGGTGTATACTGATCTATGTTAGAAAAACCCTGATTTTTTATATGATAATTATTGAAAGAGATCCAATATTTATGGATTTATAGAGAATTTATGTTTAATTCATTAATATATAGGAAATATATTATCTTTTGTAGATTAATTTTCAACCAACCATCTAAAAGAGGATTGAGAAGTTGTAGAAGAAAGACATGAAATTATAAAATATGTTGAGGAATCTTCAATATTTTAACCAAGATTAGGATATATTGATCAGGTTTAGGAACTATATAAGTTTTCTTTCAATACCAAACAACAAGATGGGTATGTTGGATTATTTTAATAATTAACAACCCTCAATTTTTCATAGATCTATGAAAACATATAGAGGCTTGATGAAGTATTTCTGGTGGGATAATGATAAAAGAGATATTGTAGAGTATGTATCGTGATTCTTGATATGTTATAGAGTTAAGGCTTGGAGAATGAATTATAAGGTACTATAAAAACCATTACCCATAAGAAATTGGAAACATGAAAACATTTCCATTGATTGCATCATTTGAAAATAAAAAAAATACAAAGGTAACAATGTAAAATGGGTTATAGTTTTTCAAATTCTAAAATTAATTAATTTTATTACTCTAATTAAATATTTCATTCTTGAATAACTTACACGGTTATGTATTATGTATGTTGTGATATTTAATAGTGCACCATTTTCAATTGTATCAGTGTTTTTCTCAGATGTTTTAGGGAAGTATTCAATAGGATCTAGATACAAACATTGGTTTTGGTACTTCTTATCATCCTTAGACAGATTTCATATCTTAGAATACCATTAAAAATCCACAAAAAATGAAGATATCTTTTTCTATGGATCTAAATAGGGTTTAGGATCAACAACATTCATTCATCTTATTTTCATTGAATAATATAATTCACATGAGAATTTATATGGATTCTTATGAATCTATCCATGAATGAAAGTGCATAAATATAAACTTCTATAATAAAGTTGGATAATAAAATTTATTAGGACATATACTATCTGAGTATTTTTTAAATAATTTTAGATTAATTTTTCAGTATATAAATACATGTGAATGTTAATAAAAAATTTATGAAGAAAATAATATGTGATATATAGAGTTTATACATAGTGAAAATGAGTTCTTTTGATTATATCAGTGGAATAAGATTGTGAAATTTGTACAAAATGGGAAGATATTCCCTATATTATTATATCTCTAAACAATTATTGATTATTTTAGGGTGGTATCTTATCACTTGATTTGTCCACTAAATGTCTCACAAGATCAGTATGTTTTCAATGTTTCTATCTTTAGGTAGTAATGTCCTCTTATTTCACATGAAAAAAACTCATAGATCAAACCGATGGATAAATATATATCTTTTTAGAAAATACCAGTTGATATCTGTATTTTAGAAAGAATGTGCTGTGAAATCAGATCACTCACATGGTCAATGTTTTGTGGAAAAAAATAAAATTAATGAGAATATGTAAGAACTTGGAGATGTAATGAAGTAAAAGTTCCTATAGTTATTTTTATTAGGGTGATATAATTTCTGGGGATAATATCTTATATGGGGGGTGGTATAATGTAACCCCTAATATTTAATGATATATTTAACTTTAAATAAAATTATTAATTTTGATAGCTTTCTTTATATGTAACATCTGGTTTAAATGAACTGTGACATATTATTGAAATATTATTATGTGATTTTTATAATTGAGCTATTCGATTAAAGTATATGAAAAGGATTAATAACATGATAAAAAATTTTAGGATTGGTTTTATTTAACTTAAATTCATTCCTTAATTATTAGTTAATATGTTCTCAATTTTTAAAAAATCCATTTTAGTTTCAAAAACATGTTTTCTTCAAAAAATATTTATTTCATTTTTTACAAGGACATTATATTATATTTAATATACATTTATAAATTTAACATAAAACAATTAACATAAAAATAAAGTAGCATATCAAAATTATCATAAGGTGAATATTTTTAATTTTTATGAAAAAGTTAATTTTTTGTGAATAGTGAAAATGAATATTTTTAAATAAAATTGCCTTTTATTTTGTATTATTTTAATATATTTTTTTTAATTATATTTATAATTTAAATTTTTATTATTATTTCAAATAATTTAATTTATACATTTTTAAAAAATATTATTCTTAATCTTGGTATAAAAATACATTTACACTTAAAAAGGTATTTACCTAAAAACAATTATCAATTTTTATGGGATTATTTTAATGTACATTTGAATCAATTAAAAAAATTGAATCACGTAAAATGGAGTACATATTTTTAATAATAATTATTATTATTATGAAATAATTTCAACTTAATTTTTTCTCTTATTGAATATTAAAAATATTATAAAAAATATCCATGATACAATGATAAATCAGGTTATCATAGGTTGAAAGTAAGTGATAATGATGAAGCTTTCCAATTTAATTATTCATTGATGATGTAATTTCTACCTATATCACCATGAAATTGTTAATAAATTGTTTTTTAGAGACTATTCCATGAATATGAATTAATAATATCTTATTCCATTAAAAAAGTAAAATGTTTGTCCCTCCCCCACTTATAAAATTCCCTCATTCATAACTCTTATTTACAAAACATTAAGACATATATATAAACCGAAACACCACCCAATTATATAAAAAACATTTCAATTGATGAATTAACATATTTTTTCTTCTTAAAAGACCATTATAAGTTACCTTAAGAGGTTATCTAAATGATCTCTTTCCACGAATAGGTAATCATCTAAATTGAACACCTATTTTTCTATTCTTATTTTATAACCTTCAATAATATCCTATATATTAATATATAATAACACCAATATATTATATATAATTATATTTTATTATTTTTAGGTCATAATATTTACCAACTTCATAGTCCATGAAATTTGAATCAAAACCATTGATTGTGGGTATGTTAGAGTACCACCTTGTGAACTGAAGTAATTTATTTTCTGTCACCACATAGAATGGATTGTAATAATGATGTAAATAATGAATATATTTTTTATAAATAAAATATGTCCTCCATTTTTCAATTTCACTTGTTAGAAAATTATAACACCGCTCATGACTATGTGTGGATTACAACCTCCACAAAGCGGTGTGATTCATTTATAATATCTATCTTTAATAGATGATTTTAATTATTTAAATAAAAAATATATAACATATTTATATCATATATAAAAAAATTATTATGGAACATTTAGAAATATTCAAGTAATAAAACCACTAAACTAAAAAAACAAGAAAAATAAAATAACTGACTCTCAGAAAATAATTTTTAATAAATAATTATTAATAAGAAGGGTTGGAATCTCACAAGTTGAAAATATTTTACCCAATAAGAATGTATATGGTTTTTTATACAAATATAATAAATATAATTTATTTGTATCAAATTTTAAAAGAACTTATGAGGTGAGTTGAAGTTGAGGTAAATATTACTTTTACAATATAATTTTATTTGAGGATTGTTTAAGTTCAGATTTATTTTTAGAAAATTAAAAGATCAAAATATATTAAAAGCCATATATTTTCTTATAATGTAGTTATCTATGGGATTAAATTGTTTATTTTTAATTTCTTATCTTTTTTTATTAAGAATAAATATGTATGTTAGATGCAAGGGACTTTTATCTAAAAATTTCAGTTTGATGATTTCTTTTTGGACATTTTAATCACATTTCCATATTTTATATATAATGTTTTTAATAATATTTTTACCATTATCCAAGATTTATTAATATAATTTTTACCCATGTTTAAATTTTACTAGAATATTTATTAATTGATTTTATTGACATTTTCATAATAACATACATTTTTACTAAAAGTATGAAGGAAATATTTATTTTAACACACATGACATGAATAAATTTTCCTGATTTCATGAATACTCTTTTCTTTAAATTGTAATATAAAATATTCAATTTTATTTTTAAATAAATTATTTTTCCAATTATTTTAGAAATTTTTAATTTTTTAATTTTATTTTTCAAGATGAAAATGGAATTTTCTAAGAGATATGTTTTGGTGATATTTTAAGGGTATTTTGTTCTATTACATCACCCATTGATGTTACTAAGTATATGATCCAATGATACTATATTTATTCTTTATATGAATGCATTATGATAAATAAATGTTGATGTTATATATTCTTGTTTAAATATAGAAAATTTTTTATTCATAAGGAATTTTTTGAATGAATTTAATTAGTCATTAAAAATATGTGGAATGTATAGGACGTAAAATTAAGAGTTGGACCCAATTACAGATAGTCCCCAAAATAATAAACATATATTAAGGGAAAAAATAGTATTATTTATATATTTTATTGGTGTTTGGTTTACACCTACTCATATATTAAAAACGAATTATGGGTTAAGAGCCCATGATGATAACATTCATGATATCTTGGCTGAGATTCCATGATCTGAAATTCCCCAAATTATTCATTTTATATATTAAGAATTCATTTCTTTCATTATCCATTTTTTTGGGATGATATTATCCCTGGTTTCTCTTTGAGATAAAGTTTTTCATTGAATTCTATGTGCCTTGATTATATTATTCTCTAGAGTTATTATTTGTAATTAAATAATGATAGCTTATGTGGAATGTAACGAAAACTGAGAATATAATACCACCCTATATTTATTTCATATTCCTTATGAGAAATTATATTATTGATCAAATCATGTATGAGAAAATGTTTATAATTTTTTTATATATTTCCAATGTAATATGGGAATAATGAAAGTATCTATATTTCCAGTCTTCTAAACTGATCAATCATGTTAGGTGAGAGACCTTATATCTTGTACCAATGTAATAATGTACCCAAAAGTTGTTGGATCAAAATGTAAGATGTAGAAACTCAATTACAAGAGGGGAGAATTGTATGATTAAAACCTTTCATTTTTAACCTTAATAAAACCTTGTTTAACAACGTTAAATAAATGCGATTCACTTGAACCCTGTATTGTAAGTTTAAGAAAAAACACATTAATTTAATTATGTCTCTAAACTAAATAAGTACACATGTATACTTATATAGTATTCTACCTTAAAGAAAATATAATCTTAAATCAGAGTTACAAAAAATGAAAAATTATAAGAAGCAATGTCTTAATGTTAAAAAATTTAATTAATATAAGATTTTATGTATTTTGTAAACGCACTATTTTCCCTTAACATAATGATTTATATAAATAGATTCATATATAAACATTGTTCCTCATGAGATTTTATTATTCCAAATGATGTTGTCTAATCAGTTTTTATACGACCATAGTAATCCCCATCTGTACATGATCCTCTAAAGGTTTTGGAAAAATAATACCATTAGATGGGAATTTGACCATATTAGATCTCACCTATAAATACCAAATCATTTGAACAATTTGGAGTGTTGAAATTTTGGGAGAATTTATATCTCTGAGATCTATTCCATAACTTCTTCATGAAAAATCCTTAAAGAGTTTATGTTGTGAACAACTTGTTCCACAAACGTAAATGTTCAATAAGATTTTTTTCTCTTTGGGATTCCAATTTTTTCTAAATAAAATTGAGTGATTCCAAGATAAATGTAGATAGAGGTTTCGATTACCTTCAGAATATAAGTCTATCATGTTTATGGAAGATAGGGAATCTGATTTCCTTATAGATCGAGGTCTTTCAGAGATATCAAGACAGATACAGATATCCATATCGGGAGATTACCCAGGTGTGGGTAAGATATATATTCTTGAAAGTATAAATAATGGGATATTTATTCATGTTGTTTTTGATACCCCACTCTTTGTGATAAAATATTTTTACTCCTTTATATTTACTTTAAATATCTACTATTATTTGAAACATTAAGAATATTTTTCTTATAATTTATTATTTTTTGTAATTTTTATTTTATATATTATATGCTTAATGTAGAATCTTATTTAAGTATATCTATGTACTTATTTCATTATACGTATTTATTAATCCATTGTGTTTTTCAATAAACATACAAAATATGTTTTAATTGAATCTAACTTGTTTAACTTTTTTAAACAATGATTCCTTATGGTTAAAAATGAAAATTTTAAAACTTATAATTTACCCCCACCTATTGTAATTGAGTATCTATATATTATAGTAATATCCAAAAATTTGTATCAGAGGAGGTTTCTGAGATACTGAAACTTATACTTAGTATCAAAAGGAACATTTTCAGTGATTAGTTATACTTACACTTTTTTTCATCTATCAGTTGTTATTTTGGTAAACAATTTGTTTATAAATACATACAAAACTATCGTACGGAGTGGAAAACATATGTTTTGAAATATGGAAGGAATTAATATCTGATACTTAGTTAATTTAAGCCCCACAAGGAAACTTATTTTTTAAGTGAATGAATTTTAATATTAGAGATATAGAATGAGGACTTTTTTTATAAATACTAATATTGACAACTTTGTTATGTTTAATAGAGATTATAAGACACTGGAAAAGGAATTCATAACATTTACTAATAAATAAAAGAAATAATATCAGATAAAGTATAAGGTATTCCATATTATTACTTGTTCTATAAACATGAATATATATATATATATCCAAATATCTTAATGTGAAGAATCTAATATCATTTGGAAGAAAGATTTAGTTACTTATTTTGGAACATTAAATGATACAGAACCCAGAGGAGATATTCATAGAGTAGATTATCATGATTTTTTCCTTTTGAACATCCTATATTTAATGTTCCACATATATTCATGACTATTACGAATAGCCAAAAGTCAATGGGAGAAATATTTCTTGATGACGAGATTATTGTAGATAAAATCAAAGATATCAAGCCAAATGAATGGAAATCGAAGAGAACATCTATTAATGATTCAAGAAAAGCTACAAATAATAATCTTGATGAATTATTTGGAACTATATTACAACATGAAAATAGATTTAAAAGATATGTAGAGAATATAAAGAAGAATAATGGGAGTGTTGATTTTACTACTACATTGAATCAGATGAAATATATGTCTCCTCAGAATGTTTGTAAGACAACAATTTCTATGAAAGTTGTTTTTAGTCAAAATCAGGTGAATCTGAACAATCATAGAATGATATATACAATATTTCTTGAATGATGAACATGTTTTTTTGGAAATAAGGATTTCCAATACATATATAAGTAAAATTATAGAAAGGATAAGAAAAATTATGAAGTCACATGTTTTGAATGCAAGAAATCCAGACTTATCAGACTTGATTTTCCTCAGATTACAAGAATAGATCGGAAATATAGACATTCTGAATGGAATTAGAAAAAATATTAAAATACCAATGGAAATAAAGTCTAGAAGGAAAATGTTTCTTAGAGTGAATTTGTGGGAGACTCATATAATTAATCTTCAGATAATGTTATTTCTGGACTGAAGAATATTGGTCTTATTACCAAGAATCATATTAAAAATCAATATTTCATGGATATGCTACATAATTCAGAATCTTTAACTAATGTATATTTAGTTTCAAATAATCACGATAAAAAAAATTTTGAATCTTGTATGAAGAATCCTCCTTATTAGAATACAATTCACTAACATTTTTAAGATGTATTTAGGTTTTCCATGTTGGTTGAACAAAATTAGTAAGATCAAAAAAAATATGATTAAGAAAATTATAAAACTAATGTTTTATCAAATTAAAAATCAAATAATTCGATAGATCTTGATGATTATTTTGTGAAATTGTTTCTATTTTAAAAAATCACCAGGAAGTTAATTCGGAATTGGATAAAAACTTTTTAAGGATTTAAAAAAAAATTATTTCTATGAAAAATGTTTTAGGGAAATATTGTAATTCTAAGACAAGTGTCAGGATAAGAAATTAGTCATTATACTAAAATCATAAATCTTTTTTCTTAAGAAAAATTTGTTGGACATCAATTTTGTTAATGATAATTTTGATAAGATTTATTCACAAATTTAACCTCTTAGAAATAGTATTTGATTTGTTTATTCTCATTAAAAACCTATTTATAGTCATAATTTTTTTGTTTTTCAATGTGCCCCTTTTACTACTATGTTTCAAATTAGTAGACAGTGGGAGAAATTTATTTCATTAAATAAAATTCAATCCTTGGGTTTTCAAAAAGATAACATTTCTATGAAAATGTGGATTCCTAATATTATACTTTCTAATGTTTTAGATCAAATAAAATTTGGATTATGAAAATTTAATAGTTTTATTTTAAAGAAAACAAAGGAAGTAAAATCCACAATACATAGTACATGGATAGTGAATGTTCTTGAAATATGAATGGTAACAAAAACTTATTTGATTTGTTTAAGATGAATGGTGGATGAGTTACTTTCTAACACAATGTTCAAGGAGAAATTATTGATATAGGTAACATCATTATTCTTTAAAAATCCTTAATTTCAAAACATTTATTTTTCTACGGTCTTAATCATAACCCTGTAA
This sequence comes from Viscum album, assembly GCA_963277665.1. Lineage (NCBI taxonomy): Eukaryota > Viridiplantae > Streptophyta > Magnoliopsida > Santalales > Viscaceae > Viscum > Viscum album. The sequence goes on from OY728125.1 coordinate 1,946,979,903, forward strand.
GCATAATTCAATTATGTTATGAAGTTTACCTTGTTAATTTTAGGAATTATAATTGTTTATTATATAATTCCAAGGACAAGTTCATTATTTCTATCCATCATCTTGGGAATGCTTGTACACTAAACTCAGAAGACCTTAGGATATAAGACATACCATTCCTTAGTGAAATGGAAGACCAATATTGGTTATGGTATAGAATATTAGGACATCATAACTTGACAAATTTATGTAAACTATCTAGGAAAATACTTGTTAAGTATCTACCATGTCATTGATATGATTTTTCAAAATTTTGCGACCCTTGATAATATGGAATGAAACATAAGTCACAATTTAAGTATATTAGTGAATTCATAACTTATGATGCATTATAGCAAGTGCACATGGGCTTGTTTTGTCCTATACAAACTGGATGTATTAAAGTCAAATGCTATGTATTTTTTTTTACATTTACAAGGATTTAATTTCTAGAAAGTAAATATTAAGAATTTTAATATTTCAAATCTGTTTCAACCAAAGTTAAGAATTTGAAAAAACAAACTTCGATAACTGTTCATGGTGATCATGAAGAAGAATTTGAAAATTCTGATTTTGAATTTTTTTTGTAAGAAGTGAATTACTCATAACTTCTCAAGTCATAGAAATCCTCAGAAAAATGGTGTTGTTGTAACAAGAAACTGAATTCTTCAAGATATAATAAGAACCATATTCAGTGAATACTCAATCAATCAACACTCTTGTTCTAGAGATGAAAGTTTTTATTGTTATACTATGAATCATATTTTAATAAATCCATTTATTAATAAATCACATTAAGTGTTATGGATTGTTCAAAAACCTAAAGTCTCATATTTCATATTATTGGGTTCAAAGTATACATTTTGAATAGAAAATATAGCTTACACCAATTTGCACCCAAATATGATGAAGGTGTTTTTTGAGGATATTCCAGAACCTCTAAAGATTATAGAGTCATTAATAAAAATTTCTGTATTATTGATAAAATAGAACATGATATATTTTATGAGACTAATCCTTTTGATTTTAAACAACCTCAACTTATATCTTCCGGTTTATTTTCAAAAACTGATTATCATCCTTTGATGGAGGATTCTGTAAATTCGGAGAATACAAAAGAAAATATTTTTGAAGTATTCACTCTAGACTATTATTGAAAATATGTTGATGAATATGATTTAAAAAACCCAAGTCAGTGGTTTCTAAAGAATCAGCTAAGTGATAGTATCATTAGTGATGTACATCAAACCATAAAGACTATACATTCTTTACGGAATCAAATAGAACATCAATAATTTCATTCCCAATTATATCCTAAAATAATTGATGAGGATTTTGGTGATGAAGATTGGAATATATCTATATAAGATTAACTAAAATATTTTGAAAGGAACAACTTCTATACATTGGTTGAAATATCTAAAGAAACTTTTTTAATTAGAGTAAAGTGGGTGTTTAGAAAAAAATGTGATGAAAATGGAATCATAGAATGAAATAAATAAATATAAGAAGCTAAAGTATATAATCAGTCAAAAGTAATAGACTATAAAGAAACCTATTCCATGGTAGCTAGACATGAATCTATTAAATTTCTCTCCCCCTTTGCAAAATTCATTGACATTAAATTTTTTAAAATATATCTGTTGTGTTATTTCTTTAACGAATATGTTCATGCTGAAGTTTATATTTAAAAAACTCATGGTTTTGAATAAACAGAACACCCCGAATATGTTTTTAAACATAAAAAAGTTCTATATGGACTTTAACAAGCCCCTTGAGCCTGGTATGATATAATTATAGTTTTTTGGTTACAAAACAATTAGGTTATTGGAACACTAGATCTAACCCCTTTCATAAATTTAAAAAATAAAAATGTTATAATTATTCAAATCTATGTGGATATCATTATATTTAGATCAACTAAGTAACCCTTAATTTAAATATTTTTGAATTTTATGAAACCTGAGTTTGAAATGAGTATGATGGGTGAGTTAACATTTTTACTTTGTTTTATAGTGTCTCAAAAACCAAAAAGATCATATATATCTCAAAAAATAACTATATTAAAGATATTTTTAAAAATTATTGGTATGATTACACTAAATAAATAAGTACTACATTCAGTACCTCAAAAACTCTTGTTCATGAAGAAGTTGGGAAACTGGTAGATCAAACAAATTTTAGAGGTATGATGTAAAGACAACTATACATAACATCTATTCATAAATACTTATTTTTTTCATCACGATTATGTGAAATAAATCAATATAATCCAAAATAATACCATTTAAAATATATAAAAATATTTATTTTCTATATAAAGGGATCATGGGATTTAAGACATTCGTATTCTTCTAGAAAGGACTTTGTTTTAAAAAGAATTTTAGATAATGAATTTAGTGGTTGTAGAATCGATATTAAAAGTACATCTAGAAAAAGTCATTTCATATGAGATTCACTAGTTTCATGGTCATGTAAGAAAGAAAACTCTGTAGATATCTCCACTTCTGAAGATGAAAATATAGTAGCTGGAAGTTATTGTGTCCAAGTGTTGTGGATGCGAAACACACTCACTGATTATGGAATGAGTTTTACTAAAACTCAGATAATATGTTATTACACTAGTTCCATACCCGTAATAAAAAATCCTACACATCACACTCTAAGAAAAAACGTTGATATTAGGAAACACTTTATCAAGCATTACACACTTAAAGAATATATTATTTCTCAATTTATTAGAATTCAAGAACAACTTCTAGATATTTTTACAAAATCATTACTTTTCAATATATTTTAATACATTAAAAAATTATAAAAAATAACTATAATGTAATCATTCATATCTACTTTTTTAAAAAATTACTCCTAATATTAAGATACTATTTCTTATAGGGGTAGTGTGCTGGATTTTCATAAAAATACTACTAGAAAAATGGGAAAGGGAAGCGCTACCCTTTTATCAGCGCTAAAAAAGTACTAATAAAGGGGACCCTGTTATTAGTGCTTCTTTTAGTAGCACTGATAAACAGGAGATTTATCAGTATTCTTTCCTACCAGTAATAAATTTAATGTTTTCAAAAAATAATAATTAAAAATAAATTATTGTTATATAAGTATATTTATATTGATATAAATATAATATATATATTTTTTAAAAAAAGTTTATATATATATATTGACTATTACATTTAATATATAAGCAATTTAGTGAAAATAGATTTAAAATATTTTAAAAAAATATTATTAATTAATAAGTTGCTAATTATTATTTATTAAAAACCATTTAATTGCAATTTGAATACACCCAAAAAAATTAATAAAAGATCTAAAATAAGTTAAAAATGTAACTCAAACATCAGACGACCATAAATTTTGATATGGGTGTCTATTTGTGCTCTACAACATATTAAATCGAAACCTGTGATGAGATCTACAGGACAATGACCAATGAGAATCTTCTGTCACATTTGTCAAGGCCAAAAAATGCTCAGAAGGCCTCTAAAACTGAGTTTTTTGTAGAGATACTCCGATTTTTTAACATTCAAACAAGTATAAATTGTGATCCGAATGTCCGTTCGGACTGTACCACATATCATATCAAATATTGTTTCATTTTCTTTGATTTTACTGGTTGTGGAGTTTAAATGGGAATTTGGATCATATGTTATGGTCATTTTAACATTCTATGGTTTTTTAAATACACATATATATGTATTTATTCGTAAATATATATTTGTTTGTGTGTGTGTGTGTGTGTGTGACTGTGTGTGTGTGTGTTGTATATATGTATATATTTATGTATTTATTTATTTATAAACACACATAAAAAACATATTTTATAAATGTATTTAAAACTAATCTTATAAGTATATATTAATATACAAATAAATATACGGATAAAAAATTATAACTAAAAAAAAATATATATATATATATATATATATTATTTTACGAATGAATATATATATACTAACATATTAATAAATAAATTTATATTAATGTGAATCTATATCAATATACGAATAAATATAACTATATATATATATATCATTAAATAGAGAGAAAAACGAAATGGCATAGTGGTAAAGGTGCGGCCGCGAAGGGGTGGGGGGGGGTGGGGGTTGGAGGTTTGAGTTCGGGTGGAAGCAAAGAGGTGCGCATCTGTGAGGATGCATGGGTAGGGCAGTAGGCGAGAAACCGCCTAACACTGATAAAGGGGGGGTAAAGCGTTGTTAAAAGCTCTCCCCAAAATTTTATAATTCTTTTCTATTAATTTTTTGACTTTTATCAGTGCTGATAAAGAGCCCTTTTTTAGCATTACAAAGTGCTGATAAAGGGGTCTTTTATCATGACTTTTTTAGCATTGATAAAAGGGGCCTTTATCATTACTTTTTGGAGAATTGATAAAAGGGACCACCTATATCATTGATGAGATTTACAACACTTTTTTAGCACTGTTAAATCCCGTTTTGAGTGCTAATAAAGCCCATTTTTGTAGTAGTGAAAATTCAGAAACTAATAATATTTTTCATAACCTAATAATATTTTTTGGAACCTGATTAAACATTTCCAAATCTATGATATTTAAGAATAATTTTATCAAATACTAGACAATATTCTAAGAAATCTAAAATATACATATTCTTACTTTTTTACCTCTATGTTTTAATTATATCAATTTGTATGTGAATTTTCTTTTATAAAAACCTTCATTGGATTCATATTTCCATAAATCTGTTTTATTCCCTTGAAACCTAAAAAGATCAGAATCTGTAAAATTTTATCAGCTCAGTCAAATCCTTAAAATCAGATCTGATCAATGTAAACCATTTTATCGATATTGGAAGTTGAACTTCCATACCAACTTCTATATAAAGAAGGGTACCCCTTGTCCCCCATCTAATTGTACATATTTTTTCCCTCAATTGCTTCTACCCTTAATATTTCTTGATCCGGTTTTGAAATTTCTTAATTTCTGAATTCCTTTGAAAATCTTCTCACAAAATTAAATTTCTACAAATAAGGAATGTAAAGATTTGTTGATCATCCGAGAAAGGATATTTGATTTGGATTTCTTCCTTAAGTATGATTCTTTGATAAGAAAGTTCATAACATTTCAATGTTGATAAAGTATATGCATTTCTAAGAAAAAAGATAAATATGATCACGTTTATATAGATTTGGTTATTGAATTCAATCAGTCAGTCACGTTTTTAAATAAAGGATCAAATGTTATGTTTCAGTTCAAGATTTATGGGAAAACATTTTCATTATCTAATAAGAAAATTTAAAATAGCCTTGAGATACCTTATGATGGTGAAGATAACTATTTATATCAAAATCTTTTGAACTCTAAAAGAACCTATAACAGAATTAATTCTATTTAGAGCGAATGAAATAAGGGATTAAAGAAGGCCAAGATTTCCAATATTTCAACTAACTACATAATCGTGGAATTATGGATGAAAGTTCTTTTAATAGTAATAAAAAGAGATAATGATACCCTAAAAATAACTATTAATGTCATGATGGAATTTCTAATTAATATATGGAATATTAAATTAGTTAATTAGATCTTACTTACTATTATTATGATTAAGGTATATTCTATAAAATATCAAATAGTGATGTATCGTGCTATCTTTTCCAAGATTATTGATTTTTTTTGAATTTTTGTAATGTTACTTATATTGAAAATCATATGAAATTCAAGATTTTTAATTTAAGTGATAGAACAAATAAAATAATGAAATATTATTTTAGATATAAGTCAAATTAATTTGTTGATTTATTTGGAAAGATAAAGGATGTTTGAGAAATATCAAAGAAAAAGTTAAAAGAGTCTAAGAAAAGAATGGCATAAGTCTTGGAACCATAAGAATAAACTCAAGTATTGGAACCAACAATTTTGAAGGAAAAAACTATTAACAATGTGAAGTTGGTGAAAGTAGAGATAATACAAAGAGTTAATAAAATAAATAGTTGTAGTGTGTTTACTAGATCTTGCAGATGATAAGGCATTGAGAATCAAAAGAAGTTGAAGAATAAGGGAAACTATAAAAATGAAGAATCTAAATAATAAGTTAATTGAATCCAAGATAGATCAAGCTCTATTTAATGATATAGAAACATCTTTAGAAATATTCATGTTTAGTATTCCTTTTTTCATGAAACTAAACTCCCTCATCAATCTCAACCAGTTGCAGTTGAGGTTACTCATTCAGTTAGAATAAATGATGTTATTATAACCTCATTTTTGATTGTTCATGAACCATATCATGAAGAATTATAAGATGATAAAAATATTCAATAGAATGGAATTTATGGTGAGGTTTATCAAATCGAAGAAACTCAATGGAAGATCCATTCTGACAGGTTATATTTAAGAACAACTCCAGAATTATTATCAATTCTTTCCTCAAAAGGAAATTCAGTCCCTAAGTATCTAGTTTATAAAGAATATGTTGTTGAAAATGAAGTTCAAAGAATACCATTTGATAATGATGTTAATGAAGATTAAAACGTTGGTAGTTGTAATAATGAAAATCAAGAAGATGATGGTGATGATGACGATGATGATAAAATAATTCTAGTATATGATGAAATGTATGTAGTTCAGAAGTCAGATAGATTAGAATCCATGAAAGAAAAAGGGAATAAAAAAGATTTTGACACATCTAAGTAAGAAGAATTGGTGTCAGAAAGGTATTCCTATCTTACAGAAGAATACATTCTTGTTCAGTCATTAAAGAACCTAGTGAACTCAATTTCATACTTTCCAAACCTTGAATCAAGTTATCATCTTATTAAAGTATCCATGAATTAGAAATCAGAATTAAAAAACCTTTTCATGTAGAATCTCATAAAAAATAAAGCTGATTTAAAAAGCATTGTTCAGAATTATGATTCTCACAAGAATTATTATAATGATATAATGAAGTGTTAAAATTAAATAAATAATGATATTAAATAATTCAATGATTTTTTTGAGATAATAATGGGTTCATTTTATGAATGAAAATCTAGGATAATGATCTTTCAAACAACTTCTCAGAAAGGTTAAAGTAATAACAAGATATTCAGTTTTAAGAAGATGGGGACTTATATGGGAAACTGAATTTTATTGCTCAAGATGTAAAAAGCATGAAACATTATAGGGATTTGATATATGAGAGTCATTAATTATCATGAAGAAATGATTAAGATCAAGCAAGAATAGATTCAGAACTATGAGAAGATGAATTAGGATATGAAAGTTTTTCTAGTAAACTTTCAAGATGATACAAGTATGTCAAGAAATTGAAGGCTCTGATCAGGTCCTTAATACGGAAAAAATATTATTTTGTTCTTACATTTATACTTTTTTGTAATTTTTTTTCAATATAAATTTATTATTATTCAATATTTCCTATAGTTTCATATCTAACTTTTCAGGTAAATTAGAACCTTCAATATTCCTTTTTGGAAAATCACAAACGCGGAGATAAATGTTTTAGAAAAAAATATAATTATAAGAAGGAAATTCATTAGAGAAGATATAATTAATGAAAGGGGGATATAATTTATTAATAAATGATGAAAAATATAATGTCAAAATATGATACATAGAGGGATTTATTAACCTAAGTGGGAGTTAGTCAAATTTATCTTAAGTCATAAATTGATGGGAGATATGTTTTTTTCAAGTCTAAATAAGAAATCTTTTGTTGTTAATTTTATTTTCTTTAATCTATTGTTTGTTCATTCAAAAAAATGGTGATATTGTTGAGACATAAGTTTCCCAATACTGTTTTATTTATTTATTTATGTTTTAAAATTCAAAAACACATTTTCTTATAAGTCATTCTATCCATACAAAAAATAATTTTAACGTTATTTTTTACATATAAGTTTAACATTATTCTACATAAGTCAAAAGAAAAAATTGAATACTTAATGAAACTCAGAATCCCTTACTATCTCAATTTTAATTCTATCATAATTGTGATTCTGATTTATGTTCATTAATTCTGATTCACACATAAAATTGAATCTGATTTCAGTTTTTTAATACTGAATCGCCTAGAAAATAGAATCTTATTTTTGTTTCTCTATTCTAAATTGTACAGAAAATTGAATATGATTTATTTTTCAGAATTTTGAATCATGTAGATAATTGAATCTGATTTCTATTTCTCTAATCTGAATATCTCATAAAATCAAATCTAATTTCGGTTTATCAATTCTGAATCAAACAGATTTTAGATCTAGATTCTCTTAAATTTTTGAATTAGATACACCTCCTTATGTTAGGATTCAATTAAAATTGAGAATCCAAATAAATGTTATTCAATTCATAGACATAAAATTTCTTGAATCTAAATCTCATTTCATCAATTCCTATTCTAAAATATTTCTAGATCAGATTTTATATAATTCTTACAGTTTTGTATTTTGTTTCTGAAGCTTCTTTTATAATTTTCATAAATTTACAGTATTTCTTTAATGTAAGATTTTATATAATTCTTATAGTATCTATTTTTACATAACAAAATATTTTATATAAACCGTTTCATATATAAATAATTTTCCTCATGATATTTTTTTATTGGAAATGATGTTATCTAATAAATTATTATATGACCATTGTAAGTGCTAGTTGTAATGTTCCCTCTGAAAATTCAATAAAAATATAGCTGTTGGAGGAGTATTTGACCACTAGATATCTCGAATATAAATACCCAGTCATTTGAACGATATGGATATATGATCTTTTGGGAGAATTTATACTCCACGAGAGCACATTCATAATATCTTCATGTGAAATCCTTAAAGATTTTAAGTTGTGAACAACTTGTTCCACATACTAAAATATTCAAGTAGATCCATTTTTCATTGTATGATTACAATTTTGTCCCTATAAAATTGAGGACATCCAAGATAAATGAAAACAAATGTTTTAATTAACTACATCATCAATGGATTACATGTTGAATGAAGAACTATGTTTCAATCACCTTTCAAATTTAGGGCTCGAGGGGATATCAAGATAGATACTAATCATCATTTCGAGTTCTTACCCTAGTGTGGGTATGATATAATTTCATCAAGGTATAAATCAAGGTACATTTAGACATTCAGTTTTTGATACCATACACTCAGTTTTAAAATATTGTACTCTTTTATATGTACTTTTAATTTCCACGTCTATTTGTAACATTAACAAACTGTTTCTTATACGTTTTCATTTTTTAACTATCATTTAAGATCCTATAAAATTTAAGGTAGAATATTTTTTAATTACACATATGAATTTATTTGATTACAAATATTAATTAAACTAGAATGTTTTTCCATAAACTAAAAAATAGGGTTTAAGTGAATCAACATCAATTAACATTGATAAGAAATGTTTCTTTAATGATCTGACTTATTCTATTGACTTAATGAATATAATTTATACTTATGTATAAATAGACCATGAATTATAATTTCTATATAGATATAATGAATTATAAGAAAATATGTTTGTGATTTCCGAAATATAAAGTGATAAGAAATATTTTTAAGGAAACTTTTGACTAAAAATGACTCGATGTTTCTAGAGTTGGGTAGTTTAATTTGTTATAAAAACAGCATTAATTAAATAAAAGAGTTGATTAATAGATTTTTTAAGGATATCCAAGACACCTTATCTCTCTATAAATTTCTTTTAAAGGATTTAGAGGTATCTTTGGTCATTCTAGAGTAGTAATATCCCATGTAAATACTTTTAATTGCTCTAATAAAAACACAATGAAAGACTTTAATCAACTGTAGTGACTAACTAAATGATCCCACCAACTTTTTGGTAGGCTTTCCAGGACTCACTGGGATTATTATGTTTCCACCTATTAATTGATTTTTCTTCATGGGTAGGTATGTGGACTCTTTGAATTTTGGGGTGTCACATTCCTCACCCCTGGCTACCTATTGGCTATACACTAGCTTCTTGGCATGGATTTCTATTTCATTCATTAAAAAATGTCTCATGATGGTATTTCCAGAGCCATTATTGGATCTTCCAACATCATTCCATATTTTAAACACACAAAAATTGGCTTAAATATTCCTTAAATTCCTTCACGAAATATCATCATATTCCATTGATTTCATCACTTGGTCTAATAAGTATATAATTTGGTATGAAATTGACATAACTATGATGCAATCAATGAAATTTTCATAACCATATATCAATATATGTGATATTGAAAACATCATTATAGATCGAGAGAGAGGTATCCTCCACTTTTATGATCTAAAAAACATAGCATAAAAAGTTGTATTGAGTAAAAATAAAGAGAGAAACATGAAATCAGGATATTTCAATACATTATAGATGGATATATTCAGAACAATAAATAATTTAGAAATAAATGATATGAAATAATAAAAATGGAAAAATGATATTCAGTGTCACATGAAATTAAAAATAAAATAAATATTACAAAACATTTATCATTTTCACCAAAAATCATCTCTCCGATAACAAATCAACATCTCCCCCTTTGAATTAAAAAACATTTCTAAAAAACGATCAAAAACTTATTCCCATTTGTGATAGAAAAAAATAGAACAAGGAATAGAAAACAGATATTTATATCATGAATTATTATTTATGAGTAATATAAAAGTGTAAAGAAATAAAATATTATCTATGACTTAATTATTACCATAGACCATAAAAAGACAATAAAAAGGAATGTAAATCAAAGACAATTCATAATGACTAAATAAGTAATGCACAAGAGATGGATTAACGTTAAAATGATAAATAAAAAACCATACAAAATTTAAAAAAATGTTAATAGAATATTATGGATGATCAGATATTTAAAAAATCGTAAGAGAACGGAATTTGAAAAACTAAATAAAAATAATTTTAAAAAATATATGAAATAGAAATTTTAAAAAGATTTGAAAATGATACATGAAGAATTAATTTTGAAAAATAATTTCAAGAAATGAAAGTGAGTGAAAAAATTATATTGAAAATGAAAAAATATCCACCATCAATAACAAGAAAATCTTACGTATTATAGGGATATGGGATATCATGAAATGATTCTCATGTTGAAAAATTAATATTTTAAACAACCAATCAATAGTTCCCCACAAGATAACCTTCTCAACAAGAAAAATTAACTAATCCCCATAAAATTAATGTATTTAAGCTCTATAGATCATTAATTTAAATAAATAACTACCTTGGAGTTTGATAGTTTATTGAAAATTTTGAAGCCACATTTCTTATAGTTCAATTAAATCTAATGGTGCAGAATTGAATTTTTTTTAAAGAAAGTGATATTTGGTACCATTTTGGATTTAAATCTAGCCATATAAGTTAACAATAAATTTAATCATGAAAAAATATTGGGTCAAATTAAATTATCTAATAGATACTTAAGAACCCGAAACCATTATTATGAAATTGTATATGAGTTATATGAGATGAAATATAAATATATTTCAATATTATATGTATATCATTTCTTTTAATACATTTACACATTTAATGCATGTTTTTATAAAATTATTTTTGAAACTTATTTTCTAATATAACTTTGACAAAAAAAACGTTTTTTAGAAAATAACAATAATTATTGGAAAAACAAAACACATGATGATTTTTACAGGATATTTTGAACGCATAATCATATCTTGATATTGATCACCATTTGAAAATTGTGAATGGGTATTTTTTAGCTCATTTAATTGAGATTATAAATTATCAACATTTCTCTATTCATATTATTTCAAATCAAATTCTTATTTTTCATTGAAAAAGGGGACCATTTTTTTAAGAAGATTTTATTATTTCATTTTAAAACATTTTTATTTTGAATTTAGTTCATTATAAAAATTCACATGTTCCTTTTTTTATTAGAATATAAAGAAGAATATAATGAATACGAAGAAGATTTGTAATGAGAAGGTGATTGAGAAATAGGAGAACTAACTCTATTAACTATCAAATTAAATTCAATGATCCATTTATTACAAGATTCGGTTGAGGAGTATGTGTCAAGGTAGACTTTACTAGCACCCCAAGTCAAGACATTCAGGGATTTATTGATTTTCTTTTTTTTTCAACTTATTTTTATACATGGATAATTTATATCTAAAATGGTCATTTTTTAAATCATAATATTCCATATATAGTGCTTGAATTGAATTTTTATTTTTATGATAGTGAGAAATATTTCCCTCTTTTTTTAATTTTATTAAATCTCATTGTTATGTATTCAATATCATATTTATTACTAGATAAATATTCATAATTAATATCACAGAATGAAATTATTCTTTTGGGTTATTTTGATTCTGTTAAAATATATTTCTTATTTTTCAATTTTATTCTAAATCGTGATTTTTAATCTCATTAAGGATCCAATTAGTTACTTTGTTGAAATATGTTTTTCATCCACCACTTCTTGTATGTTCATCACCTTTGATTCCCAAGAGAATGATAAAACCTATATAATTTCCATTATTATTGTTTCTATAGGAAAATCATAACCTTGTGTCTTTAGAGTGTTAAAAATGTAGTAGAGTAGTAAGATATTAAATATAGACATTTTTATGCATTATAAAAAAATCAATGTCCTGTACATATAAAACATGCATTTTATATTTGAATTTTTTCTCCCTTCAGAACTAGTTTCTAACAGTTTATAAATTTCATGGGGAGTTTTTATAATATATATGTGTTTATATTTATTTTGATCATGCCATTAGTGAATAGAATTCATGGGGTTTGAATCCAATTTTTAAGTAGATATATAACAGGGAGTCCATTTACATTCTATATTTATTGTAGGATCATAACCATATATAACCATTTTACAAATTTTATATCCATAGTTTTTATGTTAAATTGATATCCATTTTTTCCAATAAAAGTAATTTGTTCCATCAATTAAAGGAGAATTAGGATAATAGAGAGAGGTTATCCTATAATAAGTCATTAAAATAGAATAATAATTTGAATATTAAAAATATTTTATTTGAAAATAGGGTTTTTTGATAAAAACAAAATAAATCTTTTTATTAAAATTTTGGATGTGTTATAATAACAAGGGGGTTGTAGTTAATTTTCTCAAAAAATATAAAATGGAAAAATAAAAAAAAAATTGATATGACGAAGTGATAAAATAATAAATTCATCCTATTTTATGAAGTTAATATCATAGTTAATTATGTTATCATGCACAAATTAAAACAGAAAAATTGAATTTATAAAAGTATGACAATCAATACCGGATGATTAAATGTATAAATTTTACGTGAGTGAAAACACATTTTGAAAAAGAATGTAAAAAATAACATAATATGAGCCCATACATCAACTCCCTTCAGTTAGAGATGTTTATCGTTTTACATTTATTTTAATAGAGATTAAAAAATTATTTATAGATTTTATTTCTTATGGATTTATCAAGAAGAAAATAATCCCTTTCTTTTTGATATAATTACAAAGAAACCAAACCTCATTTTCATTTTGAATAAATATTCATGAATCTATATTCATAAGGTAGGATGAGAATAGAATGATTTTTTTATTATAAATATGTTACAAATATAGTATTTTATCTCTTAATTGATAGAAAAATAATAGAGATAGATACATATATATATATATATAATTATATGAGATATATTGAGATAAAAGAATAATAAAATTTTCTATTTGAAAGAGGTCTTAGTGGATGTGAAATAATTTATAGAGATTTATTTCAATAATATAGTTTATTTGATAAAAAAAAATTTAACACATGTTCAAGGATTATATAAAAACCCTCCAAAGCACTATATTTATAGCACTCATAGGATATAGAGGTCCCTTTATTCATTCCAAGCCTTTAATGGCCTGAGTCAAATATGTTAAGGTCTCTAATAAATGCACCTTGAATATTTAGGATCGAAGCCATAAGCTAACTAGTAGGCTTGATGGGACTCACTAGGAACTACCTGCTTCAAGAAACTATGTAGTGGACTCAATGAACATAGGTTAGCTGCATTAATCACCACTAGTTAGATAGTGGATATTCACCGGTTATCCAATGATGCCTTCAGTTTCCTTCTTCAAAAAGTTTCCAATCAAGACTCTTCTAAAATGTACATTGGATATTATAACTACCTTCAAATTATTCAAATAATCCAAATAGTATTGAAGAAATCTTTAAATAATATCAATAAATATTTACCAATGTTATTTAATTCTATCATTTTTTTCTAATAAAATCATGATTTTTTATTCACATGATATAACCGGAATCACTCAATGAAATTTTCAGATCTATAAATGAGTGTTTGTGATCCAAAAAAACATTAGGGTATATAAATAGATATAAAAGGAAAAAACTTAATAATAATATTATATGAATTAATAGATAAATTAAATAAATAAAATAATACCAAAACATGGGATGTTTTTTTGATAATCTTTGATGAAATAAAATGAGTATGAAGTATATTTTTTAGAAACTGTTTTTGGGAAAATAAAATTTATCTAATCTTATAACATAAATATTTATTTATCCTTATCACATGAATTATAAAATCATATATTTACTAACCATTACCCATTTACCTATATTCCTTATGCATATAAACTTAAATAGTGCTAAAAATAATATTATCATAAAACGAACTTCAAAGAAAAAAATGTGACACCCTACTTAATTGTTAAAATTGAATCTAATTAATTATTAGTGATTGATTATGATATCATAAAAATAATAATAAATTATATTTATTGATTCAATAGTAAGTTGATATGTGTGGTAAAAGAGAGTGACTTTTCATGAATCCATTTTCAAAAAAAAAATCCACAAGAAATGTAGTATAACATCATTCAAGGATGTAACTCAAAGATGTTACAAGTAAGTTAAAAAATACCACTTTTGTTTTTATATTTTTGAAGAGAAGAAAGAAAAATTATTTATTGTATGGAAATGTATAAAAATAAGATCAAACCAATTAAAATAATACGTTTGAGTGAGCATTTGAAAATAAAAAATACAGAATTCAAAAGACATTGTAAATAGTTAAGAGATAGTAACCGTGAAATAGATTTTACCTTTAGAAACAACCATCTTCATTAGAAACAAATTTAACTTATTTAAATCCCATAATGAACACATTAATACCAAAACATATACACCAAAGACAAACCCAAAAATCTCAATAAAACCTCAGGATGGGTGTTATTACACCAATAGAAGTGATTTAATTACAGAAATACCCCAATTCAATTAAACAAAATTCATTAAAATACACAACCAAACAATATGATGCTAATAAAATTTAAAAAGTGGGAAAAAGATTTTTTTTATATTAAACAACCATTAAGTGTAGAATACGAATAAATTTCCATATAAGAAAAAACCAACTAGTTTCAATGAAAAATATTAATAACATATAAAATTAAATATCTTCTAAAGAAATAAAAAATTGATATTGGGGTCTTCATGTATTCACTAGAACTCCTCCATTAAGGGTTTTATCCAAACCTAGATAAACCAGTAAAAATATGACTTGAATCTTGCTGACCAGGTATAATCATGTACTCCCTTCTTTTTTTGGGTACTAATCTTCACATTGTATATAATTAACTTATCTCTATATATCCCCCAAAGTAAATTGAATGTTTTTTGAGTTATAAGTGTATAGAATAACTTTGGATGCAATTTTGGAAGGTTCTATACATGTACATTCCCAATTGATTTCTATTCAGGTGGAAGTGGATTTTAAATATATTTTTAAATTTTACCATGAACCGTAACCATTTATTAATCTCTATTTTAATTCATGATTCCATAAGATAAAACATAAAAATTTTAATGGGTCATGACATGGAGTAGATAGGGATTATCATTCTAAATATGTAGAGAGAAAATGAATAAAAGTTTTTATATTTATTATGGGCCACAAAATTCTGTAAATTAATTTCTAGTTTAATCATACAAGTTGTTCTAGTTCAGTATCATGAGATGGATATTTAGAAAGTCATCAGATATGACTTGAAGAAAACTTTTCAAATTATGTGAGATAAAAATTAACCTTATATGAGAATTGTTTTCACTTCATTCAATTAGCAATGTATAACTCGATCCCCATTTTTGAGAAATTCCCATGAATGATTATTTGTACACAAGGGAATTATGTTTTTTTATGTGAGATAGTTAGGGAATATGATCATCTTACACGATCAACAAATATGACTCCTATGAAACATTTTGAGCTCTGGGTCTGTCATATATGAATAGTGAATTTTTCTTACACAAGACATTTCCTTCGATTTTAATCTTATTCATCATAGGTGTTGACTCTTATGTGTTAAGAAAAAAATAATAGAAATCCATAATTTTCCAAATTATTCTATTTGATTCCAAATGACTCAAACATTTTGTGAGGAAGACCCTTAAGAAATATTGATTCACTCTTAGAGTTTCTTACATTGAAAAATACTCATTATTCTAACACTTATGCTGTGGAATAATAACTCTTACAGCCAATAAAATTATTTTAATTTTCATCATCTTCATCAGATAAATCTCATATAGAATCGAAAGGCTCTTACACTTTTACAACAATAGAAAATTCTACCACCATTTCATTTATAATGAATTATATATAACGAATACATGACACACACATAGGGACTTTTCATAAATATTAATTTAAATTTATGTAATTAGTTAGCAATACCAAATATTATAGAAATTAATAAAAACACATAAAACATCAATTAATCCTTTTCCACAATAAATTCTAATTTATTATAAATAACTAAATATGATTTAATTGTTTTTAAAATATAATTATTGAGGAGACTTATAAATTGAAATTATATTAATATAAGTAAATATATTAGTGATTTTAATAATTCCACACATAAACCATGGACACCTGGAGAAGTAAAAATAACAATATTACCAACGTAATATTAAATAAAGTTGCCAATGAGAGTTCATATTTACAAAAAAAGAATCGTGATCCTATTATACAAAGATAATGTCACTTACAAGATTTCTTCTATTAGGTATACTCATTAACTATACACCTTTTCTATCTTCACATTCAAACAAATGAATACCATAAATGATATATATCTCTCATAAAAAATATGAATTTGAGTAATTTTTTCTCATCCAAACACATGAATGTGTAACCATAAGTTTGATGGGTTTCTAAATCCAATCCCAGTGAGTTAATTAATTGTATTAATCATGCATACCCTTTATGATTGTTAAGATATTAGGTCTTTGAAGGATTTAATATTTATTGTTTATAGTGAGATTGGAAATGTTTTTCTCTATTTTATTGAAAAAAATTATGATTCAGGTTTTATACTCAATAATTAAATCTTATTCACTCCCCCTTGCAATGATACATCTCCTAAAACATTGATTCTCATAAAAAATAAACACTTTCAACACTTCATTTGAAGTAACTATTTATTAAACCCAATACCTCTAACCACTTTTCTATTCAATTTTATTTTGAAATTTTTATAAAATAGTTTTTTAAGGCAATGAGGGATCTTTGATTATCATTAAGTTATGTTAATTCCATATCACATCTTGAAAAGGATAATGTTTTTTTATCCTACCATGCTGAAATTTTTCATTTTTCCAACATTTATCACAAAAAACCATAAAAATTAATTTGACATTAATAATATTTTCGTAAATTAATTTTGTTAAAATATCCTCAAAATTATTATTAACACGATATTTTATTTCCAAGGTATCTTTATTTAATGAAACACCAACATAATAATTTACTCCCCAACACTTGAGTTCAATTATTATAACGAAATAAACTATATAGCAGATTGGATAAGTATTTCGTCTTTATAATGTGGCTACAAAATATTATTCTATATAAAAGGAAGACTAAAATATTAATTTAATTTGTAAAAAGTTCATTAAAAATAATTATTTAATAATTTAAAAAATACACTAAATATCTATGTTTTTTATAGAAAAAAATTAAAAATTTATGTTAATTATGCATGTTTTCTTACATCATGAATTGTTGTTATTATATAGAAGATGTTAAAATTGTTTAAAATCTACATATGTAAGTGATTTATATTTTTTATAGTGTTTCATAACATGAGATTCATAAATCAATGTTCTATTACCGAGTTTCCTAAAAAATTGAATCTAAAACAAAGAACATTTCATCAATCATTTAATACAATTTCAATTGGTTTAATTAGTTCAAACATTTTTATAGGTTTAGAAAGTTAAAAAAAATTAGTTTGGGGCCATAAGATAAAAAATCACAGAAAAAAAAAGAAAAGATAATATTGAAAATATGATATTCAAAACATAAAAAATGATAATATAAAAAAAAGATGTTTGTCACATCCTAACATGAAATTGTTTTTATAGTTTTATTTATTTTGATAACCTATTGTGTTTTATTCCATTTAGTGTGTTTTCCATTGAATTTGGAGTTTTTGGGCATGGAATTCATTTCACACTATTAAGGCGCATCATGTATTAATCCTCATGGTAACTATGTGATAGCATTTGTACTTTTTGATAGATCCAACCACATATTGATGCATGGTTTTCCTAATAGTTCAGATACCCCGTACAATGTGCTCCAGGATCCTTGTAGAGGACATATAGTTGGGGCATAGTTTTCCAAATAGTGTGAACAAAACCAACCACAATTGAGTTCTTAAAAAAATAAATCATAAAATTGAAATACAAATAAAACTTAGAAAACCCATAATCAATATTCTCCCCCCACTTCTCGTACCTCACACGTCCCCCCCCCCCCCCCAAATTTTTTAGTTTCTTGATATAGACCCCCCCCAAACCTTTGGCCGTGCGCACTCCCCCTTCTGGAGAGCCTTTCTTCTCTGTGATTCCACATGATTTATCCATGTTTTCTGCTCCATTCACCAATGTAAGGTCATTTCTCCCCTCTCCTTTCATTTTCTTGTGATTTTCCCTTATCCTGGTTCCCTATTATATCTCAGCTAAAACCATATGTCATGGTTGACTAGATTTTGGTTCCTTCGTCTATTTTTAGGATGTGTAGTGGGTCTCCTAGGTCTTCCTCATGTGTGTTTCGACATCCGATGATGAAGGAGAAGCACTTCTTTGTATTTCTATTCATCCTACATTCTTTATGGTTGGATACCTCCACCCACTTTTGAATGTTATAATTTTATTTAGATTCTTTCATTATATTGGTTTCCCTTTATGTTAATTGGATTGTTCAGATTCTCCTCTAAGGATTACACGCACATACATACATATATATATATATAATCATATATATCCTCCTTGCACATATTTTATAATGGTGTGGGTAATATGTAAATTGTGATTAAGGGTATATATATAAGAGTGTATGTTCATGAAATTGTTGATAACACTACCAAAAAATGGGGCAAGGCCAGTGCCACAATTTTATCAGTGCTAATGAAAAAGTGCTGATAAAGGGGTACCTTTATCAGCGCAAAAAAAAACCCTGATATAGGGTACCTTTATCAGTGCTAAAAAGAGATGATAAATGTACCCCTTTATCAACACTTTTTTAGTGATGATAAAGGTACCCCCTTTAACAGCACTTTTTTAGCGTCGTTAAAGGTACCCCCCATTATCAGCACTTTTTCATTAGCGGTGATAAAGGGGGGTCTTTATCATTGCTTTTTTTAAAAGAGATGAAAAAGGGTCTACTTCCAAAAAAATCATTAAAAAATATATATTAATATTTGAATATATTGATATAGTTATATTAATATAAATATAATATATATTTTTTAAATATAATTTTAAATATATTTTAGATAAGTATAAATATATATTTACACTTAATATATAAGATATCTAGTGAAAATGGATTATAAAAATAAAAAATAAATATTTTTAATTAATAATTTTTTAATTATTATGGATTAATAGTCATTTAATAACCATTTCATGACTAAAAAAATTAAAAAAAATTAAAAAAAGATCCAAAATATCTTAAAAACGCAACTAGAACATCAATAGGCCATAACTTTTGATCCGAGTGTCCGTTTGAGCTCTACCACTTATCCAATCAAAGCCTGCGATAAGCTCTATGTCTCTATAACCCTTGGGAATCCTGATAAAGGTTTTTCCAAGGCCAAAAAAGTCCCAGAAGGCCTCCAAAACGGATTTTTTAGTCGGGGTACCTCAATGTTTTAACATTTTGTTGATTTTCAGGCACATTTAAGGGGGTATTATTGGATTTTTTGGTGGGGACTGAATTCATTCCAAGGTATTAAATTTATATTGATATTATTTCTTCAAAATTTAATCATTTTTTATAATGCGCTGCTATTTATAATCAAATATATAACAATATATACATATTTTTTATATATTCAGACATACAAATTTAATTATAAATATAAATAATAAAATATATTTACATATAAAATATATTAGCTTTGTCTAAATAATAACTAATATCCAATTTATTTAAAATTAAAATATATGAATATTTATATACCTATATATTAATCTAACTATTATATATATAATAATCTAACTATATATATTTATATATATATATATTAAAATAACTACATATATATAAATATTAAAATTACTATAAATATATATATTAATATCACTATAAATATATATATTAGTATTAGTATAAATATATATAATAATATAACTATATATATATTAATATAACTATATATATATATTAATATAAATATATATTACTATACAAATAAATATAACTATATGTATATATATATATAAATAGAGATTTATATTAATATTACTATATATATATTAATATTACTATATATATATTTGTTAATATAACTATATATATATATATATATATTAATATAAATATATATTACTATACGAATAAATATAACTATATATATATATAGAGATATCATGAAATGGAAAACAAATCAAAAGAGAGGAGTGGTAAGGGCTTAGGCACACATGAGGGAGTTCTCGAGTTCAAAACCTGGTGGAGGCAGGGGCGAGCGTGCATGGGGGAATATGGAATCTAGCGCTGATAAAGGGTGGAGGGGTTGTGTGGGGGTGCTGGAGGGGGAGGAAAGGCACTGTAAAAGGGGGGATCAAGCGCTATAAAAGCCCCCCCGATTAGAAGAATTTTTTTAATGTTTTTTTAATTTTGTTTAATGTTTTTATTTTTTTTAACATTTATCATTGCTTTTAAAAAAGAACTAAAAAAATGGGTCTTTTAGCAGCTCTAAAAAGAAAGCGTTGATAAAGGAAGTGCGGATAAAGGACCCTTTTATCAGCGCTAAAACAAATCACTGATAAAGGACCCTTTTATCAGCGCTTTGTTTTAGCACTGATAAAGGACCCCTTTTATAAGCACATTTTTTGCGCTAATAAAAGGTGTTTTTATAAGCGCTTTTTGGAGCGCTGATAAAGGGTACCCCCCCTTATCTATGCCGGAATTAACAGTGCTTTTCTAGCGCTGATAAAAGGGGGTTTTAGCGCAGATAAAATGGGTATTCGTGGTAGTGTAGATCATCATAAAAGTCATCAAGTGTCGAATTGTTCGTCTTAGTTTCATCCTTTTTTGAAATAAAATCTTTATAAATTGGCCTTTAAATTTAATATTAATTATTTATTACATTTCACTCTATGTTTTTATACTAATTATAAATAAATTTTTTTTAATAAAAATATATTTATTGAATTAGAGTGGGTTCTTACATTAAATGTATTTCAATAAATTATTTTATTGTGATTTTCACATAACGTTACGGATGAAATGACCAATTTCCTTTATAAATGTGTTTTAGATATGCAATGGAGACTCTATTTTCTCAAATTGGTGTCTAAGTGGATTTTTGGTTCTCAAAAGTGGAATGTGTTGGTTTTTTTAAAAATTTGTTGGTGTTGAATGGTTGGTTGAGGGAGTTTGGTACTTTTATAAAATAAGTTACTTTTAAAATTTCTTTGGGATAAACCTATTTCCTTGTATGATATTTATGGGAATGGGTGCTCCTCAGTTAGGAAAACCCTCATATGGTGATGGTTAAAGGAAATAGGTGCAAATACCTTAGAGTGATTTGGGGGTGACTATTTCATTTGTTTCTTGTGAGTGATGCATCTATATGTGATGGATTTTTAATTAACATTGTCATTTCACCCACCTTTAGTCTGAAAAATAAACCCTTTCATAGCGACTGAATTTTTTGTGAATGATTGTTGCACTAGTTTAGATTACACATTCTCTAGTCTCCCTTAGTATGGTTTATATTTATTGTAATTGGGCCCCCCGATTTGTCCAGGTAGGTTGAGATAAATAATTTGTGTATTACAATGTCATCGTGTAAGTAATTACATTGGTATGGGTCACATGTATATTTTTTTCTCCATTATTCAAGAGCTCATAGGTTCTCCCATGTATTTCGGCACATTATTATCTATAGCAGATGTTTGATGTGCATTTTTTGGTTGGTCACCCATTCATTTAATTTTCCATTTCTCTGGTGTGATCATTGATTATACAACATTGTGTGGTTAATCTATTTTTTAAAATTGAGAAAAAGATTCTAAAATTTTTATGAAAAAATGTGTTGAAATATTTTTACACTTCCTTTTTACCTACCCCTATTCCATTAAAATGATAAAGAATAGTTCTTGTAAAATAATATAATTTAATATAATATGGGTAATGTACTGTGATTTTCTTTTAATGGAAAAAGTGTGAAAAAAAAACATTGATATATTTTTGTTCAAACATAAAATTAATGTTTCTTTGTTTAATGTAAATTCATCAGTAATAGTTTACTTCATAATGCCTGCTGTGTTTTAATACTCATTCCTATACTACATTCATGTTTTTTTATCAGTTGAATGTATCAGCTTTATCTAGATCATTGTTGGTGATGTTGAGTCTTGGGATCAGAGAGTGACCTGTGGGGTCATTTTAATATTTATTAGTCATCAGGTTCAGATAGATCTTTTTTTCAGTTCTTACTTATTCATTCTATTCAGTTTATTTATTTTGTGCTACTCTTTTATTATTAATCTACTTTTTTTAATCATATTGGGAAAAATCATTCTCATCATCACTATATTAATTCCCTTGGCCCTTATCTCTAGCCCATGAGGATTAGGAATGCCCCATCATCCTTGTTGCGGGCCATCTTGAGTGACCTGTTTGTGCTTGAACAAGGTTGGTTTGTGAGAAAATGCTATCAGAGCCACAAGTTCAATAGAGAACCTAGCCTTTAGATCGCCCTTTAAATTTGTGATGTCAAGATAGATGGATTAGGATAGTCGGATCATGGGTTGTATGTTTGGGGAGTGTTTTTACAACAAATTCTGGACCAAACCTGAATTTTCCATTAGAAATCTTGTTTTTTGGGTTATTTGGTTCTTTTGGGTTTCTTAGTATGTTAGGAAATGAAACAATAGTCAGGAATGTTGTCTTAGTGAAATATCATGGCCTATAAATCAATGTGGAGTCAGGGGAATTTTTTTGAAAGACTCTCTATGATGGTGGAATGATTGGTAAATGGAAAGCAACCATATTTCCAAGTCACCCATCAACACTAGATTCCCTAAGTGAGTTGTTTTGGGTCCTTTTTATATTTTAGTATTTTTTACCCGTTTAATGGTTTTTTCTCTCATTTATACCCAAGGTTGTCTGGGATGGTTTTTGGGTGTTTTTTCGATTGTAAAATGATTTTTCTTTTGAAAAATTACTAATTGTTTTATAAAAAATGCGACTTTGAAAACACCAAAATTGAATCCTTTTGGAAGTAAAATGGTATGTTTTAAAAATGGGATTTGTGTTTGAATCTTTTTTACGGGTTTTTGATGGTTTTGTGAAATGTGAAAATTTAAAATGATTCTAGAATTTTAAAATTTAATTCACCGATGACAAGGTTGTTTTAAAATTGGTTGGGGTATATTTAATGTGGTTTTTAAAGTGATAATGTTTTTTTAATATGACTCTTGGCATTCATATGAGTGCTCACATATATGTATATTGATGAATGTATGTGGTAAGATGATGGTTCCATGTTCTCCATGAGAATGTATATAAATGAGGCTAAATTGAATATCAATGGTGGGGTTTTGGTTCATTAGGATTGTTTTGTTTTTTTCTTGAAACATTTTCTTCAAGAGGGTGATTTAAATTATATAAAACAAATAGGATCATGTGATGCTAAATTTTTATGATTATTCATTATTTTGATATGGATTTAATGGGTTGAAGGTGTGATTTAAATGATGTTTGGTGTTTGGGTTGTTGATTTTAAAATGAGATGTGGGATTTTGATTTATGAACTATTTTGATTTGGTTTCATGCTCCCTATTTTCATATTATGTCCCCACTAAGTTATAAGGGATTTCGAAAAGAATTTTTGGGTTGTTCATTCATCACATTACTTTTGGTTATTTAATTCATAATTTATATTTTTGTTTTATCCATTTCGAATATTTATTATGGTGGTCATCAATAAATGGAGTTCTTCCATAGGTTTTGAGAGTCGAATCATCCACATTTTTTAGATGGATGGAATTAGGGAATGAGGAGGAATTCTTGTGAAATATTAAAGAGATATTTGTTTTTCTTGAATATCCCAAACCTATTAAGATTCATCTCGTCACATTTATTTTATGAAGCATAAGTTTTGATTCGTATAAATCCATTCATCAAACTGAGACAAAGAATAATTACTCATGGAAATGATTTAAAGACTTGTTCATCCGATAGTACTTCTGGGATGATGTGAGGATACCAATGGGTTCATGTTTGTATGGTCTCTAGTATGGTGATTCAATAATGGTGTATTATGCTAAGAACTTCACCAAGCTAGTTCCACATCTCCCAAACCTTTCTTGGGATAAATTTTTGAAAACATGATTCGTTGAAAGGGGTATACGATTAGTATTAAATCATGAATTTAATTTTTTACCTAATGATTATGAAGATGTAGTGAGGAAGTCTGTTAAGGTCAATATTTTTTTAGATACATCTATCTTTTTGAGAAGAGGTAAAAAATTCTGTTGTTTTCTGCCTCACCATATTCATTTGAGAGTAATATCTTTCTGTGTTTTTAGTGTGGGAAGTTTGGGGATAAGAATTGATCATGTCAGGAATCACATATTATCCATCATACCTATGGTCATTAGTTCATTTGAAAAAAACCAGGTTTGTTCTAGGAAGTGACTTAGAGCCATATCCACTCCCTTGGAGAACCTTCTAACTTATTTAGATGAATGTAGTGCTGACACAAGCTCAATCAGAGACATATTTTATAAAAAATTCTCCTTTTGTACTAATTAATATAATTTGTGGTTATTTTTTCTTTTGGGTGTGTATAATGATTTTTTCAGTATTTTGTAAACTCTGTATTAATAGGTATTGTCTTTGTAAGGTTCTTAATTTTGATGATTCATAATGGTGGTTCTTGTTGTCGCATTTAACATTTTTTGGGGGTTTCTATCATTATTTAGTTTTCAAACGTTATTTTGACTCGAGAAATAAATGTTTGAAAGGAGTCCTAATATGGAGGGGAGACCACCATGGGATGATATTTTGATGAATCCTTCTTCTAGGTTTTCTATTTTTAAAACATTATTGTTTCTACTCCACCTGACCTCATTCATAGTTTTTGGTTTACATGGATAGTGGGTTATGTGATGGAAGCTCATGGATATCCCAAATATATCACAACTAGTTTCTTAGATGGTATCTATGTTAGCAGTCGGGGTGTAACTTGTTGGGTTGTCTTTAAAAAGGAGTGAGTTTAATATTTGTAATCTTTTCATTGATTTTTTGAGTTCATTAGTGTTGTATAATGTTTTTCTTTGATGTGCGGTTTTATTTGAGGATGGTCTCATGGTTCTTTATTTTGATTATGTAGTTTAGGTTTTAATTGAAAGTGAGTATTGGTTATTATGTCATTGTATTTTTAGTTATTTCCAATGTTTTTAGTTCACTATATCTTTGTTCCGAATCAATTGAATATATAAGGACATTCTGGGGGTAGAAGTGTCAAAGTGGGGAGAGTTTTCACACCGTGACCCAAATATTTTCGATTATTTTATTTATTTTTGATCTTTTATTTAATTATATTCCTTTCCAATTGTTTTTATCCTAAATTAGTAGTTTTTGGGCATGGAATGAATGCCACGCTATTAAGGTGGATGGTCTAATAAACTATGTGGTAACCATGCATTAGCTTATACAATTTTTGATAGATCCACCAACAAGGGTGATGCAATGTTTTCAAAAATCTGTAGCCAGCCCATGGGAGGTTCTGCAAGATCCCAACTGATGGTGAACAGTTGGCACACTATTTTCCAAACTGTTTTACCCAGACCATGCACTATTGATTCCTTTTAAAAAAAGTTTTAATTAATTAAAATAAAATAAAAATAAAACTAAAAAACCCATCACTATCTTCTTCCCCCTCTCCCATTACCTCACATATATTTCCCCACCCCCTCCATTGGTCTAGTGACGTAGACCCCCCCTAGAGCACTGGCAGCATGTGCCCCCCTTACTATGAGCCTCCATTCTACTCCATTACAACCAATTTTTCTAGAATTTATTCTTATCTCACCTAGATAAGGACTATTCTCCCCTCTCGAGGCATTGTTTTATGATTTTACTATCTTATCTTACCTGAAACCCTAGGACATGGTTAACCTAGTTTTGGTTCTTTCTTCTATTTTTAGGGCATTATGTGGGTCTCCCAAGTCTTCTTTGTGTATGTTTCGGAAACCTCTATTGAATTAGAATCACTTTGTTCCTATTTGGTTCATCCACCATTGTTCGAGGTCAGATTCCTCTACCATATTTGGTCTATTTCAATTTTATTTAGAGTCACCGGGGATTTTTGGTTCCCATTGGGTTAATTAGATTTATTGTTGTCTCCTCGAAGGGATTCAAACGCATAAACATGTATGTATATATATATATATTTATAAATCATCCTTGAACTTATTCCCACATGGAGGGAGTAATATGTTCATTCAATTAAGTGGTGTATAAATATGTAGGAGTTTATGTGCTAGCAATTGTAAGGAGATCTTCATCCAAGGTATCGAGTGCTAAATTGTTCATCTTGGTATACTCTCTTTTTGAGGTGGTATCTCTATAAAATGGCATATATATTTAATAATCACTATTTTCTGAATTCCACAACTAGTATGTTATATTAATTGTTGATATAGAATTTTCATTAAAATTATATTTCTTGAATTAGAGTGGTTTGACTCTTGAAATGTATTACAATAAATGGTTTGATTTTGTTTTTCACATTAAATAATTCATAAAATTACCCATTGTCCTTTATAAATGTGTTTTACATATAAAATGATGACTTTGGTTTCTTAAATGGGTGTGTTAGTGGATTTTTGGTTTTGAATGTGGAGTGTGTTGGTTCTTTTCAATATTTGTTGTTATCAAATTATTGATTGAGGGAATTTGGTACATTTAAAAAATAAATTATCTTGAAAACTATCATTAGGATGAACCTCTTGTCTTGTTGGATATTTATGGGAATGGGTGGTCCTCATATTGGAATTACCTCATGTGATGATGTTTGAATGATATAGGGGAAAATCCCTTTATGTTATTCGGGGGGTGACTATTTTTTTTCTTGTGTGTGATGCATATATATGTGAGGGATTACATGTTTGAAAATATCAGCTAATCTGATTTTTTAGTCTGAACATGGGAATCTAGAATAGACATAAACTTTTCTATGAAAGATTGTTGCACAAGATTAGATTATTGACTCTATTGTGGCCCTTATTATGGATTATCAACTTTGGGATTGGGCCCCTTGAACTTACCATGTTGGGTGTGATTGAGCACATGGGAGTTATGTTGTCATCGGGTAAGGCATGGCTTCAAGATGAGTCATATATATTGTATGTTCAATATTATCCAAGACCTTCTAGGTTATCGCATGTATTTCTATACATAGTTATCTACAAAGGATGATTTAGGTGCATTGTTTGATTGTTTACCCTTGATTGTTATTTTCCCTTTCCCTAATGGGATCTTTTCTTATTACTCCTTTTATGGTGCATCTGTTTGGTGATATTGATAAAATTATTTAAAAATGTTTATGGAAAAAGGATTTGAAAATGTTTTATATTTCCTTCATCCATATCATTATTTATTAAAAATGTTAAATAATTTTTCTTGGAAAAGAAACTGGTTTAAAATAAAAATGGAAATGGAATGTGATTTTATTTAAAGTCAAAATGTGTGAAAAAAATACTTTTATATATTTTAGTTCAAACATGAAATTAATGTTTCTTTACTTAATGAAATTTCATTGGGAATATTTTTCATGGGTACAACTACTGAGATTTAATTCTCATGATAATACTTCATTCATTTTTTTAGTATCTAGTGAGGATTTCCTCTTGATCTCAATTTCATTTGGTGATGTTGAGTCTTGGTATATAAGAGTGAACTATAGGATTATGTGGACTTTTGGAGGTCATTAGGTTCAATCAGTTTTATTTGTCACTTCTTACTTAGTATTTATGTTTGGTTAATTTATTTTGGGATGATATTTAATTATTCATCATTTTTTTACATCAGGAGAAATCATTTCCACAAACAATTTTTTTATGCCTTGGTTCTTATCACCATCCCAGGAAGAATGGGAATGCCTATCGGGCCTTTCCATGGTTCAGATCAGGTGACTGGTTCGGGGTCGACTAGGGTTGGTTCATGAAAATTTTCCTCCCTACCATAATAT
Organism: Viscum album; assembly: GCA_963277665.1. NCBI lineage: Eukaryota > Viridiplantae > Streptophyta > Magnoliopsida > Santalales > Viscaceae > Viscum > Viscum album. The sequence continues at coordinate 1,947,008,704 of OY728125.1, forward strand.
TTTTTAATGTCCACATTTTACAACAACATACAATATAATTTAAAATAAGTATTTATATTCACATTAGAAAAAATTATAAAGAATCAAACATCCAATCATTTGATGTATTTTGTAGATTAAAATAGAACATCCTCATCTTAGGGATCTTGAACATTCTCTATTAGTAGATTTACCCTACTCTCAATGACTTTGGATGGATATTATTTCCTGTATTATTTTGTTTATAGAGTCAAAAAATTAAAAACATGAGTAACCATAAAATTTATAGACATTTTGGAATTTTTTACCATGAATGGATTTAGAATGAAATATAATAGATGTACATAAAATATATCATTAAAAATATTTACCAGGATCAATTATTCATGAAAAACATTGGTTTTGTCCTTTAAAAGTATAGTGATTTCAAAAGAATCACTACCAATTTCTTCTCACTCATAAAGGATTAATATTATGTCATTTATAGATTAAAACCTATTTTATTTTCATATCCTAACATTCCAAAAATTATGGTTGTCTATACTCATAAGAAAAGAAAAATATCTTCTATATACTACTTTAAAATATGAAATTCCAAAAAGATTTTTAAAAATAGTTTTATACACCAGAAGACAATAATCCACTCTCAAACACCAATTCTTCAAATTATGGTGGAAAATTTTCTCATGGATTTGTATGATCTATCTATTTTAAATTTCATTAATTCTATTTTTAGGGGAGGTAAGGATAATAAACCACACAATTAACTCTATATTTCATCAAAATTGTTTCTGAATACAAATTGTAAAGGTTCTTTACCTAATCAATGATAATAAATTTTTTCCATAGAAATATATAAAAGAAGTTAGGGACAAAAAATTTGTTAACTTTAATATCATTATCCACTCTGGTGGGTTTGGTTTTTACCCATTTGTAATAATAATAAAAAATAAATAAAAGGTAAAAATATCCAAAATAATTATGAAATTGGCTTATTAAATACCTACCCAAACATAAAATACATGAAAAAAATAAAATGGGTTGTTGTGGAATTCTATTTATTATAGAAATATTTCTTCAAAACTGGAATTATTTACATTCTTTATATTATTAAAATGAATATTTTAATATAGTGATCTGAAACAACCACGATCCATTCAATTTTATAGCTATACTTCAGGGTCCTATGAATCCACCATAACTCATTGTATGGAAAAAATTTGGGGACTGTTTTTATTTAAAAGTATGTAATTGTTATTTATAATATTTCATTTTATATAAAATTCCACAAAAAAATTAAAATTGTACTTTATTTCTTCACTTGTGAAAAAGGAATGACTATTCATTTAAAAATAGAAGATAAATTCATTAGAATAAAAATAGTTTACTAGGTCAAAAAATCATGGTCTCAATCTCTTAATCATATGATGTTATTCATCAGGGTAGTGTTCCCAAATATGCAGATAAATTTTAGGTGTTTCGTTTAAAATCATGTGTATTCCACTAGAAGAGTCAAGAAATAGGTTCTGAGTAAAAATTTTATATTTTATATCTATATAAAATTCGTGAAGTAAAAAACTTTTCTTAGCACCCTTGGTCTTCAATCATGTTACTTTAGCGTAATTTTGTGGCTTAATAGTTAGCAAAGACCATTATCATGTAACAAAACAAGTATCTCATGAGTTTTTATAAATCAAAAACATTATCAAGTAGTTCATTCTTAGTGGATATGTCATTATATTGTTTTTTATAAATTTTATATATGCATATTCTATTAAATGGGACATTTTTTCACTCATTGACTCAAAATAGTACCTAGAGAGAAATATAATTTATAATTCATTAATTTTAAATGTATATACCATCTAGGTGGATGAATAATGTGAAGGGATAATAACTTCTTTTCATTTTCCATAAAATTATCCTAACAAAACTCATTAATAATTTTTTTGAAGTAATCTATGAAAATTTGGGGATGTCTTGCTGAAATCATTTACAAACCTTCTATAGGAACTAGATTGACTATATAAATATCTCATATCCTTCCCTCTTTTTGGGTGTGTATGTGAATACATTACCTCATCCTTGGATTTACCAACATGGATTACATCCTTAGAAAGTGCATTTCTTAAAAAATCATTTAATAATGATAAAATCGAAAATCTAAAAATATAGAACATAATATTTTTTCCAAATCATGTTTTTATGATAGTAGAAAGTCTCTTCAGAAAACATCTAGAACAATTATTGACAGACTGTGAAGTCATCCATAAAAAATTCATTACTATTTTCTAAAAACATTTAAAAATACTCCTCACACATAATTGAATGTTTTTTTGAAAATAAGAAAATTAAAAGTAATAATATAATATAAAATTTACTAAAAGGATATGTAGAGGTATCTTTCTCTTGATCTGATGGTACATTTTGAACTTGAATGTATTAGAAAATCCATAATGAAAATAATATTGGGATTTCATTGAAAGTATATCACAAACATATTCAATAAACAAGATTGGTAAATGATCATTACTAGTAAAATTTTAGTGTTTTATGGAATCAATACATAAACTCCATTTATTTAGTAATATCATAAGTACTAGCTCTGTAAATCATTTTTATAAATAGAAAATCCACTTTTTTGTGAACTATTTGGATTATTTTGACCCATGGTCTATCAGAAATAGGAATACTTATTCCAAAAAATATCAATGTTTTTTACATAATTTGTTTTCAACCTATAAAATCATAGGATTTGACCACCTTTAGAAAAGTCTGACAAGTCCAAGATCACCCTCTGCCAAAGATTTTTGGATTTCACGCTAAAGGACAAATTCTAGTTATGGAATAAAAGGCCCATACAATTTATTTTATTTAATTTCTTAAAGGAAACCTAATTGATTAATTTTTATATGTTTATGTCCTTTTTCCATTTGTAATAGTAATTTTTTCATTCCATTCCCAAGAATCATATTTTAGATCTCTCGGTAAAGGTTTTAGTTTTAAATTTGATAAATGTTTTAATTTTGAAAACAAGGTTTAAGGGAGTCAATTTCATTAAAATAAACCATTAGAACACCGTAATTAAATCAGGTTTTTTATTTTCAATAGGTTTTAAAAAGTATATATCTGCATGTATAATAATTTCAATCCTATAAAAAACTACCATTTGATGAAAACATTCATTATCAGTTTCAAAATAATAAATTATATTAGTTTTAGAACACCCAACACCTGATTAACATGAAATCATATCATATAATTTTATAAAATAATAAGAATATTAATCACATGAAAGAGTTATATTTGTTTTAATGGAATAAAAATATAAATAAAAAGTTTATTAGGGTTGTATTCAATAGTTTAGATTCTCAAAAAATCTTCACATGGAACATTTTCACCATCATGTAAATATATTTTATCAGAAAATAAAGTATCATTCATACAGACATTTATTATTGTATCATTACTTGTGATATTTGGAAACACCTATATGGAGAGAAAATCAATAATTTTTACATGGTTGGATGAGTAATCCTTCATTAGATATTTAAGGAATTCCAAAATATTAAAATGTGTTAATTTAATTGTAATTTAAAATAACATTTTAGCTTTATGGAAATTTATAATTTGTTCATCAGTTATGATATAAGTTATTCGTAATCTATGGGTTTCCTATGTGCTAAATCGATAAACATTAAAGTCTAAAATATTAAAATACATAGTGAAAAAAATATTCCATATATTTAAAAAATACAACTTAAATATATATATATAATGTATAATTAATTTTATTTTCAATTGAAAACTCATTCTACCATGTTTTAATTCTCTAACCAATAGATTAGTTTATATATAATTACTCATCACATTTATGGAAGATATAAAATCTAAAAAAAACATCTGTGAATTTAATGTACCATATTGTTCATGTAATGGTAAATGTTCAAATTTGTTTTCATTTTATAGGTATATCCTTCTGAATCATGGGGTATATATTCCCCACATGGACCACCTTCTTTCCTACCTTTAGTTACCTCTTTTCAGATGATATATCCTTATTAATTTTTATATTTTGGAATGAGTTTGAATTCATTCATTGAAGTAATATTAATATGAAATTTATTAAAAGTATCAAATATCTTTTTTTACTGTTTAAAATAAACAATATTTTTAACTAGTTGTATTCCATAGGCCCTGTAATGGGATTCCTTATATATCTTTGTTGTCGTGATAACTACATTTAGAACTATAAGTTCATATAATTGTAGTATAATCTCTTGAGGTCCTATAAAAAGTAAATCCCCTTAAGAATTTTTTTCTTTTATCATTGGCTAGGTATATTTAGTTGGATCAAAATTTTTTATGTTTTATACAATATACTATACATTTAGAGAACACGATAAGATAATTTATATGGAATTTTCAATTTTTTATTTAGTTTTCACTACTGGATAACAGTTTAGTTTTGTTATACAATGAGTTTTTATGACACTAACATTAAAGTTTATATTTCATTAATAGTTTAGATGAATTTTGGTAGGAATATCTCCATTAATATGAATTATTAAATTACCAATATCAGTATTTATTTGAACCGTCTATATTATTATATTATTCAATATCATTCATTGTTTTTTGATAGTTTTATCAAGGATGTTTGTAGATATTAGGATTGGTATTATCAAGACAGAAATTCCTTCTAGGATGATATTATTTATTTTCTATGTAATATCTAGGTTTTGGTTTACATAATTAACCTTTAAAACCATACCTTTTCCCATAAGCTATAAACACTTCTTAGTTTTTCAGTATGTCCAGCATTGGTTATAAGGTTGAAAAGGTATTGGCATGTTTGGTTTGTATGGTCTCCAAAAAAAAATTACATGTCTTGGGAGATTCAACAATTTTTGGTAATTGATAAGTAATATGATCATTTTAGGAAAAAATAGTACAATGAACTTGTAGTTTGAAATTACTATTATGTTGGGCTGGTTTTAGTGAAGTATTGGATAACATCATGGATCTTACCACGGTGTTACGGTGTAACGACCCAAACATTTATTAATTAATATTACAATTAATCTAATTAAAGGACTTATTATGTAAAATGGTTATATAAAATATTCTATTACATTTTTTTGGGATTTCAAAATACTGTTAAGAATTTTTACCTTTACTAATATAGATTTTGTATAGTGACCACTGATTACTAAAAATATAGAGCTTTAACAAATTCAATTTACTCAGAAAAATGATGCAATGGCCTCATCTAGTATAATTGATACACATGAAGCCCATTTTTCAGAGCTCAGAAAATAAGTAGCATCAATGGGATTCACTCTTGGCCAAGCCCAAGCTGAGCTACAACACATTAAGCTTGAACAAAACCTCCTATGGGAGAAGTGAAAGTTGATAGAGATTACCACCCGAGCGATGTTATCCATGCCACCCCAAGAGTCTGTCACCATCTCACACCTTACCCTTAGGTCATATGCGGGTGTTATAAGGGGTTATATAGTAAGACCCTATCACTATGATTATGTGCATTATTGTTTTTTATAGAATGAAGAATATACAATCATTTTCTTTTGATTACATTGTAAATAATTTTTAAAACACAATTTTTTTAGTTAATATTCAATTAATAAATATATTTTGATGAATTATTGGATTTTTTAATTAAATAATATTTTAATAAAATATTATTATTAAATTAATTTTTATTAAATATAAATGACTGTATAATATTTAGGAATACAATGGAATGTTTTATTAAGGTTTGAAAGACGTTTTTCTCAAAACCCATGAATTTTCAATAAATGTCAGTTTTTATTTTAAAAGTTAAAATTATCATATTTATATAATTATTTATCTAAAATGAATATTATTTTTTCAATCAGGATATAAAAATTATTCAACCGTGAAATTTATATAATTTTTTGAGACAATCGAAATTTGGCGTAAAAATTTGATACTATTTAATGATTTAATGTGTTTGATGATGTCATAATGACCCAATAGTGATAAAAAATATATTGGATTTTTGGAAAATATATGTTTTATCATTATGATAATGTTATTTTAGGTTTGTTTGATTTATTTTAAAAAGTTTTTGTGGACCCACCAAGGCTTATAAAATATTTTTTCTTTTTAAATTTATTTCCTTGAGAGTGTGACTCACCTATACATAAAAAAGAATAATATTTTAATAAGTTAGGCCTTTGGAATTATAAAATAACTTTTACCACTCCCCTTGGAAAAAACCAGGGGCAAAAACCATGGTTTGGTTTTTGGTTTTCATTAATTTAATGTGTGGCGTCCAAGACCTAAATAATTAAGAATTCCCTCTCTTTTCTTATATAAACCAACCCAATGTCCCACTTATTCTTCACAAAAAGACTTTTTAGATATACAAAACCCTTACCTCATCTCTCTATAAGCCTCCCATGGTGCCCCAAGTTCCCAATAAGCCTCTCCCAAGCCACTCCTAATCCTTTGGGATCACACTTCGAAGTAAGGGATTTCTTTCTCTCTCATTTTTCCATGTTTCTTTATGTTGATATACCGTTTACTTTTCAATTAAAAATGTTGGGGTATTATTTCTCAGATACACCAAACATACCCCCTAATGTTTTAATGATTAGAGACCCCTTTATATCTCATTAATGCCTCCCAAGTACACATGTTACTATTCAGAAATTCCATAAGGATTTTCTCTCTCCTAATTTACATTCAAGCAATTATATTGTATTATGAATCTAAATTCCCTTACATATGTTGGGAAATTTATCTATTTGAACCGATTACCATCAATTTCATGTACATAATATGATATACCCATTTCCCTCCCATCATTCTTTTTTATGAATTCTTATGTCATGCTGTTATGCTGCAAAAATTGCACCACAATTTTCCAAGACAAAGTCATTGTGTAGTGAATACCATGCTAATTTCTCTATCAAGGGTATTCACCTTTATGTACAGTTATTTATTGATTATATATTTTCATGTTTGAATTCCATATTCCTTTATCTTGGAATAAATGATGATGTTTACTGAATCCATTTTATATGATCCATGTGGCACACATATGAATGAAATGAAATGATTAAGAAGGTTGTTCCCTGATAGCACTCCAATGAATTGGGAAAATATTTGTATCATGATAAGTAATGTACGATGAGGGTTTACTCATGCTAATTAATTTTCAATGATGGTTTACTCATGTTCAATTTTCAATGTGCCTTGTCTCATGCTAATATCATGTTAAATGTTGTTGCCACATTTCCATGTTATGATAATCATGTTATATCAGGCCTTTATGTTCATGTTTATTTTATGATACATCCATATTCTAATTTCCTAACATGTATAATATTCTTCATGTTAATCCTTTTTCACTCTCATAGTGGCCTTTTTTGCTCAACCTTTTATTATTTATGTTTTAGGGTTATCATATGCAATGCTAAGAATGATGGAATGTGTGTGGTCATGTAAAAGTAGTTTTCAATAAATATTTGTATATCATATATTATGTTGTTATGTAATGTTACTAATCCCAAAATACAATATACCTCTCGATTATATATATTTATCTTTTGATAATTTTATGTAATAAATTATGTTGATGTGTGAAATAAAGAGTAGGGTTGCTATAGTTGGTATCAGAGGACAGGTGTAGTTATTTTTGGAATTAGGATTTGAAAAACCTAGTAAAAGACTTCGTGATAGGAATAATTGTAATAAAAACATCCCTACATTTTTCTGAGTATTGAGTAAGCGGTTTATCCAGAAAATATATCCCTATCTGGATACAATTAGGTAGAGGCATCTCTTGCACAGATGTATCTAGGGATATAACTTCAAAACACTGCATTGATCAAAACTCAAAAGAGAACTCATTCATGATAATGGGTCTTGATGCACTTTTGGTTAAATACTCCTAATGGATATGCTTTGGTAAAATCATAAACTTAGTACGAACCATTATTAAGGAAATAAAAAAATCCACAAATAATATAAGTTTGGATGTAGATCATGGATAACATATATTGAAGACAATAAATTCAGTAGCTAAGGAAATAAATGTAATTTATAAGTCATCCATTTTTGTCTTTTAATTACTCTTTAGGTGTTACCCATCACATTCCTTTTATTCAAGCCATTGTCTGGTAAATGGAGGACTCGGGCTAACAAGCGATGCGAAGATTAATTTGATGACTGCTCTAAAGATATTCCCAATCTGATAAGAGCGGGAATCATGAACATTGTCATCATACTCTCTCAATTAACTCAAATATTTAATAGAAAAATGGTTTAAGAAGAACTTTTATCCCCCCACCCCTCCACCCAAGAAAGAACAAGTCACAATCGAGAGCTTCACGAGTCAATGACCTCCTACTTTTAATGGATCATCTAATCACTCAATAGAAAAACAATGGATCAACTCCATTGATAATATCTTCTCTATCCTTCAATGTTCTGAACAACAGAAGGTACTTATGGATGATTATCATATGGAGGGAAAAGATTATCAGTGGTCTACATTGATCAAAACTACAATTCCAGAGGAAGAGATCGAGGCATTAGAATGGAAGAATTCCTAGAAAATGGTTTTTGAAAAATATTTTCCTCACTACCTCAGTCAAAATATTGAAAGGGACATTTTTTCCTTAATTAAAAAAATGAAGAATCCATCAAAGTGTAAAAGGAAAACATCACAAGTCTTTCACGATATGCCTCTAGCTTTGTCGTTAACACTAAATTCATGGTGGAAAACTTTTTTGGTGGACTCAAAACTAGACTACGGAATTCCCAAGAGGTTAGTGAATTTGATAGCTATGAAAAAATTGTTTGATGTGCCATCAAAGTGAAAATAGAGATCATAGAATCTCAGGGGTATCATGGGGAGATGAAGCTTAAGTTAGACTTTATTATGGTAGTCCGATGGATAAATCCAATATTGGTATGAAAATCCTATACCCCACATGAAAAAGGTGAGGAAAGAAGCACCCCAGAAATTTCATAAAGGGGAAGAGGAAATGCTTTAGGTGTGGAATAGAAGGGAACCTAGCCATTAATTATCGACAAGAAAAACCGACAACTATAACAGAAGAGAGGAACACTCTATTTGACCCTTAATACACTATTAATTATTTGAACTGTAAACAACCAGTGCACTTCGCAAACCAGTGCCCTAAGCCAAGGGTTTTAAGAGGTAACCAATAACCTCTAAGGAAACAATGGAGAGTTTTTTCCATCACAAATATTGAAGTGAACCCCAAAAATGAATTAGTTAATGGTACTCTAGTTATTCATTCAAGAATAGCGAATATACTTTTGGAGTTAGGTTCTATGCATTCTTTAATATCTTAGAAGTTTATTAGAACAATCCCAATATGACCACAAGTCATGTAAGTAAATATTTCAGTGAGAACGGAAAATTGAGAAATCATTCCATCTAATGAATATAACTCAACCCCTGTCATAATTTGTGGATTTAACTTCCTAGAGAACCTTGTCATACTCCATCTAGTAGAATTTGTTGCAATTATTAGTATGTATTGAATTTCCTTATATAGATCCAACATAAATTTCTATGAGAGGGAAATCACTCTCCATATGTAGAATTGACCCCCGATTCTATAAATGTGCAATGATGAGGATGAATATTCATTAGCACCGTCATATCAAGCATGGATATTACACTACCAAAAAACTGTGGAAGGTAGGTGTCTGTCGTTATCAGCGCTAATGGAAAAGTGCTGATAAAGGGGTAGGACTTTACCAGGGCTAAAAAAATCATTGATAAATGTACCCTTTATCAGTACTAAAAGAAGCAGTGATAAAGGTGTACCCTTTATCAGCGCTTTTTTAGCACGGATAAAGGGTACATTTATCAGCGCTTTAAATATCCCTTTATGAGGGCTTTTCTTAGCGCTGATAAAGGTTACATTTATCAGTGATTTTCTTAGAACTGATAATGTTTATTGTATAAATTAAATAAAAAATGCATGTTATAACTAAATATATATATATAATTAAATAAGTATAAGATTGATAATAAATATATTTATTAGATTTATAAGATATATTAGATTTATTAATTCATTATATTCATTAGATTTATTAATTCATTATATTTAATATATATATTTATTATATTTGTTTATATTTAATGTATTTGTTTTAATTATAAATATATAATACTTTTTAATATATATGTATAATTAAAATTATGGAATATATGTGTGTTTTCCCATGAATTGGGGTCAACGAATATATCATGCGTATGTGTTATGCGATCATAAATGTGAATGAATAATGTTCATTTATAGATTATAATTACATATCACGTTGATGTGTTATTGATTTATATTTCATTATGTTACACATATATTATATATGTTATAAACAATTTACACTTATAATTAAAAAGACATTATATTTAAAAAATATATATATTTTTTATTATATTTTCAAAGATATATATATAAATATACCTTTAAAATAATTTTATAATTATAAATAAAGATATATTTATTTAGAGTCATAATTATTAATAAATAAATAAATATATATATATATTTATCTAAATATCATTTTAAATAAATATATAATACGATAAACAAATTATTAAATTTATAAATTTATCAGCGCTTTTATTAGCGCTGATAAAGGGGGTCTTTACCAACGCTTTTCATTTTAATGATGATAAAGACACCTTTATTAGTGCTTTTTACTAGCGCTGATAAAAGTCCCGGTGAGATTTATAAGTGCCACAGGGTCCTCCTCCTCCTCCCCGTACCCCGTTAAGCTTTCACGGAAGCCCTACCCTACGCCCTCACCACTACCTCCTCTCCACCACGACCTCCTTCTCCTCCTCCTCTACTGCAGCCGCCACCTCATTCTCCTCCTTCGGTGCCTAATTCTCCTCCTCCTCATCTTGTCGCTGCGCCTCCTCCCTGCACCCTATCAGCCGTGGAAGCCCTACCCTACGCCTACGCCGCTGCCTCCTCTCCGCTGCCGCCTCCTTCTCCTCCCCCTCTGTCGCGGCCGTCGCCTCATTCTTCTCCTTCGGTACCTACTTCTCCTCCTCCTCCTCTTATTGCAGCTCCTCCTCCTCCTCCACCTCTACCGCGGCTGCTCCTCCTCATCCTATATCACAGCTCCTCCTCCTCCTCCTCCTCATCCTCCCCCTCTGCCTACTCTACTGCCTCTGCTTCCTCCACTGGGAACGCCTCCTTCTCCTCTGCCACCAGGTCCTCCTCCTTAAGGTGAGTAAATTTAAATTTTCATGAATGTTTGCATGTATTTTCAATATTGAGATTAATTATGTTTTGGCATGATTCTTGTGTGTGATGATTGTGTGTGTGACACATGTATATGTGTTTGGTTACTTGTTTGATCCTGATTAGCTATCCCAACTATATCCTTGTGATAGAAACCTGAATAGAGAGAGTATTTTTTTGTAAATGATTGTTACACTAGATTAGGATTTCACTCCATCCTGTGGCCCTTAGTATGGATCTTTTTCAGATTTTGGATACTACCCCATAGTTAGGCCATGTAGGGTTTGAATTGTCCGTGTTGGTGAATTCATGTCATCAGATGAGGAATGCCAACGGGTTGAGACATATGTTTAGTATGTTCTGAATTGTACACTATATTGTACACTATTCTCCTTGGGTTTGAATAAAACGAACCTTAATAGGGTTTCAACGAATTCCTACCCACTACCCACTCTCTCTGGGTTGGGTCATATACCAATATAAATATCACATCCGTTTTTATACCATAATAGTTTCACCAAACTCTGACATTGGGTTTGATTGAAATATCTTATAATTCCACAACATATTAGCCGCTCCCCTCTCACTTACGGTGTTTCTCGCCATCACATCACATAAAAAACAACTTTAGGAGGGAATCTCAATAGACAACCTCTCACAAAACTACTCCAAACCAATACTATGTGATCCCCATTTCTATATCTCACATCATATTGACATACAATAAATGATCTAAGGAGGGTATCACAATATCCAACCTCTATCAGAAGCCGAAATGCACCATCAATAGGTGGATCCCATGGAAGTCACACACCAATCCCCTTTCACGAATGACTTCCCACTCAAAGTAGGGTTCTACCAACACCTTATCACTTAAATAAAGTCCATCAATCTTGTATGATGACACAAAACAAATAAATAGTAATTTAATGGGGGTATCTAGATAGCCAACCTCTCATACTAGCCAAACCACATCATCAATAGGTGGCCCCATGTATGATCATACTTCAACTAGGTGAAAGTCATATGAAGTCTCAATATCATAGTCGGTCTGACCATAAAAGATAAAAGTCAACATCCATTTAGGCTTTCATAATAATCTCCTTAAAACCATCTTGGATATACAGGAAAATTATTCCCAACCTATCAACATTCAAATTCTTCCTATAAGGGATTTTATTGGGTTCTACAAACCTAACCAGTCTATACTCATTGATACCAACACACACTCATCTCTACATGGTAATGTCACAACCCACATGCTATACTTGATATAGTCCTCGATATTCTAGTCTATATCATCTTCTAATTCCCTTGTTAAAACTCATTAAAACTAAATAATGACCATCCTAATAAACTCACACTAAGAGCATTGGATACCCTATGCTAAGTCATCCAGACTATTACCATGTCCCTCACTTAGGTACCATATCATATCTCCCTTTAAAGATCTCTTAATCCAACTAAAAGGGTGAAATCCTCTATGTCACACTTCGCCAATCCCTATATGGAATATCCTACTCATCACACACACCATTACTCTTATATATTCTTAAGAGGGTGTTCCCCATAATAGGTGATATATAAAACTATATTATCCATCTTCTTTAGACCTAAGACTCTAATACCTACTCAAATAGCTTTAGAAAACCTAACTAGGCTATACAAATCTCATCCCAAACACGATATTCTCATAAACACAACTAGAAACCTCACCTCCATGGAGACATAATCACTAGATGATCACAAAATCACAAAAATTCAATATAACCCTCACTCTATCTCTTGGTGGATCAAAAACCCCCTATTTATTTACCTAGGTTTTCTTGATTTCTATCCATTTCACTGGAACACATATACTCATGCATGAATGCACAATCATGCATAAATTGGAACATATTTTTGTATTATAGGGTCCACCTACCTCAAAAATGGAGTAACCCCCTCACCAAGATCAACTCATCCTCATCTAAGACTATACATGCCTTGTCTAATCTTGTACCAATGATTGTGACCCAATCACAAGGCAAAATTCCCAAATAATTAATTATAGAAACTTATAAATAATTATTCACCTTAATATATTTAGGAATAATATTTTAAAAACTCACTCGGAAACAAAACACCACCTAAACCACACAAAACATGGTGCATTCATCATATGAGGATAACCTCTACCGAATTAAAACAAAATCTACATCATCTAAATTGATTTGAAGATGATATAGTAAAATCATCAAAAAAATCCATGTTAAAATCATCCCAAATCATAGGGAAATAAAGGATAACAGTAATATAGGAAGTATGATGTAATAACTCACTAACACACTATAAAAAACTCACAAGAACCACCCCTCATCAGGGGGGATCTAAGAGAGGAAGAGAATGGATGAATCCCAGAAACCAGACATTATTTTCTATTAATGAGCACGCCCCCACCATTTTTGAAGTACGTTGTTTTTTATCTAAATTATACTCATTTTCCTTCTCCCAGAACCTATATACCCATCCTTTGGTTTTCAAATAGGATGAATATAATTTAAGAATGGATGAATTCCAATCAGTTGAAAAAATAGTATGAAGAAGGCGTGAAAGAGTTTATAATGTTTTCAAAATATCAGGAATATGACCCTTCTCAAATGCTTTGTCCATGTTTATGTTGTTGTTATTCAAAAAAAATATGTCCTGAGGAGTTGGAAGAACAGTTGATCAATCACAGAATAGAGCATATGTATACATGTTGGAATAAACATGGGGAAACAATGAATGTAGGTAGTGGTTGGGATCGGACTGTGTTTTATGGATCATCTGATATGATTACATGTATGAACAATGAGTATGACCATATGGAGGACGTGATTACAGATCTGAATGATGATGAAGATCATATTGAGGAAATGACAAGGTCTATCGAAGATGAAGTTCATGATTGCCCAAAATTGTTTGAGAAGTAAAAAAGTTGTGCAAAGACGCCATTGTATACTGGTTGCACTAAATATACAGCACTGTCAGCCATACTGAAGCTCTATAATTTGAAAGTAGACAGTGGGTGGAGTGACACAAGTTTTACAGAACTACTTTCTCTCCTGAATGACATGCTCCCACAAGATAATGAGCTCCCGAGCCGAACATAAGATGCCAAACAAATGGTAGCTCGATGGTTATGATCTCTGAATGAATAAACACCTACCTGAATGATTGTATACTCTTTTGCAAGGACCACAAATAACGTAAATAATTCCCAAAGTGTGGTGCTTTTAGATATAAGTAATATTAATCTAGTCCTGCTAAAGTTGTATAGTACTGTCCAATCATTCAGAGGTTTAGGCACCTATATAGATGTGAGGAGACTGCAGGACAATTGACGTGGAATGCAGATACAAGAATTAAAGATACGATACTACATCACCTGACAGACTCTCCTTAGTGGAAGAGAATTTATCATGAGTATCTTGATTTTGAAAATGAGTCGAGATACCTTCGTCTTGCGTTATCTACATATGGAGTGAATACTTTTGGTTTTCAATGAAATAGTCACAGTACATGGCTGGTTATGTTGGTAAATTATAACGTACCACCGTGGTTATGCATGAAATGAAAATACATCATGTTATCTATGCTTATATCAGGACAAAAACAACCGGGTAATGATATTGATGTTCATTTATCTCCATTGATCGAAGATTTGAAATTATTGTGGGATTTAGGTGTTACAATGTATGATGCATACAGAAAGGGAGATTTCACATTAAGAGCCATGTTGTACAGGAAGATAAATGACATCCCTGCTTATGGAAAATTTTCAGGATATAGCATTAAAGGAACTCAAGGGTGTCCCATTTGCGAACAAAGTACATAGTAAATTAGGTTGAAACATTCATCAAAAAATGTGTTTCTAGGACATCACAGATTTCTACCCCGATGACATAAGTACTGATCTTGGACGACATCATTCGATAGAAGTTCAGAAGAACGTACAACACTGTATCCACTAACAGGAGATCAATTGATTGAGAAAGTTAAAAATGTCGACAATCCTTTTGGTAATCCGGCTTCGAAAAACTATCTGAAAAAAGGTTGTAAAAAGGTATCAGTTATTTTTTGAATTACCATACTAGAATTGTCTGTATGTCATAAATTTTCTTGATGTTATATGTGGAAAAAAAATTTATTTGATAGTTTCCTCGGCACATTGATAAATACACCTGGAAAAACAAAATATCGAATTAAGGATAGGTTGGACATGGTTGAGATGAGAATACGAGAAGAGTTGGCACCAGTGAAGAGTTAAAAGCAAACATTTATTCCTCTTGCTGCTTACACTATTTCCAGGTAGGAGAGATATCAGTTTTGCAACTTCTTGAATTATGTAAAGGTTCTAGTGGGGTATTCATCAAATATCAGGAACCTCGTGTCAATGAGAGATTTGATGTTAAAAGGTCTAAAATCACATGACATCAATGATTTGATGCAAGATCGCATTCCTATTGCTATAGGTTGTGTTTTTCCCAAGAATGTCCATCGTACATTAACGAAACTGTGTTTCTTCTTTAAAGCTATATGCAACAACGTTATAGACCCGGCGAAATTTCCATCTATGGAAAGAAAAATTGTCGTCATATTATGTTAATTATAAATGTTCTTCCCACATTCATTTTTTGATATTATGGTTCATTTGATGGTCCACCTGGTGAGATATATTCAACTACGTGGTCCTGTACATTACATATGGATGTACCCCATTGAACAATATATGAAGATTTTGAAAGGGTATGTCAAAAATCGAAGTCGGCTAGAGTGTTGTATTGTAGAGAAATATATTGTTGAGGAAGATGTTGGATTCTGTACTGAATACCTATATGGTGTGGAAATAATTGGCCTACTAAAATATCATCACACTGGGTGGCTTGAGGGGTAAGGAATTTCTTGAAGACAGGTTGTCACAATCAAAATTACAGATCGGGAGCATGCCCACATTTATGTTTTGTATAACAATTTTGACATTGACCCATTTTTTGAAACCCAAAAATAAATTATTAGCCATTTGAATCCATCTAGGGATGAAAAATGGATATCAGATACACATAATTGACAGTTTATATGATGGTTTTGGAACCATATTTTTATGAAGTCAGATGAAAATTTAGTCAATTTCAAACAAACATTGATGGATAGCCGGAGGACCAAGTGTGTATATATTATCTAACAATGCTTATGTATTTAATGGTTTACATTTTATACTAATGAATTTGATGAAGAAAATACCATGAAGAATAGTAAGGAACACTTGTGGATGAAGCAATTCATGTTTCCAGTGCTAAAGATAGAAATCCAATTTATGTGAATATGTCATACTTTGGCATCATCAAAAAAATATGGGAGTTGGATTATATGGAATTCCAAGATCTGACTTTTCAATGCAAGTGGGTTGATAACATGAGTGTTGTAAAAATATATGAATTGGGATTCATGAAAGTTGGATTCAGTAAGGAAGGGTATAAAGACAAGCCATTTATAATGGCATCACAAGAGGTGCAAGTATTTTATGTTCCAGATCCCGCAAACTGAAACTAGTCAATTATTCTGTTATCGTCCAAAACAACTGAATGGTCACATGAAAATTCAATGGAGGATGACCCTTTCATTGGGACTTCGCAATCATTTCACAATGGTCCCAATGTAGTAGAAGTTCTGTATGTAAGAGGAGACCACAATGAAGGGATATAGATAGTCAATAGAGGGGTCAAATACCTTCAAACTTTTAAAAAAGAGAGTTTAATGATCATTTTATTTTTTTATTTTAATATAGATTTTGTTACATTATGTTATTATTTGTTTGCTGCTACTTTTATGTGATCTAAATTAATTGTTAAACCACTTATGGAGATAATGACTTCATCATCTGCTAATGCACCCAATCCTAAGACACAACAGGTTTCTCAACCTGTTACAGTTGGTCCCACTGTTGAGGTATAATAGGTCTCTCAACCTGTTATAGCTGGTCCCACTGCTGAGGTACAATAGGTTTCTAAACCTATTGTTGCTGGTCTCAGTGACGATGCTAGCACTTTGGAGGAACATAATGATGATTCAGAAACCGAGTAAATGTTAGGAAATGAAACCCCGACGGCACAAAAAAACAGGTGTACCGTAGTTTGACAGTTTTAGCCAAAATCCTTAAGGAAAAAGAAAAAGGCATAAAATATGAGGTGGGATGGAATAAGCGCGGCCAACATGTAAACCACAACAAATCCATGTTTAGTAGCTACATTGGAATCTTCACTCGGAAATGCATGCCGATAGATATAGAGTCGTGGCACCATATTGTCAGTGGGATGAAAACATTAATGTGGGAAAATATTATGGTAACATTATGATATCATTTATTTAATTTATTAAAATAAAATAAAATAAAATAATAAAATATTGACTTACTCTAAATCATCTCTTGTAGAGTGCATTTATAGTAGATGTATCACACAAATAATATATATTAAGATTGGCAAGAAGGGTTCATAGAGGCTTTCACACCATTTTAACGAAATGTCATCTAAAAGATACTGAAGTGAAAATCAAGATGCACCCACCTCATATTTATGAACACTTTATATCTTAAAGAGCATGGGATGTGTTTAGCAACCATCATGCGGAGCAGACATTTCAGGTACATTGTGTTTGGTAACACCTTGTTTAACGTTTCTTGTATTCATCACTTTGATTGACAGTTTTTTATTTATGAAACAACAACTGAGTGCTGAAAATAAATAACAGGCATCAAAACCAGCGTACTACTACTATAAAGTAAGGCTTGGGTACGCTTCAATTTAAAAACAATTGGTACGTATTTTAAAAGTACTGTAATAATTTTATGTGACATAAAACAAAACTGTAACTGTGTTTCTCTGTTTATATGCAGATTGATGAGTCAAAATCCCAAGACACTTTCATCCCATGCCATGTGCTATGGAAGGAGACTTGTGTTAATAAATAGGGGAAACTGGTAGATGAAAACACAAAAATGTTTGGGAAACATGTGTAAGTGTTACATAATATAAATTTGTTTTGATTTAAATCACTATTACATAATGATGATTATTTATTTTTCCATATTTTCTATTTAACATAGTCACAGGAATCAACAACACCCGCACCAGATGTGGACATACTTTAAGTGGCCTTGAAACAGCCAGAACAGTATGTCCGCGTCATAGGTGAGGGTTTTGAGGTGACACCCCGGACATATTTTCTGAAAAAACAAGAGGAGGAACAAACTAAAGAAATTAAAATGATGAGAGATCAACTAGATACCCTTGAAGAAAAATTCCATAGTCAAGGAGAGTTTCTAGAAACATTGATGGGGGAGAGATTAAGAGAAGAAACAACTCAAGAACAACCCACCCCACCCCCACCAGCTTTGAGGTGATCCATTCCCCTCAAAGAACCGACATAACTGAGGTAATCAATGTTCTAATATTTTTTTCTATGAAATGTTAATGACATAGACACTGATACCTTTCTTGTAATGATATTCTACAGGGTGAAAATGACTGTGATTTATATCAATCAACTCCCACCCATCGCCTTGTAGCGAGGTCTACTGTGTTCAATATGTATAATGACACGCTACACTCCATACCATTTCCAACCGGTCATGTCAAAGTGTCGATTGACTTATGTCATGAGTCGAGCACTAAGCTACCCATGCCAAATGATGATGACGACATATATACAGTGGAAAAAGCTGTTGGAACCATCGTTTCATGGCCGTTGAATCATTTAGAAAAAACCTATAGACCCGGAGGTATTGATTTCTAATTCATTTTTCAAGAATAAACTTTAAAATTTAATTAGAAACGGGCTGAACCGATGAATGTTACTATAGAAGGACAAAAGGAAGGAGCTAAAACAAAATAACGGCACAAAATAATCAACCAACCGATCAAAACGATCTACTGAGGGAACTTTCACCCCACCCATTCTATATCCACATTTAATATCATTGCAAGCTCATGTTGATACAAAAATGAAAGCCTGAAATAATCACAAAATTGTTTGTGAAAAAGATATGTACATAGAGGAAACATTAGATTTTGTTAGTGCTGATGTTGTAGCTGAAATCATCACATACGACTGGCTAGGCACCTCAATTATAAATGTATACATTAGGTATGTTTTCATGATTTTATTTTAGAGAAGCTGATATACTATGATAATTATGGATAAATACATTTAATATTTTAAGCAGGCGTGTATATGAAAAACAATTAAAGTGATTTTCATGTGAATACATATTTGGACTGATTAGTTCTCACACCATGTCTACACAACAAAAAGAAATAGAGTCCACTTTTTAGGCTGAATTAATGTCAAACCTTCTTAGAACGTTTCAACACAAAATTATGACTGCCATGCTATTTTATACCAACTTTACAGGGGTAAAACTCTAAATTTTAATCATATCAATTACATTTTCATTTCAATCTTTACTTATTCCTTTTTATGTTTTTAGGCAACATTAGATTCTCATTGCAGTCAATTTGGATACTCCAAAGATTTATTTTCTGGATTCACTGCATGGATATCCAACAAACCGACCACACATGATGGCGATTTTCAATTTATAATACACTATATCCAAAATTTTAGAACTGAATATCTAGTTATATAATTTATATTGCCTTTTAATGAGGATTATGATATGATATGGTGGTGTATGAATATTTTCTAAAGGCTGGAATGAATCCAGGGTTTAAGGACCACAAGGCGCATGACATCTAAAAATGGACAAGTATCAGGGTATATATAATTATATTGAACTATCCAAATACATATCAAAACTGATTACTTATTTTTCCCGATGTTTCTGTCGTGTCTGAAACAAACAAACAGAAAGGACTATGGTTATTATGTTTTTAAATTTATGAATGTGATCATATTTCATGAACAAACTAGCATCCCTGATGAGGTATTTTTGAAATTAATTAATAGTTCATTTAAAATAGTAATTAATCCTTTTTGTATTTATTTTTTTTAGTACTACTATGATGGTCGCAAAAACTAATATTCCCAAGATGTTATAGATGCGTTTAGAAATGAATGGGATGTGTAACTAATGGAAGAATGTAAACAAATAGGACAATAAAGTTGAGTTCCTACTACTTATGTTATCATTATATGATCATTGATATCTCCCATGTTTAAACTTATTTAGAATCTATGATCACTGTTTCTTATGATTAATATTATTAGATTATGAAAAATGGTTTTAGAAATGATTTGAATTTCTAGTAAAGAATAACTTAATGAGAGGCTCTTATGAACTACTGACATACAAAAACCGATAAAATGGGTTCAGATTGTTTTGATAATTCAGTAAAATGATCCATGAGTCATTTGTGATGTGTACAAATCAACCACACCTCAATCCGACGCACGGTGTGACTGTTATCTCTAAAAGTGTCTGATATCAAATTGAAATTGACATTAAATTTAGAAAATAACATAAGTGACATACATAAAATCGAGAAAACATGTTCGGATTGTTTTGATAATTTAGGACAACAATCCATGATTCTCTTTCAATGTGTAAAAATCAGCCGCACCTCAATCTGACACATGGTGTGACCGGTATGGATAAAAGTGTCTGATATCGGTTTCAAATTGACATTAACTTTAGAAAACAACAAAAGTGACATATGGAAAACCAAAAAAACACTTTCATATTGTTTTCAAACTTTAATAAAATCATCCATGTGTGATATTTGATGTGTCAAAATCAACCGAACCACAATCTGACACACGGTGTGACCGGTATGACTAAAAGTGCTTGATATCATTTTTAAATTGACATAAACTTTAGAAAACAACACTACTAACATACGGAATACCGTGCAAAAATGTTCGGATTGATTTGATACTATATGACAATGATCAATGTGTCATTTGTGACATGTAAAAATACACTCCACCTTAATTTGATGCATGGTGTGACCGGTATAGCTGAAAGTGTCTAATATCAGTTTCAAATTGACAAAAAAAATTATAAAAAAACACTACTGATATGCATAATACTGAGAAAATAGGTTCGGATTGTTTTGAAACTTTAAGAGAACGATTTATGAGTCATTTTTGACGTGTAAAAATCTACCGTACTTCAATCTAACACATGGTTTGACAGGTATGGCTAAAAGTGTCTGATATCATTTTGAAATTGACATTAACATTATAAAAAAACACAAGTGTCAAACGAGAAACCAAGAAAATGCATTACGATTGTTTTGATACTTTAGGAAAATGATCCATGGGTCATTTTTTAGGTGTACAAATTGACCGCACATCAATCCGATTCATGGTGTGAACGGTATGGCTAAAAGTCTCTGATATCGGTTTGAAATTGAAATTAACTTTAGAAAACAACACAAGTGTCGTACGAAAAACCTAGCAAACACGTTCGGATTGTTTTAATATTTTAGGATAATGATCCATGATTCATTTTTGATGTGTATGAATTGACCACACCCCTATCCAATTCACGGTTTGACTGGTATGGCTAACAGTGTCAGATATCAGTTTGAAATTGATGTTAACTTTGGAAAACAACACAATTCACATAAAGAAAACCAAGAAAATGCGTTCAGATTGTTTTGATACTTTAGGGAAACAATACCTGATTCATTTGTGATGCCTACGAATCAACCGTACCTCAATACGATGCATGGTGTGACTGATAAATCATTTCATTAGGTAAATAATAAGTAATTATTAAATGAGATAAATCATCAAAAAACATATTGATTTTACATTATTCCCTTTCATTGTCATCAGAATGAAAACATTTGAGTTTATCATTTCAATAATTTAGTTCCACATTTTCATATTAATGTATTCTTTAATTTTAATGTTTTAATTTATTCCATTATTGTATTACTAACATAATATTTTTTTTCTTATATAAGTGAATTTTTCTCCTTGAGTTCGGATGCTTTGTTCGACAACAAATACCGTGGATGAAAAGTTTTGAGATAGGATCATGGATATCAAAGGATGAAACATTAAAGTTT
This sequence comes from Viscum album, assembly GCA_963277665.1. Lineage (NCBI taxonomy): Eukaryota > Viridiplantae > Streptophyta > Magnoliopsida > Santalales > Viscaceae > Viscum > Viscum album. Next base: position 1,947,031,037 of record OY728125.1, read on the forward strand.
ATAACTGTTGTTGGATAATTTTAATTTTAACCTTGTAAAACATTGTTTTAAATGTATATAGCGGTGTGTTCTTTTATTCATGATGTTAAGTAAATTTATATAGAAATGTTTGTCAAAATATTGTGTGTGGGTGCTATTTTGTGTAGGTGTGAAGGTGATATTTTGTAAAGGTGTGCAGGTACTGGTTTTTGCAGGTGTGTAGGTGTGCAGGTGTGCAGGTTTTGGTTGTGCAGGTGTAGGGGAGGGTTCCTTTATCAGAGAATTTTTTAGCGCTGATAAAGGACTACTTTAACAGTGCTAAAAAATGCTGATAAAGGGCCTTATTATCAACTCCCAAGATAGCACTGATAAGGGCACCCATTTATCAGTGCTAGAAAACCAATGTTAATGCCAAAGTAGATAAAGGGGGAGTCCCCTTAATTAGTGCTATGAAAGGCGCTGATAAACTCCACCTTTATCTGCACTAAAAAAAGCGTTGATAAATGGGGTCCTTTATCAATGCTTTTTTAGTGCTGATAAAGGTTGCCTTTATCAGCATTTTTTGGTGCCCTGATAAAGGGGACCCCCCCTTATCTATACTGCCATTAACCGCTCTTTTCTAGAGCTGTTAATGCCGGTTTTTAGCACTGATAAAAGGCCAAGTTGTAGTAGTGTTATTAACTTTTGAGCATGTGCATATTACTTTGATGATTGAGTCTAAGGAAGCAACAATCCTTGAAGACCTACCTATTGTGAGGTAATTCCCTGAAATGTTTCCTGAGGAATTTACTGGTCTTCCACCTAGAAGAGATGTTGATTTCTTAATTGATCTTATACAAGGGGCATTGCCAATATCCAAGACTCTATATAGAATGGCAGTTTTGAAGCATGATGAGTTGAAGAATCAACTACAGCAGAACCTTTATAAAGGGTTTATACACCCAAGTATTTCACCATGGGGTTCACTAGTCCCCTTTATCAATAATAAGGATGGGTCAATGCACATTTAAATTGATTAATGTGAGCTCAACAAAATCATGATAAAGAACAAGTATCCTCTACTATGAATTGATGACTTGTTCAATCAGCTACGAGGACCACAATTCTTAAAGATTTTGGAACTGCGGTTGGGATATTTTCAAGTAAGGTTGAAGAAGTAGGATATCCCCAAGACTACATTTCTTACAATATACAGTCACTATGAATTCATTGTAATAACTTTCAGACACACTAATTCTCTAGAAATATTTATAGACTTAATAAATAGAGTCTTCAGAGATTACCTTGGAATGTTTGAGGTAATATATATAGACGATATTCTAATATACTACCAATCCAAATAGGAGCATGAGGATAATCTAATCACTATACTAGAGTCCTTAAGAAAACAGAGGCTTTATTAAAAGTAAAACATGTGTGAGTTCTAGTTGAAGGAGTTATCATTATTGGATAATATAATCAAATGAAATGGGATATTTGTGGATTCCTCCATGATAACTAAAATTGAGGGATGGCTATGTCCAACATCAGTAACAGATATACATAGCTTCCTGGGGTTATATAGATATTATCGTTGATTAGTGAGAAATTTCTCTTGATTTTTAAACCCTCTTACCAAGTTAACATAGAAGGGAGTAAAATTTTTATGGAGTGATGAAGGCAAAGAGAGATTCATCGAGTTGAAAAAGAGGCTTATCACTGCGCCCATACTCAGATTCCCAAAATTAGAGAACTTTTTGTGCTATTTAGTGATTATTCGAAGATGGGTTTGGGTTGAGTGTTCATGAAAAATGACAAATTCATTGCCTATGATTCAAGTAAATTTAATGTTTATGAGAAAAACTCTCCAACACATGATCTAGAGTTGGTTGTAGTTTTCATAGATTTAAAAATTTGTGATATTAATTTTTTGGGGAAGTTGTGAAATATAAATGGATCAAAAAATACTCAAGTATATATTCATATATAATTAGTTGAATATGGGCCAACGAATATGGTTTGAGATGATCAGAGACTATGACTGCTAAATCCATTTACACCATGTGAATGAGAACAAGTTGGAAGATGCTCTAAGTTGAAATGAACCAACGATTCTATCATTTACGATAATTGAAAAGGATCCAATCTTCTTAGAGTTGATGAATATTGACATGGGAATTATAAAGAATGGAACATCATCAATCCTTTGAAAATTTATTTCTCACCCATATATTTTTTATCTTTTAAAGGATTCTCAAAAGGATAATGTGGGATTTCAAAAGAAATTTGAAACTATCAAAAAAGTTAAATCCTTAGAGATGAATGTTAATGAATATGGAATTGTGATATTTAGGTCAAGACTTTGTGTTCCATCATATCTAGAGTTGAAAAATAAACGTTTCGATGATGCAAATAGTTTGAAATTTTCAATTCGAAGAAACAATAAGATGTGTCGAGATCTCCAAGAGAATTATTAATGGGATAACATGAAGAAGGATATCACGGAGTATACATCAAAGTTCCTTGTATGTCAGTAAGTGAAGGATGATAAGAAGAATTCTATGGGGATGATGAAACTATTACCCTTAATAGCTTGGAAATGGGATAACATCACCAAGGTCTTTGTCACCAGACATCCAAAGACATCCAAAGGAAACAATGCTATCTGTGTTGTTGTGGATTGTCTTACAAACACTACACACTTCATTGAAATTTGAGAGGATTTCACACTCAATAAATTGGAATAGATATACATTAGAGATGTGGTAAGGCTGAATAGAGTAACAATATCTATTGTATCCAATCGAGATCCAAGATACAACTATATGTTCTGAAGGAGTGTTAAACATGATCTAAATACTGAGTTTAACATCAGTACAACTTATCATCCTCAAACTGATGGGAAATCAGAGCGGACTATGCAAACACTTGAGGACATCTGGAGAGAATAGACAATCAACTTCAAGGGAGGATGGGATCAACATCTTCCTCCGGCTGAGTTCTCTTAAAATAAATGTTTCCACCCAATCATCCAAATGGATCCATTTAAATCCCTTTATGGGAAGAGGTGAAAAACACCGACAAGTTGGGATGATGTTGGGGAGATAAAACTTCTATTGTAGAGACCTGAAGCTTGACGTACATGGAAATTACATTGATTTTGTGGAATACTTAATACATAACAAAAACAGACACACATGGACCGTAATAGTTTAGTGTCTTTGGAAACTCGGAACATAATCTTCTAATCATGGTTAAAGATCTTTAACAGCTATAATAAAGATCTTCCCCTTTTGTTTTCTTACCTAAAAAGCTTTCTTTATATCCTGCAGAAAAGAAAACATATAAAGGGTGAGCTCAAATTCTCAGTTAGGGTATGCATGTATAAAATAAAACAAACCATATACATTTGAACTTAAAAACATGAACATAATGTTTAAACATCAAGATAATGAGCAATGACATAAAACATGGAAATACATAAGACATAGATCATAAGGAAACATTAATCCTGATAAAATAGCATGGGAATAAAACTTGTAATTATGGAAAAACATTAAGAACATGATATGATATCCATATTATCTAAGACATTATTTCCAAAACAATCTTAGTGGACAAAGCCCCTTTCTGAATTGAGTTCACTCCTTGTTTCAGTCCTATAACACTGAACCACATTAACTTACCGTTCCATCCATGTCTATCTCAGGAGACATAAATCATTACCCAATGCATTGTAGGGAGATATAGGTCCCACCCATCTCATAATGAAATCATTCTTACTTGTTCCACAAAATAAACTTAAAACATTCATCATAACCGAATAAATAAAATGTGTTTCATAAACATCATCCCATCATAACATAATCCGTATAAAAAAATGGATATAATTTCTTCCTAAGAGAAGTAAAACCATGTAAATCATAGAGACATTATACTTGAAACATACACATATGAAATAATGTCATCTTCGATGGAAAATGGTTTTGATAAAACACTTGAAATGAATTCTTGAGGAAAATACCCTTTCTTCTTCAAAATCATTTTCCTTTCACAAAATGCAACGCAATATTATAAGAAAATTATTTGGCTGAAAATAGTCATAAAATTTTGTAGAGGAAACTTAATTTAAATAATTCGTTATGAAACCGTAAAAAACCATTTCTTTCGTATATGTTAAAAATAACATTCTTCTCATACTTTTGTTGGAAAAGTCAAAAAGTTCCTTGTATGGTAAAAAAAGAAAGAATCCGTCCATAACACAAAGTAAAAGTCCAAGAGGGGTAAAAATAAAATTAACCATACTTGGAAGAATATTAAAAACTTTATGAAAAACATTTTAGGGTCTTGTATGAAAAATATAACCCCAGTAAATTCATACGTATAAGCAATCTCGGATAAAAATGAGATTTGAAAAATTATCCCTTACCTTTTGTCCGATATGCTTTGTATGTATCCAGACCTCCTGTATAATGATTTAAATAATGTTATTGACTTATTACAGAATCATATTCATTGTTATTATATCATATATGGTTCACTTATGACTTTATATTACCCGTTCTTTTGTAAATTTAATGTTAAATCAGCATTTTGGGTAAAACAATTTATTTATCGTACGTGTTTGGACTTGTTGTTCATGATATTATTACGACTTATATAATGATTTAATTACTTACAAAATGTAAATCATGATATATATATCATATATAATCAGTATATATATATATATTATAGATAAATGAAATGAAATATAGAGTTCATGGAGATGGTAGGTCGTACGTACGCATGAATGTTGTTTTCTTTTCCTTATTGACTTCAATGGAAGTAAGTAGATGATATATATATATATATATATATATATATATATATATGTATACATAGATCCACTAGCTTCATTATGTCATATATTTCATTATTATTCATTATATATACTTTATAATCATTCTTGAATGGTTAATCATGTAAGATGAATCTCATCACATTCGTGGAGATGATAGTCCGTACGTATGCACGAGAGATGATATCATTCCCATAATCGTTGAATTGTATTGAAGTGTATGTATAATATTACAGAATCAATATCACTTTACAATAACCATATATAGTTATTTATTTACACCATTATACCCATCTACGTATGGTGGTGGTGGAAAACTGATTACACCATGGCGTGAAGACGGTATTCCGTACGTACGCACACACGGTGATTTCGTTTTCCATAGGATGGATGAAAGGTGAAATAGGGTTGTTTCATATTTATAATAACATATCAGTATATAATTAATACTAATGTTATTACTTTATAATGAAACAACTAAAGAATAGGAAGTAGAAGAAGAAAGAAACTTGAAAGAGTCGGTAGAAGAGATTACCTCTTCCTCGACGCACCTCCTTTGAAATTCTTCTTAGGGAACTAGAGTTGGTCTTTTGAGAAGACCAGAACCTCTATGATGAAACTAAAGAGGTTGAGAAGAAGAATTTACAGGGGTTGTCCATTCTTCAAGGCTCAAAAGGGTGTGAGGAGAAGAGGGAAGGGGTTCCCTTTTTATAATGGAGGAGAGGGGTACCTAAGGAAAACTGAAAATATTATTTTATAATAAAGTCATATGCGGTTTTTAATAGCTCCAAATTGATATATTTCTAAGCTATGGTGGGGATGGGTCGAAATCCTCTCAACCAATATGTTTTAGACAAGTTTAGGTTACTATTTTATCCTTATCATTTAGATTCAACTCTAAGTTAAATAATTTAACATTCACTACAATAGAACTGCCATTTAGCAGCGGTTCCTTTTTTTGAATTTAGCGGTGGATTAAACCACCGCGACACTATTTGGTGGTGGGTTACAGAAACCAACACCTAATATGGCATCAACATTCTTTTAGGGGTGGTTTTTAACGTTTAGCAGTGGTTCAAGAAAGCGTCATCGGTGCTTCATTACGCGGCGGTTTACCTGAATTTATTTGTGGTTTTACTGCTGCTCGGAATCTCTTTATTCACAGAGATTATAACCGCCGCGAATACAGTCAATATCCAGCGGCAGTAAAACCACTTCTAAATTCAGTTAAACCGCCGTGGAATTAGGCATCCACGAGGCTCCTATTTAGCAGCGGTTTAAACCGCCGCCATTATACATTTCACGGCGGTTAAAACCGCCGCCAAAAGCTTCCTAGAAGAAAAAAAATCCCGGGATTCTGCTGCACCACTACCCTGAAAAACAAATAAAACCATAAAAAACAATCAAAGGTTCCAACACATTCCTCATAATCTTGTATACAATATCCCAAATAGTAAATACTAGGAAGATAAAACTCCATTGATACAACATTGTAACACCCCAAACTGGATTCCACTAAATCTTATAACTTCTCTTTCCAAGGATAGATCATCCATAGCAATTCTACTCTACTTATAAAAATAGATAATTGATGAATTAGTAGTTATATTAGTATCAACCCAATTATATAATGTTTTTTTGGTTTTGTGGCCTAGAAACCATCCTTAATACCTATAATAAATTTGAACTGATGAAATAGATTAAATAAAACATTAAAAATATATTGTTATAAAAAATCCTATTGTGGGAATAGTTTTAGAGTTACATTGGGATATAGATTTTATAGGAATGTGGATATTTCTAGTGAGTCTTAGTTGACATCTTTTTATGTTTGAATATAGGTTAGGTGGGAGATTCTAGTGACCTTTTTGGAACAAACCTAGAATTATTGTTGATTCCTCGTGTTATGTGAGGGGTTAACCTAGTTTTTTCTAGCATCCTTGGAGATATTAAGCATCATTTGATGCATCTTTTTAGTTTTTGGTCATAGAATGTGTTTTTTATGTATTTTGGGATTGAGTAGGACTCTAGTTTTGGAATGATTCCCCAAGTTGGTAGGTGATCATGAGATAAGTAAAACTTCTAGGTGTTATGAGCTTCTTTAATGCTTGAGATTAGTGGGACTGACATGCCAATCTAATTTTATTTAGTTTAGTTAGTTGTGTGAGTTTAATTTCTAAGGTGTATGACTCAAGAAGTCATCATCCATGTAAAATGGTTATGTAGGATAATGTGACCCTTGGGTTTGATTTTTTGAGTAGGCTAGAAAATACCAAGAATGAACAGTGTCATTGGTCCTTTAAATTATATGAAATGGGTGTTCCCATTTCATTGATGTAACATCAATTTAGTATTCATTATCATATAAATTTTCTATTTAACAAAGGTTTGGTGGAGAGAGTTGTGTGGTGTTTTGTGAAAAAATTTCTAGTCTCTGAGAGTTTGAGGGATGAAATCACAGGTAACACCTTGAGGGGTATTATCACATAACTACTTGGTTTAGGGTTGTGGGATCTAAAAAGGTTGTGTTAACCGATCACTCCCTAAGTGAGGTTACCTAGTTATTAACTATGTAGTGGTGAGTGATGTAGACCAGAGTTTTTAGTAGAAAAGCTAAGTTATCCTAGATCTATGGATGACTATGTAAGAGGATCATGTTTTATAACATCATCAATCTGGGTTAAAGTTCAAGATGTAGTTATTGATGTTGATTGAATGTGTGCGCATGGAATGAGGATTTCATAATACATGTGATTATGAATAGACCATTTCTATTTATTATTAAGTGTATGATGTAAATATATGTGGTAGGAAGTGAACCATAGGTTGTTCAAGGATGGAATACTAGTTCCAGATGAGGATTCCGCGTATGCCAAGGATGGATTATCGTGATAGAACATGGTATAATTATGCTGACTCACATCCAGAAACCATGTTTAGTGGTGGAAAGAGTGTTTTTCATGGGAATTACAATCCTATATTTATTAAAATGATGAATATTAAAATCCTATGGTGGGGAGAATCACACAGGTCATGGAAAATGTAACCTTGGGAGAGTGGTTGTAGAAAGACTAGTCATGAATGGTAAAGAAGAAAGTTCTAGAATTCCATTAATTAAAGTTTCATGACCGGATAGCTTGTAATGAATCCAAAAATGGAATTAAGAATTATAATATAAATAATTTAGGGATATAATGTTTGGTAATAATTACCAGACAGACCATGATTAAGTGGAAATTGTGTTGGGAATACGGTTCAAGTCATTCAGTAACAGTTCAGTGATCAAAACAGTTATGGTTGGAAATGGTCCATTGTAACCATCCTAATATTGAATTATTTGGTAGAAGTTCTTTTCTTAAAATTCATGTTTTTATAAGACATACCAATTGTGTGTCAAGTCGACATCCATATTTGATATTATATTATAATTTATAAAGTATTCTTGCCTATATTCATGGACTTATGCTAGTTTATCACCCCTCAGTCACACCTATATCTTAGTGAAACACCCTTGATTTAGAACATTCTCATGACATTTTAGAAGAGCTATAGCCTGTTTAGATACTTTTGACGCTTAAATCGGACATTTTCAACAATGGGCCTCACCATAGTGTCCACAACACTATCCCCTTGATCACTATTAAATGACCCAATTTGTTCAACACATCGACAATGTGTTTAACTCCTAGTCATCAAAAATCTCAACTACCAATTCAAACATATACCTAAATGGAATGATGTATACCACACTCGAGAAATGAAGACATAAAAACAAACATCATAAATCAATAAAATGCATAAAAAGAAACGTGAGAAATCAAGGAAATTTTAGGACATGAAAATGTGTGGTGGCAACTATGTGCCACAAATGTTACATATACAAACCAACTGTTTTCATTTTTGTTCAACACATAAATAGTACAACTACTCAGGGTCTGATGATTTATTGTCACCCTCTCCACCTTCATTTCCACTTTGTGTTGTCACTAGTAAGAACATTATATTGAAAATTAAATATGATTACATATTTATATTAAAACATAAAACAAATGAAAGTTAGAAAACTAAATGATTCTGATTTTCTATGATTTACCTGCATACCACCAATCGATGCACTCCCACCGGGGGCATATCTGCTCATCTGCTGACGTAGTTCAGTCAACTCCTTCTGCAATGCAGATATCTTATCCCCCTGCTGGTGAAATGTGTTTCGTAATGAAAAAATCTCTTTATTAGCATCTCTGGGCTGACTAAAGTCAGGAGTAGATGCAGCAGATATCCCCGGTGGCCTGCTAAAAACCTCAGATGGCATGGGTCCCAAACCCATACCGCGTAGTCTCCCAGGGTGCTCCTTCCCAAGGAATTTAGCAACCGGGTCATCCTGGGATACAAAGTAGGAATGAGCATGATTGGAATCCCATAGTTCTTTAATTTTGACATATAAATCAAATATCAATATATATTAACACAAGAAAAAAATGATAAGAAGTTATTATGATAAAAAATTGACTTTATACCCCAAATTCTTTAGCTGGTTCATTAACAAGACATCCATCTGATTTCTTGTGAACATCCAACCACAATTCAGTTTTGGATGCTTCATGGCCTAAACTCCATGACTGCATTAATCAAAGATAAATAAAAAATTCAATATAGTAAATAGATAATATTGTCTTATAAATATTTAAACTAATTAAATTATTACCAATGAACTTCGATTTCTAGAAAAACTTTTTGAGCCCGCAGTGTGCGGGATGACTTGCTTCGCTTGGTTTGACGCATTCTGTCTTGATAGATCCTGAAATAAATAAAATGAAATTTAATACAGATGTATTGAATTTCATGTATTTTTTATATACATGTATAATTGTAAAATGAGGATAATATAATAATTTATATATTTCAAAACCATCCACTTTTGATCTCGATGCCTGTCAACAAACACTTTCCACTACTCTTTTGGTACCTCACTGGGTAGATTCACATACATTTGTAGCATGGTCAACGAAGCATCATTGACATCACATCACAATCACCATTTAAAATCTTTCCACTTCTTACCTAGATTTTTCAACTTCCACTTCCGTGCTATCACATCAGCAATAGTAAAGTGAAAGAACATTTGTATACAGAAATTCATTTTGAACATATTAGTAACATGAAATTAAATTAAACCATAATGTAATAAATTTACCTTGATTTGAGAATCAAACGCTTCATTTTTCCAGCTTGGAGGCATATGTCTCCAATCGTCATATGAAATGGGAAGGGAAATGGGCTCTGCTGCCAGTTGGCCTAGAATATGGCCAAGCAACCCCGCGGCATCATCCGTAGGGACCTTGTAAGAATAAAATGGCACAAAAATCTTCTCTCCTTTCAGATTCCAAACATCTAATCATTTTATTTTTTTCTCCACAGTTGCATTTCTTTCATCTTCAATGAGAAAAAAATTAGTATAAACAAAATCCAATAACTTTATTTAATTAAAATTAGTACCTATGATAGCGACACTCCAGTATGTCTGGGATGAACTGGAAGCGGCGCGTCGCTGCCCCACTGCTGAGGCTCCTGAAGGGGGAGTCAATGACTCAGCCTCTACCAGGACATCCACAGATGGTGTGAGAGATGGTGCAGGGGGAGATGGTGCAGGGGTGTCTGCAGCTGGTGCATCAGATGTTGTGGGGAGGGAGCCAGAAGGATATTCATCTATCACAGAACTAGATTAAATAATGTAACGCTTATTCCTTGGAAATCCTGTCATTTAATCAAATAAAATTAAGTTCAGAATATGTATTTCAAAAAAATTATGCAGAAAAAAATTTAAAAATGATAATAGATGGACTAATAACAGAAAAAATATATATAACAATGATAATGAATGACTGCAGAAATGAAACAAGTGTTTGATGAATACATAAATAATTGTATAAACAATCATTTTCCCCTTCAATCATTTCAGTTTCCGACTCCATTGCATCATCCACTTCATTCATTTCAGGTACACTGTGTTTGGTAACACGTTGTTTAACGTTGCTTGTATTCAGCACTTTGATAGATAGTTTTTTATTTATGAAACAACAACTGAGTGCTGAAAATAAATAACGGGCATCAAAACCAGCATACCCCTACTGTAATAAAAGGCTTCTGTTTGATTCAATTTTAAAAAAATTGGTATGTATTTAAAAAGTATTGTAATAATTTTATGTGACATAAAACAAAACTGTAACCATGTTTCTCTGTTTATTTGCAAATTGATGAATCAAAATCCCAAGCCACATTCATCCCATGCCATGTGCTATGGAAGGAGTCTTGTGTTAATAAATAGGGGAAACTAGTAGATGAAAACACCCAAAAGTGTGGAAAAATGTGTAAGTATTACATAATATAAATTTGTTTTGCTTTGAATCACTATTACATAACTATGATTACTTATTTTCCCATATTTTCAATTTAACATAGTCATAGGAATCAACAACAACCGTACCAGATGTGGACATACTTTCAGTGGCCTTGAAACAGCCAGAACAGTATGGCCATGTTAGATGTGAGGGTTTTGAGGTGACACCCCAGACATATTTTCTTTAGAAAAACAAGAGGAGGAACAAACTAAAGAAATGAAAATGATGAGAGATAGACTAGATACCCTTGAAGAAAAATTTCAAAGTCAAGTAGAGTTGCTAAAAACATTGATGGGGGAGAGGTTAAGAGAAGAAACAACTCAAGAACAACCCACCTCACCCCACATCAGCTTTGAGGTGAGCCATTCCCCACAAAGACCTGACTTAACCGAGGTAATCAATGTTATAATATTTATTTCTGTGAAATGTTAATCACATAGACACTGATACCTTTATTTTAATGATATTCTACAGGGTGAAAATGACTGTGATTTATATCAGTCAACTCCCACCCATCGCCTTTTAGCGAGGGCTACTGTGTTTAATATGAAGAATGAAATGCTAAACACCAGACCATTTCCAACCAGTAATGACAAAGTGTCGATTAACATAGCTCCTGAGCTGGGCACTAAGCTACCCATGCCAAATGATGATGACGACATTCATACGGTGGAAAAAGTTGTTGGAACATTCGTTTCATGGCCGTTGAATCATGTAAAAAACAAATCGACCTGGAGGTATTAATTTCCAATTTATTTTTCAAGCATAAACTGAAAAATTTAATTAGAAAAGGGCTGAACCGATTAATGTTATTACAGAAGGAAAAAGTGAAGGAGCTAAAACGAAATAACTGCTCAAAAGAATCAACCAACCGATCAAAACGATCTACTGAGGGCACCTTCACCCTGCCCGTTCTTTATCCACATTTAATATCATTGCAAGCTCATGTTGATACAAAAATGAAATGCAGAAATAATCACAAAATTATTTGTGAAAAAGATATGTACATAGAGGAAACATTAAATTTTGTTAGAGCTGATGTTGTAGCTGAAATCATCACATAAGACTGTCTAGGAACCTCAATTATAAATGTATACATCAGGTATGTTTTCATGATTTGATTTTACAGAAGATGATATACTATGATAATTATGGCTAAATACATTTAATATTTTAAGAAAGCATGTATATGAAAAAAATTTGAATGGGTTTTCCTGTGAATATATATTTGGACTCATTAGTCCCCACACCATGTCTATACAACAAAAAGAAATAGATTCCAATTTTCAGGCTGAATTAATATCTAACCTTCTTAGAACGTTTCAATGCAAAAACTATGACTGACATGCTATTTTTTATACCAACATTGAAGGGGTAAAACTCAACATTTTTATCATATCAATTATATTTTCATTTCAATCATTACTTATTCCTTTTTGTGTTTTTAGGCAGCATTGGATTCTTATTGTAGTCAATTTGGATACTCCAAAGATTTATTTTCTGAATTCACTGCAAAGATATCCAACAAACCGACCACACATGATGTCGATTTTTAATTTATAATACACTATATCCATCATTTTAGAACTAAATATCTAGTTATATAATTTATATTATCTTTTAATGAGGATTCTATTATGATATGGCAGTGTATGAATATTGTCTAAAGGCTGAAATGAATCCAGGGTCTAAGGACCACAAGGTGCATGAGATCTAAAAATGGACAAGTATCAGGGTATATATAATTATATTGAACTATCAAAATACATATCAAAACTGATTACTTAATATTCTTGATGTTTCTGTAGTGTCTGAAACAAAAAAACAAAAAGTACTACGGTTATTATGTTTTTAAATTTATGAAAGTGATCATATTTCATGAACAAACTAGCATCCCAGAAGAGGTATTTTTGAAATTAATTAATAGTTCATTTAAAATATCAATTAATACATTGTGTATTTTTTTTTATTACTACTATGACTGTCGCAAAAACTCCTATTCACAAGATGATATAGATGTGTTTAGAAATGAATGAGCTGTGTACCTAATGGAAGAGTGTAAACAAATAGGACAATAAAGGTGAATTCCTACTACTTTTGTTATCATTATAGGATCATTGATATATCCCTTTTTTACACTTATTGAGCTTCTATGATCACCATTTATTATGTTTAATATCCTTATATTATGAAAAATGGTTTTTGAAATGATTTGAATTTCTAGTAAAGAATAACTTAATGAGAGACTCTTATGAACTACTGACATACAACAAACTAATAAAATGGGTTCGAATTGTTTTGATAATTCAGTAAAATGATCCATGTGTCATTTGTGACATGTAAAAATCAACCACACCTCAATCCAACACATGGTGTGACCGTTATGGATAAAAGTGTCTGATATCAGATTGAAATTGACATTAAATTTAGAAAATAACACAAGTGACATATAGAAAATCGAGAAAACACGTTCGTATTGTTTTGATAATTTAGGACAACAATACATGATTCACATGCAATGTGTACAAATCATCCGCAACTCAATCTGACACAATGTGTGACCAGAATGACAAAAAGTGTCTGATATCAGTTTCAAATTGACATTATCTTTAGAAAACAACAAAAGTGACTTACAAAAAACCAATAAAACACATTCTAATTATTTTCATACTTTAAGACAATGATCCATTTGTGATTTTTGATGTGTAAAAATCAATTGCACCTCAATATGACACAAGGTGTGACTAGTATGAATAAAAGTGTATGATATCATTTTCAAATTGACATAAACATTAGAAAACAACACTACTAACATACGGAATACTGAGCAAACGAGTTCAGATTGTTTTGATACTTTATGACAATGATCAATGAGTTATTTGTGACGTGTACAAATCCACCGCACCTTAATTTGATAGAAGCTATGATCGATGTAGCTAAAAGTGTCTAATATCAGTTTCAAATTGACATAAAAATAAGAAAACAACACTACTGATATACAGAATACTGAGAAAACATGTTCAGATTATTTGGAAACTTTAAGAGAATGATCTATGAGTCATTTTTGACGTGTAAAAATCTACCGCACTTCAATCTAACACATGGTGGGACCAGTATGGCTAAAAGTGTCAGATATTAGTTTGAAATTGACAATAACATTAGAAAAAAACACAAGTTTCAAACGAAAAACAAAGAAAATGTGTTACGATTGTTTTGATAATTTAGTAAAATGATCCATGAGTCATTTTTTAGGTGTACGAATCGATCTCTCATCAATCCGATGCACGGTGTGACCGGTATGGCTAAAAGTGTCTGATATCGGTTTGAAATTGAAATTAACTTTATAAAACAACACAAGTGCCATATGAAAAACCAAGCAAACGCATTCTGATTGTTTCAATATTTTAGGATAATGTTACATGAGTCATTTGTGATGTGTATGAATTCACCACACCTCAATCCAATTCACAGTTTGACTGGTATGTCTAAAAGTGTCTGATATCAGTTTGAAATTGACATTAACTTTGGAAAACAACACAAGTGACATACATAAAACTGAGCAAATGAGTTTGGATTTTTTTGATACTTTAGGGAAACAATCCCTAATTCATTTTTGATGTGAACGAATCAACCGCACCTCAATATGACGCATGGTGTGACCGATTTATCTTTTCATTAGATAAAGAATCAGTAATTATTAAATGAGATAAATCATCCAAAAACATATTGATTTTACATTATTCCATTTCATTGTTATCATAATGAAAACATTTGAGTTTATCATTTAAATAATTTAGTTTCACATTCCCATATTAACGTATTCTTTCATTTTAATGTTTTAATTTATTTCATTATTGTATTACTAACATAATATTTGTTTTCTTATATAGGTGAATTTTTTTCCTTGAGTTCGGATGCTTTGTTCGACAACAAATACCGTGGACAACAATTTTTTAGATAGGATCACGGATATCAAAGGATGAATAATTAATGTATATAACTGTTGTTGGATAATTTTAATAGTAACCATGTATAACATTGTTTGAAATATATATAGAAGTTTTTTTTTGTATTCATGATGTTAAGTAAATTTATATAGAAATTTTTGTCAAAATATTGAGTGTGGGTTCTATTTTGTGTAGGTGTTAAGGTGTTATTTTGTAAAGGTGTGTAGGTACTGGTTTTTGTAGGTGTGTAGGTGTGCAGGTGTGTAGGTTCTGGTTGTGTAGGTGCAGGGGAAGGTGCCTTTATCAGAGCTTTTTTGAGTGTTGATAAAGGACTACTTTAACAACGCTAAAACAGTGCTGATAAAGGGCCCTATTATTAGCGCTCAAGATAGCACTGATAAAGGAACCCATTTATCAGTGCTATAAAACCTCTATTAATGCCAGCATATATAAAGGGGGAGTCCCCTTAATTAATGCTCTGAAAGGTGCTGATAAAATCTACATTTATTTGCACTAAAAAAAGCACTGATAAAGGGGTTCCTTTATCAATGCTTTTTTAGTGCTAATAAAGGTTGCCTTTATCAGCGTTTTTTGGAGCGCTGATAATGGGGACCCCCCCAACCCTTTATCTACGCCGACATTAACCGCTCTTTTCTATAGCTGTTAATGTTGGTTTTTAGCACTGATAAAAGGCCAAGTTATAGTAGTGTTATTAACTTTTGAGCATGTTCATCTTACTCTGATGATTGAGTCTAAGGAAGCAACCATCCTTGAAGACCTTCCTATTGTGAGTGAATTCCCTGAAATATTTCCTGAGGAATTTAATGGTCTTCCACCAAGAAGAGATGTTGAATTATCAATTGATCTTATATATGGGGAATTTCCAATATCCAAGACTCTATATAGAATGGATGTTTTGAAGCATGATGAGTTAAAGAATCAACTACAACGAAACCATTATAAAGGGTTTATACACCCAAGTACTTCACCATGGGGTGCACTATTCCCCATTATCAATAAGAAGGATGGTTCAATGCAAATTCAAATTGATTAACGTGAGCTCAACAAAATCATGATAAAGAACAAGTATCCTCTACCATGAATTGATGACTTGTTCGATCGGCTACGAGGACCACAATACATACCCATGTTGGATTTGCGGTTGGGATATTTTCAAGTAATGTTGAAGAAGTAGGATATCCCCAAGACTACTTTTCATAAAATATACAATCACTATGAATTAATTGTAATACCTTTTAGACACACTAATTCTCTAGAAATCATTATGGACTTAATAAATAGAGTCTTCCGAGATTACCTTGGTAAATTTGTGGTAATATTTATAGAAGATATTCTAATCTACTACCAATCCAAAGATGAGCATGAGGATAATCTAAGCACAATACTAGAGTCCTTATGAAAACAGAGGCTTTATTAAAAGTACAACATGTGTGAGTTCTAGTTGAAGGAGTTCTCATTCTTTGGCAATATAATCAAAAGAAATGGGATATTTATGGATACCTCCATGATATCTAAAATTGAGGGATGGCTGAGTCCAACATCAGTAATAGATATACATAGCATCATGGGGTTATATAGATATTATTGTTGATTTGTGAGAAATTTCTCACAATTTTAAAACCCTTTTACCAAGCTAACTTAGAAGGGAGTAAAATTTTCATAGTGTGATGAATGCAAAGAGAGCTTAAACAAGCTGAAAAGCAGGCTTATCACTGCGCCCATGCTCAAATTCCAAAAAATAGAGAACTTTTTGTGCTATTTAGTGATGCTTCGAAGATGGGTTTGGGTTGAGTGTTCATGAAAAATGAAAAATTCATTGCCTATGATTCAAGGAAATTTAATGTTTATGATAAAAAAACTCCAACGCATGATCTAGAGTTGGTTGTAGTAATCATCAATTTAAAATTTTTGTGATATTAAATTTTTGGGGAACTTGTCAAATATAAATAGATCACAAAATCTTCAGGTATATATTCATATATAAGTAGTTGAATATGGTCCAACGAAGATGGTTAGAGATGATCAGAGACTATGATTGCTAAATCCATTTACACCATGGGAATGAGAACAAGGTGGAAGATGCTCTAAGTTGAAATGAACCAATGATTCTATGATTTAAAAGAATTGAAAAGTATCCAATCTTCTTAGAGTTGATGAATATTTACATGGGAATCATAAAGAAGGGATAATCATCAATCCTTTCACAATTTATTTCTCAACCATATATTTTTTATCTGTTAAATGATTCTGAAAAGGATAATGTGGGATTACAAAAAGAAATTTGAAACTATCAAAAAAGGTAAATCCTTAGACATGAATGTTAATGAATATGGAATTGTGATATTTGGGTCAAGACATTATGTTCCATCATATCTAGAGTTGAAAAATAAACTTTTTGATGAGGCAAATAGTTTGAATTTCACCATTCCAATAAACAATAAGATGTGTCGAGATCTCCAAGAGAATTATTAATGGGATAACATGAAGAAGGATATCAATGAGTATACATCAAAGTTCCTGGTATGTTAGTAAATGAAGGATAATAAGAATAATTCTAAAGGGATGATTCAACCATTACCCTTAATAGCATGGAAATGGGAAAACATCACCATGGTCTTTGTCACCGGACATCCAAAGACATCCAAAGGAAACAATGCTTTCTGGGTTGTTGTGGATTGTCTTACACAAACTACACACTTCATTGAAAATTGAGAGGATTTCACATTCAATAAAGTAGAATGGATATACATTAGAGATGTGGTAAGTCTGAATGGAGTATCACTATCTATTGTATCCAATCGAGATCCAAGATACAACTATATGTTTTGAAGGAGTGCTAAACATGCTCTAAATACTGACCTGGACATCATTAAAACTTATCATCCTCAAACTGATGGGAAATTAGAGCAGACTATCCAAACACTTGAAGACATGTGGAGAGAATACACAATCAACATCAAGGGAGGAAGGGATCAATATATTCCTCCGGCTGAGTTCTCTTAAAATAAATGTTTCCACTCAATCATCCAAATGGATCCATATAAATCCCTTTATGGGAAGAGGTGCAAAACACAGACAAGTTGAGATGAAGTTGGGGAGAGAAAACTCCTATTATAGAGACCCGAAGCTTTACGTACATGGAAATTACATTTCTTTTGTGGAATACTTAATACATAACAAAAACAGACACATAAGGACCGTAATATTTTAGCGTCTTTGGAAACTCAGAACATAATCTTCTAGTCATGGTGAAAGATCATTAACATCTGTAATAAAGATATTCCCCTTTTGTTTTCTTACCTAAAAACCTTTCTTTATATCATGGGGAAAAGAAAACATATAAAGGGTGATCTAAAATGCTCAGTTAGGGTAAGCATGGAGAAAATAAAACGAACCATATACATTTGAACTTAAAAACATGAACACAATGTTTATACATCAAGATCTTGAGTAATGACATGAAACATGGAAATACGTAGGACATAGATCATAAAGAAAAACTAATCTTGATAAAATAGCATGGGAATAAAACCTGTAATTGTGGAAAAACATTAAGCACATGATATGATATCCATAGTAGCCAAGACATTTCTTCCAAGACCATCTTAGTGGACAAAGACCCTTTCTGAATCGAGTTCACTCCCTGTTTCAGTCCTGTAACACTGAACCGGATTAACTTACCGTTCCATCCATGTCTATCTCAGGATATATAAATCATTACCCAATGTATTGGGGGGAGATATAGGTCCCACCCATCTCATAATGAAATCATTCTTACTTGTGCCACAAAATAAACTTAAAACATTCATCATAACCCAAAGAATAAAATGGGTTTCATAAACATAATCCCATCATAACATAATCTGTATAAAACAAATGGATATAGTTTCATCATAAGAGAAGTAAAAACATGTAAATAATATAGACATTATACTTGAAACATACACATATGAAATAATGTCATCTTCGATGGAAAATGGTTTTGATAAAACACTTGAAATGAATTCTTGAGGAAAATATCCTTTCTTCTTCAAAATCATTTTCTTTTCACAAAATGCCACGCAATATAAAAAGGAATGTATTTTTCTGAAAAGAGTCATAAAATTTTTTAGAGGAAACATCATTTAAATAAGTCGTTATGAAACCATAAAAATCCATTCACGCCGTATAAGTTAAAAATAACATTCTTCCCATACTTTTGTCGGAAAAGTCAAAAAGTTCCTCGTATGGTAAAAAAAGAAAGAATCCCTCAATAACACAAAGTAAAAGTCCAAGAGGGATAAACATGAAATTAAACATACTTGGAATAATATTAAATACTTTATGAAAAACATTTTATGGGCATGGATGAAAAATATAACCCCAGTAAATACTAATGTATAAGCAATCTCGGATAAAAATGAGATTTGCAAAATTATCCCACACCTTATGTCCGATATGCTTCGTATGTATCCAGACCTCCTGTATAATGATTTAAATAATGTTATTGACTTATTATAGAATCATATTCATTGTTATTATATCATATATGGTTCACTTATGACTTTATATTACCCGTTCTTTTGTAAAGTTCATGTTAAAGCAGCGTTTTGGGTAAACCGATTTATTTATCGTACGTGTTTGGACTTGTTGTTCTTGATATTATTACAACCTATATCATGATTTAATTACTTCCAGAATGTAAATCATGATATCTATATCATATATATTCAGTATATATATAATATAGATAAATAAAATGAAATATAGCATTCACGGAGACGGTAGGCCGTACGTACGCATGAACGCTATTTTCTTTTCTTTATTGACTTGAATGGAATAAGTAGATGATATATATATATATATGTATACATAAATCCAGTAGCTTCATTATTTCATATATTTCATTATTATTCATTATATATACTTTATAATCATTCTTGAATGGTTAATCATGTAAAATGAATCTCATCGCGTTCGTGGAGACGGTAGTCCGTACGTATGCACGAGCGATGATATCATTCCCATAATCGTGGAATTGTATTGAAGTGTATGTATAATATTAAAGAATCAAAATCACTTTACAATATCCATATATAGTTATTTATTTACACCATTATACACATCCATGTATGGTTGTGGTGGAAAACATATTACACCATGGTGTGGAGACGGTATTCCGTACGTAAGCACGCATGGTGATTTCGTTTTCCGTAGGATGGATAAAAGGTAAAGTAGGGTTGTTTCATATTTATAATAACATATCAGTATATAATTAATACTTATGTTATAACTTTATAATGAAACAACTAAATAAGAGGAAGTAGAAGATGAAGGAAACTTGAAAGAGTAGGTAGAAGAGATTACCTCTTCATCGACGCACCTCCTTTGAACTTCTTCTTAGGGCACTAGAGTTGGTCTTTTGAGGAGACCAGAACCACTATGATGAAACTAGAAAGGTTGAGAAGAGGAATTGGTAGGGGTTTTCCGTGCTTCAAGGCTCAAAAGGGTGTGAGGAGAAGAGGGAAGGGGTTCCCTTTTTATAAGGGAGGAGAGGGGAACCTAAGGAAAACTGATAATATTATTTTATAATAAAGTCATATTCGGTTTTTAATAGCTCCAAATTAATTTATTTCTAAGATAAGGTGGGGATGGGTCGAAATTTTCTCAACCAATAGGTTTTAGACAAGTTTAGGATACTATTTTATCCTTATCATTTAGATTCAACTCTAAGTTAAATAATTTAACTTTCACTACAACAGAATCACCGTTTAGTGGTCGTTTAAACCACCGCAACACTGTTTGGTGGTGGTTTACAGAAACCGCCGCCTAATAGGGCGTCAGAAATATTTTAGCGGAGGTTTTTAAAGTTTAGTGGGGGTTTCTGGAAAGTGTCGTTGGTGCCTCCTTCTGCGGCGGTTTACCTGAATTTAGCGGCCGTTTTACTACCGTTGGGAATCTCTATATTTGTGGCGGTTATAACCACCACGAATAAACTCAATTTCCAGTGGTAGTAAAACCGCCACTAAATTAAGGTAATCTTATGCGGAATGGGGTAGCCACGAGGCTCCTATTTAGCGGCGGTTATAACCGCTGCCAGTATACATTTCGCGGCGGTTAAAGCCGCCGCTAAAAGCTGCCCAGAATAAAAAATAATAAATCTTGGATTCTACTACACCACTGCCCTGAAAAACAAATAAAACCAGAAAAAACAATCAAAGGTTCCAACACATTCCTCATACTCATGTATACAATATCCTAAAGAGTAAATACTAGGAAGATAAAGCTCCATTGATACAACATTGTAACATCCCAAACTAGATTCCACTAAATAATATAACTTCACTTTCTTAGGATAGGTCATCCATAACGATTCCACTCTACTTTTAAAAATTGATAATTGATGAATTAGTAGTTATATTAGTACCAACCCAATTATATAATGATTTTTTTTGGTTTTGTGGCCTAGAAACCATCCATAATACTTATAATAAATTTGAACTGATGAAATAGCTTAAATAACACATTAGAAATATGTTGTTATAAAAAATCCTAATATGGGAATATTTTTAGAGTTACATTGGGATATAGCTTTTATAGGAATGTGGATATTTCTAGTGAGTCTTAGTTGACATCTTTTAATATTGGAATATAGGTTAGGTGGGAGATTCTAGTGACCTATTAGGAACTAACCTAGAATTAGAGTTGATTCCTCATGTTATGTGAGGGGTTAACCTAGTTTTTCTAGCATCCTTGGAGATATTAAGCATCATTGGATGCATCTTTTGAGTTTTTGGTCATAGAATGTTTTATTTATTTATTTTGGGATTGAGTAGGACTCTAGTTGTGGAATGATTCCCCAAGTTGGTAGGCGATCATGAGATAAGTAAAACTTCTAGGTGTTATGAGCATCTTTAATGCTGGATATTTGTGGGAATAACATTCCAATCTAATTTTATTTAGTTTAGTTAGTTGTGAGAGTTTAATTTCAAAGGTGTATGACTCAAGAAGTCATCATCCATGCTAAATGGTTATGTAGGATAACGTGACCCTTGGGTTTGATTTTTTGAGTAGGCTAGAAAATACCAAGAAGGCACGGTGTCATTGGTCCTATGAATTATATGAAATGGGTGTTCCCATTTCATTGATGTAACATCAATTTAGTATTCATTATCATATAAATTTCTTATTTAACTAAGGTTTGGTGGAGAGAGTTGTGTGGTGTTTTGTGAAAAAATTTCTAGCCTCTGAGAGTTTGAGGGATGAAATCACAGGTAACACCTTGAGAGGTATTATCACATAACTACTTGGTTTAGTGTTGTGGGATCTAAAAAGGTTGTGTTAACCGATCACTCCATGAGTGAGGTTACCTAGGTATTAACTACGTTGTGGTGAGTGATGTAGACCAGAGTTTTTAGTAGAAAAGCTATGTTATCCTAGTTATATGGATGACTATGTAAGAGGATCGAGTTTTATAACATCATCAATCTAGGTTAAAGTTCAAGATGTAGTTATTGATGTTGATTGAATGTGTGCGCATGGAATGGGGATTGCATAATACATGTGATTTTTAATAGACCATTTCTATTTATTATTAAGTGGATGATGTAAATCTATGTGGTAGGAAGTGAACCACAGGTTGTTCAAGGATGGAATATTAGTTCCAGATGAGGCTTCAGCGTATGCAAAGGATGAAGTGTCATGATGGAACATGGTATAATTATGTTGACTCACATCCAGAAACCATGTTTAGTGGTAGAAAGAGTTTTTTTCATGGTAATTAGATTCCTATTTTTATAAAAATGATGAAAGTTAAAACCCTATGGTGGGGAGAATCACATAGGTCATGGAAAATGTTACCTTTGGGAGAGTGGTTGTAGAAAGAATAGTCATGAATGGTAAAGATGAAAGTTCTGGAATTCAAGTAATTAAAGTTTCATGACCGGATAGCTTGTAATGAATCAAAAAATGGAATTATGAATCATAATATAAATAATTTAGGGATATAATGATAGGTAATAATTACCAGACAGACCATGATTAAGTGGAAATTGTGTTGGGAATGCACTTCAAGTCATGCAGTAACAGTTCAGTGATCAAAATAGTTATAGTTTAAAATGGTCCATTGTAACCATCCTAAAATATAAGTATTTGGTAGAAGTTCTTTTCCTAAAATTCATGTATTTATAAGACATACCAATTGTGCGTCAATTCAACATCCATATTCAAGATTATATTATAATTTATAAAGTATTATTTCCTATATTCATGGACTTATACTAATTTATCACCCCTAAGTCACACCTATATCTTAGTGAACCGCCCTTGAGTTATAACATTCTCATGACATTTAAGAAGATATAGATCATGTTTAGATACTTTTGACGCTTAAATCAGACATTTTCAATAATGGGCCCCACCAAAGTGTCCACAACACTGTCCCCTTGATCACTATGAAATGACCCAATTTGTTCAACACATCAACAATGGGTTTAACTCATAGTCATCAAAAATCTAGACTACCAATTCAATCACAGACCTAAATGGAATGATGTATACCACACTCGAGAAATGAAGACATAAAAACAAACATCAGAAATCAATAAAATGCATAAAAAGAAACGTGAGAAATCAAGGAAATTTTAGGACATGAAAATGTGTGGTGGCAACTATGTGCCAAAAATGTTACATATACAAACCAACGGTTTTCATTTTTGTTCAACACATCAACAGTACAACTACTTAGGGTCCGATGAGGCATCGTCACCCTCTCCACCTTCATTTCCACTTTGTGTTGTCACCTGTAAGAACATTATATTGAAAATTAAATACGGTTACACATTTATATTAAAACTTAAAACAAATGAAAGTTATCAAACTAAATGATTCTGATTTTCTATGATTTACCTGCATACCACCAATCGATGCACTCCCACCAGGGGAATATCTGCTCATCTTCTGACGTAGTTTAGTCAACTCTTTCTGCAATGCAGATATCTGATCCCCCTGCTGGTGAATTGTGTTTCATAAAGAAAAAATCCCTTTCCTAGAATCTCCGGGCTGACTAAAGTCAGGAGTAGATTCAGCAGCTATCCCCATTGGCCTGATAAAAACCTCAGATGGCACGGGTACCAAACCCACCCTGCGCACTCTCCCAGGATGCTTCTTCCCAAGGACTTTAGCAACCGGGTCATCCTGGGAGACAGAGTAGGAATGCGCATGATTGGCATCCCATATTTCTTTAATTTTGACCTATAAATCAAATATCAATATATATTAACACAAAAAATGATAAGAAGTTATTATGATAAAAAATTGACTTCATACCCCAACTTCTTTAGCCGTCTCATTAACAAAACATCCTTCTGATTTCTTGTGAACATCCAACCATAGTTCAGTTCTAGATGCTTCATGGCCTAAACTCTATGACTGCATTAATCAAAGATAAATAAAAAATTCTAAATATTAAACAAATAATATTGTCTAATAAATATTTAAACAAATTAAAATATTACCAATGAACTTTGATTTCTAGAAAAGCTTTTTGAGCCCGTAGTGTGCGGGATGACTTGCTTCACTCGGTTTAACGCATTCTGTCTTGATGGATCCTGAAATAAATAAAATGAAATTTAATACTGATGTATTTAATGTCATGTCCTTTTCATATACATGTATAAATGAAAAATGAGGATAATATAATAATATATATATATTTCAATACCATCCGCTTCTGATCCCGATGCCTGTCAACAAACACTTTCCACTGCTCTATTGGTATCCCACTGGGTAGCTTCCTATACATTTGCAACATGGTCAACAAAGCATCATTGACATCACACCACAATCTCCATTTAAAATCATTCCATTTATTACATAGATTTTTCAACGTCCACTTCTGTGCTGTCACATCAGCAATGGTAAAGTGGAAGAACATCTGTATACAAAAATTCATTTTGAACATATTAGTAACATGATATTAAATGAAACCATAAGGTAGAAAATTTACCTTGATTTGAGAATCAAACATTTCATTTTTATAGCTTGGAGGCATATGTCTCCAATCGTCATATGAAATGGGAAGGGAAATGGGGTCCGCTGCCAGTTGGCCTAGAATCTGGCCAAGCAACCCCATGGCATCATCCGTAGGGACCGCATCAGAATCAAATGGCACAACAATCTTCTAACCCTTCAGATTCCAAACATCTGAACTTTTTATTTTTTCTCCACGGTTTCATTTTTTTCATCTTCAATGAGAAAAAAATTAGTATAAAAAAATCCAATAAATTTATTTAATTAAAATTTGTACCTATGATAGTGACACTACAGTATGTCCGGGATGAACTGGAAGGGGCACGTCGCTGCCACACTGCTGAGGCTTATGAAGGGGGAGTCGAAGACTTACCCTCTACCGGGACATCCAC
Organism: Viscum album; assembly: GCA_963277665.1. Lineage (NCBI taxonomy): Eukaryota > Viridiplantae > Streptophyta > Magnoliopsida > Santalales > Viscaceae > Viscum > Viscum album. Next base: position 1,947,056,601 of record OY728125.1, read on the forward strand.
AGATGGTGTGAGAGATGGTGCAGGGGGAGATGGTGCATGGGTGTCGGTAGCTGGTGCATCAGATGTTGTGGGGAGGGATCCAGATGGATAGTCATATGTCTCAGAACTGGATTAAATAATGTAACACTTCTTCCTTGGCATTCCGTTAATTTAATCAAATAAAATGAAGTTCATAATATATATTTCAAAAAAATTATGCAGGAAAAAAATTAAAAATGATAACAGATGGAGTACTAACAGACATAATATATATAACAATGATAATGAATGAATGCAGAAATGAAACAAGTGGTTTCTGAATAAATAAATAATTGTACATATAATCATTTTCCCCTTCAATCATGTCGGTTTCCTGTTGGGGGAAAATGTTGGGTAGGGGGAGGGGAGGGGCAGGTTAGAGGGGAGGGGAGGGGAGGGTGATGGCAGGTGGGAGGGGGCTTCTGGTGGAAAATGTCGGGTAGGGGGAGGGGAGGGGCTGGGGATGGGCATGTTGGAGGGTAGGGGAGGGGAGGGGCTGGGTAGGATGGAGGGGGAGGGGAGGAGAGGGGAGAGGAGGGGCAGGGGGGAGGGGGCTGCTGGGGGGAAATGTTGAGCAGGGGGAGGGGAGGGGAGGGAGGGGCAGGTTGGAGGGGAGGGGAGGGGAGGGTGATAGCGGGGGGGGGGGGGGGGGGGGCTGCTGGGGGAAAATGTTGGGTAGGGAGAGGGGAGGGGAGGGGTAGGGGCTGGAAAAAATGGAGGGGAGGGGAGGGGAGGGGAGAGGAGGGGCAGGGGGGAGGGGGATGCTGGGGGGAAATGTTGGGCACCAGGGAGGGGAGGGGAAGGGGAGGTTAGATGGGAGGGGAGGGGAGGGTGATGGAAGGTGGGAGGGGGTTGTTGGGGGAAAATGTTGGGCAGGGGGAGGGGAGGGGCATGGGATGGGTAGGATGGAGAGGAGGGGAGAAGAGGGGTAGGGGGAGGGGCTACTGGGGGAAAATGTTGGGCAGGGGGGAGGGGAGGGGAGGGGCAGGATAGAGGGGATGGGAGGGGAGGGTCAGGATGGAGGAGAGGGGAGGGGAGGATTCTGGAAGGGGGGAGGGGGTGTAGGGGGAAAGGTTGGCCAAGGTGGGGGGGGGGGCTGCTGGGGGAAATTATTTGGTAGGGGGAGGGGAGGGGCAGGGATTAGGAATGTTGGAGGGGGAGGGGAGGGGCTGGGCAGGATGGAGGGGAGTGGAGGGGAATGTTGGAGGGGAGGGGAGGGGAGGGTGATGGTAGGGGGGGGGGGCTGCTAGGGGAAAATGTTGGGCAGGGGGAGGGGAGGGGAGGGGCTGCGGATGGGAAGGATGGAGGGGAGGGGAGGGGAGGGGAGAGGAGGGGTAGGTGGGCTACTGGGCTGGGGGGAAATGTTGGTCAGGGGGGAGTGTAGTGGAGGGGAAAGATGGAGGGGAGGGGAGGGGAGGGGTTGGGCAGGATGGAGGGGAGGGGAGGGGAGAGGAGGATTATGGCACGGGGAAGGGGAGTATGCATATGCCAAATGTAAAAAACAATTATGTCTCGACAGACCTATTAATGGAACGGGGGGTTATATAATGTTGGGTCCCATCCATAAATTATTTATGTTCAATTCATTCACTCTAAGATTCAACATTATATTTTATAATAATCCATAAGAATCCATTAATTTATTAATTTGTGGACTTCCATATAATGAGAAATACAGAAATCAAAAAAATAATCAACCAACATAAGTAGCGAGTCATAATAAACAATTACAATACTTTTTTAATGTAAATATAAGGGTTAACATGACCAATAATCGTCTATAGAAATAAGTTTTATGGTCAAACATTACATATTCAACATTATTATAATCATCCATATAGGAACATCAATATACAAAATGTAAAAACATTTTTCTATGTAAATAGAATATCATACACTCTATGTTAAAATCATTCAATCTATGTTTTTTAATATGTGATATTCATATCATATAGATTACTTGGTATATGGAAAAGGCAATCTTGTAATAACATTTTTCATAATCAATAAGGAGAATGACATTGGATGATTTCAATAGAACATATCCCATGAAGTGAGAAATATTTTTCAAAGGTTTTATGTTTTTGTAATGTATTTCCAAAGAAAAAATTGTAGATTACTATATAATACAATCAACGGATAGATCGTACCAAATTAATTTGAAATAAGTTCAAAGAATAATCATAACTCAATGAAAAAATATTACTAAGAATATCCAGGATACATGTGATGTTGTTCTTAAAATTTATTTTAAAAAAATGTAAAAAAACAAGGTTAGTTATTACAAGGGGTCTTACCAGAAGGTAATGGATCACTCCCTGCATATCCCCATCCCCCATTGGTAAAAAATATTAATGAGTGATAAAGGACCTCATCATACCCATTTATATGATTTCTCTCTTCGATAAAGAATCCACCACTATATTATATTCTCTGTAGGAATGTCAAATTACCAAATTGAGATGATTGGAATGATTGATATATTCAATCCAATGAGGTTGGAGTTTCCAAGTAACATTCCTGGTTCATGCCTTTAGTGCGTCAACAACAATTTTAGATTTATATTCAATCCATAGGGGGTCCTGACGTGCTAGAGTCTTTACCAACAAAATTCAACTTTGTCTAGAAAGGATTATAGGATACACATGCATATGAATCCCATATTAAACTATATACTAAAAACCTACCTACTGCAAAACCAAAAAAACTTAAAGAAGGAGAAATACAACCCTACCTAGAGGGGAATACAGTGCAGCTTCCGGGGTCACGAGGGGATGGCGGTCGCGGGGTTGTCGGGGTCATCAGGGTCGCGCGAGGTCACCGAAGTCGGGGTCGCGGCTTCGCCGGGGGAAGCGGGGGTCCAGGGTCGTGGGGGAAGCGGGGGGTCCGGGTTCTCAGGGGAAGGAGGGTCGGGTGTTAAAAAACCAACGTTTCACGGCGGTTTATTATAAGCCGCTGCTAAATAGCGGTTTTTTTGTAGTCTTTTAACGTGTATTTTTTTCTTACACTATATGGTTAATAATCTTACAATATAAAGCCAAACGAACCCGAAGTGGTTCATTATTAATATATATATCCTTATCTAAGTCATTTGGCTGAACCTTAATTTTTTATGAATATTATAACAATTTATAATATAATATTTGTTTTAAAAACTCTTTTATGACAATTTTGATAGTATTTGGTAACTGATTTTTGTGAAAATCATAACTACATGATTTGTTTGAAAACAGTTTTTTAAATCAATAATAACATGTCATAGTAATCTAGAAAATTAATGTAATTCATAAAAAGTTCCAAATTATATTTATTAATCTATTTATAATTTCAATTATTTTAATATTTCATTATTTAGGTAATTACTGCATCACCATCGTGTCATATATAAATTACAATATTTAATGTATAAAAATTCTAAATAAAATACAATTAGGTAGGAAATAGTTTTAGATTTCAAATGAATATTTATAGTTGAATTTATCTTATATATAACCCTATATTAAAATTATTTAGTTATTAAACATTGATTTTAACTATTTTAACCCTTCTTTAAATAAATTAATAATAAATGTCCTAATATAATCCAAGTGGACCTAAATGGTCATATTTTATTCCTAAGGTTGTTTTTTGTCAAATTAAACTTATCTAGTAGAATTAGGACATGTGTTAGGGTAATAATAATATCATTTTTACCATTAATTACCCTATTTACTTTTAACTGTGGTAAATAAAAGTAAAAAGTAACTATTCACCAAAAATTATTTTCGTCTCATTGAACCACATTTTAGTCCTTGATATTAACCATGTCTCTCAGATTTTCAAAATTCCACTCACAAAAGTGGTAAAAGTATGTTTTATGTAAGTTGGAAAAAAGCTCCAAGGAGGTAGGTAAAAGACGGTGAAATGTTCAATAAAATTTTTATATATCGAAATTTTTTATAAAATTACTCTAATGAATTACATTGAACTTATATAGGTATTATGTATCAATTTTTACCTAAAATAAATTTAAATAAAATAAAAAATTATTTAAATAAAAATTCGATTTTAAAATAGTAACTCAGTGTTTTCACTATTCATTAAGAACTGAAAGTTATCAGAAAAAGACCAAAAATTCACCCTAGGCTAATTTTGATATTCCGAATCAAAAAATGAAGTTCATTTTAAAAGATAAAATTTATAAAATTTCAAAAAGTGGGTTTTACTATTCATAACGGCTAGTTCATAATAATATTATAATAATATCTCGTTTAGTGAAACTTGGTGTTGCGTACTACACACACAATCGAAGAAGGTCTTCATTGCGTGTAATGCAAGCCATGTTAGGGTTGCGTATAGTGAAATATCTGTTTGGTGTTGCGTATAACATAATAAAAACTTATTTCATTTATACATTAAACAAAATCTATACTTAATGTTGCATAAAATAATTTCTACAAAACGAACTTGAAATTGTGTGTAACACGAGCCAAGAATAGTGTTGCATATACTACAAGCTAATACAGTGTTGTGTATTATACAAGCTAATATTGGTGTAGTGTATAATTGAATACATCAAATAAATTAAAAATAATATATCTCATAAAACCTCGGGGTGTTACATTTTACCCCCCTTAAAAAGAATTTTACCCTCCAAATTCTTCGGGGTTATAAATCGTTTACTACTTGAAAGTTTCTTTCATAGAAACCCACATCATAAAAGGAATACTAAAACATAATTTTTAAAAAGTAAAGTACAAAATGTAATGGTTACCTAGATTAACTCATCACTGGGGTTCCACATAGGATAACATAGGTGGAAATATGGATATGGAAGAAAAATCTTACCATCATGTTCTGATGGAGAGTGGTAGAGGACATGGATATGAAAAAGAAAACAATAAAAAATCCATAAATTTGTGATGATTTAAGGTACCATCTGATTCATCGGATATAAGGACACTAGGACAACATATTTTGTTGTCAAGATCATTTCCCTAAAGTTGAATAATTTCAATTAGAAGAAATACATAGTTTATTTTTGTACAATCTCACCGGTGTTCATGCCTTGAACAATTTCCATGTCATCTCTTAAAGAAATGAAGTTGAATTTTTCATTCTTGAAGTGTTAGCAGATCATGTGGTAGAATTATGGGTCATTACATCTATCTCAAACAAAAGGGTAGAAAAAGTTATCAAAAATACATAAGTCCATCTATGGTGAGGTTAATCATATATGATTCCAAAAATGGACTTATACTTCATATATCATACTTCTTAATATAATAAATCTAGTTTCTACTAACCAGGGACTTCTTGTATGATGGTGATAGGTGATAAAGGCCTGTCGCACTTCGGTTGTGGGTTCGATTCCCACATCCTTGTCCGACAGGACGGGTTGTCGCCCTTCCTACAGGTTGTCCTTTTTCTAAAACTAAATTATTATAAAATCCCATCTATAATATCAAAAAAAGATTTATCCATAACCAATACTCACTTATGTACAACATAATCCATTCCAATATTTAGGATTATCTAAAATACATTTTTCTAATCTTATAGTATAAAGAGAATGATTACTAAAAAGGTCATATAGCAAGCATGTGAATACCATCATTTATCCCCCATATATCATAGTATGTATCTTTTTGATCGCATTCCAAACATGTGAGTACCATAATCTTTTATTCTTGAGAAAAATGAATACCCATTGAACCTTACTGAAAACATGAATGTTGTCAAAAGTTAACTCTTTCCACATACCAAAATCCCAAAATTTCGATATACTCAAACCATGGTGTCACTTTGTCCTTATATCCGTCATGAGCTCATGAATACTATCAAACATATTATTTTCTCCTTATCCATTCATTATGCGCATATCATCTACTTTCCAAAAATATTTCAGTCACTATTCATGGTTACCAATACCATATTCTTATTGAAAACCAAAATTGACCAATACATAGATATTGCAATATACCATAAATGTACCTCAACAACATTATTTATTAATAAAAATACATAAACACTTCAATCCACCCTCTTCATTTAATGTCATGGAATAAGTCCATCCTTAATTTAGAAGTAACCTCTTAGGTCAGGGCATTAAGTTGGGTAATGCCCATGTTCTCCACAAATAAGACATTGAACTCCATAACAGTCTCTCACTCTATGACCCTTTTCTCCACACAGATAACACCCTCCCCTCCATTTGAGGTATTCCTCAAGGTTCTTCTTCCCTTCTTTAGAAATATCAATCTTCCTTTCTCTATGCTCCTCACCATGAGAACATGCATAAAATTCCATCTTCCTCTAATTTTATGACTTAGGAATACCACCAAAGTTCACCTTGTTAATCATATATCGTGATGAATGATTCGGCATAATAAAATATCTTTCTCTCTAGGCATTACACAATTTTTTTGATCACAGTGAGAAATTTGTCCATCGAAATCAACGTTAACTGAATTCCTTCCCATTCCCTCCATTGACTAAAAGTAGAAACCACAGTGTAAGAAATAGTTAAAATAACGAGGAACCACATAATCCTTAAAAGTCCCTTATGGGATGTCTAACTTATCCCACATTCTTTAATCCATGACACCTTAGGTTCACCCTAGTTTATTCATGATCGTCACCATAACTCTAGTACTGTAACCCATAGTTATACTAAACCTTAGGGACATCCCTGGACATACCTTAGAAATTTCTCTAGAGATCTCACTAAAGTTTTCGCATCCTAGTTTCCAAAGGTTGACTAAACCTTTCCTCTGATACCAACTGCAGAGACCCAAATCGTGATGTACATGGACATTACATTGCTTTTTTCAAATACAAAAAACATAACAAAAACATACAAACAAGGACCGTAATATTTTAGTGTCATTGGAAACTCAGAACATAATCTTGTAATAATGGTGAAAGATCTTCAACATCTCTAATAAAGATCTTACCCTTTTGTTTTCTTACCTAAAAACCTTTCTTTATATCCTGGGAAAAAGAAAACATATAAAGGGTGAGCTAAAATGCTTATTAAGGGTAAGCATGGAGAAAATAAAACTTACCATATACATTTGAACTTAAAAACATGAACACAATGTTTAAACATCAAGATCTTCAGCAATGACATAAAACATTGCAATATGTAAGACATAGATCATAAAGAAACATTAATCCTGATAAAATAGCATGGGAATAAAACTTATAATTTTGGAAAAACATTAAGCACATGATATGATTTTCATATTAGCCAAGGCATTACTTCCAAGACCATCTTAGTGGACAAAGCCCCTTTTTGAATCGACTTCACTCCTCGTTTCAGTCCTGTAACACTGAACTGGATATAACTTACCATTCTAGCCATGTCTATCTCATGAGATATAAATCATTACCCAATGCATTGGATGGATATATATGTCCCACCCATCTCATAACGAAATCATTCTTACTTGTTCCACAAAATTAACTTAAAACATTCATCATAACACAAAGAATAAAATGGGTTTCATAAACATCATCCCATCATACCATTATCTGTATAAAACAAATGGATATAATTTCATCATAAGAGAATTAAAACCATGTAAATCATAGATACATTATATTGGAAATATACACATATAAAATAATGTCATCTTAGAATGAAAATGGTTTTGATAAAACACTTGAAATGAATTTTTAAGGAAAATATCCTTTCTTCTTCAAAATCATTTTCTTTTCACAAAATACCAGGCAATCTTAAAAGAAAAGTTTTTTTTGAAAATATTCATAAAATTTTGTAGAGGAAACTTCATTGAAATAATTCGTTATGAAACTGTAAAAATCCATTTACGCCATATAAGTTAAAAATAACATTCTTCTAGTACTTTTGTCGGAAAAGTCAAAAATTTCCTCGTATGGTAAATAAATAAAGATTCCTTCCATAAGAAAAAGTAAAAGTCAACTAGGGGTAAAAATTACATTAAAAATCCTTGTAAGAATATTAAAAACTTTATGAAAAACATTTTATGGGCATGGATGAAAAATATAACCCCAGTAAATACTTACGTATAAGCAATCTCGGATAAAAATGAGATTTTCAAAATTATCCCTTACCTTATGTCTGATATGCTTCGTATGTATCTGGACCTCTTGTATAATGATTTAAATAATGATATTTACTTATTACAGAATCATATTCATTGTATTGATATCATATATGGTTCACTTATGACTTTATATTACCCGTTCATTTGTAAATTTCATGTTAAAGAAGTGTTTTGGGTAAAACGTATTATTTTTCGTACGTGTTTGGACTTGTTTTTATTGATATTATTAATACTTATATCAGGATTTAATTTATTCCAGAATTTAAATCATGATATATATATATATCATATATATTCAGTATATATATATATAGATAAATGAAATAAAATACACCATTCATGGAGACGGTAGGCCGTACGTACGCATGAACACTGTTTTCTTTTCCTTATTGACTTGAATGGAAGTAAGTAGATGATATATATATATATATATACATAATTCCAGTATCATCATTATGTCATATATTTCATTATTATTCATTATATATACATTATAATCATTATTGAATGGTTAATAATGTAAAATGAATCTAATCGCGTTCGTGGAGACGGTAGTCCGTACGTACGCACGAGCGATGATAACATCCCCATGATCGTGGAATTGTATTGAATTGTATGTATAATTTTACAGAATCAATATCACTTTAAAATAACCATATATAGTTATTTATTTACACCATTATACCCATCCATGTAAGGTGGTGGTGGAAAACAGATTACACCACGGTGTGGAGACGGTATTCCGTACGTACGCACGGGTGGTGATTTAGTTTTCCATAGGATGGATAGAAGGTGAAATAGGGTAGTTTAATATTTATAATAAAATATCAGTATATAATTAATACTTATGTTATTACTTTATAATTAAAAAACTAATGAATAGGATGTAGAAGAAGAAAAAACTTAAAAGAGTCGATAGAAGAGATTACCTCTTCCTCAACGCACCTCCTTTGAACATCTTCTTAGGGCACTAGAGTTTGTCTTTTGAGAAGACCAGAACCTCTATAATATAACTAGAGAGGTTTAGAAGAGTAATTAATAGGGGTTTTCTAATCTTTAAGGCTCAAAAGGGTGTGAATAGAAGAGGGAAGGGGTTCCCTTTTTATAAGGGAGGAGAGGGGCATCATATGAAAACATAAAATATTATTTTATAATAAAGTCATATTCGGTTTCTAATAGCTCCAAATTGATTTATTTAGAATATAAGGTGGGTATGGGTATAAATACTCTCAACCAATAGGTTTTAGACAAGTTTAGGTTACTATTTTATCCTTATAATTTAGATTTAACTCTAAGTTAAATAATTTAACTTTTACCTTGTCTTTTTGTTTTCTTACACTATATGTTTAATAAACTTACTATAACAATCCAAAAGAACTCTAAGTGGTTAATTATTAATATATATATCCTTATCTAAGTCATTTGAATGAACCTTAGATTTTATGAAATTATAACAATTTATAAAATATTTTATGTTTTAAAACTATTTTTGTCAATTTTGACACTATTTGGTAATTGATTTTTTCGAAAATCATAACATCATGATTAGTTAGAAAAATGCTATTTAAATCAATACTAACATGTAATATTAACCTATAAAATTAATTTAATTCCTAAAAAGTCTCTAATTACATTTATTTTTCTATTTATAATATCAATTATTTTAATATTTCATTATTTAGGTAATTACTGCATCACCATTGTGTCATAAAAAAATTTAAAATATTTAAAGTATAAAAATTATAAATAAATTAAAATTAGGTAGGAATTATTTTTATCTTTCTAATTAATATTTATAGTTGAATTTATATTATTTATAACCCTATATTAAAAATGATTTAGTTATTAAAAATTGATTTTAACTATTTTAACCCTTCTTTAAATAAATTAATAATAAATGTCCTAATCTAATCCAAGTGGACCTAAATGGTCATATTTTATTCCTAAGGTTGTATTTGGTCGAATTACAGTTATCCAATTGAATTAGGACTTGTGTTAGGGTAATAATAATATCATTTTTACCCTTAATTACCCTATTTACATTTAACAGTGGTAAATAAAAGTAAAAAGTTACTATTCATCAAAAATTATTTTCATCTAATTGAACCACATTTTAGTCCTTAATATTAACGGCGTCTCTTGGATTTTCAAAATTACACTCATAGAAGCGGTAAAATTATGTTTTATGTAAGTTTGCAAAAAGCCTCTAGGAGGTAGGTAAAAGACGGTGAAAAGTTCAATAAAATTTATATATATTGAAAATTATTATAAAATGACTCCAATGAATTACATTGAACTTATATAGATATTATATATCAATTTTGACCTAAAATAAATTTAAATAAAAAGTCAGTTTTTAAATAGTAACTCAGTGTTTTCACTATTCATTAAAAATTGAATGTTTTCAGAAAAAGACCAAAAATTCACCCTTGGCTAATTTCGATATTATGAATCCAAAAATGAAGTCCATTTTTGAATGATAAAATTTATAAAATTTCAAAAATTGGGTATTACTATACATAACAGCTAGTTCATAATAATATTATAATAATATCTCGTTTAGTGAAACATGGAATTGCGTACTACACACACAATCAAAGAAGGTCTTGATTGCGTGTAATGCATGCCAGGTTAGGATTTCATGTAGTGAAAGTTCCTTTTGGTGTTGTGTATAACATAATCAAAACATTTTTCATTTATACAATAAACAAAATCTATACCTAATGTTGCGTAAAATAATTTCCCCAAAACGAACTTGAAATTGTGTGTAACACGAGCCAAGAATAGTGTTGCGTATACTGCAAGCTAATATGGTGTTGCGTATAATACAAGATAATCCTGGTGTAGTGTATAATAGAATACATCAATGAAATTAAAAATAATTTATCTCATAAAATCTTGGGGTGTTACACCTAGTTCCAAAATGGTCTATGAAATGGTGGAGAATTGTAAGACCATCCAGCAGCACATTAATGCTGCTCAGAGTCTTCAAAAGAACTATGTTGATAATCATTTACCAGACCCATAGATTGAAGTTAGAGATGTGGTATTTTTCTACACATCACCATGGAAGAGAGTTACGAGATTTGGGATGAAGGGAAAGCTTAGTCCAAGGTACATTGGACCTTTTGACATCCATGATTGAGTTGAAGTAGTGGCCTATCGACAAGCTCTCCCACCAAACCTATCTCAAGTACCTGATGTTCTCCATGTATTACTATTGAGGAAGTACATACTAAATTCATCACATATACTCATTCCAGAGGTGGTACCATTAGAGAATGACCTCTCTTATGAAGAGAAGCCAGTGACGATCTTAGATCATAGGGACAAAGTTATAAAAAACAAGACAATTATCATCGTCAGGGTGTTGTAGAAAAACTAATAGTTTGAAGAACCAATGCAAGAATCAGAGGAAGTGATGAAGCAGAGTTACTGGCTTTAGATTTAGTATGGGATAAGGAAATTTATAGGGAGTAATTTCTTAATAGAGGAATCTTGTAATGACCCAAGATTTTGTTAATGAAAATTTGTCTTGATCTAAATAAATGTCTTATAATGTAAACTTGTTATATAAAATATGAACTTATTTGGTTTTATGTTTTTGTATTTTAAAATACCATTATGAATTATTATCTTTTCTAATATAGCTACTGAATAATGATCACATGATTAGTATAAATATACATCTTTTAGTAGTCCAATTTACTAATAAAAAGAATAAATGGACTCATCTAGTATAATTTCTCTATACAAGGCCCATTTTACAGAGATCATAAAGTAGGTAACGTCACTGGGATTCTCTCTTGACCATGCCTAAAACTAGATTTATCATGTTAAGCTTGAACAGAACTGCCTATGGGAGAAGTGTAAGTTGATAGAGATTACAACCCAAGCGATGTTATCTGAGTCACCCCATGAGTCTTTCACCATCACACACCATACCCTTTGGTCATATGCAGGTTTTATAAGGGGTTATGTAACCATAAACTATCACTATGATTATGTGCATTATTATTTTTGTATAGAATAAAGAATATACATTTATTTTTTATTTTTACTTTATAAATATTTTTTAAAGAACAAATAGTATTTTTAGTTAATATTAAATTAAGAAATATATTTTGATGAATTAATATATTTTAAAATTAAATATTATTTTAATAAAATATTATTAATATATTATATATTATTAAATATAAATTATAGTATCTTGTTTAAGAATTCAATTGTAATTTTTATTATGGTTTAATTGTCATTTTTATCAATACCCTTGAATTGTCAATAATTGTTGACTTTTATTGAAGTTTTATAAATTAAAATATTCATAAAATTATTTCAATAAATTGAATTTTATTTTTAGAATCAATACATCAATATTATCCAACAGTTAATTTTTCATAATTTTCAGAGACAATCAGTTTTTTGGGGAAAAAATTAAATACTATTTAAGTATATAATGCCTTTGATTACATCGTAATGACTCAATAGTAATGTAATAAAATATTATAAGTGGGATGTTTCGGCCAATAAATGTTTTAACAATTAAATAACGTGATTTTATATTTATTTAATTTATTTTACAAAGCATTAGTGGAACCTCTAAGTCTTATAAAATATTTAAATTTTTTAAATTGATTTTCTTAAGAGTGTGACTCACCACCACATAATAAATCCTAATATTTTAATAATTTTGGTAATTTTCCTTATAAAATAATTTTTTTTACTCCGCTTTAAAAATAAATCTATGGGAAAAACCATCGCTGGGTTTGTGGTTTTGATTATTTTAATGTGTGGTGTCCAAAACCTAAATAATAATGAATTTTCTCTCTTTTCATATATAAACCCACCCAAGATCCCACTTCTTCCTCACTAAAAGCCTTTTTATCTCAACCAACCCCAAACCAAACCTCTCTAACCCCCCCCCCCCCAAGGTTCCTCAAGCTCCTAAGAAGCCTCTCCAAAGCCTCTCCCAAGCCTTTGTGATCACACTTCCAAGTAATGGATTTCTTCCTCTCTCATTCTTACACGTGCTCATTTATGTTTCTATACCCTTGGATTATCAATTGAGAATGATGGGGTATGTTATATCAACTCACCAATAATTCTCCATTATATTCTAATGATGATTTACCCCTTTATCTCTCATTAATTCCTCCTAAGTACACCTGTTTCCACGCCAGAATTCAGTAAGGGATTTCTCTCTCCCCATTATATTAAAAAATTATTTGGTATTATGAATCTAAATTACAATAAATATTTTGGTAAATGTATCTATATGACCCCATTACCATATATTTCATGTATATATGATGAGCCACCCCTTCTGCTCTCATCTACCATTTTTATGAATTCAAATGACTCACTGTTATCCTGCTGAAATTGCACCGTGATTTTCAAAGCCAAAGTCATTGTGTAGTGAATACCATTCCCATTTATCTATCATGTTTATTAACCTTTATGCAATGTTAGTTATTTATTATAGAGTTTCATATATGAATTAAACATTCCTTCATCATGGAATAAATGATCTTGTTTAATGAATCCATATTAAATTATCCACGTGGCACACTTATGCATGAAATAAAATAATTAAGAAGGGTGGGTCCAGACAGTACTCCAATACATTGGGTAAAGATTTGTATCAATATATGTATAGTGTAATGAGTTTTTACTCATTATCTATGTAAAATGATCCTTTTCTCATACTAATATCATGTTAAATGTTGTTTCCACATTTCAATGTTATGACAATCATAATATATCATGCCTTTAGGTCCATGTTTTGTTTATGCTCCATTGATATTCGTATTGACGAACATGTATTGTATTCTTCATGTTATGCCTTTTTTACTACCTTACTGGCCTTTATATATCACCTTTTTCGTATGCATGTTCTCAGGTTATCCCATGCAATGCTAAGCACAAAAAGAATTTGCATGGTCATGTAAAATTAGTTTTCAATAATGATGGGTATTTCATGTTTTAAGTTGTTATTTAATGTTCCTAAGAACCAAAGACACTATACACTCGATCTTTTATCTTTTATCAAGTGTATTTTTTAATTAATACATTTTTTAAGTGGGAAATAAAAAAAAGAGTTGTTATATAAGGTCATTAAGTTGACTCATATTTTTGTTCCTTTTAAAAATTGAAGTGGGAACTTCCAAATAATTTTCACATAAATTAGTCCCCTTGTTCAATAATTTAGATCAATTTGGGATATAATAGATATAAAATAATTGAAACTTTATTGGGTTTTATGAACAAAATCATCTCTAAGTATAGCATCTATCATTATATTTTATATAGTTCAACATACCTCATGCAAATTTTGAAATAACAATTGTTCTTAATTTTATTGTTTTCAAAACTAATATAAAACATCATAAATATCCACCAAAATTCCATAAAATTTTAACCTTAATTTTTTTATACATCATAAAATTGTTTTCCTAATTGAAGTTATCACAGAACCACGAAAATTGTTTTAGTTGAAAAAATTGATTTTATTATAATTTTTTATTAGTGTGGAGTTTTCATTGAATAATCACCCATTTTACACTCCATCAAATGTTAAAATGAAATACATCATATTCATTTGATATCCATTAACTCATGGGGGATTTATAATAACACAAAGTTATCAAAATTTATTAAGGAGCTTGTATGGATCCCCCATTGGATTTCCATCCTATTTTGGTAATTGCTAAATCAATACAGACATGATTTGAAAAATAGTAGGTGCTTCTTGGTATTCCATGTAGAGGACCAGTTTTTTCCTTTTAATAGTTTTAAATATTTCTAAATATATTTCTAGAGCTAAGCGCTGAAGAAGTTGTGGAATTCTGAGATCCAGTGTTCCAAAAATACATTTTATAAAAATATTCAGTATTTTTATACTATTTACATGATGAAAACAAGATATCTCTTAAATCGTTTAACAAATATAAAGTTTGAGACCAATTTTGGATCTCAAATTTAGTGTTTACCCAAGGTTCAAAATAAAACATATCATCATGGGATGTTTGGTCCCATCACTCATTAGCAATAAGTTAATTATACAAATTAATTTATTAATTCATTCATTTAATAGATAAAATGAAGAATACTCTCAACTGGTGACTTGGATCAGAACTCTGAGGTCATGGATGAGTCTAGAGAAATTATTTTACCTTAGGATATGTATAAATTTTTTTGGCATAGACATATATAGAAAACTTCTAAAAGGGAAAAACAATAAATAAATTAATAAAATAAAGATGTTCTAGTTTGAATAATATTAGAACGTGGAATCATATTGAAAATTTGAGACCCATTTTGAGTTCGTACTACATTTTTTTCCTTCGGGGAAACCTCTATTGAGAAGGTATGTGAGATTTAGATTTCACTACCTCTGATTTATTCCTATAAATATAATTTTAGAGAAATGATCCAGAGTACGCACATTTCTATAACAGATGGCGGAGCTCTAGTCGACGGTTATTCGACGTATGAACATCATCCTATCATCGCAATAATGCAGGCTCTAGTATATTAGAGAAGATAAAAAATAATGGAAAATATAAATTTGAGGTATAATTTCTTGTTTGGATTCTAAATCTCACCATTTTAATTTTTTTTGTTAAAAATAAATTCTGATTGTCTTTGTTGCTTTGAAAACATGTGTCGATCGACAGACTAGTGACCATCACCAATCATTTAATTTTTGGATCATCTGTTCTCCATTGTTCATTGTGTTCTTCATCAGTCAAATTTTCTTCACACTAAAATGATGTCTAGTTGTCGAGAATATCTTAGATATATGAAGTCTATGATCCTTGGTATTCAAATTTCTGAAGGTTTTGTGTTTTGCATGCTAGAGGAAGCGTAGTGGCAAGTGGAAGTGGTAGTTACTTTTATCCACTTTGAAATAGTGAAAAATCCATTATGAAGGTTGTAAAAGTGATGGAATCATCTCAAAAAGTCTAGATCTCCTCTCGGATCGAATTTTGGCCAACAGGGGTGTTCCTAGTGGTTTTTGGAAGATCCCCTAGCTAGCAGCGATGGGCCGCAACATTGCGGTGGTAGACCATCACGAGACGACAGTGGGGCCACGGGGGCAGCCTGGTGGAATTACACATACATATCACTAAATATGATAGGGATAGTCCGATGGTGGGTTGGAAATCCAGTGGGAGGACACGGCGGACTAGGCTGGAGCAGACCCGCCAGGGCAGTGGGGACTGGCCAGACAGGGCAAGTCCAACCGGTTTTGTCCCAAATCGGCTGAGCATGCTTCAAATTCTGGTTTCATCTAAACTGGGTGTCCATTTCACACACCGTATGTGGATATATGTTCCTCTTATTGATATGGAACTTTTTGTGGATTTCTTGGGATCATTTTGTTTCAAAATCGATTTTCAGGGAACAAAACCTCCAATTTTATCTATAATAATAATATTATTATTATTAATGAAACATACATCGGATCGTACGTCTACATATGACGCTAGATTTAGATTCTATTTGAGGCTTAGTTACCCTAAAGTTGAGGTGGAATTTTCGAAACCAATTTTTCCTCCTAATCCAAAATGGCAGTACGGCCCCCATGAGCCCTATTTTGGGCGTTTGGAGTGAAATTTCACCTTTTTTACTTGGTGTCTGTTTTGGAAATTTGAATATCCAAACCCATGTGATTTCAAAAGGAGATAAAAATGGTGTAACTGGCCTGATTTTTTTTGGGATTGAGAGGTGGGTCCCATGGAGAACTATTTGCACCCAGAGCGATGAAATGATGTTTTTTCCAAGTAGTCTATTTCTGGAAGATGAATAGTCGATCCTATGTGCATATTCACAAAGATTGCAACATTGTGATTGTCTTGGATGTCTGGGGCTGTCAACAAGATTCATATTGGTAGAATGGTGATTCTGACCTTCAGATCAATAATGAGCAACATGTGCTCCTCAACCTTTTGGATAGAGGTTCCATGTACTCTAGGAGTACACTAGAACACCTTATGAGTGTTAATTCACTATTTAGTAATTGAGTATGGCTATGTACACGGCTATATGATGATGCGGGTTCACACATCATGTGGTCCCCACATGCATCGTGTACCACTTTATGAATCTTCTACCTCTCACATCTCCTACTTCTAAACTAAGATTTTTGTCCTATGAGTATCCTATCCTGATATTTTTTTTGTGTAGAACGTGATGGGGACCCCTGTAATGGATTTCAACAAGAGATGCGAGATAGTCCAAAAATGACACTTGTATGAGGTGATTCTCAACGATGATAGTGATGGTAGTGATGTTTTCAGAATCCTTAGAGTTGAACTGGCTTACCCTCCAATGAGGTTGGGTAGTTAGGTTCGTCATTTATTCATCCAGACATACCCTCTTGTGGTGCTCAGAAGTTTGGTTCAACGTTTTTTCTTATGGACTTACCTCCAGTAGTTTTGGGCCGTGAGTTTCTTTATTTATTCATCCGGGCATAAACTCCAGCTATGTTGGTCAGTGAGTTTCATCATTTATTCATCATGAGTTACCCTTTTATGGGGATGGGTAGTGAGGTTTGTCATTTATTCATCCAAACATTGCCCAAGTGGGGATTGTTAGTGAGGATCATCATTTATTCATCTGGTCTTACCCCCCAATAGGGATGGGTAGTGAGGTTCACCGATTACTCTTCGAACATACCCTCTAGTGGGGTAATGTTGTGAGGTTCTATGATTAATCTTCCAGACATACCCTCCAGTGGGGATGAGATGTGAGGGTCATCAAAGATTCAATGATGTGAAATTGTTTGATGTACCTTTGGACTCCAAAGAAAGAGGATAGCTCTTTCCAACAAGACATTTCCATATGATGAGAACTAAAACTATTAGGGTGAGAGACACCCGCCCAATGAAGATAGTACCATGGTGCGGTGATTGAGCTCATTTGTCATGAAGTTCAAGGTAAACACATGGGATGCTGGGCATCGATGGTGGTTACTTCTAGAAATATTGGATAATCTTTTCTTAGGATGAGATGTGAGATTTTCGTCCCCTTACTCTCTTTTTGGGACTCTTTGACTACACATATATGTGTATCCAATTTGCAATACACACTCCTTGGGGTTTTGGTAACTCTCCTTCGATGAGAAGCATTGATGCACAGGTTATGTCACGTGCTTTTCGTCTCTATATTCTCATGTTTGGAAGAGTCTAATCTCCTACTATTAGTTTCTTAGAATCTATGAGAATTTAATCATCTCCCCATTTCAAGCTCCTCGTGTTTGGAAGATCATACTTAACTCCTTTGTGGGGTTGAGCTTTTCTGTTTTACTGTACCTTGTTCTATCTATTACTCACCTCTTTAGTACATGTTTCTCTGGTCCCCTGAGCCATTGGGGAATCCTATTAAGTATTTCAATACTGACCCCCACTCAAGATGTTCCCACACATGGTGTTCCCATAAAGATGATAGACAGGTTGATTGTGACATTGGAAATTCATCGAGATATAGGGTTCTTGGACCACGTGGGGTGGTAATAGCATGGGATTAAAAAGCAGGGATCACTCTGCAGTTTTATATTTCCAACTATTACTAGGTTGTGGAACTTTTTTGATTGGTCATGTATTTTCCCCCTTCCCTTTCTATTTACTTTTCTGTACATGTGTTGTTTAGAGGTTGATTCATATTTGTGGTTTATATATATATATTAGTATTGTAACTTGTTTTTTCCTTTACCACTGAAGTTTTTCATTGAGATGGATGTGTGTGTGTGTGTCTAGGTATATAGTAAAAGTACCACCATGTTTATTATGCCTTCGTCACTAGGTCCCAGTACTAGACCTATAGAGGTGGGCTTTCTGTAGTTACAGCTCGAGCCCTAGCATGGGTCCGGTTGTGAAAACGTTGTATCAGAGGTGGTTCTTACCTGGGGATTTTGTTTGTATGTTTCCATAAAAGGGACTTTGTTGGGATTAGGGAAATAATGCCAATGTGTCTCGAGATTGGATCCCAAGCTAGGGAGTCAAGTGTTGGTGTTGCATCCAACATTACAATTCACCAGGACCCTTATTACCCGCAAGATGACTTGGCATGCTAAGACAGTTGTTTCATGGAACATTGGTATATGCATCATATAGGATTGAGTCGATGATTTTATGTTTTGATTCATTTCACCATCATTTTCAATATATATATATATATATGATCATTTGACTGCTGTACTACATGATTGTATTCTAGATTCCTCTATGACGATATCCATCCATGATACTAGCTCTAGTTCACGATGACGATTTTGTGACCAACAAGGCCTCAGTTTAAGATCCATCAAAGGATCCATTTATTCTATATGGATAGGTAGTAAAACTTCCAACTATTGAGAATTAGTTAGTCAAATCAAAATATGATGAGGAAGTGTGTAGGTTGAGCATGCTTCGTGAGTTCCAGCATCAGATACCACTAAGGTTCCATGGTATGCCAGAACCTAAGGGGGTGAATGGTTGGATAGAGTAAGTGGTTCACCTCTTCAGGATTTTTCAAACACTGATGGATTAAATTTTGACTTTTATATCTAGTATTTTTTCAAGGATAATCTTTTCATTGGTAGTGTAGGGTTACTCATATGCATGATAAATCAGAACTCTCTTGGGATGACTTCCCATAGCTGTTTCATGAGGAGTAATACCCTTCCTTTTTTACACTCTGTATGGTTTTAAGAGCTAGTAGAGCTTTGGTTGGGAGGGATGACAGTGGATGAGTAGACAACTCGGATCACATACCTTACTTGGTAATCATTGGATGTGGTATGTGATGGTAACTTTTGAACATAAAATTTTGATTAGGGTCTCTACTGAGAGATCTGTGTCAGCTTAGTTCCCATGTGCATCCCTATCTATGACAAGGTGATAGAGTGAGCACTTGTGATTTAGAGTTTTCTATCGGAGGGGATCTAGTTAGATAAAACTGGAAATGTCGAAATGGAGCAGAGGCATACGCCATGGCTAGCAGACAATTGTTGGCGAGGGTTTGATGTAGGATGAATCACCATGATGAGACTTAGGCACATGTTCAGGGAAAACATAGAGCATCTGGACTACCTAGGTATTGAAAATACAATACTTGTGATAGGTGAGTTCACATGGAAATAGAATTCTTGACCCGAGGTTCTGAGATTCCCAGGTAGTTGGTATATGAACCGTCATTGCAGAGGCACTATCATGATCTGGGATCTCCCAGGTAGGGACTGGGGTTTCCTCAGGGAGGTAGTGCTGGAAGAATATCAACATGAAGTGTTCTTGGTGGATGATGTTGTGAGGTCCTTCCACCACCACTAGGAATCCCACACCAGGCTCAGGGAGCTAGTAGCTGGGGCTAGGTGCATCTACATGCAATGTATTTCTACATCCTGCAACACGCATGATGATAAGTGCTATGCTCAGTTTCTCTTCAACCTTTTTTAGTAGAACTTGTTGGACATTTTGTGAGGTAATATTTTCTCCCTTATTTTTGCTTGTTTTTTTACCAGGGTGATGTAGGGCGTTAGTGTAACCTTGTGTTAGTGTTTTTTTATGTATCCTTGAATGAAACATGAATAGGGGTTATTTCCCACACCGAGACACGTTTTTGTGATATTTTTAAAACTATGAGGGTGATTCAGTTTCACCCAATTCAGATAATATCTATGTTTGGTGAATGAGTTCCTCTAACTTGTAAATTAATTGGAAGGGTAGTGTAGTAATGTTTTAGAGGTGTTCCAGGATTTTATGATGTTTTTTTTCAACTTGAACTCATTTTTCATGAGATTCAACTAGTAGGATTGGTAGTGTTTCAGTTTTTGGGGTTACACTCTTTCCAATTAGAGAAATGATGTGCAGAGTATGTAATGTGATTTTTGTTTCTAGCCTCTTATGGTCCGATGAGTTTACTCAACTTCCCTATTTTTGGGTACCTTGCATGCTCGAAATCATGTTTTGATGCTACTGTTTTCAAGTACATGTCAAGGTGATGAAGGCCCCATGAACAGAACTTTGTGACTCACTACTTTGTGCTGGCAATAGATGTCCTTCCCCTGAGGATGTGGAGACACTACCTTATGTGATTATGCTATATGGTTTTCATAGACCACTAGAGTCTCAGGTATTTCTTTGCTCAGAGAGACATGAACCTGAGGTGGTGACGCTGGTTGAACATCCTATAGGGCCATGACATTGAAGTAGTATATACTTCGGGAAAGGTAAACGTTGTAGAAGATTCCCTAAGTAGGAAGTCCTGGGCTCAACTAATGTGGGATGTTTTGGAGAATTTATCATTCCTAAAACTGAACCTACTACAACAAGTGTGTACCATATTTTTAGTTGATTGTGTGGACTCCTTCAATTCCTGGGCATGTCAGAGAGTCTCGATTGTGAGACATCGACTGTGAAATCTAGCATGACCATATACATTAGGTGTTTCACCAGATGTATATTCTAATGGAGGAAATCATGAGACACTATTCTAGAGACAAATAATGAGTCCAGTTTTGATGTGAGATGTAGAGGTTCAATTGAGTAAGTAAACATTACCCCAAGTTTATTTCTGTCGATTAAGATCATGCAGAGGAAGGGTAGGTTTCCTAACACCATTCATAACCCGCTGATCTATAGAGGGAGAAAGATGTATTCTATGTGTCACACCTAAGGAGATATGTGCATATTTTCCATACATGTCATCAGTATAGGATAACCTTACTATAATGGACCATACCCTTGTTTTTCGTGTTGTGTCAACATAGAAACGTGCATGAGAGAGTCCCCAGGAATGGGAGAGCCTAGAGTAGGCTCAATACCCTAGTTTTTTTTCATTATTGTAACCTTTTAGGGATTAAAATCTTAAAGGATGTAATGATATAGGGACCCATGTTTCACCTTGTTAGACTTTGAAATATTAATACATATATCTTCAACTCTAGGCGCTTAGAAAACATGCAATTCTGTGGCTCGGTGGGCCCCAAATAAATTTTATAAAAATATTAAATATTTTTTTAATATTTACACAATGAAAATAGTGTATCTCTAAAATTGTTGATCTTATCATAAATCTGAGACAATGATTGGGTCATAGACAAGAATTATACCCTTAGTTTGACATAAAATTTGTCGTCACAGGACGTTAGGACCCCTCTCTCATTGGAAGTACATTAAATGGGTAAATTAATTTATTAATTAATTAATTTAATAGCTCAAACATAGATAACACTGAATCGGTGACTCAGATCAGAAATCTAAGGCCACTAATTGTTTTGGTGTGTGCTTGTTACCGTATTAGGGCTATAACATTTTTTAGTGCAGAACTTTTGTAGAAAAAGTCTCATAGGTAAACACCGTATTTAAAATAATTAAATGAAATTATCTTATTTGAAATTCTACTTGGAATAACATCTGAATGGGGACCCGAATTGGAAATATGAGAACAATGTTGAGTTTTTAGAATGGTGTTTTCCCTTGGGGAGACCTGAATTGAGGGGGAAAGAGAGATTCAAATTTATCCACCATTGAATGTATTTTATAAACAAAAGGTAAGAGAAATGAGTGAGAGTTTGTACAATTAACTCTCGGATGGTAGATCTCTAGCCGATGGTGATTTGATGTATGAAATACATCATATCATGAAGAAAATTAAGGAGTTAGTATATTAGAGCATAGAATACACAATGACAGATCTAAATTCGAGGTAGGATATCTTGTTTCGATTATGCAACTCTCCATTTTAAATTTCATTGTCAAAAATCATTTTTGATAGTCTTTTTTCCCATGAAAAGCTTCATCGATGGAAAAACTAATAACAATCAACGATTGTTTAATATCTGGATCATCATTTCATCATTTTTCTTTGTTGATCAAATTTTCTTCTCACTAAAACAAATTCGATCATCAAGTGCATCATATATCTATGAAGGTTATGATCCAAGGATTCCAAATCTTGGAAGGTTTTGATTTTTGGCTGTCAGTGGAAGTGCAGATGCGATTACTTTTCGACACATCGAAACAATGAAGGATCATTATGAAAAGGCTGAAGTAGTAATGGTCTCATCCCGAGAACGCTAGATCTGGCCTCAGATCAAATTTTGGGATACCAGTATATTCATGGTGCCCTGCAAAAGTACCACTAGCGCAACACCTGTGTGGAGGCGATGGTAGACTGTCGTGGGATGGCGGATGGAGGAAGGGGTTGCAGGGGTGTCCTGGTGGTGTGGAATTCTCACAGTGCAGACGCCAACAGGACTAGCTATCTAGTAGGTTAGAGAGACGGTGAATGATTGGGGTGGACCCGACCAGCCCTGGCAGTGCGGGCCGTGCTAGTCCATCCAGTTCGGGCCCAGATGGGTAGGGCAGTCTTCAAATTCATGTTTCTTCCAAAATGAGTGTTTTATTAACATTCCTTCTATACTTAGGAATTCTTATTTATGAGATAGTCCATTTGGAAAATGTTTGGGACCCATTTTTTAGGCTCAATTCTTGGGGAATGAAACGTCTGATTTTAATAACAATTATTATATAATTATTATTATTTAAGAAACGTGAATCAAACTATATATCTGCATATGATGTCTGGTTTATGTAATGTTATATGATTTGTGACCTTGTAGTTTAGGTGGAATTTTCAAGACTAATTTTGAGCGCATAAACAGAAATGGTGGTGTAGGACCCATTAGCGTCATTGTGTTTCTTAACGGTGAAACATCATTTTTTCAATAGGTGTTTGTTTTGGAAAAATGAATAATCAATACCATATTTTTTTAGGGGCTCGCAATAGTGTGATCCATTTGATGTGAGTTTGGGATTAAGACATGGGCCACACGAGGAACTATTTGTGCAAAGTGTGGTGGAATATCATTTCTTCACTGGGAGTCCATTTTAGGAGAATGAATAGTCGATCATGTGTGTTTTTTCACAAGGATCATGATGATGTAATCCATTTCATTATATGGGGCCATTTCCAAGAGTCATTTTGGTAGAATGAATATTATTCCCTTTGAATCATAATACACAATGTGTGCTTGAAATCATTTTGGATAGAGGTGCCATGTACTTTAGGAGTACATTGGCACACCTTGTGGGTACCAGTTCACAGTTTTGTACCCAAGCGTGGTTAGGTACACAATCAGATGATGATTCTAGATCACACATCATGTGGGACCCCACCCACACCCTGTATAACTTTAATAATCTTCAACCTCTAATATATTCTTATTATGAACTCGTATTTTTTTCATAAAAGTACCCTATCTTAGGTTTTGTTTCCACATTGAATATGATGGTGACATTTATAATCGCTTTTGAGATGAGATACAAGATGTTCTAGGCACGACACCTATCTGAGGTGATTCTTGATGACAATAGTGGTGGTAGTGACGTTTCTAAAATCATTATATGAGTTCCAAATTACCTTCCAGTGAGGCTGGGAATTGAGTTTCATCATTCATTAATCTAGACATACCCTCTAACAAGGATGAGCAGCGAGGTTCGTCATTTATTCATCAGGAGTAACCCTCCAGCTAGACTGGGTTGTGAGGTTTATCATTTATTCATGTGGACATACCTTCCAATGGGGCTATGCAATTAGTTTCATCATTTATTCATCCAGAAATACCCTTCTCTGGGGATGGTTAGTGTGGTTAATCGTTAATTTATCTTGACATACCCTCTAGTGGGGTTGGGAAGTGCGGTTCACTGATTACTCTCTAGGAATTGCCCTGCAGTCTGGATGGGTAGTGAGGTTCATAGATAAGTCAATGAAGAGATGTGTTTTGATGTACCATTATAATAACAAGAAATATGGGCACTTTTCCCACCCAGACACATCCTTCTGATGTGACCTAAAACCGTACTACCGAGATAGACCCGCCCATAGAAGGTAGTATTATGGTGTGGTGATTTAACCCATTTGACATGAAGTTCAATGTAGATGTGTGGGATGATGGTAAATGATGGTGGTTACTTATGGAACTATTGGGTACTCATTTCTTAGAATGAGGTGTGAGATAGAGATCCCCTTACTCTCTCATTTGGGATTCTTTGACTAAGCACGCACACACACACAGATATATATATATATATATATATATCCTATTTGCAGTACCCACTTCTTAGGTTTTGGTTATCCTCCTTCTAGGAGAGGAGAAGACATGATGGGTATGCCACATTCTTTTTGCGACTTTCTTATCATAGTTGGATGATTCTACTCTGCTTCTATAGGTAGAGAAGGTTCAATGAGAAGTTCATCTTCTCACCATTTCATGCCCCTCATGTTTGGATGATCTTATGGCACTCCATTTTTTTCTTGAGCTGTACTATTTTCCTATACCATGTTTTATCTACTACTCCCTTCTTCAATATATCTTTTTTTTCTCTCCCTAGATCCCTAGGTGCATCCTATTAAGTATTTTTATACTCACCCCTACTTGGGATTTTCCCGCACTTTTTGTGACCTTACAGACGACTGACAAGTTGATCGTGACTTTATAGGAGCATAGGGATATAGGTTTATTGGACCGTATGGGGTGGTCGTATCTTGAAATTTAGGGGATGTGATCTCTCAACTATTTTACATTTCTACCTATTTTTAGGTTGTGTAACTTTTCTAGTTGGGAATATATTTCCCCCTTTCCCTTTCTATTTAATTTTCTGTAATTATACTTTTTAGTGGTCGATGAATATTTGGGTTTATATATATAGTAGTCTTGTGTCATGATTTTCCTTTCCATCTACACTTTTGAATTTAGTTGGCTATGTGTGTGAGTTCCAGTACCTAGGAAAAGGCCTCCCCAAATTTGTTACGCCTTCAATGCTACTCACTAACCCCTGGCCTATGGAGGCGGGCATGGGGTCATTGCGGATCGAGCCCCATAAAGAGTCGGGTTATGAAATTCCAAATCCTTTTATTGGTTATGTTTTTAGGATGAGTCAAATTTCTTAAATGTTTTGATATCTACCATTTTTATTTTAGTTTTAAATATGTCTCTTCTTGGATAGATAGTGGGATCCCAAATATAATTAATGGTTTGAGTTAGTTTATATATTAAAAACTTAGGTTTTTATCTTCCTCAAACATCTATTTAATAGCTCTAAAATTATTTGTCCAATCAATTTTAGGGTTTAAGGGTTCTAAATTAGTGTTTACTATTCTGGTTATAAATCTATTAAATAAAATTTGGAAATATCTCCCAAATGATGTAGATTTAAAAATATAGAGATTAATCATGAATCCATGTTCAAAATTTTTTCCCCAATGAATGTATTAGTGGACCCACAAGTTTTCTATTATTGAGGTTATTAAAAATTTAAAAACTACTATATTATTTATATTTTTTAAGGGAAGAATAAAAATTATGACTTTTTAGTTTATGCGAATGCTAAAAAATAAGGAAAATTTCTTAATGAAAAAGTTAGAGAAAATGATGTAGAAAAGATGATTGAATTGAAAATATATATTAAATAATCTAGTTATTACATCCATGAACGAGATTCAACATTAACACACATGCTTATTAATTAATTTTTTTATCTAATTCAAATTTACAAATGGAAGCCCTAATTATATATATTATACACTTAAATGTACCTGAAAACCATATAAAAACTATAGTATAAATGTTTTTCATCATATAGAAGGTATTTAATTACTGAAATACATCCAATACATTAAACCAAATTTAAATCAATGTTCTCTTAAACAAGTCCTTGATTAATAAATTTAAACAGTGATAAAAACTAATTTACCTTCATAGATTTAATTATTATTCGATTTAGAATAATAGAAAATTTTAATCCATAACAAAAAACCATTTTCATTCAAGATTAATAATTTTTATAAATTCAAATAGGAAAAAAATTCAGAAACCCTAAAATTGGTCCACATGCCTCCACTAGATGACTAACAACAAGAAATTTATACATATATGGTAAAATAAGATGAAAAATTAATTTTATTCCTATATCCAAGGTCCAGTAGTGTGTTCCCCTCCTCTGTTCTATGATGACATTCACATGATATCTTGTTACTTAATCTCTATATATCCCACTAAGTGAAGGGAAATTAAATTTTAAATTTTCAATAAATGGAGTAATTTTAAATAACTCATGTGAATGTTTCCACACATGTAATACAATCATAGTGGATTTACATTAAGGAGTAAATTATCTTCTACTATAATTTTAAATTCATGCATGACTAAAAACCTTTTCATCATCCCAATTTTAATTCAAAAGGTAACTATATTTAGCTACAATTATTTAATGATTTTTTTTGGAACAATTAGAAACATAATTTATTGACTTTTTAAGCTAGAATGAAAGAGGATTTTCATATTCTGTTGAAGAAAAAAAAATTAAGTGGTTATCATTTTGATATTATAGGGTATTAAATTTTATTTTCACATGTGGGGATCTACAAAGTCATATGAGAGGACTAAAAGTATACCTCTCACCTAACGTGACTGCATTGCTCACAGAATATAACCTTCTATTTGAGTTAACATGAGAAATGGGGTGAAACATAT
This sequence comes from Viscum album, assembly GCA_963277665.1. NCBI lineage: Eukaryota > Viridiplantae > Streptophyta > Magnoliopsida > Santalales > Viscaceae > Viscum > Viscum album. The sequence continues at coordinate 1,947,084,210 of OY728125.1, forward strand.
CAAGACCCTTCCCTCAGGGCCTATTTTATGACTACCCCAAGCCCACCAGATAGAGGAAGGTGACTAGCACCAAGTAGACATATCACACAAATGTGAGGAATTTTCTTATATATAGACACAAACACACACACACACACACACATCACTAAGAAAAAGTTCTATATTTAAAACACTAAGTAAACATGAATTTATACCACTAATATTCCCCATTGGGTAATAATATAAAACTGAAATATAAAAAAGAGCGTAACACAAGAACAACCAAAATAAAAAGGAGAAGATCCAAAATTTCATTTGCCGAAAACTCTTCTTGAAGGGTATATACAGAAATAGCTGTCGGAAGTCACTAAATCAATCCTTATCTTTTAGTCCTCTCTCTATGCACCACCTAGACCCTATTCACAAAGGAATCTGTAAACTCATCAAAAATCTTCTCATGAAATGACACGTGCGGGAATACCTCGTGTAGGGGTGTGTAAAACAATACTCATTCGGGATACCAAAACCACATAGGTAATTCCAATAAAAATACTTGAAATACACCACAATTGAAACACATGAAGTACACCAAGAAGGAAACACATGGAGTACATCATTAAGGAAAAACACAACGTTATTTTAATACAGTCATCTCACAAATGCATAAGATTAATGAACGAAGATAATGATTTCTATTGGTAGTCAAAAGATCTCCCAATTTCTATGACATGAGATGTTTTGATAAAAATGAAGCATAAATAGTACATGGAGAATCAATAGTGAATGAAGTGTTAGTGGCGCATAGTGTGTCAATTGATCATAGTGTGTCAGCCCCACCCAAAGCGACGCTGGTGCCTGGGAAATCGATGGTGCAGGGAGAATCGCTGGTGCATGTAGATTCAGGGCGCACAGAGCATCAGGGGGGACATGGATCATCGATGGTGCACAGTGTGTCAGTGGTTCAAGAAGAGATGGTTGTGCATAGAGCATCAATGGTTCATACAACCCCCATGTCACATAGTCACCCAAATAACATAGTAACAATCATCTATAAGATCCCTCTATTAATGGGATTGTTTCAAGAGAACCGACTCCTCAATCCTTTAGGACATAAAAAAACATCCATAGTAACCCAGTTAGAGTATCTCAAATGGATTGTATCATTGCATGGGTGAAAAACCGTAGATGAGTCGTCAAACAGACCTCATTTTTAAATGATATGCCCAATTTAGTAAAAATGGGATGACCCTATTTGGGTCTGACCAGACTCAACCCAGTTAGTTTAGGCTAGCCCGTTGGGCCACCAGATCATAGCCTAGTTGTTTAGACCAACCCGCGCCATGTGGATCATCCTCACTTCGCCAGATGCATCCTGGCTTGGCTGCTTCCCTTTGATAAAAAGTGTCATTTGGCCACATTGTGTGCTGGTTACACTGGTCAATGTGACTAGCCCACACATTCATAGCAGTCAGCCACCACATCACATACCTCGTAGCCACCACTGTGGGATCTATTGTCGGCCACCCTACAAGTGGCATGAGTCATCATCACCACTGCAATCGACTGTCACCGCTTTTCCAGACCACTGTGTTGTCTCTCATACCACCGTGCATCTTCACCAAACCACCACAAATCCTCTCTAGACAACTTTAATTATGAAAAATCAAAGATCTATGTTACTCATGAACCGATCTACCCTGATGTTGTGTCTTCTTTTAGTTCTCCTAAATTTGGGTGTCCGATCATACTCATGAATTCCCAGAAACATCGAGTAGGGAACCATGGGGTTCCAACGACGAGGAATGAGAAGAAATGTGGGAGAGATGCAAAAATAAAAGGTCTAGAATAGTCGGACATGTGATTTTTTCCAACGAATGATATTCGGGGAATTTTGGGTTAGAAAGGATTAAACTATTCCCACGAAAAATGCCTACAATAGAATCCCTTTTGTAAGAATGATCAAATCACAGATCAAAATATTCTTGGGTTGGTATATGTCCATAATTAAAACTAAGAGTGAGGAAAATAAACAAAATGTAATAAACCCTATATTGGGTTTGGATTTTTCGATGTCGAGGATCTGTTTCTGTTGGCGATCAATCAAGAACTGTCATGATCCACCACTCTATCATCGTCGGTTGTTCATCAAGAGATTTTTCTCCAAGGTCTCTCCAGATCCTTCGGTGATATTTTTAGGGTTATGAGTCTAACCTTGGATCCCTTCCAAGATGTTAAATTTTAAAAGGAAATGATGATATGTTGAAAATAATTTTCATTAAATTATTTTAATGAAATTTTCATCCAAATTCTATCTCTCACAGTCGGGCAGCATCTGTTGATGTTAATCCATCATCTAAGGAAAAAAAACACCTAAAAAATAAATGGTGATCTCAGATTTTACATCCTAGTTACCATTTATGAGATATTAGGATTTTAAAATAAAATAACATGACATAATTATTTTATTTAGGGTTACATCCAAAAAACATTTTTTCATAGCTAGCAACACCGACTAATGTTATGTCATGCTTTGAGTAAATCCTCTACTCTGAGATCAATAGTTCCATCATATTTCTAATCTGGGTACCCATTTAAGAGTTTTCCCACTATTTCAGAAAATTTGTGTGTGAGTGCTATTAAAAACTGAACAATTTTTAGTGGATTTATTTGGCCACACTGGGCCTCAAAATCACATTCCGTCTCAACACCTAGTATTTTAATTTTCCCAATTAGTTTTTAAAAATAAATTTAGAAAAATTTGATTCATTACACAACTTTTTGACCTCACGTGAGGCATTCCTATACAAAATATTTTATACATAAAGGTACTATGTTATTTTGATTCCCGATAGCTAGTGTGTGACTAATATTATATAAGATACCTAAATAATTATTATATAATAGTAATTTCTTATTATGATTCAATCATTATTAGTTAACACTCTTTACATGGTTATTTCCATTTAACTAATTCTTACATTGTACAGTGTTTGAATTAAGAATTATAAAAATGGATCAAATGAATCCTTTTTTTCAAATTATACTTGAAAAATATGATTAAATATTATGTTTTGGTATGATAATCAATATTAAATGAAGATTCACTCTTATGGTTCCATACACGGATGGATTCTCCAAGTACCTACCCTTACATTTTGGAATATTGACTCGTAAACCCCATGTAGTTTACTAAATTTTCACTAGTTTCATAGGATAACACTTATGAAAAGAACTGGGGCTCTTATACCTCAACCCACTTTTTTAATTATACCACTACATCTTCTTAAATTCATAATACATAATAATTAAATGACTCATATATATGTAAATTACCAGAAAATATTTTATTGAAAAAATTACTTTATTATTTGTATAAATATTACTAAAAAAAATTATAATAATTAAAATGAATAATTAATCCATTTTCCTAATAAATTCAAATTTAATCCTAAAAATTTTGAATAATGCAATTATTTATAAATTTTTAAAAAAATGATTAATTCATTTAAATGAAAAGTAAAAGTACTAAAATATAGTATATATAAATTCCACCACACTTAATATTTACACTCCTAGAAAAGTAAGAAAAAAATATTACCAGTGTGATATTCAATACACTATCTAGTGAGAGTTCCTCTTCAGATACCATAGAACACAAAACAATGATACCTATATAATGAACCTAATTCAATTTATTCTTTGAGATGCATTTAATCCATTTAAAATTATTCTATACTCCCATTTATACCAATACATATCTCAAATGAATTATTTCCCTCACAACAAAAATATGAATTTTAGAGTATTTTTTCCTCATCCAAGATTAATCAGGGGTCACAATAGGATTTATGAGTTCTTAAATCCCCCCCAATGATTAAAATACTTGCGGTAATCATGTTGAATTTTTAGTGTATTCTAGAGGATAAGGGTATGTAGGTTTCAATGATAAAAATTATATGAAACTATAATGTTTTTATTTTATTTTTGAATTAAAATACATGACTTTAGTTTTATACATAATAATTAAATCATCTTCAAGAAACTTTGTAACGATATCTCTCTGAAAAATTTGTTTCTCGTGGAATGTTCACTCCTTTAGCATTTTTGTCGAAATTAATTTTTCTTTATTTATCTACCTCCAATTGATTTTTTACCTTATTTTTGTTTTTATATTTTTCATTTAATTTTATCTTTAAGGTATAGATAGTTATTTTTTCACAAACTAGTAGATTGTACATCCTATACTATATTTTTATGCATATTTTCACTTTTTATCCTACACTTTTTTTCATTATGTTTTTTCTTGAATGTATCTCACAATAGGTCCTTAACATGATTTTATTTTTTAAAATATTTTATCAACTATGTTTATTTAATATAGCTTAAAAATAGATTCTTAGAATGATATTTTCTTCCAAAATAGGCCTGTTTTAATTATTAACCCATATAACAATACCCTCCCCCACACTCAAGTTGAACTAGGATCAAGAAATATGTTCTAGTGTATATGAGGTAAGGATTTTAGTATTGTAATGTGGATATATAACATGGTTGTTCTTAGTTTTTTGGGGATAATAATGGATAGATATAAAAGGTTGCCTAAAATAAATTATTATTTTTAAAAAGGGTCTTTTAAAAATATAACTCCTCAATCATTTTCATCCCAAATACATTATAGAAACTTGTGTTTTTATAGAAAACAATGAAAATTATTTTAATCAATCATGGTTTTGATTTCTCAGTAATGGATTCTATTTTGGATAAGGTATAAACTTGTTATTGATGCCTCAAAAGTAAGTTATTTCAATACTGGATAGTATTTCATGTCACGAGAGTAAAAAATTTGTGATATTTTCAAGAATTTACTTAAAAAAATATTTTTGAACCAATTCTGTTTCATTATTCATTGAACCAATGTTTCTTAGAGGAAATAAGTTCACACAATGTAATATGTCATAAAGAATTACAAATTTATTCCATTAGAGAACAATGTTTTAAAAAAATTTGTAGCAAATGATAACTAATACACCCAAGTGTAAGATAAAATACTTAAAATTAAAAATATAACTCACAAAATCCTAGTCTAGGGGAGTATGTTCTTTCCTCATCCTTTGTTTTCTAAAATGTACTTATTTTATAATAAAATAATTAACAATTTTGAAGTATAAATTATTATTATACTAAAAAATTAATGACTTTCAAAAAAGTTGTATACAAAATTATTTATCATCTTGAAGTAAAACCTCATACCCTATATGATCTTAAAGATCATCTTTTAGTAAAAATAATATATTCCGATTGAAAAATAACTGTGCTTATTTTATAATTAATATGACCTGTATAAAAGAAAAAATAAAATAAAAGGTGTAAAAATAAAATGTAAAAAACATTTGAATAAAAAATTAACAAGCAATAGATTTAGTTTCAAATAATATATTTTAACATTTTCTAATATTTTAACTCTTTTATGATGGTAAAATCATCATTAAAAACAATGTTTTACACCTTTTTAATCATGTAGTGTTCATTATAAAATTTTATGATTTCATCAAATATTGTAAATTTTAATTTTCGATCTTTTCATTAATTAAATAGACTTATTTTATAGATATTAAAAACCCAAAATGATTTATATTATATTTTCTCTTTGAAATAATAGGATCTTAAATTTACATTCCTAAAGTATACTATCCAATTAGATTACTATAGTAGTTTTATAGACCCATAGATAATAATTTAGTCTAAAACACCATTTCTTCTTGTTTCGTTAAATAAATTTTATAATGGTTTGGTTGGAATAATTATTTCAAACATCATCAATTACATTTATTTATGTGTATTACGTTGTATAAAATTTATTATGAAATCTATATGTCCATAAAATAGTATCTAAATCCCTGTTATAAAATTTTATTTCTCGATAAGTGATAAAAATATGGATGCCCAAGTATACAAAACAGGTTAGCATCTAAAAATTTTGAAACTAACTTATGATCACCATCTCTAGTGGGATTTGGTTCTACATATTTGGACACATTGTAAGATAAAAAAAATGTATGGATGTTGATAAATAATTAGGATATAACCCCATGAAATACATACCTGAAACATCAAATATGTCATTAAACAAAATTATTTTTAGGCATCTCTTAATTTTTATAAAATTTCCTTCAAACGTGATATATTTATATTCTCTAATAATATAAAAATATTATTTCAAAAATTTTAAATAATGAAATCTTGAGTCAATCACTTTTCATGTTTTTTATTATTACCCAAATCTGTCTCTACAAATCAAATTGTTAAAAAATATGTGCACTGATTATATTACAAAATCCATGATGCTAGTTATGATTATTTGGGTATATCAAAAATTCCTTAAATAGTAATCATCTTAAATTTACATCCTTTCGCAACTTACTAACTTGGACACTTATTACATAGATAAAATATGGGGAACTTTATTGGAGGACAAATAATTAACTCAGTCTACAAAATGGTCTCAAACACATAATAACATGTTGTTCATCAATATAAAATGTTTCCATAATAAGTGGAATGATTTTGAGTTTTTATCCACAAATATTGGAAATTATAATCAAATTTATGACTAATAATTTATTATATCCCTTCATTTATCTTTTACAAAAATCATAATCTTGAATCTACATAATCTATTTTAGTAGTCTTGTTTTTGAATCTTGTTTCTTATAACACCTCATGATTTTAAAATAAAAACATCATGTTCAATGACGTGTATGAAATGAATAAAAAATATTACAGGAGAATATAACATCCTCATACATTATAATATATATATTTTAAATAAATTCAATCTATTTGATTGATTGTGTTGTACACAACATCGAGTTTAAACTGAACAGGATACTCTATTATTATTTAAACATGCCCATCAAAAACCAAGTCATTACGTTTACAGGTAAGAATAGTACTAACTAAAATTTCAGAATCATATGTTTTATAAATGTATCAAATAAATAAAATATATATCTATTGATTATAAATAAATTAATAATTGTCTAAAATTAAAACAAGTGTTTTCAAAAAAAATATTTTTTTCTAATAGGCGATTTAGTCATTCTTTGCACACTTAATTTGAAGTTAATTTATAAAAATATTATAAACATTATTTGATAAAATAAAATTAATTTTTTAAATCCACATATAAAAAGTAACATATACCGCACTCTTTGGATTATTAAAAAAAGATTCATTTTTTATGAATGGTAAAAAATACTGATTTTGATTGAAAAATTCAATTCAATTTAAATTATTTACCAGCATGAATTATATTTTAAATTGGGTTTAAAGTAAAATTGGTTAAAATATATTAAAATATAGTTAATTTATTTCATCCAAATAACTTTAATATTGAATATTGATATAAAAACATTATAAACATGAGAATATTTTTTATCTTTGAAAACTCAGTTTCTCATCGTATCTACAAGATTAATATTAAATTAAACATTTACACATATAGGAATAAAATTTAAAAAAATCGATTCCATATTTTTAATAATAATAATTTATAATAGCTAATATGGTCAAATAAATTTTCTACCAAAATTAATAGTGAAAATACAAAAAATTAATTATTGAGAATAAAGTAAAATAAGTTTAATGAGGGTTAACCAAAGTAGATAAGGATATAATAGCCCAAAAAAATCATAATTTTTTTAAAAATATTTACTCCTTTTAGTTCCCAATTTATAATATAATTTATTTTTCATGGTTTTTATGATAATAAATTTATCATTTTTATTCTTTTTTGGAAATTTCCAGGTAATTTCCAAGAAGTCCACATTCCCCACATATAAAAGGGAACTCACTCCCTTCACTTATCCACGCATATATAGAGAAACTGAATGAAAAAACCAAACAAAATTATCTCTTAACCAACATTAGTAACATTTTTTTTCTACTGGTCCTCCCATTATCCCATCTCAAGGGTCCTTAAGAGGAGATCCAAGGGAGGTTTCTCTTATAAAATGCGATTTCTTAATAAATATTATTCATATTCATTCATCATTTTCGACATTAAATTTTAACATAAAATTACCAATATAATAGAAATATTATATACCATATATTTATAAGTTATTATGTTGATGTTATAATATTTTTACATCACTATATCCATCAAATGAGAAATAGATTCATCAATCATGTGTACGACGGACCAACTCTTCCCAAACCGACATTGTTCATTTTATATAACCTCAGCTAAATGATTAATGTAATGATGGATTTTTTAAATGTATATTACATTAATGATATTTATATAATTTTTTAATGATATTTTAATATTCTCTATTTTACATTACATTATGCTGAATATATGATATTGTCACTTGTGTGTACCAAAAACTACGTCCTCACAAAACGATGTAATTTGTTTTTCCCTTACGATGAACTTAGAATGTAATATGTATAAAAGTAATAAATATATTTGATATATATGAGAAGATATTTATTATTTAAAATTAATATATCACCCACTTTCCTACCATTTTAATCATTTACAGAATTATGTCATCACTCATTCTTATGTACGAACTATCATCTCGAAGAAGTTGTGTGATTAATTTTCCTTGTCAAAAAATTATAAATTTTTCATGTAATATATATATATATATAATTAAATATTATATTTATTACATTAAAAATATTCTGGATAATATGGATATATATTTATATATATAATCATAATAATCTTAACATCCCTTACAAAACACAAATGATAAAACATCGAAACTAACACCCAAAATAATGAAAATAATAAAATATTATTTAAAAATGTGTGGTAATGTGTTATAATACGATCGTATATGATATTGTAAAGATTATAATAGTAATTTTCTTAATTTATATCTTACTTCAAACCATTATATAGTAGGTTAATTCATGTTCCTCTAAAGAGAAGTGGGGGGTAAGGTACATCATCTCAACATCCATTCATTGAGGCATATTATAAGTTAATGCACCAAATTTATTTAATATGGAGTATATACATTAGATTTGTGTTGTAATATCAGGATTAATTAATAATTCATGGTATTTAATGTTTTCATATGATTTATTTTATCCAAAGGAGTTTGAAATGAAAATTATGAAGTGGTAAAAGTTATATTAAAATATATCATTATTTTGTGATTGTTAGAATTATCTTGAAATAATCAATTTATTGAGATCATTTTTCATTATAAATTAAATTTCTAAAAACAATAATTATTATTGTATGATGTATATGATTATTTAATAAATCGTATACCATATTTACATATGGTGTTTACATTGAGGTTATTTTAATTAACTTGGGAAATATTGATAAATCTATATCCTTTACCCAATATTGATATATTATTATATGAAATATTGATTAAATAATTAAGTAATTCAGCTGATATATGTGTAATTTCATGGGACTTAAGTGATGGGTGGGGCCTAAAATTATATATCCCCTTACTGTATCAGTTGGTCTAATGAGACAAAATAGTTGGCCAAATTAAACTGGTTTCCTCTTGTAGTTTAAAACATTATTGTGAAAGGTCTTGAAAGTAATGAAATGAATATCCTGAGAAAATTGTATCCAATGAAAAAATATTTACTTCATTAATAATTATTTTATTATTATCTGTGATATTTTTATAAAGATAATATCTCTAGATTCAGTTCATACTCATTTTATTGATTAAATGGAATATTTTTTCAGTTATTTACCGTGTAATAATGATTATTTGTTTTCTTATCATGATATTTAAGATATTTAAATGGAATATTTGTTTAATTATTTACCTTTAAATTAAGATTATGAGTATATATTCATGACTGATTCTGATTTATTTAACCCTAATTGAACCTATGATCTCCCCCTTATTATTTTTTCTTTTTCTAGGATATAAGGAATATTTATTGGAATGAATTTAGGGATGCCAATTTTTTTTCCAATATTATGCCTTTTATTTTATTTCCAATTGTAAATTGTGTATCATGTATGTATAAAAATTTCAAAAACTGCTAAACTGATTGGTACTTTGGGATTTGACCCAATGTATATGTGATAATGTAACAAAGTATGAACTGGATATGGGTAATTGGGTTCTTGTTCTCTACCCTTGTTTTCATAGGGATGTTATTAGAATCATTGGGAACCAGATTTAGGGAAACAATATTAGGGAACCTAAACCTATGCTTCATTTTGAGTATATCTATATAATAACATCAAAATTTTTGTTAATAATGATATCATTTTTTTTCTTAGAAATTCATCTTTATTTGGATACTACATATGGATGTTTTTATGGAATAAATATACCTATGGGAATGAATCTAATAAGGGAGAATTCATAATGACCCAATTATCCCCATGTTCATGAAACATTCCTTACTATGCCCCTAGTTTTACACTACAAGGGGGTACTCTTAGTCTGATTCTCATTTTCATTATATATGATCATGGAGGATTTAAAAATAAATATATCGAAAAATAAATCATTTGTTTATTATCAGATCATTTATGGATAGGTTTTTCAATTTATGTTATGTTTTTCACTAGTTATTCATTTATTTCATAATTTAATTATCTAATCTAGCGTGTTACATTATTTATAAGTGAAAAGTACTGGAAGGAATGGAAACATAATTAGTTCATGTAATATAAAGAGCAATAATGTTTTTTTATTGTATTAATCTGATATAGAATGGAATTTGTCTCTTAAATGTTATCATCATATAAAGAAATAGTTTTCTATTATATTGATATAATGAAATAATTCTCTATGTCGTATAGCATTGAATGGATGTAATAGAAGATAAGTATAGAAGAGAAAAAAATAAATAATGTTAATAAGGGATAAAGGGAATTTTTAACATGTGGTATTTTTTAAAATAATCACCATGGTAGATACCAAAAAGTAAAAGAAGTTTTATGCATGTTTTTAGAAAATAGACATCATACTGATTAAGGAAAGGTTCATGGAGAAACCATCAATGTTCAGTGCTTTATCCATAAAAATCTTGGGAACCCTTCTAACAAATTATCCAATATATACATGAATATACCTTAGAAGAAGCTAACTAATCAAGGTTAAGCATAATATATTAATACATCTAAAGTAGAATGATTAATTTACTTGTGTTTTGATTCATTATTTATGTTATAAGATCATTTAAATCTTTTATATTCTTTTTATTAAAATTATTTAATTTATAAGGAGTATACTACAATGTTACTTCATTGAGGACATAATATAGTATGTTGAATAGTCAAAATGGCCAAGAAAATAGATTCGGTGGGAATTTGAACATCTTGTAAATCAAATTATTGAGGGAAAATAACTATTTACATATTCTCTCTTTAGATATAATAATGATAAATATATTTTTTTATATAGTACTAATGAACTTGAAATTTTTTAGTCAGTAGATTTTTTATGGCATTTTTTTCTGGAGTTCACTACATGTACTGATTTTTCAAATATATCAAATAAACTGAGAATTGTTTTTGGAAGAATAATTTATTTCATTGAGGTTTTATAGTGATCATTGTATTAACATATTTATAATGTGACATTAATTTCAACATTTTATTTTCTATGGGAATATAATGTTGATTTAGTGACCTTCCATTATTATTTGGTTCACCATATTTTGGTTGAAATTTAACATTAACTATTAATGTATTGGATAAATTTAAACTTTGGGAGTTACAAGATTGCATTTTCTAATGATTTTGGTTCTTTTAATGGTTGAAGGAATATATTTTATCATTTTTGGGATCTTATAATCCGTTAAAATGATATTTTAGTTCTTCAGGCATATAAATTCACCTTAGGTATTCTTTTCATATAGTAATAAATAAAGTATAAAATGATTAAAGCCCAAACAAAATATTAAATTATTCCTATGAAATAAAAATATATCATTAATTATATTTTCATTTAAAATCATTCTAGATGGTATAATAATTCCTTTACAATAGAAAAATATCTTGATACAAAAGATGATATCCCAGTACCCTAAATTTGATTGAATAAAATTGTTTCATAACTCATTATAGATTTATATATTTTTAGTCATTAACCATTTATAGATCACCCATTATTTATCAAGGATCTCTATCAGTCTCTATTAATCCTTGGTCATTATTATTCCGTTCCGTGTCAATGTTTTCATTTCTAACCTCTGTTTCCATATATAGAAACCATGTTATGCGATCAATATAGATGACCTTATTATTTCCCATTCTCTCTTATCAAAAAGATATTTTAATAACCCTTTTCATTATGTGGGAATTTTTATAAGGAATTTCTAAATGTAAAACCATTTATTACCGAGATGAAGAAATTTTTTTGGAGGAAACATTTCTATAAGGTGAAAAATATAATACTATAAGGTTTTAAAATAAGAACACTATGTTCGATAGAATGTATGAAGCACAAAACCAATAATAGAAGAGAATATAACATCCTGATACTTTAAAATATGTTTTTTAATAAATTCATTCTCCTTGATATCTTGTGATGCACACAACACCAATTTTAAGTGAAACACAACACTCTATTATTATTTAAACATTACCTTTATAACCTAATTTTTATGTTAGAGGATATGAATAATACTCAGTTAATTATAAAAATATTATGGTTATTATTTAATTGAATAAATTAAATGTATATATATTTATTACAAATAAAATAAAAATCATATTACAGAAAAAGAAATATTTTTTACAAAAATAGTATTTTTTCTAAAAGGCTGTTTAACCGTACGTTGGGCAAATAATTTAACATTAATTTTGAGAACTTTAATAAATCATATTTAAAAAATTATACATTGTTTTTTCATCATAATATAAAAATTATTTTCAGTTTATTGTTTTATATTTTAAAAAAAATTACATTTTTTATGAATAGTGAAAAATATTGATTTTTATTGATAATTACTATTTCATTTAAATTATTTACAAAGTTAACTATATTTTCAATTTATTTTAAATATTTTTTAGTTAAAATAAATTATTATTTAACTAATTTTTATCTTTTTAGTAATTATAATATTGAATTTTTATATAAAAAAGTTTTATGCTTTTGATCATTTTTGCTTTAAAAACATGTTTTCTCGCCGCATCTGTTGGATTTACATTGAATTAAAATGTTCCACTTCTTTGAATTGAATTTAGTAAAATGGAATTATTATTTTTATTAATCATAATTTATTTCATTTAAAAATATAAAATTAATTTTTGACCAAAATGAATAGATAAATTTTAAAAAAATGATTACAACTGTAAAAGTAATGATGGGTTTATCGGTGGAAAAATAAGATGATAAGATAAAAATGATCTTATTACATGTAAAAATATTATCATGTGGACAAATCTCAATCATATCCATCCCATTAATATTCTAAGTTCATATGGTAGATTTTTTCATGTGATTAATTTTACCATTGTGGATTATCTTGGGAAAGTTCCATGTAATTTCCAAAAACGTCTCATTTCCCCACTTATAAAAGGGAATTCAATCGATTATATTTTTAAAAAATCCCAAAAAAAAATTTATAAATTTTTTTCACAAATTATCTCTCCAATATCTTTATTCACATTATAGAGATTATGGTACTCACAAAAGTCAATCCCTATGGTCTTTAAGAGGACATCCAATTGTTTTTTATCTAAGAGAATGTAATGGTCTTAATGAATATATTTCATTTTCATTATTCCTTCCACCCCAAATTATGTCTTTATAAATAAAATATAATAACAAAAGTATCAAATATATACTCATATTTTATTATATCTGGGGAATAATATTTATCCATATTCAATTTTATCAACTGGGAAAAGAAAGTTTCAATCATGTTTAGGGAAGACTATTGTCTTAAGAATCGATGCAGTTCATTTTCATCACCAAAATTCGAGGATAGATGTAATGATTTATTTAAAAAATATATATTATATTTAGTTTAGTTATACACTTATATTTTATGAAACTAACATTAAATTGTATATTTCATTAATAGTTTAGATGAATTTGGGTAGGAATATCTCCATTGATATGAATTCTTATATTACCAATATCAGTATTTATTTGAACCGTCTATATTATTATATTATTCAATATCATTCTTTGTTTTTTGATAGTTTTATCAAGGATGTTTGTAGATATCATGAGTGGTATTATCAAGATAAAAATTCCTTATAGGATGATATTTTTTTTTCTATGTAATATCTATGTTTTGGTTTACATAATAATCCTTGAAAACCCTACCTTTTCCCATAAGAGATAAACACTTCTCAGTTGTTTAGTATGTCCATCTTTGGTTATAATGTTGAGAAGGTATTGGCATGTTTGGTTTGTATGGTCTCTAATAAGAAAATTACATGTCTTGGGAGATTAAACAATATTTTATAATTGATAAGTAATGTGATCATTTTTTGCAAAAATAGTACAACGAACTTGTGGTTAGAAATTATTATTATATTGGGCTGGTTTCAGTGAAGTATTGGATAACTTCATGGATCTTACCATTGTTTTATGGTGTAACGACCCAAAATTTTATTAATAAATATTACACTTAATCTAATTAAAGGACATATTAAGTAAAATGTTTAAATAAAATATTCTCTTACATGTTTTTTGTTTTTGGATTTCAAAATACCGTTAAGAATTTATACCTTTACTAATATATATATTGTATAGTGAAAACTGATTAATAAAAATATAGAGCATTAACAAATTCAATATACGAAAAAAGATGCAATGGCCTCATCTAGTATAATTACTCCATATGAAGCCCATTTTTCTGAGCTCAAAAAATAGGTAGCATCAATGGGATTCACTCTTGCCCAAGCCCAAGCTGAGCTTCAACACATTAGGCTTGAACAAAACCTCCTATGGGAGAAGTGAAAGTTGATAGAGATTACCACCCGAGCGCTATTATCCATGCCACCACAAGGGTCTATCACTATCTCACTCCTTACCCTTAGGTCATATGCAGGTGTTATAAGGGGTTATATATCAAGACCCTATCACTATGATTATGTGCATTATTTGTTTTATAGAATGAATAATCTACATTCATTTTCTTATTATTACTTTGTAAATAATTTTTAAAACACACATATTATTTATAGTTAATATTCAATTAATAAATATATTTTGATGAATTAATGGATTTTCTAATTAAATAATATTTTAATAAAATATTATTAATAAATTAATTTTTATAAAACATAAATGTTCTTATAATTTTTAAGAATACAATGGAATGTTTTATTAAGTCTTGAAAGACGTTTTTTTCAAAACCGATGAATTTTCGATAAATTTCAGTTTTTATTCTAAAAGTAAAAATTCTCATATTTATATAATTATTTATATAAAATTAATATTATTTTTGGAATCAGAATGTCAAAATTATCCAATGGTGAAATTTACATAATTTTTTGAGGAAATCAAATTTTGGGGTAAAAATTAAATACTATTTAATGATATAATGTGTTTGATAACGTCATAATTACCTAATAGTGATAAAAAAATATTTTCGATTTTTGGAAAATATATGTTTTATAATTATAATAATTTTATTTTAGGTCTGTTAGATTTATTTTACAGTGTTTTTGAGGACCCACCAAGGCTTATAAAGTATTATTTTTTTTAAATTGATTTCCTTGAGAGTGTGACACACCTCTACATAAAAAAGGCTAATATTTTAATAAGTTAGGCCATTGGAATTATAAAATAATTTTTCCCACTCCCCTTTGGAAAAAACCATGGTTTTGTTTTTGGTTTTCATTTGTTTACTGTGTGGCGTCCAAGACCTAAATAATTAAGAATTCCCTCTCTTTTCTTATATAAACCAACACAATATCCCACTTATTCTTCACAAAAAGACTTTATAGATTTACAAAACCCTGATATCCCCTCTCTATAAGCCTCCCATGGTGCCCCAATCTCCCAATAAGCCTCCCCCAAGCCACTCCCAAGCCTTTGGGATCACACATCCAAGTAAGGGATTTCTTTCTCTCTCATTTTTTCCATGTTTCTTTATGTTGATATACCCTTTTATTTTCAATTAAAAATGTTGGCGTATGATTTATCAGAAACACCAAATTTACCCTCTAATTTTTTAATGATCATATACCCCTTTCTATCTCATTAATACCTCCCAAGTACACACGTTACCATATAGAAATTCCATAAGGATTTTCTCTCTCTTAATTTACATTCAAGCAATTATGTTGTATTAAAAATCTAAATTCCCTTACATATGTTTTTAAATTTGTCTATTTTAACCCATTAACATCCATTTTATGTACATATTATGAGATACCCATTTCTCTCCCATCATTCTTTTTTATGAATTTGTATGTCATGCTGTTATGCTGCCGAAATTGCACTACAATTTATCCAAGCCAAAGTCATTGTGTAGTGAATACCATGCTCATTTCTCTGTCAAGGGTATTCTTTTTTATGCAAATTTATTTATTTATTATATATTTTCATGTTTTAATTCCATATTCCTTTATCTTGGAATAAATTATGATGTTTAATGAATCCATGTTATATGAACCATGTGGCACATATATGCATGAAATGAAATGATTAAGAAGGGTGTTCCCTGGTAGCACTCTATGGCATTGGGAAAAGATTTGTATCATAATAAGTAATGTATAATGAGTATTTTCTCATGATAATTAATGTTCAATGAGGTTTTACTCATGTTCCATTTTCAATGAGCCTTGTCTCATGCTAATATCATGTTAAATGTTGTTGCCACAATTCCATGTTATGATAATCATGTTATATCAGGCCTTTATGTTCATGTTTATTTTATGATAAATTCATATTCTTATTTCCTAACATGTAAAATATTTATCATGTTAATCATTTGTTACTCTCATAGTGGTCTTTTTAGCTCACCCTTTTCTTATTCATGTTTTTTGGTTATCTTATGCAATGCTAAGAATGAAGAAATGTGTGTGGTCATGTAAAAGTAGTTTTCAATAAAGATTTTTATTTCATATATTATGTTGTTATGTAATGTTCCTAATCCCCAAATACAATATACCTCTCTATCATATATATTTTATCTACTGACAATTTTATTTAATAAATTATGATGATATGTGAAATAAAGAGTAGGGTTGCTTTAGTTGGTATCAGAGGATATGTTTAGTTATTTTTGGAATTAGGATTCGAAAAAACCTAGGGAATTTCTTTATGATAGGAATAAGTGTAATAAAAACATCCCTATATTTTTTTGAGTATTTATTAAGAGGTTTATAAAGAAAATACATCCCTGTCTAGATACAATTAGGTAGAGGCGTCTCTTGTACAGATGTATATAGGGATATAACCTGAAAACACCAAATTGATCAAAACATGAAAAAGAACTCATTCATGACAATGGATCTTGATGCACTTTTGGTTACAATACTCCTAGTGGATATGATTTGGTAAAATCATAAAATTAGTAAGAACCATTATTAAGGGAATAAAAATATCCCATAAGAATATAAGTTGGGATGTAGATCACGGATAACATAGATTGAAGCCTATAAATTCATAAGTTAAGGAAATAAATGTAATTTATAATTCATACATTTTTATCTTTTACATACTCTTTAGGTGTTACCCCTAACATTCCTTTTATTCCAGCCATTGTCCTGTAATAGGAGGACTCTGGCTAACAAGCGATGCGAAGATTAATTTGATGACTGTTCTAAAGATATGCTCAATCTGATAAGAGCGGGATTCATGAAATTTGTAATGATACTCTCTTAGTTAACTCAATTTTTGAATAGAAACATTCTTTAAGAGGAACGATTCACCCCCCACCCCCACCCAATAAAGAACAAGTCACAATCGAGAGCTTCATGAGTCAAAGGCCTCTTACTTTTAATGGATAATATAATCTCTCACTACCCAAAAAATGGATCAACTCCATTGATAATATATTCTCCATCCTTCAATGTTCTGAACAATAGAAGGTACATATTTATGCTTATAATATGGAGGGAGAAGAGGATCAGTGGTCGACATTGATCAAAACTACAATGCACGAGGAGGAGATTGAGGCTTTGGAATGGAAGAATTCCTAGAAAATGGTTTTCGAAAAATATTTTCCTCACTACCTTAGACAAAAGATGGAAAGCGACATCCTTTCCCTGAATCAAAGAAATGAAAAATCCATCATATTGTACAAGGAAAAACATCCCAAGGATTGCATGATATGCCTCTATATTTGTCGTTACCACTATATGCTAGGTTGAACACTTCTTTGGTGGGCTAAAACATAGACTACGGAATTCCTTAAGAGGTTTGTGACTTTGATAGCTATGAAAAAATTGTTTGATGTTCCCTCAAAGTGAAAATGGAGATCAGATAATCTCAGGGGTATCATGAGAAGACGAAGCTTAAGTTAGTCCATAATTATGGTAGTCTGATGGATAAATCCAATAGTGCTATAAAAATCCTACACCCCACTTGAAAAAGGTGAGGAAAGAAGCACCCCAAAAATTTCTTGAAGGGGAAGAGGAAATGTTTTAGGTGTGGAATAGAAGGGCACCTAGCCATTAATTACCGACAAGACAGACCCACAACTATAACAGAAGATAGGAACACTCTGTTTGACCCTTAATGCACTATTCATTATTTTAACTCTAAATAACTAGTGCACTTTGAAAACTAGTGCCCTAAGTGAAGGGTTTTCAGAGGTAACCAACAACCTCCAAGGCAACAATGGATAGCCTTTTCCATCACTACTATTGAAGTGAACCCCGAAAATGAATTGGTTAAAGGTACTCTAGTTATTCATTCTAGAATAGCAAATATACTTTTGGAGTTGGGTTCTATGCATTCATTAATATATCAGATGTTTATTAGAACAATCCCAACAAGACCACAAGTCATTTAAGTAATGATTTCAGTGAGAATGGAAAATTGAGAAATCATTCCATCCAATGAATATAACTCATCCTCTATCATAATTTGTGGATTGAACATCCTGGAGAACCTTTTCATACTCTAT
The DNA here is from genome assembly GCA_963277665.1 of Viscum album. NCBI lineage: Eukaryota > Viridiplantae > Streptophyta > Magnoliopsida > Santalales > Viscaceae > Viscum > Viscum album. Next base: position 1,947,103,245 of record OY728125.1, read on the forward strand.
CTAGTGGAATTTAATGCAATTATTCGCATGGATTACATTTCCTTATATAGAGCCAACATAAATTTCTGTGAGGGGGAAATCACACTCCATATGAAGAATTGACCCCCGATTTTATAAAAGTGCAAGGAAGAGGATGAATATTCATTAGCACCATCATATCAAGCATAGATATTACACTACCACAAAACATGGCAAGGCAGGTGCCTGCCGTTATCAGTGCTAACAGAAAAGCGCTGATAAAGGTGTAGGACTTTATCAGGGCTAAAAAAGTGTTGATAAATGTACCCTTTATCAGCACTAAAACAAGAACTGATAAAGTTGTACCCTTTATCAGTGCTTTTTTAGCATGGAAAAACGGTACATTTATTAGCAATTTAAATATCCCTTTATCAGCTCTTTTCTTAGCACTGATAAAGGTTAATTTTATCATCTATTTTCTTAGCACTGATAATGTTTATTGTATACATTAAATATAAAACACATGTTATATCTAAATATATATATAATTAAATAATTATAAGATTAATAATAAATATATTTATTAGATTTATATGATATATTAGATTTATTAATTCATTATATTCATTAGATTTATTAATTCATTATATTTAATATATATTTATTATATTTGTTTATATTTAATATATTTTTGTTATTTATAAATATATAATACTTTTTAATATATATGTATCATTAAATTTATGGAATATATATGTGTTTCCCAATTAATTGGGGTCAATGAATATATCATGTGTATGTGTTATGTGATCATATATGTTTATGAATAATGTTCATTTATAGATTATAATTACATATCACGTTGATGTGATGTTGATTTATAATTCATTATGTTACCCATATAATATATATGTTCCAAAAAATGTACACTTATAATTAAAATTACATTATATTTACAATATATATATATATATATATATATTATATTTTCAATGATATATATACAAATATACCTCTCAAATAATTGTATAATAATAAATAAAGATATATTTATTTAGAGTCATAATTATTAACAAATATATATATATATATATATATATATATATCAAAAATATCATTTTAAATAAATATATAATAATATAAACAAAATATTAAATTTATACATTTATCAGTGCCTTTATTAGCGCTGATAAAGGGGGTCTTTATCAATGCCTTTCATTTTAATGATGATAATGGAGCCCTTTATCATCGCTTTTTACTAGCGCTGATAAAGGTCGCTGCGAGATTTATAAGTGCCACCAGGTCCTCCTCCTCCTCCCTGCACCCTGTCAAGATTTCGTGGAAGCCCTACCCTGCGCCCCCGCCGTTGCCTCCTCTCCGCCGCGGCCTCCTTCTCATCCTCCACTGCTGCGGCCACCGCCTCATTCTCCTCCTTCGGTGCCTAATTCGCCTCCTCCTCCTCTTGTCGTAGCTCCTCCTCTCCGCACCCTATCAATCACAGAAGCCCTACCCTACGCCTCTGCCGATGCCTCTTCTCCGCCGCCGCCGCCACCTCCTCCTTCTCCTCCCCCTCTGCCGGGGCCACCGCCTCATTCTCCTCCTTCGGCGCCTACTACTCCTCCTCCTCCTCCTCCACCGTGGATCCTCCTCCTCCTCCACTGTCGTGGATCCTCCTCCTCCTCCTCCACCTCTGCCTCCTCCTCCTCCTCCTCCTCCTCCTCCTCCGCCTACTCCACTTCCTCTGCTGCCTCCGTTGTCAACGCCTCCTCCTCCTCCGCCACTGGGTCCTCCTCCTTAAGGTGAGTAAATATGAATTTCCATGAATTAATTATTATTTCATTTATTGTCAATATTGAGATTAATTATGATTTGGAGTGATTCTTATGTGTGATTCTTGTGTGTGTGAAACATGTATATGTGGTTGGTTACTTATTTGATCTTGATTAGATCTCCCCACTATAGCCTTGTGATAGAAACCTGAATAGAGAGAGAATTTTTTGTGAAATTTTGTTACACTAGATTAAGATTTCACTCCTTCTAGTGGACCTTAGTATGGATCTTTTTTTGATTTTGGATGCTACCCGATAGTTAGGCCAAGTAGGTTTTGAACTGTCTGTGTTGGTGAATTCATGTCATCAGGTGAGGCATGCCAACAGGATGAGACATATGTTTAGTATGTTCTAAATTGTACACTATATTGTACACTATTCTCCTTGGGTTCGAAAAGAAAACAAAACTTAATAGGGTTTCTAACAATTCCTGCCCACTACCCACTCTCTCTGGGTTGGGTCATATACCAATATAAATATCACATCAATTTTAAAACATAATAGTGCCACTAAACTCTCACATTGGGTGTGAATCACATATCCTCTAATTTCAAAACATAGTAGCTGCTCTCCTATCACTTACGGTGTGTCTCACCATCACATAACATAAAAAAAATGTTGAGGAGGGAATCTCTATAGACAACCTCTCACAAAACACCTCCAAACCAATACTAAATGATCCCCATTTCTATATCTCACATCATGTTAACATAAAAAATGATCTAAGGAGGGAATCACAATATCCAACCTCTATCAGAAGCTAAAATGCACCATAAATAGGTGGATCCCATGGAAGTCACCCCCCAATCCCCTTTCACCAATGACTTCTCACTCAAAGTAGGGTCCTACCAACACCATATGACTTAAATAAAAATATTCCATCTTGTCTCATGCCACAAAACATATAAATAGTAATTTAAGGAGGGTATCTAGATAGACAACCTCTCGTACTAGCCAAACCACATCATCAACAGGTGGGCCCCATGGATGATCATACTTCAACTAGGTAAAAGTCATATGAAGTCCCAATCTCTTAGTCGGTCTGACCATAAATGATAAAAGTCATCATCCATTTATCCTTGCATAATAATCTACTTAAAACCGTCTTGGTTATACATGAAAATTATTCCCAACCTATCAACATTCTAATTATGCCTATAAGGGAATTTATTGGGTTCTACAAACCTAACCCATCTCTACTCATTGATACCAACACACACACATCTCTACATGGTAATGTCACAACCCACATGCTATACTTGATCTGGTCCTCGATATTCTAGTCCATATCATCTTCTAATTCCAAAATTAAAACTTATTAAAACAAAATAATGATCATCCTAATAAACTCACACTAAGAGCCTTGGATACCCAATGCTATGTCATCCATACTATTACCATGACCCTCACATAGGTACCATATCATATCTCCCCTTGGAGATCTCTTAATCCAATTAAAAGTTAGAAATCCTCTATGTCACACATCGCCAATCCCTATATGTAATATCCTACTCATCACACACACCATGACTCTTATATATCCTTAAGAGGGTGTTCCCCATTATAGGTGATATATAAAACTATATTATCCATTTTCTTTTAGACCTAAGACTCTAATACCTACTAAAATAGCCTTAGAAATATAACTAGGCTATAAAAATCCCATTCCAAACCCGATATTCTCATAAACACAACTAGAAACCTGACCTACATGGAGACATAATCACTGGATGATCACAAAATCAAAAACATTCAACAGAATCCTCACTCTATCTCATGGTGGATAAAAAAAACCCCTATTTATTTACCTAGGTTTTCTTGATTTCTATCCCATCCACTAGAACACATATACTAATGCATGAATGCACAATCATGAATAAATTGGAACATGGTTTTGTATTATAGGGTCCACCTACCTCAAAAAATGGTGTAACCCCCTCACCAAGATCAACTCATCATCATCCAAGACTATACATGCCTTATATAATCGTGTACCAATGATTGAGACCCAATCTCATGGCAAAATTCCCAAGTAATTAATTATAGAAACATATAATTAATTATTAACCTTAATAAAATTACTAATAATCTTCTAAAAACTCACTCAGAAACACAACAACACCTAAACCACACAAAACATGGTGCATTCATCATATGAGGATAACCTCTAGCCAATTAAAACAAAACCTACATCATCTGAATTTATTTGAAGATGATATAGTGAAATCATCAAACAAATCCATGTTAAAATCATCCCAAATCATAGGGAAATAATGGATAATAGAAATAGAGTAAGTATGAGGTAATAACTCACCAACGCACTATAAAAACTCCCAAGAACCACCCCTCATCAGGGGGGATCTAAGAGAGGAAGAGAATGGATGAATCCCAAGAACCACCCATGATTGGATATTAATGAGCACGCCCCCACCATTTTTGAAGTATCTAGTTTTTTATCTAAATTATACTCATATTCCTTATCCCCTAACCTATATACCCATAATTTGGATTTCAAATAGGATGAATATAAATAAATAATGGATGAATACCAATCGGTTGAAAAAAGAGTATGAAGAAGGCATGAAAGAGTTTATCATGTTTGCAAAATATCATGAATATGACCCTTCTCAAATCCTTTGTTCGTGTTTATGCAGTTATTATTCAAAGAAATTAGTCTTCAGAAGTTGGAAGAACACTTGACCGATCACAGAATAGATAATAGTTATACATATTGAAATAAACATGGGTAAACAACAAATGTAGGTAGTGGCTGGGATAGCACTGCGTTTTATGGATCATCTAATATGATTACAAGTATGAACAATGAAGATGACCGTTTGGAGGATGTGATTAAATATGTGAATGATGATGAAGATCATATTGAGGAAATGAAAAGGACCATTGAAGATGAACTTTGTGATTGCCCAAAATTTTCTGATAAGTAAAAAAGTTGTGCAAAGATGCCATTGTATATTCGTTTCACTAAATATATAGCACTATCAGCCATACTGAAGATGTATAATTTGAATGCACACAATGGGTGGAGTGATGAAAGTTTTACGAAACTACTTTCTCTGCTGAATTACATGATCCCAGAAGATAATGAGCTCTTGAGCCGAACATAAGACACCAAACGAATGTTACGCTCGATGGGTATGATCTCTGAATGAATAAACACCAACCCGAATGACTGTATACTATTTCTCAAGGACCAAAAATATCATAATGAATTCCCATGTGTGGTTCTTCTTGATAAAAGAAATATTAATCTAGTCCTACTAAAGTTGTATGGTACTTTCCAATCATTCGAAGGTTTAGGCGCCTATATGGAAGTGAGGAGACTCCAGCAAAATTGACATGGCATGTAGATACAATAATTAAAGATGGGATACTACATCACTCGACAGACTCTCCTTAGTGGAAGAGAATTTATCATGAGTATCTTGATTTTGGAAACGAGTCGAGAAACCTTCGCCTTGTGTTATCTACATATGGGGTGAATCCTTTTGGTTTTCAAAGAAACATTCACAGTACATGGCTGGTTATGTTGGTAAATTATAACGTACCACTGTGGTGATGCATGAAACAAAAATACATCATGTTATCTATGCTTATATCAGGACAAAAACAACCAGGTAATGGTATTGATGTTTCTTTATCTCCATTGATCAAATATTTGAAATTATTGTGGGATTCAGGTGTCACATTGTATGATGCTTACAAAAAGGGAGATTTCAATTTGAGACCCATGTTGTACGAGATGATAAATGACATCCCTCCTTATGGAAATTTTTCAGGATATAGAATTGAAGGAATTCAAGGGTGTCCCATTTTCGAACAAGGTACACAGTCAATTAGGATGAAACATTCACCGAAAACTATGTTTCTAGGACATCACAGATTTCTACCTCGATGTCATAAGTACCGATCTTGGAAGAAATCATTTGATAGAAGTTTAGAAGAACGTACAACACTGTCTCCACTAACAAGAGATCAATTGATTGATAAAGTTAAAAATGTGGACACTCTTTTTGGTAAAACGGCTTCGAAAAACATTACGAAAATCGGTTGTAAAAAGAGATCAGTTTTTTTGAATTACCATACTAGAATTGTCTGTATGTCAGAAATTTTCTTGATGTTATGCATGTAGAAAAAACTGTATTTTATAGTTACATCGGCACATTGATAAATACACATGGAAAAACAAAATATGGAATTAAGTCTAGGTTGGACATGGTTGAGATGAGAATACGAGAAGAGTTGGCACCAGTGATGAGTGAAAAACGAAAATTTCTTCCTCCTACTGCTTACACTCTTTACAAGAAGGAGAAATATCAGTTTTTCAACTTCTTGAATGACGTAATTCTTCTAGAGTGGTATTCTTAAAATATTCAAGACCACAGGTCAATGAGATATTTGATGTTAAAAGGTCTGAAATCACATGACTGCCATGTTTTGATGAAAGATATCATTCAAATTACTTTATGTTGTGTTTTTTCCAATAATGTTCGTCATACATTAATGAAACTGTATTTCTTCTTCAAATATATATGCAACAAAGTTATAGACCCGAGGAAATTTCCAACTATGGAAAGAGAAATTGTCGTCATATTATGTGAATTAGAATTGTTCTTCCCGCCTTAATTTTTTGATATGATGGTTAATTTTATGGTCCACATGGTGAGAGATATTCAACTATGTGGTCCTATACATTACAGATGGATGTACCACATTGAACTGTATATGAAGATTTTGAAAGGGTATGTCAAAAATAAATGTTGGCCAGAGTGTTGTATTGTATAGAAATATATTGTTGAGTAAGCTGTTCAAATCTATATTGAATACCTATTGGATGTGGAAATCATTGGCCTACAAAAATATCATCACACTGGGTGGCTTGAGGGTGAAGGAATTTCTAAAAGATAGGTTGTCACAATCAATATTACAGATCAGAAGTAGGCCCACCTTTATTTTTTGTATAACAATTTCGATGTTGACCCATATTTTGAAACCCAAAAAGAAATTCTTAGGCATTTGAATCCATCTAGGTCTGAAAAATGGATAACAGATACACATAATCAACAGAGTATATGACGGTTTGGGGACCATATTTTTTAGAAGTCAGATGAAAATATAGAGTCAATTTCAGACAAACTTTGATGGCTAGCCGGAGGACCAAGTGTGTATATATTATCTAACAATTCTTATATAGTTAATTGTAAAACATTTTCTACTAATTAACATGATTAAGACAATACCATGAAGAATAGTAGGGATACACTAGCGGCTGAAGCGATGCATGTTTCCAATGCTAAGATCAGAAATACAATTTATGCGAATATGTCACACTTTGGCATCATCAAACAAATATTGGAGTTAGATTTTATGGAATTCCAAGATCCGACTTTTCAATGCAATTGGTTTGAAAACAGGAGTGTTGTTAAAAGAGATGAATTGGGATTCATGAAAGTTTATTTAAGTAAAGAAGGGGAGAAAGACGGACCGTTTATAATTGCATCACATGCAGTGTAAGTATTTTATGTTCCAGATCCCGCAAACAGAAACTGGTCTATTGTTCTGTTATCGACCAAAAAAACTGAGTGGTCACATGAAAATTCAATGGAAGATGACCCTTTCATTGGGACTTCACAATCATTTCGCAATGGTCCCAATGTAGTAAAAGTTTTGTATGTCAGAGGAGACCAAAATGAAGGGATATGGATAGTCTATAGAGGGTTCAAATCCCTTCAGACTTTAAAAAAGAGAGTTCAATAATCATTTTAGTTCTTTATTTTAATATATATTTTGTTACATTATGTTATTGTATGTTCTCTTCTTCTTTTATGTGATCTAAATTAAATGTTAAACCACTTCTACAGATAATGACTTATTTACCTACTAATGCACCAAATCCCGAGACACTACAAGTTTCTCAACCTGTTGCAGTTGGTCCCACTGTTTAGGTGCAATAGGTCTCTCAACCTGTTGCATCCGGTCCCACTACTGAGGTACAACAGGTTTCTAAACCTATTTTTGTTGGACCTAGTGAGGATGCTAGTGCTTCAGAGGAACATAATGATAATGTAGAAACTGAGGAAATGGTAGGCAATGAATCCCCGATCACACAAAAGAAACAGGTGCACCGTAGTTTGACAGTTTTAGCCAAAATCCTTAAGGTAAAATTAAAAGGCATCAAATATGAGGTGGGATGGAATAAGAGAGGACAGCATGTAAACCCCAAAAAATCCATGTTTAGTAGCCACATTGGAATCGTCAGTCGGAAACGCATGTCGATTGATATAGAGTCGTGGCACCATATAGTCAGTGGGCTAAAAACATTAATGTGGGAAGCGATTACGGCAACATTACGATATCATTTATGTAATATATTAAAATAATATTAAATATAATACTAAAATATTGACTAACTCTACATCATCTCTTGTAGAGTGCATTTATAGTAGATGTGTCACACAAAGAATATGTATTAAGATTGGCATTAAGGGTTCATATAGGCTTTCGCACCATTTTAATGAAATGTCAAATAAAAGATGTTGAAGGGAAAATCAAGCCGCACCCATCTCATCTTTATGCACACTTGATATCCCAAGGAGTGTGGGATGCATTTAGCAACCATCATGCAGAGTAGACATTTCAGGTACATTGTGATTAGCAATACATTGTTTAAAATTTCTTGTATTCATAATTTTGATTGACAGTTTTTTATTTATGAAACAGCAACTGAGTGCTGAAAATAAATAATGGGCAGAAAAACCAGTGTACCCCTACTGTAAAGAAAGGCTTGGGTACTCTTCAATTGAAAAACAAATGGAAAATATTTTAAAAGTACTACAATAATTTTATGTGACATAAAACAACACTGTAACCATGTTTCTCTGTTTATATGCAAATTGATGAATCAAAATCCCAAGACACTTTCACCCCACGCCATGTGCTATGAAAGGAGTCTTGTGTTAATAAATAGGGGAAACTGGTAGATGAAAACACACAACAATTGTGGGAAACATGTGTAAGTATGAAATAATATAATTTTTTTTACTTTAAATCACTATTACATAACGACGATTACTTATTTTCCCATATTTTATTTTTGACATAGTCAAAGGAATAAACAACACCCTCACCAGATGTGGAAATACTTTCAGCGGCCATGAAACAACCAGAAGAGTATGGCCGCGTCAGAGGTGAGGGTTTTGAGGTGACACCCCAGACATATTTTCTGAAAAAAAAACAAGAGGAGGAACAAACTAAAGAAATGAAAATGATGAGAGATACACTAGCTACCCTTGAATAAAAATTCCAAAGTCATGGAGAGTTCCTAGAAACTTATATCGGGGAGAGGTGAAGAGAAGAAAAAACTCAAGAACAACCTGACCCACCCCACCATCTTTGAAGTGAGCCATTCCCCTCAAAGACCTGACTTAACTGAGGTAATCAATGTTCTAATATTGGTTTCTGTGAAATGTGAATCACATAGACACTGATACCTTTATTTTAATGACATTCTACAGGGTGAAAATGACTATGATTTATATCAGTCAACTCCCACCCATCACCTTGTAGTGAGGTATACTTTGTTCAATATGAAGAATGACATGCTACACTATGGATCATTTCCAACCAGGCATGTCAAAGTGTCGATTAACATAGCTCATGAGCCGAGCACTGAGCTACCCATGCCAAATGACGATGATGACATTCCTACGGTGGAAAAACTTATTGGAACATTCGTTTCATGGCTGTCGAATCTTGTAAAAAACATATCTACCAAGAGGTATTCATTTCCAATTCATTTTTCAAGATGGACCTTTAAAATCTAATTAGAAATGGTCTGAAACAATGAATTTTATTATAGAAGGACAAAAGTAAGGATCTAAAATGAAATAACGGCTCAAAAGGATCAACTAACCAATCAAAATGATCTAATGAGGGCACATTTACCCCACCCGATCTATATCCACATTTAATTACATTGCAAGCTCATGTGGATACAAAAATGAAAGGTGGAAATAAACACACAATTGTTTGTGAAAAATATATCTACAGAGAGTAAACATTAGATTTTATTAGTACTAATGTTGTAGCTAAATCATCACATACGACTAGCTAGGCAACTCAGTTATAAATGTATACATTAGGTATGTTTTCATGATTTTATTTTACATATTCTGATAAACTATGATAATTATGGATAAATACATTTCATATTTTATGCAGGAGTGTATATGAAAAACAATTGAATGGATTTTCCCGTGAATACAAATTTGGACTCGTTAGTCCTCACACCATGTCTGCACAAAAAAATGAAATAGATTCCAATTTTTAGGCCGAATTAATGTCAAACCTTCTCAGAATGTTTCAATGCAAAATTATGACTTACATGGTCTTTTTTTTACCAACATTTCAGGGGTAAAACTATACATTTTAGTCATATCAATTATATTTTTATTTCAATCGTTACATATTCCTTTCTGTGTTTTTAGGAAGCATTGGATGCTCATTGCAGTCAATTTGGATACTCCAAATATTTATTTCTTGGATTCACTGCATGAATATCCAACAAACCAACCACACATGATGGAGATTGTCAATTTGTAATACACTAGATCCAATATTTTAGAACTAAATATCTAGTTATATAATTTATATTATCTTTTAATGAGGATTCTGTTATGATATGGTGGTGTATGAATATTGTCTAAAGGCAGGAATGAATCTAGGGTCTATGGATGACAAGGCGCACGTGATCTAAAAATGGAAAATTATCAGGGTATATATAATTATATTTAACTATCCAAATACATTTCAAAATAGATTACTTATTTTTCACGATGTTTCTGTAGTGTCCGAAACAAACAAACAGAATGGACTACAATTATTATGTTTTTAAATTTATGAAATTGATCATACTTCATGAACAAACTAGCATCCCAGAAGAGGTATTTTTGAAAATAATTAAAATTTAATTTAAAATATTTATTAATCCTTTGTGTTTTTATATTTTTTAGTACTACTATGATTGTCGCAAAAACTCATATTCACATGATGATATAGATGTGTTTAAAAACGAATGGGCAGCGTACCAAATGGAAGAATGTAAACATATAGGACAATAAAGGTAAATTCCTACTACTTTTGTTATCATTATATGGTCATTGATATCTCCCTTGTTTACACTTATTGAGTATCTAGGATCACCCTTAATTATGTTTAATATCCTTAGTTTATGAAAAATGGTTTTAGAAATGATTTGAATTTCTAGTAATGAATAACTTAATGAGAGGCTCTTATGAACTACTGACATACAGCAAACTGAGAAAACGCGTTCAGATTGTTTTGATACATCAGTAAAATGATCCATGAGTCATTTTTTATGTATACAAATCAACCACACCTCAATATGATGCACGGTGTGACCTTTACGGCTAAAAGTGTCTGATATCAGATTGAAATTGACATTAAATTTAAAAAATAACACAAGTGACATATGAAAAATTGAGAAAACATGTGAGGATTGTTTTTATAATTTAGTGAAATAATCCATAATTAATTTGTGATGGGAAAAAATCAACTGCACCTCAATAGGATGCACGGTGTGACCGGTATGGCTAAAAGTTTCTAATATCAGTTTCAAATTGACATTAACATTAGAAAGCAACAAAAGTGAAATACAAAAAACTGATAAAACACATTCTTATTATTTTCATATTCTAGGAAAACAATCCATGAGTGATTTGTGATGTGTAAAAATCCACCGCACCTCAATCTGACATACAGTGTGACCGGTATAGCTAAAAGTGTCTGATATCAATTTCAAATTGACAAAAACTTTAGAAAATAACACTACTCACATACAGAATACTGAGCAAACATGTTCGGGTTGGTTTGATACTTTAGGAAAATTATCCATGAGTCATTTGTGACATTTAAAAATCCACCGCACCTTAATTCAACGCAAGGGGTGACCGGTATAGCTAAAAGTTCTAGATATTAGTTTCAAATTGTCATAAACATTAGAAAACAACAGTACTGATATACGGAATACTGAGCAAACAAGTTCGGATTGTTTTGATACTTTAGGAGAACAATCCATGAGTCATTTTGGACGTGTAAAAATCTACCGCACCTCAATCTAATTCACGGTGTGACCGGTATGGCTAAAAGTGTCTGATATCAGTTTGAAGTTGACATTAACATTAGAAAAAAAAAACACAACTGACAAATGAAAAATTTGAAAATCATTCAGATTGTTTTGATATTTTAGGAAAATGATCTATGAGTCATTTTTTAGGTCTACGAATTGACCACACCTCAATCCGATACATGGTGTGACCATTATGGATGAAAGTGTCTGACATCAGTTTGAAATTGAAATTAACTTTAAAAAACAACACAAGTTCCATACGGAAAACCAAGAAAACGAGTTCGGATTGTTTTGATATTTTAGGATAAAGATCCATGAGTCATTTTTGATGTGTATGAATCAACCAAACCTCAATCCAATGCACATTTTTAATGGTATGGATAAAAGTGTCTGATATCAGTTTGAAATTGACATTAACTTTAGAAAACAACACATGTGACATACGGTAAACCGAGAAAACGCATTCAGATTATTTTGATACTTTAGGGGAAAAATCAATGATTCATTTGTGATGTGTAAAAATCAACCGCACCTCAATATGACCCACGATGTGACCAGTAAATATTTCCATTAGATAAAGAATCAGTATTTATTAAATGAGATTAATCATCCAAAAACATATTGATTTTACATTATTCCATTTCATTGTTATCAGAATGAAAACATTTCAGTTTATCTTTTCAATAATTTAGTTTCACATTTTACAAATTAATTTATTCTTTAATTTTAATTTTTTAATTTATTTCATTATTTTATTACTAACATAATATTAGTTTTCTTATATAGGTGTACTTTTTTCCTTAAGATCAGATGCTTTGTTCGATAAAAAATACAATGGATGACAATTTTTGAGATAGGATCACAGATATCAAAGGATGAAAAATTAAGGGTTATAACTGTTGTTGGATAATTTTAATTGTAACCATGTAAAACATTGTTTTAAATGTATATAGCAGTGTGTTTTTATTGTATTCATGAAGTTACGTAAATGTATATATCATTATTTGTCAAAATATTATCCGTGGGTGCTATTTTGTATAGGTGTGCAGGTGCTATTTTGTAAAGGTGTGCAGGTACTTGTTTGTGCTGGTGTGTAGGTGTGCAGGTGTGTAGGTGTGCAGGTATGCAGGTGCTGGTTGTACAGGTGTAGGGGAAGGTGGCTTTATTAGAGATTTTTTGAGCACTGATAAAGGATTACATTAACAGCACTAAAAGAGTGCTGATAAAGGGCCCTATTATCATCGCTCAAGATAGCACTGATAAAGGAACCCCTTTATCAGTGCTAGAAACGAACTGTTAATGCCAGCGGAGATAAAGTGGGAGTCCCCTAAATCAGCGCTCTAAAAAGCGCTGATAAACTCTACCTTTATCTGCGCTAAAAAAGCGCTGATAAAACGGGTCCTTTATCAATTATTTTTTTAGCGCTCATAAAGTTTGCCTTTATCAGCGCCTTTTGGAGCACTGATAAAGGGGGCCCCCCCCTTTATCTACTCCTACATTAACCACTATTTTCTAGTGCTGTTAATGTCAGTTTTTAAAACTGATAAAAGGCAAATTTTTAGTGGTGTTATTAACCTTTGAGCATGTGAATCTTAATTAAATGATTGAGTCTAAGGAAGAAACCATCCTTGAATACATGCCTATTATGAGGGAATTCCCTGAAATGTTTCCCAAGGAATTTACTGGTCTTCCACCTAGAAGAGATGTTGAATTCTCAATTGATCTTATACTTGGGGCATTGACAATATCCAAGACTCTATATATAATGGCAGTTTTGAAGCATGATGAGTTGAAGAATCAACTACAACAGAACCTGTATAATGGGTTTATACACCCAAGTACATCACCATGGGGTGCACTAGTCCCCTTTATCAATAAGAAGGATGGGTCAATGCACATTTACATTGATTAACGTGAGCTCAACAAAATCATGATAAAGAATAAGAATCCTCTTCCATGAATTGATGACTTCTTCGATCAGCTATGAGGACCACAATACTTACCCATGTTGGATTTGCGGTTGGAATATTATCAAGTATGGTGAAGAAGTAAGTTATCCCCAAGACTACTTTTTGAACAATATATAGTCACTATGAATTCATTGTAATACCATTCAAACACACTAATGATCTATAAATCATTATGGACTTAATGGAAAGAGTCTTCATAGATTACCTTGGAAAATTTGTGGTATTATTTATAGACGATATTCAGATATATTACCAAACCAAAGACGATCATGAGGATAAACTAAGCACTGTACTAGAGACATTGAAAAATTAGAGGATTTATTAAAAGTACAACATGTGTGAGTTCTAGTTGAAGGAGTTGTCATTCTTGGGTAATATAATCAAAAGAAATGGGATATTTGTGGATACCTCCACGATAACTACAATTGAGGGATGGATGCGACCAACATTGGTAACAGATATACATAGCTTCCTGGGGTTATATAGATATTATAACCGATTTGTGAGAAATTTCTCATTATTTTCAAACCCTCTTACCAAGCTAACTTAGAAGGGAGAAAATTTTCAGGGAGTGATGAATGCAAAGATATCTTCAACGAGTTGAAAAGGAGGCTTATCACTATGCCCATGCTTTGATTACCCACAATTGGAGAACTTTTTATGGTATTTTGTGATGCTCTGAAGATGGGGTTGGGTTGTGTGTTCATGAAAAATGAAAAATTCATTGCCTATGATTCAAGGAAATTTAATGTTTATGAGAAAAACTCTCCAACACATGATCTAGAGTTGGCTACAGTAATCATCGATTTAAAATTTTTGTGATATTAATTTTTTGTGGAAAATTGTGAAATATATATGGATCACAAAATCTTCAAGTATATATTCACATATAAGTAGTTGAATATGGGCCAACAAAGATGGTTAGATATGATCAGAGACTATGACTGCTAAATCCATTTACACCATGGGAATGAGAACAAGGTGGAAGATGCTCTAAGTTGAAATGAACCAATGATTATATAATTTATGATAATTTGAAAGGATCCAATCTTCTTAGATTTGATGAATATTGACATGGTAATCATAAAGAAGAGAACATCATCAATCCTTTCACAATTTATTTCTCAATAATATATTTTTTATCTGTTAATGGATTCTCAAAAGGATAATGTGGGATTTCAAATGAAATTTGAAACTATAAAAAAGGTAAATCCTCAGAGATAAATGATAATGAATATGGAATTGTGAGATTTTGGTCAATACTTTGTGTTCCATCAAATCTAGAGTTGAAAAATAAATTTTTGGATGAGGCAAATAGTTCTAATTTCACCATTCCAAGAAACACCAAGATGTGTCGAGATCTCCATGAGCATTACTGATGGGATAACCTGAAGACAGATATCAATGAGTATACATAAAAGTTCCTGGTATGTCAGTAGGTGAAGGATGATAGGAAGAAGTCTAAGGGGATGATGCAACCATTACCCTTAATATCATGGAAATGGGATAACATCACCAAGTACATTGTCACCAGACATCCAAAGACATCCAAATTAAACATTGCTATCTGGGTTGTTGTGGATTGTCTTACAAATACTACACACTTCATTGAAATTTGAGAGGATTTCACATTGAATAAACTTAGAGATGTGGTAAGTCTGAATGGAGTACCACTATCTATTGTATCTAATCGAGATCCAAGATTCACATATATGTTTTGAAGGAGTCTTAAACATGCTCTAAATACTGAGTGGAACATCAGTACAACTTATCATCCTCAAACTGATGAGAAATCAGAGCATACTATCCAAAAACATGAGGACATGTGGAGAGAATACACAATCAACTTCAAGGGAGGATGGGATCAACATATTCTTTTAGCTAAGTTCTCTTAAAATAAATGTTTCCACTCAAGCATCCAAATGGATCCATATAAATCCCTTTATGGGAAGAGGTGTAAAACACCGACAAGTGGGGATGAAGTTGGGGAGAGAGAACTCCTTGTTCCAAATGGTCTATGAAATTGTGGAGAATTGTAAGACTATCTAGCAGCACATAAAATGTGCTCAGAGTCTTCAAAAGAACTATGCTGATAATCATTGACGAGACTGCTAGTTTGAATTCAGAGATGTTGTATTTTTCTACACATAACCATGGAATAGAGTTACGAGATTTGGGAAGAAGGGAAAGCTTAGTCCAAGGTACATTTGCCCTTTTGAAATCCATGATTGAATTCAAGTAGTGTCCTTTCAACAATCTCTACCACTAAACCTATCTCAAGTACATGATGTATTCCATCTATTACTATTGAAGAAGTACACACGAAATGCATCACATGTACTCATTCCAGAGGTGGTACCATTAGAGAATGACCTCTCTTATGAAGAGAATCCAGTGACGATCTTAGATCATATGGAAAAAGTTCTATGAAATAAGACAATTCTCATCGTCATGGTGTTGTAGAAAAACTACATGTTTGAAGAAGAAACACAAGAATCAGAGGAAATGATGAAGTAGAGTTACCAACTTTTGTTTTAGTATTGGATAATGAAATTTATAGGGAGGAATTTCTTAATGGAGGAAGATTGTAACGACCCAAGATTTTATTATTGAAAATTTATCTTGATCTAAATAAATGTCTTATTATGTAAAATTGTTATATAAAATAAAAACTTATTTGGTTTTATGTCTTTGTATTTTAAAATACCATAAAGAATTATTATCCTTTCTAATATAGCTGTTGAACAATGATCACATGATTTGTATAAATATAGGTCTTTTACTAGTCAAATTTACTCATAAAAAGAATCAATGGACTCATCTAGTATAATTTCTCCATACAAAGCCCATTTTTCAGAGATCATAATGTAGGTAACATCACTGGGATTCTCTCTTGACCAAGCCCAAAACTAGATTTAATAGGCTAAGAATTAACAGAACTGCCTATGGGAGAAGTGTAAGTTGATAGAGATTACCACCCGGGAGATGTTATTCGAGCCACCCCAAGAGTCTTTCACCATCGCACACCATACCCTTTGGTCATATGCAGGTGTTTTAAGGGGTTATGTAACCATAAATTATCACTATGATTATGTGCATTATTTTTTGTATAGAATAATGAATATACATTTATTTTATTATTTTTACTTTTTAAATATTTTTTAAAGAACAAATAGTATTTTTAGTTAATATTAAATTAAGAAATATATTTTGATGAATTAATAGATTTTTTAATTAAATTAATTTTAATAAAATATTATTAATAAATTATATATTATTAAATATAAATTATAGTATATGTTTTAGGAATACAATTGTAATTTTTATTATGGTTTGAATGTCGTTTTAATCAAAACCCTTGAATTATCAATAATTGTTGATTTTTATTGAAATAGTATGAATTAAAATACTCTTAAAATTATTTCGAAAAATTGT
The DNA here is from genome assembly GCA_963277665.1 of Viscum album. Lineage (NCBI taxonomy): Eukaryota > Viridiplantae > Streptophyta > Magnoliopsida > Santalales > Viscaceae > Viscum > Viscum album. The sequence goes on from OY728125.1 coordinate 1,947,120,602, forward strand.
ATTTTATTTTTGGAATCAATATATCAAAATTATCCATCAGTGAATTTTTCATAATTTTCTGAGACAATCGAATTTTTTGCGAAAAAAATTAAATACTATTTAATAATATAATGTGTTTGATGACATCATAATGACTCAATAGTAATGTAATGAAATACAATAAATAGGATGTTTCAGCCAATAAATGTTTTACCAATTAAATAATGTGTGTTTAGATTTGTTTAATTTATTTTACAAATCATTAGTGGACCCTCCATGGCTCATAAAATATTTTAATTTTTTAAATTTATTATCTTGAGAGTGTGACTTACCTCCACATAATGAATCCTAATATTTTAATATCTTTGGAAATTTTACTTATAAAATAATATTTTTTACTCGCCTTTAAAAATAAAACCATTGGAAAAACCATCGGTGGGTTGGTGGTATTGATTATTTTAATGTGTGGTGTCCAAAACCTAAATAATAAATAATTTCCTCCATTTTCCTATATAAACCCACCCAATATCCCACTTATTCTTCACTAAAGCCTTTAGATCTCAACCAACCCCTAACCAAATCTCTATAACCCCCCCCCCAAGGTTCCACAAGCTCCTAAGAAGCCTCTTCAATGCCTATCTCGAGCCTTTGGGATCACACTTCCAAGTAAAGGATTTCTTCTTATCTCAGTCTTAACCATGTTTCTTTATGTTCTTATACCCTTATCTTTTTAATTGAAAATGTTGGGGTATGATTTTTTAACTCAAAAATAATTATCCATTATGTTTTAATCATTATATACCCCTTTATCACTCATTAATTCATCCCAAGTACACCTATTTCCATGCCAAAATTCAGTAAAGGATATCTCTCACCCCATTATATTCAAGAAATTATTTTATATTATGAATATAAAGTACAATAAATATTTTGGTAAATGTATCTATATGACCCCATTACCATATATTTCATGTATATATGATGATCCAACCCTTCCTCTCCCATCGACCATTTTTATGAATTCTAATGTCTCACCGTTATCCTGTTGAAATTTCACCGTGATTTTCAATGCCAAAGTCATTGTGTAGTGAATACCATGCCCATTTCCCTATTAATTTTATTAATCTTTATGCAAATTTACTTATTTATTATAGAATTTCAAATATAAATTAAACATTCCTTTATCGTGGAATAAATGATCTTGTTTAATGAATTAGTGTTATATTCTCCATGTGGGACACTTATGCATGATATAAAATAATTAAGAAGGGTGAGTCCGGACAACACTCTAATGCATTGGGTAAAGATCTGTATCATGATAAGTATAGTGAAATGAGTTTTTACACACGCTCTATATGAAATGAGCCTTGTCTCATGCAAATATCATGTGAAATGTTGTTTCCGTATTTGAATGTTATGAAAATCAGGATATATCATGACTTTAGGTCCATGTTTTGTGTATGCTCCATTGATATTATTTTTTAAGAACATGTACTATATTCTTCATGTTATTCCTTGTTTACTACCTTACTAGGATTTATATCTCACCCTTTTTATATGCATGTTCTAAGGTTATCCCATAAAATGCTAAGCACAAAAGAATTCGTGTGGTCATGTAAAATTAGTTTTCAATAATGATGTGTATTTCATGTTTTAAGTTGTTATTTAATGTTCCTAAGCACCAAAGACATTATAAAGTAGATCTTTTATCTTTTATCAACTGAATTTTTTAAGTAATAAATTATGTTTAAGTGTTAAATACAAATTAGAGTTGTTATATAAGGTCATTAAGCTGACTCTTATTTTTGTTCCTTTTAGAAATTGAAGTGGGAACTTCCAAATAATTTTCAAATAAATCAGTCCCCTATTTCAAAAATTTAGATCAATTTGGGATATCTTAGGTATAAAATGATTGAAAATATATTGGGTTTTATGATCAAAATCATCTTCGAGTATATCATCTATCATTATATTTTCTATAGTTCAACATACCTCATGAAAATTTGGAATTAACAATTGTTCACTAATTTTATTGTTTTCAAAACTAATATAAAACCTCATAAATATCCACAAAAATTACATAAAATTTTATCCTTAATTTTTTTCTACATCATAAAATTGTTTTCCTAATTAAAGTTATCGTAGAACCATGAAAATTGTTTTAGTTATAAAATTGAGTTTCTTCCAATCTTTTATTAGTGTGGAGTTTTCATAGAATAATCACCCATTTTACACTCTATAAAATGTTAAAAGAAAATACATCATATTAATTTGATCTCTATTAAATCATGGGGGTTTTATAGTAACACAAATATAGAAAAATTTATTAAAGATATTTTATGGATCCCTCATTGGATTTATACCCTATTTTGGTAATTGGTGAATCAATACAGATTTGATTTGAAAAATAGTAGGTGGTTCTTGTTATTCCATGTAGAGGACCAGTTTTTTCAATTTAATAATTATAAATATTTCTAAATATATTTCTAGAGCTAAGAGCTGATGAAGGTGTGTATTTCTGAGGCCCAATGTGCCAAAAATAAATTTTATAAAAATATTCGTTATTTTTAGACTATTTACATGACGAAAGCAAGATATCTCTTAAATGGTTTAACAAATACGAAGTCTGAGACCAATTTTGGATCTCAAAATTAGTGTTTACCCAAGGCACGAAATAAAATATATCATCATGGGATGTTCGGTCCCCTCACACATTAGCAATAGGTTAAATATACGAATTAATTTATTAATTCATTCATTTAATAGATAAAATGTAGAATACTCTCAACTGGTGACTTGGATCAGAACTCTGAGGTCATGAATGAGTCTAGAGAAAGTATTTTACATTAGGATAAGTATAAATTTTATTGGAATAGACTTATATAGAAAAATTCCAAAAGGGAAAAACAATAAATTAATTAATTAAATAAATTTTTTTTTATTTGAAATGCTATATTGAATAATATTAGAACATGGAATCATATTGGAAATTTGAGACCCCTTTTGAGTTATTAATACGTTGTTTTCCTTAGAGGGAACCTCTATTGAGAAGTAATGTGAGATTTATATTTCACTACCGCTGATTGATTCATATAAATATAAGGTTATAGAAATGAGCCATAGTAAGCACATTTCTATAATATATGGTGGAGCTCTGGTCGATGGTGATTCGACGTATGAACATCATCCTATCATGACAAAAATGTAGGCTCTAGTAGATTAGTGAATATCCGAAATAATGGAAAATCTAAATTTGAGGTATAATTTCTAGTTTGTATTCTAAAGCTCACCATTTTAAATTTTTTTGTTAAAAATGAATTCTGATTGTCTTTGTTTCTTTGAAAACATGCATTGATGGATGAACTAATGACCATCACCGATCATTTAATTTTTGGATCATCTGTTCTCCACTGTTCTTTGTCTTCTTCATCAGTAAACTTTCATTCACACTAAAATGATGTCTATTTGTTGATAAAATCTTAGATATATTAAGGTTATGATCCTTGGATTTCATATTTGTGAAGGTTTTGTGTTTTGCGTGCTGGAAGAGGCATAGTGGCAAGTGGAAGAGGTAGTTACTTTTATCCACTTCGAAACAGTGATGAATCCATGTATAAAGGTTGGACAAGTGATGAAATCATCCCAATAAGTCTAGATCTCGTCTCGGATCGAATTTTGGCCAACAAGTGTGTTCCTGGTGGTTTGCGGAAGATCCCCTAGCAAGCGGCGATGGACAGCAGCGTTGCAGTCGTGGACCATCGCGAGATAACAGTGGGGCCACGGGGTCAACCTAGTGGAATGACACATACATATCACTAAGTCTGATAGGGATAGTGAGATGGTGGGTTGGAAATCCAGTGGGAGGACAGGGTAGACTAGGTTGGAGTAGACCGACCAGGGCAGTGGGGATCGGCCAGACCGGGCGAGTCCGACCGGTTTTGTCCTGAACGGGCCGAGCATGCTTTAAATTCTTGTTTCATCTAAACTGGGTGTCCCTTTCACACACCGTATGTGTATTCATGTTCCTCTTAATGAGATGGACCATTTGTGGCTTGCTTGTGACCATTTGTTTTCAAAATTGATGTTCGGGGAACGAAACCTCTAATTTTGTCATTATTAATATAATTATTATCATTCATGAAACATACATCAGATCATACGTCAACATATGACGTTAGATTTACATTCTATTTGAGGACTAGTTACCCTAGATTTGAGGTGGAAATTTCAAAACTAATTTTTCCTCCTAATCCAAAATGGGGGTGGTGCCCCCATGAGCCCTATTTTGGGCATTTGGAGTGAAATTTCACCCATTCACTTGGTGATTGTTTTGGAAAAATGAATAACCAAACCCATGTAATTTCATGAGGATAAAAAAGTGGTGTAAATTTCCTGATTTTTTTGGGATTGAGTGGTGGGCCCCATGGAGAACTATTTGCTCCCAGAGTGGTGAAATGATGTTTTTTCCAAGTAGTCTATTTCTAGAAAATGAATAGTCGATCCTATGTGAATTTTAACAAAGATTACTACATTGTGATCGTTTTGGGTATCTAGGGCTGTCAACAAGATTCATATCGGTAGAATGATGATTCTTAACTTCAGATCAGTAATGAGTAAAATGTTCTCCTCAACCTTTTGGCTAGAGGTTCCATGTACTCTAGGTGTACACTGGAATGACTTATGGGTATTAATTCACTATTTAGTAATTGAGTATGGATATGTACATGGTCGTATGATGATGCGGGGTCACACATCATGTGGTCCCCACATTTTTCATGTACCACTTTTTGAATCTTCTACCTCTCACATCTCCTTATTCTAAAATCGGATTTTTTTCATATGAGTAGCCTATCCAGATAGTTTTTTTGTGTAGAACGTGATGGTTCCCCCTGTAATGGATTTCAAAAAGATATGTGAGATAGTCCATGAATGACACTTGTCTGAGGTGATGCTTGATGACAATAGTGATGGTAGTGATGTTTTCATAATCATTATCGTTGAACTGGCTTACCCTCCAATGAGGTTGGGCAGCTAGGTTCATCATTTATTCATCCAGACTTATCCTCTTGCAGTGATCAGATGTGTGGTTCATCATTTATTCATATTGACTTACCTCTAGTAGGTTTGGTTAGTGAGGATCTTTATTTATTCATCCGAGCATAAACTCCATCTGTGTTGGTCAATGAGTTTCATCGTTTATTCATCATGAGTTACCCTCCAATGGGTATGGGTAGTGAGGTCTGTCATTTACTCATCCAAACATAGCCCAAGTGGGGATAAGTAGTGAGGTTCATCGTTTATTAATCTTGTCATACCCTCCAATAGATATGGGTAGTGAGGTTCACCGATTACTCTTCGGACATACCCTCTAGGGGGTAGGGTAGTGAGGTTCTATGATTACTCATTCGGACATACCCTCTAGTGGAGATGGGATGTGAGGTTCATCAAAGAGTCAATGATGTGACATGTTTTGATGTACCTTTGGACTCAAAATAAAGTGGAGATCTCTTTCCACCAAGAAATTTCATTATGATGAGAACTAAAACTATGTGGGTGAGAGACACCCTCCCAATGAAGATAGTACCATGGTGCGGTGATTGAGCCCCTTTGTCATGATGTTCAAGGTAGACACATGGGATGCTGGGTATCGATGGTAGTTACTTCTGGAACTATTATATACTCTTTTCTTGAGATGTGATGTCAGATTTTGGCCCCCTTAATCTCCTGTTTGGGCTTATTTGACTACGCATATATGTGTATCTAATTTACAGTACACACTCCTTTGGGTTTCAGTAACTCTCCTTCGATGAGAGGCATTGATGGGCAAGGTATGTCACTTGATTTTCGTCTCTATATTCTCATGTTTGGAAGAGTATACTCTCATACTATTGGTTTCTAAGAATCCATGATAAGTTCATCATCTCACCAATTCAATCTCCTCATGTTTGGATGATAATACTTTACTCCTTTGTGGGGTTGATTTTTTCTCTTTTACCGTACCTTGTTCTATCTATTTCTCACCTCTTTAGTACATGATTCTCTCCTCCCATGAGACATTGGGGAATCCTACTAATTATTTCAATACTCACCTCCACATAGGAGTTTACCACACATGTTGTGCCCATAATGATGACAGACAGGTTGATTGTGACATTAGAAATTCATTGGGATATAGGGTGCTTGGACCACGTGGGGTGGTCATAGCATGGGATTAAAAAGCAGGGATCTCTCTACAGTTTTACATTTCCAACTATTACATGGTTGTGGCACTTTTATGATTGGTCATGTATTTTCCCCCTTCCCTTTTTTGTTTACTTTTCTATACATTTGTTGTTTAGAGGATGATTCATATTTCTGGTTTATATATATATATATATATTAGTATTGTAACTTGTCTTTTCCATTACCACTGAAATTTTTCATTGAATTGGATGTGTGTGTGTGTGTCTTGGTACATTCTCAAAGGACTCACCATGTTTATTATGCCTTCATCACTGGTTCCTAGTACCAGTCCTATGGAGGTGGGCTTGGTGGAGTTAGGGCTCTAGCCCGAGCACAGGTCCAGTTGTGAAAACGTGGTATCAGAGGTGGTTCTTACGTTGGGATGTTGTTTGGATGTGTCCCTAAAAGGGACTTGGTTGGGACTATGGAAATAATGTCAATGTTTCTCAAGAGTGGATCCCAAGGTAGGGAGTCATGTGTTAGTGTTTTAGCCAACATTAACATTCACCAGGACCCTGATTACCTGCAAGACGACTCGGCATACTACGACAATTGTTTCATGGAGCATTGCTACATGCATCATATAGGATCGAGTCTAATATTGTAGGTTTTGATTCACTTATCCATCATTTTTAATATATATATATATATGATCAATTTACTGTTGTACTACATGATTGGATTCTGTATTCCTCGGAGATGATAGCCATCCATGATACTATCACTAGTTTACGACGACGATTTTGTGATCGAAAATGCCTCAGTTTAAGATCCATCAAGGGATCTATTTATTCTAGATGGATAGGTATCAACACTTCCACCAATTGAGAATTAGTTAGTCAAAACAAGTTACGATGAGGAAGTTTGTAGGTTTAGCATGCTTCGTGAGTTCCAAATTCATAGATCGCTAAGGTTCCATGGTATTCCAGACCCTCAAGGGGAGAAGGGTTGGATAGAGTAAGTGGTTCACCTCTTTAGGCTTGTTCAAACACTGATGGATTAAATTGTGACTTTTATATCTAGTATTTTTTCCAGGAGAATATTTTATTGGTAGAGTAGGGCTACTCATATGCATGATAAATCAGAACTCTCTTGGGATGACTTCCCATAGCTATTTAATGAGTAGTAATACCCTTTCGTCTTACACTCTATATAGTTTTAATAGCTACTAGAGATTTGGTTGGGAGGGATGGCAGTGGATGAGTATACAACTAGGATCACAAACCTTACTTGGTATTCATTGGATGTGGTACATGATGGTAACTTTTGAACATAAACGTCTGAGTATGGTCTCTACTGAGAATCTGTATCAGCTTGGTTCCCATGTGCATCCCCACCTATGACAGGGTGAAGGAGTGAGCACTTTCGATATAGAGGTTTCTATCGGAGAGGCTCTGGTTAGCTAAAACTGGAAATGATGCTATGGAGCTGAGGCATATGACATGGATTGCAGAAATTTGTTGGTGAGGTCTTGATGCAGGATGAATGACCATGATGAGACTTAGGCACATGGTCAGGGAAAACATAGAGCATTGGGACTACCTAGGTAGGGAAAATACAATACTTGTGATAGGTGAGTTCACATGTCACAAGAATGCCTGACCAGATGTTTTGAGAATCTCAAGTAGTTGGTATATGAACCATCATTGAAGAGGCACTATCATGATCTTGGATCTCCTAGGTAGGGACAGGGGGTTCCCCAGGGAGGTATTGCTGGAAGAAGATCAAGATGAAGTGTGGTTGGTGGATGATATTGTGAGGTCCTTCCACCACAAATAGGCATCCCACATTAGGCTCAGGGAGATAGTGGCTGAGGCTAGGAGCATCTACATGCAATGTATGTCTACAATCATACATCACGCATGATGATAAGTGATATGGTTAGTTTCTATTATACCTTTTTTAGTAGAACCTGTTAGACAATACGTGAGGTATTATTTCATCCCTTCTTTTTGCCTGTTGTTTTACTAGGGTGGTGTAGGGCGTTAGTGTAACATTGTGTCAGTGTTGTTTTATGTAGCCTTGAATGCAACAGGAATAGGGGTTCTTCCCCCCACCAAGACACATTTTTGGGATATTTGTAAAACTATGAGGTTGATTCAGTTCCACCCAAATCAGAAAATATGAATGTTTGGTGAATGAGTGCCTCTAACTTGTGAATTAATTGGATGGGTTGTGTAGTAAAATTTTAGAGGCGGGCCAGGATTTTCCGATGTTTTTTTCTACTTGAACTCATTTTTCATGACATTTAGCTAGTAGGATTGGCAGTGTTTTTGTTTTGGGGTTACACTCTTTCCAATAGGGGAAATGATGTACGAAGTATGTAATGTGATTTTCGTGTATATCCTCTTATGGTCAGATGAGTTTACTCAACTTCCCTATTTTTGGGTACCTTGAATGCTCGACATCATGTTTTGATATGACAGTTATCAAGTACATGTCAAGGTGATGAAGTGCCCATGAACCGGGCTTTGTGACTCACTACTCTATGTCCTTGCCCTAATGATGTAGATACCCTACCTTATGGGATGATGCTCTGTGGCTTTCATAGACCACTAGGGTCTCATGTATTTCTTTTCTCAGAGAGACACGAAACTGAGGTGGTGATGCTGGTTGAACTTCCTATAGGGCCATGACATTGAGGTAGTGTATACTTCGGGAAATGTAAACATTGTAGTAGATTCCTTAAGCAGGAAATCTTGGGCTCAACTAATGATGGAGGTTTTGGGGAAGTTATCTTTCCTACAACTGAACCTACTGCAATATGACTGTACCATATTTTCAATTGATAGTGTGGACTCCTTCGATTCCCAAGCATGTCAAAGTGTCTCGATTATGAGACATCGACTATGAAATCTGGCATGACCATATACATTAGGTGTTTCACCAGATGGATATTCTGAAGGACAATATCATGAGACCCTATTCTAGAGATAAATAATGAGTCCAGTCCTAATGTTATATGTAGAGGTTCAATCGGGTAAGTAAACATTAACCCAAGATTCTTCATGTCGATTAATATCGTGTAGAGGAATGATATGTTTCCTAACACCATTCATAACCCCCTGATCTGCAGAGGGTGAAAGATGTTTTCTATGTGTCACACCTGTGGAGATATGTACATATTTTCAAAACATGTCATCAGTATAAGAAAACCTTACTATAATGGACCATACCCTTGTTTTTTCATGCCCTATCAACACAGAAACATGCATGAGAGAGTCCCTAGGAATGAGAGAGCCCAGAGTAGGATTAGTACAATTTTTTTTTCATTAGTGTAGCCTTTAAGGGATTAAAATCTTGAAGTATGTAATGATATAGGGACCCAGGTTTCACCTTGTTAAACTTTGAAATATGAATACATATATCTTCAACTCTAAGCGCTTAGAAAACATGCAATTCTGCGGTCCGATGGGCCCCAAATAAATTTTATAAAAATACTAAATATTTTTTTAATATTTAAACAACAAAAATAGTGTATCACTAAAATTTTTGATCTCGTCATAAATCTGAGACAATGATTTGGTCAAGGACAAGGATTATACCACTGGTTTGACATAAAATATATCAGCATGAGATGTTAGGACCCCTCTCTCATTGGATGTACGTTAAATGGGCGAATTAATTTATTAATTAATTAATTTAATATCTCAAACATAGATAACACTGGACCAGTGACTCGGACCAGAAATCTAAGGCCACTAATTTTTCCAGTGTGTGCTAGTTACCGTATTAGGGATAGATCATTTTTCAGCACAGACCTTCTGTAGAAAAAGTCTCAGAGGTAAACACCGTATTTAAAATAATTATATGAAATTATCTTATTAGAAATTCTACTTAGAAAAAAATCTAAATGGGTACCCAAATGGGAAATATCAGACCAATGTTGAGTTTTTAGATTGGTGTTTTCTCTTGGGGAGACCTGAATTTAGGGGGAAAGAGAAATTCAAATTTCTCCACCATTGAATATATTTTATAAAAAAATGTAAGAGAAATGGGCTAGAGTTAGCTCAATTCACTATCGGATGGTAGATCACCGGTCGATGGTGATTTGATGTCTGAAATACATCATATCATGATGAAAATTAAGGAGTTAGTAGATCAGATCATTGAAGACACAACGACAGATCCAAATTTGTGGTAGGATATCTAGTTTCGATTCTTCAACACTCCATTTTAAATTTCATTGTCAAAAATCTTTTTTTCTGATCGACTTTTTTTCCATGAAAAGCTTCGTCGATGGAAAAACTAATAACTATCAACGATTGTTTAATTTATGGATCATCATTTCTTCATTTTTCTTTTTTGATCAAATTTTCTTCACACTGAAACAAATTCGATCGTCAAGTGCATCTTATATCTATGAAGGTATGATCCAAAGATTCCAAACCTACAAAGGTTTTGATTTTGGGCCATTAGAGGAAGTGCAAAGGGGGTTACTTTTCAACACATCGAACCAATGAAGGATCATTATGTGAAGGCTAGAGTAGTGATGGTATCATCCTGAGGACTATATAGATGGCCTCAGATAAAATTTTGGGATACCAGTATGTTCTTGGTGCCCTCCAAAAGATCCACTAGCGCGGTACCGGCATGGAGGTGATGGTAGACCATCGTGGGATGGTGGATGGATGAAGGGGATGATGTTTTTTCCTTGTGGTGTGGCGTGCTCACAGAGCGGACGCCAATGGGGCTAGCTAGCCAGTAGGTTAGAGAGCCGGCGAATGACTGGGGTGGACCCGATCAACCCTGGTAATGCGGACCATGCTAGTCCAGCCAGTTCAGGCCAAGATGGGTAGGGCAGTCTTCAAATTCATGTTTCTTCCAAAACGAGTGTTCTATTGACATTCCTTCTATAGTTAGGAATTCTTATTTATGAGACAGTCCTTCTGAAAAATGTTTGGGACCCTTTTTTAGGCTCAATTTTTGGGGAACAAAACGTCAGATTTTAATAATAATTATTATTTAATTATTATTATTTAGGAAACATGAATCAAACCGTATGTCTTCATATGACATCTGATTGAAATTCCATTATAGAATTTGTGACCTTGTAGTTGAGGTGGAATTTTCAAGACTAATTTTGAGCTCTTAAACAGAAATGGTGGTGCAGGACCCATTAGCATCATTTTGTTTGTTAACGGTGAAACATCACTTTTTCGTTGGGTGTTTGCTTTGGACAAATGAATAGTCAATCCCATATTTTTTAAGGGGCTTGAAATAGTGTGATCCATTTGATGTGAGTTTGGGATCATGATATTGGCCTCACGGGGAACTATTTGTGCAATGTGTGGTGGAATATCATATCTTCACTAGGTGTCCATTTTAGGAGAATGAATAGTCGATCCTATGTGCTTTTTCACAAGAATCATGATGATGTAATCCATTTCATTATATGGGGCCTTTTCCAATAGTCATTTTGGTAGAATGAAGATTATTCCCTTTAGATCAGAAATACGCAATGTGTGCTTGACATCATTTTGGATAGAGGTGCCATGTACTTTGGGAGTACATTGGCACACCTTTTGGGTACTAGTTTACAGTTTTCTACCCAAGAGTGGATAGGTACACAATAAGATGATGATGCTGGATCACACATCATGTGGGCCCCAACCACACCCTGTACAACATTAAGAATCTTCAACCTCTCATATCTCCTTATTATGAACTTGTATTTTTTTCATAAAAGTACCCTATCCTAATTTTTGTACACATTGAATATGATTGTGACATTTGTAATGGCTTTTGAGATGAGATACAAGATGTTCTAGGCACTACACCTATCCGAGGTGATGTTTGATGAAAATAGTGGTGGTAGTGATGTTTTTAAAATCATTAGATGAGTACCAAATTACCTTCTAGTGAGGATGGAATGTGAGGTTCATCATTCATTAATCTGGACATACCCTCCAATAGGGATGATCGGTGAGGTTCATCATTTATTCATCATGAGTAACCCTCCAGCTAGGCTGGGTTGTGAGGTTTATCATTTATTCACCTGGACTTACCTTCCAATGGGGAAATGCAATGAGTTTCGTCATTTATTCATCTATAAATACCCTCTTGTGGGGCTGGGTAGTGTGGTTAATCGTTAATTTATCTGGAAATCCCTCATGTGGGGTTGGGCAGTGCGGTTCATCAATTACTCTCTAGGAATTACCCTCCAGTCTAGATGGGTAGTGTGGTTCGTAGATGATTCAATGACGATATGTGTTTTGATATACCTTTAGAATCACAAGAGATAAGGGTACTTTTCCCATGAAGACACATCCTTGTGATGTCACCTAAAACTGTACTACCGAGATAGACCCGCCCATAACAGATAGTATTATGGTGTGGTGATTTAACCCCTTTGACATGAAGTTCAAGGAAGATGTGTGGGATTATGGTAATTGATGGAGGTTACTTATGGAACTATTGGATACTCTGTTCTTGGAATGATGTGTGATATAGAGATCCCCTTACTCTCTCATTTGGGATTCTTTGACTAAGCACACACACAGACACACACACACACACACACACATATATATATTTATATTTCCTATTTGCGGTACCCACTTCTTGGGTGTTGTTTACCCTCCTTCTAGGAAAGGTGAAGAAATTATGGGTATGCCACATGATTTATGTGTCTTTATTCTCATAGTTAGATGATTCTACCCTCCTTCTATTGGTAGAGAAGATTTAATGAGAAGTTCATCTTCTCACCATTTCTGGCTCCTCATGTTTGGATGATCTTATGTCACTCCATTGTTTTCTTGAGCTGTACTATTTTACTAAACCATGTTTTATCTACTACTCCCTTCTCCAATATATCTTTTTCTACTCCCTGGATCGTTCAGTCCATCCTATTATGTATTTTTATACTCACCCTTACTTGAGATTTTCCCGCACTTTTTGTGACCTTACAGACGACTGACAAGTTGATCGTTACTTTAGAGGAGCATAGGGATACATGTGTCTTGGACCGTATGGGGTGGTTGTATCTTGAAATTCAGGGGATGTTATCTCTTAACTATTTTACATTTCCACCTGTTTTTAGGTTGTGTAACTTTTCTGGTTGGGAATATGTTTCCCACTTTCCCTTTCTATTTACTTTTATGTACTTATACATTTTAGTGGTCGATGCATATTTTTGGTTTATATATATAGCAATGTTGTATCATGTTTTTCCTTTTTGTCTACACTTTAGTTGGATATGTTTGTGAGTACAAGTACCTAGGAAAAGGCCTCCCCGAGTTTTTTATGCCTTCAGTGCTGCTCACCAACCCCTGCCCTATGGAGGAGGGCATGGGGTCGTTGCGGATTGAGCCCCATAATGAGTCGGGTTATGAAATTCCAAATCCTTTTATTGGTTATATTCTTAGGATGAGTCAAATTTCTTAAGTGTTATGATATCTACCATTTTTATTTTAGTTTTAAATATGTCTCTTCTGGGATTGATGGTGGGATCCCAAATAGAAGTAATGGTTTGAGTTAGTTTATATATAAAAAACATAGGTTTTTATCTTCCTCAAACATCAATTTACATGATCTAAAATTATGTGTACAATCATTTTTAGGGTTTAAGGGTTCTAAATTAGTGTTTAATCTTCTGGTTATAAAACTATTAAATCAAATTTGGAAATATCTATTAAATAATGTTGATTTGAAAATATAGATATTAATCATGAATCTATGTTCAAAATTTTGTCTCCAAGGAATGTATTAGTAGATCCACAAGTTTGTATTTTGTTGAGATTATTAAAAATCTAAAAATTAATATATTATTTATATTTTTTAAGAGAAGAAGAAAAATTATGAATTTTTATTTTATGTGAATACTAAAAAATAGGGGAATTTTTTTAATGAAAAAGTTAGAGTGAATGATGTATAAAAGATGATTGAATTGAAAATATATCTTAAATAATCTTGATATTTCATCCATGAACTAGATTCAACATTAACACACACGATTATTAATTATAAATTTTTTTTCTAATTCAAATTTCCAAATGGAAGCACTAATTATATTGAATATACACTTCAATGTACCTGAAAATAATATAAAAATTTTATTATAAATGTTTTTCGTCATATAGAAGTTATTTAATTAATGAAATACATCCAATACATTACACCCAATTTAAATCAATGTTCTCTTAAATAAGGCATTGATTAATAAATTAAACAGTGATAAAAACTACTTTACCCCTATAGATTGAATTATTATTCGAATTAGAATAATAGAAAATTTTAATCCATAACAAAAAACCATTTTCATTCATGATTAATAATTTTTATAAATGCAAATAGGAAAAAATTCAGAAACCCAAAAATAGGTCTACATGCCTCCACTAGATTACTAACACCAAAGGATTTATACATATATGGTAAAATAAGATGAAAAATTAATTTTATGCCTACATCCAAGGTCCAGTAGTGTGTTCCCCTCCTCTGTTCTATGATGGAATTCACATGACATCTTGTTACTTAATATCTATATATCCCACTCAGTAAAGGGAAACTAAATTTTAAATTATCAACAAAGGAAGTAATTTTAAATAACTCATGTGAAAGTTTCCACACATGCAATACATTCTTTGTTGATTTAGATTAAGGAGGAAATGATCTTCTACTATAATTTTAAATTCATGCATGACAAAAAACATTTTTATCATCCCATTTTTAATTCACAATGTAACTATATTTAGCTACAATTATTTAACGAGTTTTTTTGAACAATTAGAAACATAATTTCATGATTTTTGTAGCTATAATGAAAGAGGATATACATATTTTTTTGAAGAAAAAAATTTAAGTGGTTATCATTTTGATATTATAAGGTATTAAATTATATTCTCACATGTGGTGATCTACAAAGTCATATGAGGGGAATAAAAGTATACGTCTCACCTAACGTGACTACATAGCTCACATGATATAACCTTATATTTGAGTTAACATGAAAAATGGGGTGGACCATGTCAAGACCCTTCCATCGGGGCATGTGCTATGACTACCCCAAGCCCACCAGATAGGGGAAGGTGACTTGCACCAAGTAGACATATCACACAAATGTGAGGAATTTTCCTTTGTACAGACACACACGTCTCCAAGAAAAAGATCCATATTGAAACTACTATGTAAACATGCATTTAGACCACTAATATTCCCCCATTGGGTAATAATATAAAATTTAAATGTAAAAAAAGAGCAGAATACATGAACAACCAAAAGAAAAAGTAGAAGATCCAAAATTTCATCTTCTGAAAACTCTACTTGAAGGGTATATACAGAAATAGCTTCCGGAAGTTCCTGAATCAATCATTATCTTTTAGGCCTCTCTCTATGCACCACCTAGCCTCTATTAACAAAGGACTCCATAAAATCATTGAAAATATTCTCATGAAATGACACGTGCAGGAATAGCTTGTGTAGGCGTGAGTAAAACAATACTCACTCGGGACACCAAAACCACATAGGTTATTCCAAGAAAAATACATGAAATACACCACAATTGAAACACATTAAGTACACCAAGAAGGAAACACATGGAGTACATCATTAAGGAAAAATACAATGTAATGTTAATACAGTCATCTCACACATGCATATGATTAATGAACGAAGAGAATGATTTCTATTGGTGGTCAAAAACTCTCCGAATTTCTATGACATGAGATGTTTCGATGATAAATAAAGCATAAATAGTACATTGAGAATCAATAGTGCATGGAGTGCTAGTGGTGCATAGAGTGTCAATGGATCATAGTGTGTCAGCCCCACCTGAAGCGATGATGGTGCCTGGGAAATAGATGGTGCAGAGAGAATCGATGGTGCATAGAGATTCAGGGCGCACAGAGCATCAGGGGGGACATGGAGCATCGGTGGTGCACAGTGTGTCAGTGGTGCAAGAGGAGATGGCTATGCATAGAGCATCAATGGTTCATACAACCCCATGTCACATAGCCACCCAAATCACATAGTAATAGTCATCCAAAATATTCCCCTATTAATGGGATTGTTTCAATAGAACCTACTCCTCAATCTTTCAGGACATCAAAAAACATCCATAGTAACTCAGTTAGTGTAACTCAAAAGGATTTTGTCATTGCATGGGTAAAAACACCATAGAAGAGTCGTCAAACAGACCTCCTTTTTTAATGATATGCCCAATTTAGTTAAAAGGGGATGAACCTATCCAGGTCTGACCAGACTCGACCTAGTTAGTTTAGGCTATCCAATTAGGCCATCAGATCATGGCCTGGTTCTTTAGAAAAACCCGTGCCATGTGGGCCATCCTCGCTTCACCAGACGCATCCCGGCATAGCCGCTTCCCTTTGACACATAGAGTCTGTCAACCACATTGTGTGCTGGTTACCCCGGTCAATGAGACTAGCCCACACATTCAAAGTATTCAACCACCACATCACATACCTCGTAGCCACCACTGCAGGATCTGTTGTGGGCCACCCTACAAGTGGCATGGGTCATCATCACTACTGCAATCGACTGTCACCACCTCGCCAGACCACCACATTGTCTCTCATACCACCATGCAGCTTTACCAAACCACCACAAATCCTCTCTACACAACTGTAAATATGAAAAATCAATGATCTATGTTACTCATGAGATGATCTACCCTGATGTTGTGTCTTCTTTTAGTTCTCATTAAATTGGGTGTCTGATCATACTCAGAAATTCCCAGAAACATCGAGTAGGGAACCATGGGGTTCCAACGACGTGGAATGAGAAGAAATGTGGGAGATATGCACAAATAAAAGGTCTAGAATAGTTGGAAAAGTATTTTTGGACAACGATTGATATTCAAGGAATTTTGAGTTATAAAGGATTAAACTGTATCCCACAAAACAATCTCTACGACATAATACCTCTCGCTAGAATGATCAAATCACAGATCAAAATAGTCATGGGTTGGTATATGTCTGTCATTGAATCTAAGAGCGTGGAAAATAAACACAATGTAACAAACCCTATATGGAGTTTTTATTTTTCGATGTCGAGGATCTATTTCCATTGGCGATCAATCAAGAACTATCATGATCCACCACTTTGTCATCGTCGGTTGTTCATCGAGAGATTTTTTTTCAAGGTCTCTCCAGATCCTTCAGTGATTTTTTCAGGGTTATGAGTCTAACCTTGGATCCATTCCACGAAGTAAAATTTTAAAAGAAAATGATGATATGTTGAAAATAATTTTCATTAAATTATTTCACTAACATTTGCGTCCATATTATATCTTTCACAGTCGGCCTATGTAGGCCGATGTTAAGCCATCATCTAAGGTAAAAACCCCCTACAAACTCAATTTTGATGTCTGATTTTACATCTTAGTTACCATTTTTGAGATACTAGGATTTTAAAATAAAATAGCATGCCTTAATTATTTTATTTAGGGTTACATCCAAAAAACATCTTTTCATATCTGACCAACGTTGACTAATGTTATGTCATACTTAGAGTAAATCATCTACTATGAGCTCAATAGTTCCATCAGATTTCTAATCTGGGTACCCATTTATTAGTTTTCCCACTATTTCATAAAATTTGTGTGTGAGTGCTATTAAAAACTGAACAATTTTTAGTGGATTGATTTGGGCATGCTAGGCCTCAAAATCACACGTCATCTCAATAACTAGTATTTTAATTTTCCAAATTAGTTTTTTTTTAAAAAATTAGATAAATGTGATTCATTACACAACTTTTTAACCTCACGTGAGGCATTCCTATACCAAATATTTTATACATAAAGGTTCTATGTTATTTTGATTCCCGATAGCTAGTGTGTGAGTAATATTATATAAGATACCTAAATAATTATTATATAATAGTAATGTATTAGTATGATTCATACATAAGTAGTTAACTCTCAATACATGGTTATTTCCATTTAACTAATTCTTACATTGTGAAGGGTTTGAATTAAGAATTATAAAAATTTGACCATATGATTCATTTTTTCTAAAATATCCTTGAAAAATCTGATTAACTATTATGTTTTGGTAGGATAATCCATATTAAATTACGATTAACTCTTATGGTTCCATACTTGGATGGATTCTCCAAGTACCTACCCATAAATTTTGGAATAATGACTCTTAAACCCCTCGAAGTTTACTAAGTTTTCACCAGTTTCATAGGATAACATTTATGAAAATAACAGGGGCTCTTATACCTCAACCCCCTTTTCTAATTATACCACAACTTCTTCTAAAATTCATAATACATAATAATTAAATGACTCATATATAGGGAAATTACCAGAAAATATTTTATTGAAAAAATTAATTTATTATTTTTCTAAATATTACAAAAAATAATTATAATAATTAAAATGAAGAATTAATCCATTTTCCTAATAAATACCAATTTGATCCTAAAAATTATAAATAAAGTAATTATTCATAAATTTTAAAAAAAATTGATTAATTCATTTAAATTAAAAGTAAAATTACTAAAATATAGTATATATCAATTCCACTACACTTAATCTTTAGACTCCTAGAAAAGTATGAAAAAATATTACCAAAGTGATATTCAGTACACTAGCCAGTTAGAGTTCCTTTTCAGACACCATAGAACTCAAAACAATGATACCTATATAATGAACCTAATTCAATTTCTTCTTCGATATTCATTCAACACATTTAAAATTATGTTATAATCCCATTTATATCAATACATATCTCCAATTAATTATTTATCTCACCACAAAAATATTAATTTTAGCTTATTGTTTTCTCATCCAAGCTCAATCATGGGTCATAATAGGATTTATGAGTTCCTAAATCCCCCCCTAATGAGTAAAATACTTGTGGTAATCATGTTGATTTTTCAGTGTATTCTAGAGGTTAAGGGTAGGTAGTTTTCAATGATAATAATTATATGAAACTGTAATGTTATTTATTATTTTTGAATTAAAATACATGAGTTTTGTTTTATACATAATAATTGAATCCTTTTCAAGAAACTTCGTAATGATATCTCTCCAAAAACTTTATTTTTCGTGGAATGTTCAAACCTATAGCTTTTTTGTTGAAATTAATTTTTATTTAATTATCTAACTCAAATTGATTATTTACCTTATTTTTGTTTTTATATTTTTCATTGAATTTTATTTTTAAGCTAGAGATAGTTATTTTTTAACCAACTGGTAGTTTGTACATCCTATATTATATTTTTATGGATATTTTCACTTTTTTCCTACACTTTTATTATTATATATTTTCCAAATGTATCTCATAATAGTTCCTTAACATGATTTTATTTTTGAAAATCTATTATCAACTAATTTTATTTAATATAGATTAAATATTTATTCTTAGAATGAAATTTTCTTCCAAAATATGCCTGTTTTAATTCCTAACCCATATAACAATACCCTCCCCCGCACTCAAGTTGAACTAGGATCAAGAAATACATTCCAGCGTATATGAGGTAAGGATTTTAGTATTGTAATGTGGATATCTAAAATGGTTGTTTGTGGTTATTTGGGGATAATAAAGGATATATATATAAGGTTGTCTAGAATAATTTTTTTTTAAAAAAGGGTCTTTTAAAAATATAACCCCTCAATCATTTTCATCCCAAATACATTAAAGAACCTTGTGTTTTTATCGGAAACTACAAAAATTATTTTAATTAACCACGGGTTTGATTTCTCAACAACGTATTTTATTTTGGATAAGATATAAACAAGTTATTGATGCCTCACAAGTAAGTTATTACAATATTGGATAGTAGTTCATGTCATTAGAGTCAAAAAATTTCTGATATTTTTAAGAATTTACTTAATAAATTATTTTAGAAACAATTCTGTTTCATTATTCATTGATCCGATGGTTCAGGGAGAAAATAATTTCACACAATGTAATATGTTATAAAAAATTTCAAACTAATTCCATCAGAGCACAATGTTTAAAAAAAATATGTAGCAAATGATAACTATTACACCCAAGTGGAAGATAAAATACTTAAAATTAAAAATGTAACTCACAAAATCCTAGTATAAGAGAGTATGTTCTTTCCCCATCCCTTTTTTTTCTGAAATGTAATTAGTTTATAACAAAATAATTAAAAATTTGTTAGTATAAATTATTATTATACTAAAAAATTAATGAGTTTTAAAAAAGTTGTATACAGAATTATTTATCATCTTGAAGTGAAACCTCATACCCTATATGATCGTAAAGATTCTCTTTTAATGACATTAATCTATTCTAATTGAAAAATAATTGTGATTATTTTCTAATTAATTTGACCTGTAAAACAGAAAAAATAAAATAAAAGGTGTAACAATAAAATGTACAAATCATTTCAATAAATATTTTACTAGGAATAGATTTAGTTTCAAATAATATATTTTAACATTATCTGATGATTTTAACTCTTTTACGATGGAAAATTCATCATTAAAAATAATGTTTTACACATTGTTAATCATGGAGTGTTTATTATAACAATTCATGATTTCTTTAAATATTGTAAATTTTAATTTTCTATCTTTTCATGAATTAAATAGACTTATTTTATAGCTATTAAAAACCCAAAATGATGTATTTTATATTTTCACATTAAAATAACAGGATCGTAAATTTACATTCTTAAAGTGTACTATCCAATTATATTATTATTGTAGTTTTATAGACCCATAGATAATAATATAGTCTAAAACACCATTTCTTCTTGTTTCGTTAAATAATTTTTATAATGGTTTGGTTGGAATAATTATTTCAAACATCATCAAATCCGTTTATTTATGTGTATTAACATGTATAATATTTATTATGAAATATCTATGTCCATAAAATAGTATCTAAATCCCTATTATAAAATTTTATTTATTGATCTGTGATGAAAATCTTGCCCATGTATACAAAACAGGTTAGCAACTAAAATTTTTGAAACTAACTTATTATCACCGACTCTAGTGGGATTGGGTTCTATATATTTTGATACATAGTCAGATAAAAAAATCTATGGATGTTGATAAATAATTATGAAATAACCCCATTAAAAACATACATGAAACATCAAATATATCATTAAACAAAATTATTTTTTTAGGCATCTAACAATTTTTATAAAATTTCCTTGAAACATGATAGATTTACATTCACTAATAATATTAAAATATTACTAAAAAACATTGAAATAATTAAATCTTGAGTCAATAACATTTCATGTTTTTTATTATTACCCAAATCGGTCTCTACAAATCAAATTGTTAAAAAATTTGGGCGCTGATTATATTAAAAAATCCATGATGCTTGTTACGATTATTGGGTATATCAAAAATTCCATAAATAATGATCATCTTAAATTTAAATCATTTCATAACTTACTAACTTAGAAACTTATTACATATATAAAATATGGGGAACTTTATTGGAAGAAAAATAATTAACTCTGTCTAAAAAATGGTCTAAAACTCATAATAACAAGTTCTTCATCAATATAAAATGTTTCCATAATTTGTGGAATGATTTTGAGTTTTTCTCCAAAAATATTGGAAATTATAATCAAATTTATGACTAATAATTTTTTACATCCCTTCATTTATCGTTTATCCAAATCATAATCTTGAAGCTACATAATCTATCTTAGTATTCATGGTTTTGAATCGTGTTTCTTATAACACCTCGTGATTTTAAAATATATACATCATGTTCAATGACGTGTATGACATGAATAAAAAATATTAAATGAGAATATAACATACTCATATATTATGATATATATATTTTAAATAAATTCAATCAATTTTATTGATTGTGTTTTACACAACATCGAGTTTAAACTGAAAATGATACTCTATTATTATTTAAACATGCCCATCAAAAACCAAGTCATTTTATTTACAGGTAAGAATAGTACAAACTAAAATATTAAAATCATATGTTTTATAAATTTATGAAATAAATAATATATATATATATATTGATTATAAATAAATTAATAATTATCTTAAATAAAAACAAGTGTTTACAAAAAAATTATTTTTTTCTAATAGGCGATTTAGTCATTCTTTACACACTTAATTTTAAGTTAATTTATAAAAATTATATATACATTATTTTATAAAATAAAATTAATTTTTTAAATCTACATATATAAATTAACATATATCATATTCTTTGGAATATTCTAAAAAGATTCATTTTGGATGAATAGTAAAAAAATATTGATTTTTATTGAAAACTTCAATTTAATTTAAATTATTTACAAACATGAATTATCTTTCAAAAATGTTTTAAAGTAAAATTGGTTAAAATATATTAAAATTTAGTTAATTTATTTCATCCAAATAATTTTAATATTGAATATTGATATAAAAGCATTATAAACCTGAGAATATTTTTTATCTTTGAAAACGCATTCTCTCATCGTATCGACAAGATTAATATTAAATTAAACATTTACACATATAGGAATAGAATTTAAAAAAAATGGATTCCATATTTTTAATAATAATAAATTATAATAGCTAATATGGTCAAATAAATTTTCAACCAAAATTAATAGTGAAAATACAAAAAAATTAATTATTGAGAATAAAGTAAAATGAGTTTAATGAGGGTTAATCAAAGTAGATAATGATAAAATAGCCTAACAAAATCATAAATTTTTATTTTTAGAAATATTTTCCCCTTTTAGTTCCCAATTTATAATATAATTTCTTTTTCATACTTTTTATGATAAAACATTTATCATCTTTATTGTTTTTTGGAAATTTCCATGTAATTTCCAAGAAGGACCCCATTCCCCACTCGTAAAAGGGAACTAACTACCTTCAATTATCCAAAAATATATAATGAAATTGATAGAAAATACCAAAAAAAAATATCTCTCAACCTAGATTAGTTACATTTTTTACTGGTCATCCCATTATCCCATCCCAAGGGTCCTTAAGAGGAGATCCATATAAGGTTTCTCTTAGAGAAAGAGATTTTCTTAATAAAGATTGTTCATAATCATTCATAATCATCCACATTAAATTTTAACATAAAATTACCAATATAACAACTATATTATATTGTATATATTTATATTTTATTATTTTGATGTTATAATATTTTCACATCACTACATCAATTAAATGAGAAATAGAATCATCGATCGTGTGTACCACATACCACCTCTTCCCAAACCAACATAGTTCATTTTATATAACATATGCTAAATGTTTAATGTAATGATTGATTTTTTAAATTTATATTACAATAATGATATTTTTAAAATTTTTAATGATATTATCATATTCTCTATTTTACATTACATAATGCTTCAAATATGATATTGTCACTTGTGTGTACCACAAAATACGGCCTCACAAAATGATGTGATTTGTTTTTCCCTTACAATGAACTTAGAATGAAATATGTATAAAATTAATAAATATTTGTAATATATATGAGATGATATTTGTTATTTAAATTTAATATATCACCCACTTTCCTACAATTTTAATCGTTTACAAAATTATGTCATCGCTCGTTCTTATGTACGGACTATCATCTCGACGAAGTTGTGTGATTAATTTTCCTTTTCAAAATATTATAAATTTTGCATGATATACATATATATATAATGAAATATTATATTTATTACATTAAAAATATTCTGGATAATATGGATATATATTTATATATATATAATCATAATAATCGTAACATCCCTTATAAAACACAAATGAGAAAACATGGAAACTAACACAAAAAATAATGAAAATACTGAAATATTATTTAAAAATGGGTTGTAATGTGTTATAATAGGATCGTATATGATATTTTAAATACTATAATAGTAATTTTCTTAATTTATATCTTACTTCAAACCATTATATAGTAGGTTAATTCATGTTCCACTAAAGAGAAGTGGGGGGTAAGGTACATCATCTCAACATCCCTTCATTGAGGCATATTATAAGTTAATGAACCAAATTTATTTAATATGGAGTATATACTTTATATTTGGGTTGTAATATCAGGATTAATTAATAATTTGTGGTATTTAATGTTTTTATATGATTTATTTCATCCAAAGGGGTTTGAAATGAGAATTATGAAGTGGTAAAAGTTATATTAAAATCTATCATTATTTTGTGATTGTTAGAATTATCTTGAAAAAATCAATTTCTTGATATCATTTTTCATTATAAATTAAATGTATAAAAACAATAATTATTATTGTATGATTTATATGATTATTTAATAAATCATATTACATATTTACATATGGTGTTTACTTTGAGGTTATTTTAGTTTACTTGGGAAATATTGATAAATCTATATCCTTTACCCAATATTGATATATTATGATATGACATATTGATTAAATAATTAAATAATTCAATTGATATATGTGTAATTATATGGTCCTTAAGTTATGGGTGGGGCCTAAAATTACATATCCCCTTAATATATCAGTTGGTCTAATGAGACAAAATAGTTGGCCAAATTAAACAAGTTTCCTATTGTAGTTTAAAACTGTATTGTGAAAGGTCTTGAAAGTAAAGAAATAAAGATACTAAGAAAAATGTGTCCAATAAAAAAATATTTACTTAATTAATAATTTATTTGTTATTATCTATGATATTTTTATAATGATAATATCTCTGGATTCATTTCATACACATTTTATTGATTAAATGGAATGTTTTTTCAGTTATTTATTGTGTAATAACGATTATTTGTTTTCTTATCATGATATTTACGATATTTAAATGGAATATTTGTTCAATTATTTACCTTTAAATGTATATTATGATTATATATTCATGACTGATTCTGATTTATTTAACCCTAATTGAACCTATGATCACCCCCTTATTTTTTTCTTTTTCGAGGATATAGAAAATATTTATTTGAATGATTTCAAGGATGCAAAATGTTTTCCAATATTATGACTTTTATTTAATTTTCCATTGTAAATTGTGTGTCCTATATGTATACAAATTTCAAAAACTGCTAAATTGATCGGTACTTTGGGATTTGACCCAATATATATAGGATAACGTAACACAATATGAACTGGATATGGGTAATTGAGGTCTTGTTCTCTACCCTTGTCTTCATATGGATGGTATTAGAATCATTGGGAACTAGATATAGGAAAAAAATATATTAGGCAACCTAAACCTATGCTCTATTTTGTGTATATCTATATAATAACATCCAAATATTTGTTAATAATGATATCATGTGGTTTTTCAATGAAATTTATCTTTATTTGGATACTACGTATGGATGTTTTTATGGAATAATTGTACCTATGGGTAATGACTCTAAGGATGGAGAATTCATAATGACCCAATTATCCTCTATTTCATGAAACATTCCTTACTATGCCCCTAGTTTTATACTACAAGGGGATATTCTTATTCTAATTATCATTTTCATTATATATGATCATGGAGGATTTAAAATTAAATATATCAAAAAATAAACCATGTTTTTGATTATCAGATCATTTATGGACAAGTTTTTCAATTTATGTTAGGTTTTTCATGAGTTATTCATTATATTTCATAATTTCATTATCTAATCTAGCGTGTAACATTTTTTATAAATGAAAAGTAATGAATGGAATGGAAACCTAATTAGTTCATGTAATATAATGAGTAATAATGATTATTTTTATGGTATTAATCTGATATAGAATGGAATTTGTCTCTTAAAAATTATCATTATATAAAGACATAGTTTTCTATTATATTGAGATAAAGAAATAATTCTATGAGTCATGTAGCATTGAATAGATGTAATTAAAGATAAGTATGGAAGAGAAAAAAATTAATAATGTTAATAAGGGATACGAGGATTTTTCAACATGTTATATTTGTTAAAATAATCACCCTGGTAGATACCTAAAAGTAAAAGGAGTTTTATTCATGTTTGTAGAAAAAAGACATCATGCAGATTAAGGAAAGCCTCAGGGAGAAACCATCAATGTTCAGTTCTTTAACCATAAGAATATTTGGAACCCTTCTAAAAAATTATCCAATATACATAGGAATATACCTTATAAGAAGCTAACTTATCAAGGTTAAGCATAATATAATAATACAACTAAATTAGAATGATTAATTTCCTTGTGTTTTGATTCATTAATTATGTTATAAGATCATTTAAATCATTTATATTCTTTTTATTAAAATTATTAAATTTATAAATACAATAATGGAATTCTATTTCATTGAGGACATGATATAGTATGTTGAATAGTACCCATTTCCAAGAAAGGAGATTCAGTGGAAAGTGGAAAATCTTGTAAAACACATGATTGAGTGAAAATAACTATTTACGTATTCTCTATTTAGATATAATATTGATAAAGATATGTTTTTTATATAGTATTAAAGTCCTTGAAATTTTTTAGTGAGTAGATTTTTTATGCCATTCTTTTCCGGAGTTCACTACAAGTAAGGATTTTTCAAATATATTCAATAAACTGAGAATTGTTTTTGGAAGCATAAATGTTTTCATTTAGGTTTTATAGTGATCATTGTATTAACATATTTATAATGTGACATTAAGTTCAACATTTTATTTTCTATGGGAATATAATGTTGATTTAGTGACCTTCCATCAATATTTGGTTCAACATATTTTGGTTGAAATTTACCATTAACTATTAATGTATTGGATCAAGTTGATCATTGGGAGTTACAAGATTGCATTTTCTAATGATTTTGGTTCTTTTAATGGCTGGAGGAATATATTTTATCATTTTTGGGATCTTATAATCTGTTAAAATGATATTTTAGTTCTTCTGGCTTATAAATTCACCTTTGGTGTTCTTTCCTTATAGTAATAAATAAATTATAAAATGATTAAATCACAAAAAAATTATAAAATTATACCTTTGAAATAAAAATATATCACTAACTATATTTTTATATTAAATAAATCTCGATGATATAATAATTCATTTATAATATAAAAATATCTTGATACAAAAGATGATATCCCAGTACCCTAAATTTGAATGAATAAAATTTCCCCATAACTCATTATAGATTTTTAGTTTTTTAGTCATTAAGTATTTATGGATCACCCATTTTTTATCAGTGATCTCTATAACTCTCTATTAATCCTTAGTCATTATTATTCCCTTCCATGTTAATGTTTTCATTTCACACCTAAGTTTTCATATATAGAAATCATGTTATGAGATCATTCTAGATGGCCTTATTATTTCCCATTATATCTTATCAACAAGATATTTTAATAACCCTTTTCATTATGTGTGAATTTTTATAAAAAATTTCTAAATGTAAAACCCTTGATTTACGAGATCAAGATAAAATTTGGAGGAAATAATTTACATAAGGTGAAAAATGTAATACTATAAGGTTTTAAAATAAGAACACCATGTTCGATAGTATGTGTGAAGCACAACACCAATAATAGAAGAGAATATAACATCATGATACTTTAAAATATGTTATTTTAATAAATAAATTCTCCTTCATATCTTATGATGCACACAACACCAATTTTAAGTGAAACATGACACTCTATTATTATTTAAACATTACCATTATAACCTAAGTTTTATGTTAGTGGTTATGAATAATACTCGGTAAATTATAAAAATATTATGGTTTATAATTTTATAGAATAAATTAAATGGATATATATTTATTTTAAATAAAATAAAAATCATATTACGGAAAATGATATATTTTTTCCAAAATAGTATTTTTTCTAAAAGGCTATTTAACTGTACGTTGGAAACATAATATAACGTTAATTTTTAGAACTTTAATAAATTATATTAAAAAAATTATACTTTTTTTCATCATAATATAAAAATTATTTTCAGATTACTGTTTTAGATTTTTCAAAAAATTTACATTTTTATAAATAGTGAAAATATTGATTTTTATTGATAATTATCATTTCATTTCAATTATTTACAAATTTAACTATATTTTAAATTTATTTTAAATATTTTTTAGTTAAATTAGGTTATTATTTAACTAATTTTTAAATTTTCAGTAATTTTCATATTGAAATTTTATATAAAAAAGTTTTATGCTTTTGATCATTTTCTCTTTAAAAACATTTTTTCTCGTCGCATCTATAAAATTTATTTTTGAATTAAAATGGTAAACTTTCTTTAATGGAATTTATTAAAATGGAATTATTAATTTAATTAATAGTAATTTGTTTCATTTAACAATTTAATGTTAAATTTTGACCAAAATGAATAGATAAAATTTAAAAAAATGATTACAACGGTAAAGGTAATAATGGGTTTATCGGTGGAAAAGTAAGATGATAAGATACAAATGATCTTCTTACATGTAAAAATATTATCAGTTGGAAAAATATCAATCATATCCATCCCATTATAGATTATAGGTTCATATACTATATTTTTTCATGTGAATAATTTTACCATTGTGCATTTTCTTGGGAAATTTCCATGTAATTTCCAAAAAGTTCTCATTTCCCCACTTATAAAAGGGAATTAAATCGATTCTATTATCCAAAACTCCCAAGAAAATTTTATAAAAAATGTCTCAAATTATCTCTCCAATGTTTTTATTCACATTATAGTGATTTTTGTACTCCCAAAAGTCAATCCCTATGGTCTTTAAGAGGACATCCAATTGTTGTTTATCATAGAGAATGTAATGGTCTTGACAAATATATTTCAATTTCATTATTCTTTCCACCCTAAATTATGTCTTTAAAAATAAAATATAATAACAGAAGTATCTAATATATATTCATATTTTATTATGTCTGGGGAATAGTATTTATCCATATTCAATTTTATCAATTGGGAAAAGAAAATTTCAATCATGTTTAGGGAAGAGTATTATCTTGAGAATCGATATAGTTTATTTTTATCCCAAAAATTCGAGGATAGATATAATGATTGATTTAAAAAACATATATTATATTTTAAATACCATTATAATTGTGTTATTTTATTATTATATATACATTTTTATGATATATTCGGTTTCTTTTATGATAATGTTGCTTGTGTGTACGACATACTGCCTCCTTACAAAGCAATGCGATTTGTTTTCAAGTAACAAATTACATGGAATGTAACAAAGATAAAATTGATGAAAATATGTGACATATATGAAATTATATTTTTTCTTTAAAAATATTATATCACCCAATTACTTTCCCATTCACTAATTTTTGTAATGATATCATCACTCGTGCATACGTATGTCCTACCGTCTCCATGAAGTGATGCGACTCATTTTCCATGTCCACTATTAATATATGGTTATAAAAATGTTTGAAAATATTAAATATTATATTTATAACATTAATATTATTCTATATAATATGTGTATGTATCCTATCCATAGGAACCAAAACATCTTATACATAACATGCCTGAGAAAACAAAGAAATTAACACTTGAAACAAAAAAAATTATGAAATATTATTAACAAATGGGAAGTAAAATTTTATAAGAAGTGTGTATAAGATATTATAGAAATGATTTTGGTTCAATTATAATTTAATACCATTTTTGAAACCATTATACATGTTTTTCAAGAATGTTCAACTAATAAAAAGTGTTAGCTAATGGCATTTATCTCAATTTCCCGTCATTGAGGAATATTGTAATTTAATGCACATATATATTATTATATGGAGAATATACTACCCATTTGACATGTAATACCATGATTACATATTAAATAATTGAATTTTATGTTTTAATTTAAATTATTTCATCCAAGGAGATTTGAGTAGAAAATCACCACATGGTAAAATTTACAATAAAATCTCCATTTCTTTTTTGATTGTTATCTTTCTACAGAAATAATCACATTATAGTGAAAATTTTCATTGTAAATTAAAATTATGAAAAATATACATATTATTGAATGATGAATATGATTATTTTATAAATATTAGATAATTTTAATATATAATGTTTAATTTGAGTGATATATGATTAACTGGGGAAGTATTGATAAATATGTATCCTATACACAACACAGGTATTTTATGAAAATGAATATTAATTAATGAATTAAATTTATCATTATATATGAGATTAATTATTTGGACCTATAGCGATGGCTGGAGAACAAAATTATCTACCCCTTGATGCATCAATATTTCAAATAAGACAAATCAGTTGGCCAAATTAAATGGGTACTTACATGTTGTTTTAAAATCTATTCTGAACAGTCTTGATGGGAGAGGTACCATGTGCATAATAAAATGATTTCCAGTGATTATTAATTTCCACAATTAACAATTAAGTTATTATTTTACATGATATTTTCACAATTATATTATCTCTTGATTCATTTCATTGTCAATTTATTGATTATATGGAATAAGTTTTCAGTTATTTACCTTCCCAAATCCATCACGAATAGTGTTATTATGATAGTCATGTTATTTAAATTTCATTTGTCTTTATTTATTTACATTTCCATGTTCATTATTATTATTTATTCATGAAATATTATTTTATACTTAAAACCTTTTGATTATTTAAGCACACCTATATTTTGATTCCTTTCACGAGGATATGAAGAAAAATTCATTGAATGTGTTTAAGTACGCTAAATGTATTCCATTACATTAATTTATATTTTATTTCACTTTGTAAAATGAGTATTAGGTATGTATCTGATTTTTCATAAATTGAAAACTAACCAGTCCTTCAGGATTTGATCCCATATATATATGCCATTGTAACAAAGAAAGAACTAGGACTAGGTTAATAGTCTTTGGGTTACTACATTTCATCAACAATAATATGATAGAAGAACTGTCAATGAAGAGAATCCCATTAGAATTTATGAAGCATTATATAAAATATTTTATAAAAAATGCTAAAGATAGAAAATCGGTAATAGTGGTTATGAATATACCTTTTTCTTGATAGAGAGTTATAGATTCAGAATAAATTACATAATATTCCATACCTACTCATTGACTCAAAACAACCAATATGGATACATATGATACCTACATAATTAATTCACTAGTCAGATCCCATATTTGTGTGTAAATAATGGTTATAATACTAACATCAATTTTAGTTATCTAAATACATAATTAAAACACAAAAAAAATTGATATTATATTGATGAAATATTGGGAAATATATTTTATATTGATAGAATATATTACGAACCTTTTGTATAATCGAAAATTTCTATGGAAAGACCACACACCAATAACTATTTGTGGGCATAGAAGTGAATAAATATCATCAAACTTTTATTTGTTAATTTAGATTCCATATTTAGACACAAAATTTCTTAAAAAACACCTTTTTCAACAATAAAATAGAATTCTTAAAAGTTAAGAATAATATTTTTGCCCACGTGTTTGTTTTGATGATAAAAAAAATCATTAAAGAAACTCTCATAATATGATCCATAAACTATGAAATAATAAAAAAAAACATTTATATAGTTATATAAAAAACCGTGAAAAAATCATCATACATATTTGAAAAGATCCAAGATAATTAAACAATCACAAAGGAATTTTATGATATTAAAACATAACAAAAGTATCCATAAATGTGGTTTTATCAAATTCATCATGTATAAAATGAATTTTATATTATCCTAAGAACATCAACAAAATAGTAGGTAATTTTCCCATATATCTCAAGAACATGGACAAGAAATGGGAGAGGTAAATAATGTATTCCTGTAACATGGTGGAGTTGTATATTATCTAGGATCACACTCCATTTATTTTAAATCTAATTGAGACCGTATCTCCAAAATAAATTTTAGGATTTCTGAATCCACACTTTTATGACATTATTTGGATTAGTATGGAAAATATGTTATAGAAAATTGGAAATATTATTGTTGCACCCATTATAGTAGTCATTTTTTTAAACTGCTAATAGTATATGAATAAACCATTATTGAAACTACTTATCTAGTATGGAATAATCCTCTCACATGATTGTACATTTAATCACTAATGGACAAATTTTAGGCACATCATCTGAGGTCTATCCTATATATTTCTTATTCTCTTCAAGGAAATGTTAATATTTTTTTAATGTATATCAATATAACCCTTTTATAATAATAATAGAATGGTGTTTATCCACTTATAAATAAGAATATATTTGATCTTTTTTTACAGGTTTTCGTTCTAACTAAAATTTTAATTTTCCAATTGGAAAATATAGTTTTCTAAACAGTATGAAATTAGACTAATCCCCTAAAAACTATAAAAAAGTAAGTTTCGAATGAATAATAGAAGTACAATGGCGTTTAATATTATATTTTGTGATAAAAATAATGTTAAAAAATCTAGGAGTTGTTGATAGTTTGGCTAAATTTACCATTTTACCACCTTAAATTGATCCATGAATTCATAGCTTAAAAATGAGCTATGTTCAGATAGGGAAAACTCATGTCTCTAAATCCTCACAAACTATTGAAATTTTGATACCTCAAAACAGGACTACTAAATATATTAATCTAAGAAGATCATTATATAACATGATATGATAAAACCTATCCTTTCATGATATTCATATAACACTATATTTTTAGCCATAAATGCATATAAACCACAATAAAAAGGAAAAAATTCATTCCATTTGACTACCATTCCAATTACCTTCTTTTGATTTTTACCTTTACAGAGGAATTATTTTACACTAGCCCACTATAAAAAAGACTCAATAAAACATAAGCTCACATTACAATAATTCCACCAAAAATTATATCATAAAGACCAATCCACCATCATGTCATTCATTCTCTTAGCACTTAGAAAAAACCATTAAAAATCGATACCTACAGTAGAAATGTTCACTACCAAGAGAATTAATTTTGAGATCATTACACTTACAATATTTAAGGATAAACCCAAAATATTTCACATGGAAACCATTATTCTCCACTAAACCATTCAAAAGGGGGGATCACCCAAATAATTTACAATAATCTTATAAGTGGTCTCAATGAGACACTTTTTTGTTACTTCATACATTTTTTATTGTCACCTAACAATGAACACACCCAAACATTTACCAAAACCAATTAGTAAATCATAATCACCCTAAAATCATAATTAATTATCTACTATTGAGAAAATTACACAGACTCACTTTTTGATTCCCATGAAGCTTGCATTCCCTGATGAAAATTACCTTATTTGGTTATGATATCTCTTTCATGATTGAAACTTATGTGAAATTCATGAAATGAAGCCATCCTCCTCAAACCTCGATAAACCCAACCCTTATATTTTTTGTGACCTATTCGATCACAATCTATAGTGGATGTCCAAAAACTAGTGAGACAGAACTACTCTAGAAGCTATATACCCAATGCTACACCATATATAATCAACATCAACCAGAATCCTACACCCACTATGAATCATCCTTCATTACATAGCTAGAATCACCACATGATAAACATGAATAATAAGTTATACTAACACAAACACGGTACCATAACCTCCTTAGAATCCTTAGTTCAGAAATTCTAATATAAAAACTCATGATAGGTTATATGTGAAACCACTATCCAACATTGATGGAATCAAAATATAATCCTTGGCCTAAGGATAATTTTTATAGAATTATACATAAAAATACCATATCATACATGATCTCATAATTTATACTTTAATTCTATATCTCCCATACTCATTGATAAATGAGAGTCATCACAACCTATAAAAAAAATATCTCACATATCTTTTCCATCAAAATTAACTACACTGCTACCAGATGACCAGAAATATCATCCTCCCATTAGGAATAGACTTTTTAATAGTTTATAAAGTACAACACCTATATTCAGTACATTTAACAAACAATCCCTCTATGAATCATGAATCCTGAAATTAAACCAAAACCCATGTATCTAAAATATCATAGATTGAGGAATGAACATATCATGTCATGAACTCACATATTAAGAGCCTACAATATTTTTTATTAACTCAATTCAAACCTTTAATAAACTCCAATAACCCATGATATCCAACTTATGTTTCCACAAAAATGATAATGTCATAAATTTATAAGAGAAAAAAAATACATTGGTTACATAAAAATATTATTGGAATAAATTACTATAAATGACATCACAAAGAATTCAAAAAGTTTATAGAGATGTATGCACATTTTACATTTAATTGATTCTTTGTATAAATGAATGTGATACTAACTCAACCTATTCTTCACCACCTAGAACACCATTGTTCCTATCCATATGTCAAATAGGTCACACATAGCCTAATTAAAACTATTATCCAATATGCCTCCCAACTAAACCATCATATTAATATAATTATATATTCTAAAATTCAATTATTAGTTGATATCATTACATACCAAGAAATAAGATGTTGTGTATAAAATTTTTTGGTGACAGAAACCTAGTAATATTATCCACATGGGTCCCACTCACTATTCAGGATGAACCTCATCATACCATATGAACTAAAAAATCACTATCCATAATTATGAATTATCTAGCCCAAAATAAGAATGATTATACTGGTTATCATCTAAATAAAATGGAATTTTAAAAACGGTCTCCCTTATAAGTGGTTAATCTCACACATTGAACTAATGTGAGAAAGGGGATGATCATCATTAATAGGATTCTCTAGCCAAATAATTATATAGAAGAGTTGCAATAAAATTTTGATCGCTATAACATTCAAACCAGATGAAATGAATGCATCATTCAAGAATATATTTCCATTAATAATAGTGAAGAAGACAAAAATTCTATCTAAAACCCTATTAGGTTCTATATTAATAGATCTATACATCATGAATAGAAATATATGGCATGCCCATCTACACTGTAAATATAATAAGGATATAATAAAGGTAGTGGTAATGATGGTCCAAAACTTATTCCATCTCAAACTCTACCATCCCCACAAGATCCTCAATCATAATAACCTCGTGGAAGTCTTTAGATAACCACAATGAGATATAGTCCTTTTCTAAAACTAGGGTGAATCTTCACTAGAAAAAATCACAATCTCAATCAAAACACCTCAACCAAACTATAAAGCTTAATTAAAATTCTATTATGAATCATGTTTAAGGTGGTAATCATTAGTAAGACTCATAAAACACTTGGTTTCCATCACACATCCCGAAAGAGGGTCATGAACTTTTCAAACACAAGACATAGTCATCATCAGTGAATAGTACATCATTAACAAGATCTTTAATTACAACAATGATTGGTTAATATTGTCTTAAGTATGAGTAAATGTCAAACAATGTATTTTTATATCATAAGTGGAAATATACAATTTAATACTACTATCAAATTTATGGGTTTTCTAACTATATAGAAATTATTAGTCATAAATACCTACAAATCCTTTACCATCCATGGAAATAGATCTATTTAAAATCCCATGAGGAATCTATCATAGGAATGCATATAGAACCTAAATACTAAAGTATATCATATAAAACTCAGTTGGTTCTACCATGAAATGTATAAAAATTTCTATACCAATACGAAAAAGATATATGATCAACTCTTAGGCCATGAATGTAAGATATTTTAATATTTAACATCAAAAAATGCCACAGTAATAAAATGATTGTCCTTGGGAAGTTTAGACACTAGACTGACTCTTCAAAACACTACCTTTAATCCTAATATGGTTATCTATTTTTGAAAAACCTATAAAATAGGATTATACCTTGGTTACGAGAAAATATCTAAGGGTTCTATCATATGAAGAAAATAAAAAAACATAACATACCACTATATGAAGTATTATACTACATACTTGTACCCTAAAAACGATTCATTAATGATATTGGTTGAGTAATCAGTTATTAGATTCATAGAGAAAGGATAATTTAGCTGCTACACCTACAGATAGCCCCCATGTTTGATAACCAAACACAAGAACCCCTTAGGAATAGTTCCCTAATTTTCTAAACCCATCCACAAATGATAACTAACTACAAACAACCACTAGTTTAATAAAATTATCGAGATACCATTCTTAAAAGGCACAACCCACAATGTCCCCAAATATTCCATTAGTAATATAATTGTTCCACCCCGTGAACACCAATTTAATTGGGATCCAATAGGCCATGGGATGTTCAGAAGCACCAAGAAGGAATAATAATCATCGGAGTAATTAGAATATACCAACTTATAACTAAAATACATCTCTAATACACAATATATACCCAATAAGCACTATATATGCACACACAAATATACAAACCTGTATATATAAATATAACTAAACTATAAAACAATGCATGTATGTGAAAAAAATTCATTCCTAACAAATCTATAAAGTCAAAACTCAGAAGGTAAAAATTCAATAAATAGTATCACTGAGCATAGATAACATGATATAGAGGAAAGGAACTCCATGTTACATGAATAATTAGAAAGATAATTATTTCTACAACAAAACCATTCATGTATAACACTATGACACTATAAACTAATTACGCTCATTCCTCTTTCTCAAGATCCACTGAAGTCACCTATAAATTATGCAATATCTACACATACAAAACATGTATGGACACATTACCGATATACAGGGGTGTATACATAACAACCTAGGAAAAGTTAATAGAAAATAAATTTAATGAGTTACTAATATTTATTAGTAATATTATACATTTTTATATTTAATATTTAATATTAGGTAAATTTTCCATCAAAAAAGAAATAGTTTTATTCTTATTAAATTTGTTATCATCTATTATAAGGTATTTTTTAAAACTTATTTTTAAAAATATAGACATTTAATTCGAAATAATGAAAATAATTTTTTAAATAATTATATCAATATTAATTTAGTTTGAAATTTTATGAATTTTTAAAAAAGATTTAATTATCATGAATAGTGAGAAATACCTATTTTTTTAAAATTGTTTTCATCCTTTAATTAAATTAAGTAATTTAAAATTTTCATTGGATCAAAAGTTGAAATAATTTTTCATTAATTATAAATAATATTATTAATTACATGTTAATTATTATTTAACCAAATTTTTGTATAAGTTCATTTTTCTGCTTGAAGACGCATTTATTAAAAAACAGTTTTCATTTTATTTTTCATTTTTTATTAAATTAATTTATTTCAATTATAGAAATTGAATAATTAAAATAGATTTAATATTTGGAATTAGGAGTTAATTTCTTTTGAATATCTACATTTTATTTTGGCCCATTTTTAATTATAACTGTAGAAAATACTTGCCTCCTTGGCAAGGGTAAATTAGATAATTAATATTGAAAATAATTTTATAAGGCCTAAAAATATGTCAAGCACATTGATTCTTTTGATATGTTTTTTTCACCATAACCATATATGTTTTGAAAATTTCAATATTTATTTTATATTTTCATTATTAATGGAATTAATATAATTTTAAATAATAAAGAAAAAAATTCACTCTTATTGCTTTAATATCTCTACATTTTTGTCACAGGGATAAAAATTCTTTATGTCCATTTTAGATTTTTTTAAAATATAAATAATTTTTTTAGTATGGTAGATTATTATTAAATTTAAGTGATGATATTATTAGCTTAAATTCTTACTCAACCCTTACAAATTACTTGTGATAGTAGTAGAAATTTTATGTAAATTTTATTCAGAACACTAAAAGTAATATTGATTTGGTGTTTTATTCTGTCCCATGGAATTTATTGAAAAATATAACATATTAGGGATATTTTAAATATATATATATATATATACATATTAAATTAATTATTACTTTCATGAACTCTAAAGTGATATTAAATGAATAGTTCAAAAAATGACATTAATAATATTTTATTGTCAACAATATTATACTAAATGTTTAACATTTCATAAAAATATTATATGTTGTAAACTGAATGGAATATGGTTGATACTATAAACCATGATCCATTTATAGCTGAACGTTTACTTTTATTGAATCTTTATTGACTCTAATAGTGTAAATACCTTGACATAGAGGTAATCATCAGAAGCATTAACTGGGGGTGGGGGTTAAATCAATGTTATAAGGGTGAAAACATCACCTTAACTTGTTAAAATATTATTCAAAGAGATTATTCTGACTAATAATAATATTATATTATAAATATATCATTTCCTCAATTTTACAATTAAAACCAATTTATATTTAATTTATACATTAAGTAAAATGAAGAATTACCGTCCCTAAACTTATAAAAGGGAACACCCTCTCCTCTCTCCCTCACATATTTTTAGAAATATATTTTAATAAATACCTACCAAATTCACTCAAACAATTCCCTACCGATGACTTACAGGTCATTTTCCCACCAATAGACCAGCACTAGAAGACATAAGGTCTAATCTGAAGAGGTAATCCAAGGAGTTGGTATAAGTCTATACCAACTTATTTCAACATTATTTTTTCTTCCACCTCTTTTAAAAAAAATTTAAGCATGTTTAATTAATAAAATAAATATCTTCTAAATAAAAAAATTTATATTATGATTATAGTAAATCCCATTTTATATTCTTTTCCATCCTATAGGTAATGAAAACATCACTCGTGTGTTCGTATAGATTTCCACCTCCATGAAGGGAAGCATTTTGTTTTCCATCACCACATCTCATAAATATTTATTATGACACACTATAAGTATATTTGTGATATTAATTAAATTATTATCAATATATAAATATAATATCAATTTATTCCTTACCTTTCAGTCCATTGAAAACATATAACATCGATCGGGTGCACGTGTGGATTGCCACCTCCATGAGGAAATATGCTTAATTTATAATGTATTCATTCATGAATGGTTATAAATATGTATTTAATGTATACTTTTATTTATTATATCATGATTATTATTCTAGTAACGATTGAACAATAAACTATTTGACTTCTATCATCCTCCAAACCTGTTTTTTTTATTATGAACAAAATATACCCAAAAGGTTTGATGTAACCATAAATAATTATTAAAATAAGTTTATCATTGTAATAAATGACATTAAAAAGATTTTGATAATTGAGTTAACATGAAAAATGATCTTAATCATGTAAATATCTAATATAATTTAATTATTTTGGAGTTAAATAGCCCATGGCACATGGGGGTTAACACATGGGGTTCTTCTATGGATTCAGTGATGATTCATTTCAATAATGTAAATAAGAATATGGTTTACATTGGGAGCTCTACTATCGATTTAATTAGGGTCTATTAATATTTGTTATGAGTTAACTAAGGTTAAGAGTATGATTAACTAGGTTACCTATAAAGGTATATAATTTCTTAATATGGGTTTTATTGAATATCATTGTAATAAATGTGTTTTTTACATATTGATATGATTTGTTTTATATGA
This sequence comes from Viscum album, assembly GCA_963277665.1. Lineage (NCBI taxonomy): Eukaryota > Viridiplantae > Streptophyta > Magnoliopsida > Santalales > Viscaceae > Viscum > Viscum album. The sequence goes on from OY728125.1 coordinate 1,947,160,162, forward strand.
TAAAATCATAAGTTTAAACACTTAAATATTTTATGGGGTTTCATGTTTTCACCAGTCTAATAGATTTATTTCTTTCATATACCATAGTAAACTTTTTTTATCATTCTATGTTTGAAATTTTTTTCACAGTGTTTAAGGATGAGTATGGAAAAAGAAAAGTGAATTAAAAAGTCATGAAAGTTTTTCATGAAATGATATTTTTTTCACGTTATAATTTTTATATTTTCATAAAAATAGATATCAATTGGTAGTGTAAAATTTTATTTTTATGTGTTTTTTATGTTAAATTTATAAACCATTTCTTAAAAACAATATAACGATATGGTTTTCAAAAATTAAATAATGTGATGTCTAGTTTAAAGAAACAAGATTATGTAATGTTGTAGGGTTTGGTCATTATAGTTGGTATCATTGAAATGGTTTATATAACATTATAGTTTAGAAAAATTGGAATATAATACCCTTAAAGCATTTTATATTATGTTTTACTTGAAATTTAATAACATTTAATGATAACCATGTTGTTCGATCGAATTTATATTTATTAAAATGGATTATTATAGAGTATAATGGGATTCAGAAGTTGGATGGAATCAATAGGATAATAACTCTTTAAATAAATATCCCAACAGGTATGAAATTGGAATTGAGTGGTTTGTTACAGTGTTGGATTAGATAACTAGGGATACATACAGTTGTGGAATATAAGATAATGAGGCACTATATTTTCTATCAAAGAACATGTTGATATTTTAGTTTTTTCTGAAACAACATCCTCCATCATTCAGTGGAACTTTAAATGATGTGGTAGTTGAAGGATAGATTAATTATCTATAAATATAATTTTATTCATTGGTGGTTAATAGATAAAAATGATAAAATCTCTATTTATTATTTTGAAGGTGTATTCAATTTATATTGGTATTTTTGCAGAATACTATATAGATAGATGTAGAAGATCGTGATTCCACATATTCGGAAAACTTAAATAATATTTTACCGGTGAAACATTTCTTTAAGGGTGTTTGAGAATAGATAGAGAAATAATTCTTAGAATTGTTGCAATAGGTGGATTGAGTAGTTATTTATAAATTTTTTACATTATTATATAGGTACAGAAAAATTTATTCACCATCATTATATTAAAATTAATTTATTTCAACCCATATTGAAACAATGTTTATAAAGATAATTAGACTCTTGATAATTTATAATTTATGATAATTTTTACTATGGTATTGAGAATGTTGATGTGAATTTTCATTCACTTATGATCCCCAAGATGATAAATTTTATAGGTGGTAATGGTGGAATGTAATGGAAAAGAAGTAAATTAATAAATATTTATGTAATATCTCAACATGTTTCATGTGTGGTCAGAAGAATTTCAGGGAATTTCTAATAGTATCCAGAAGTTTTTATCAATGTGTTAAGTTTGGTTATAAGGTTCTTGATTGTAAATAACATTTTCCTAAAAAATATATGAGTGGATTAATTGTTATCTATCAAACGATGTTATTTTTTATTTGTAATTATTTTGTACATTATACTAATATAATTCCAAATATAGTTACATGGGGTAGAAATCATCATGTTATAATGAAAAAAATGCGTGGAAAATCATTTTATACTATTAATTTTGATGCAGGGTTATCTAATGAGGAGGTTATAGTTAAATTCGTTATTTATTAAAATTATATCAATTCCCTAGTAGATATTGGATCTTCACATTCCACTATTTAGAAGACATTTTTAAGTACATTGGGAATATCATATCATTAAAATAATTTTTAAATTTCAAGGAAAAATCTAGTGGTGAATATTAAGTAAATGAAGAATAATAGTAATTTTCAAATTATTATCTGTTTGATTGATTTTCATGAAAATATTTTTGAATTTTCCAGAGAGAGATTGATATTATTCTAAGAATGGAGTATATTTTTTATCAAGATAATATTGTTTATAGAGCTAACTAATTAATATTAAATAATTTCATACCTCTCATAACATATGTAGAACCATATAAATTTATTAAATACGTGATTGAATGTTACCTATGATATATTGTGGAAAAGAACAAAATTTTTAGATTAGTGAAATGATAGTTATATAAATATATATCGTGATGTTTTGATAGGTGTAATTAATGATTAAGAGTTTTATTTTATTGTAGACATAGTTTCCAATTATAAGACCATTTTAAAACTCCAATTTTTAATTTTTCATGATGAAATTTTAGAATTGAAAAATATTTTAGAAAAGTCACTAGATAAAGGATTCATTCATCCAAGAATATCAAAAATGGTTCCCATATTTTATTTATTAGAAATAAAGAGTGTTCAATGAGTATTTAGATAGATTATAGATCCCTAAATAAAATAATGGTTTTAATAAATTATCTGTTTACTCATACTAATGATTTTTTGACTACATCTAATGTTTCCAAAACAATTTGTAGATCATTTTTAGGTTAGGGTTCTATTAGTTGTAGGTGAAAGAGGAAGATATTTCAAATAAATCATTCCAAACTAAATGCAGACATTATTTTTTTAGTTATTCCCATTGGGTTTTCTAATTCACCTTATATATATATAGATACAATGAATCGTGTTTTCAAGGAATATATTGATTTTTTTTAATTTTTTAAATTTATGATAATTTTTTATATTATTAATGTCATGAGGAACACAAAAAATAATATAATGATTATTTTAAAAACCCAAAAATAAAAAAGGTTATATAGAAAATTTAGTAAATGTGTATTTTGGTTACATCATATTTCTTTCCTCAAGTACATTGATTTATAAGATGGGATAATTTTTTAAACTTATAAAACTAAAATGGTTCAATAATGAACAATACCAAAATAAATTACAATATATTCATTGAATTATTTGATTTTCTGGTTACTTCCCGTGGTTTATTGAAAAAATATCTCAGTTTTCTTGACAACTAACTATATTAACGAAAAAACAAGTTGAATTCTTCTAGATTAAACATTGTGAAAATTATTTCAATGTACCAAAATTAATATTGATAAATTATCTTTTTTTGGACCTACCCTCTTGAAATAGTGAATATTTCATATCAAAAAATGATTCTTTTCAGGGACTCTCTAGTTTTCTCATGTTGATATGTAAGGTAATTGTTCATGCTTCATATCAAATGAAACCCCATGAGCTACGTTATCTTATATATGATCTAAATATAGTTATTATGTATTTCCCTTTTAAGAGTCTTAATACATTATTTATCTAGATAAAATATGAAATATATATTGATCAAAAATATATAATATATATATTCACTCATAAATAGTTTAAAATGAGACATTAAAGATGGATTTCACTGATTAAATATTATTAATGCATGATTTGTTACCATCCTGTAAAGGAAAAAAATGTAGATGATGCATTAAGTAAAAATTATAATAGATATTTAATTATGATATGTTTTCAAAATGATACTTTGGAAATTTATTTATTGCTTTATAACCTAAAAATTGTTCATAACAAAATTTCCATTAGTAAAATTTTATGTTATGTTGAAGTCAAATTTTCTAGATTAGATTACATAAACTAAGAAGGAAGACATTTTTTTGGAAGAAAAATTAGAACATGTAAAGAAAGGTACGTCTCCAAAAAATAACATTTATAAAGAAGGTATTTTTATATTTTGAAAATGTTTTTTGTGCCTTATATATCCTTGTTGAAAAAGGAATTTCTAAGAGAAGATTACACCGATATTTTATATTCATCTCAGCATCATTAAAATGTATAGATATTTCTAAGATTATTGCTTATGGGATGGATTAATGAATTTTATTGGATAATTTACCATGAAAATATTTACTTTTCAATAGGATAAAGCTTAATGAAAATTACCAACTTGGGTGCTTCATCCTTAACTAATTCCCATGTGAAAACTGGAAAATTTATCCTTCTATATCATGGTTGAATTGTGAAAATAATTTGAGGTAATAATTCAATTCATGTTATTGTTGATAAACTAACAATTTTTTTTCATTTCAATCCCATTTTAGATAATAGATATTTAGATCATATTTATCAACTATATCATAAAGAGAAAATTAGGTTACATTGAATACTTCTCTCTATTATATATTATTGTAATCCTAGGTTTATATCTAATTTTTAGTGAGTCTATAAGATGTATTTGGTACGAACATAAATTGCATTACAACATTTCATTCTCAACATGATGAAAAATACATGAAAATTATTCAAACATTGTAATATATATTTCATGGTTTTCAATATATTTTCAGTATATTTTGGATCAATATTGTTATTTAAATGAATTTTATTATAAAAAAATATCATTCTTTTATACAGATCGGACCATTTGAGTCATTATATGTAAATACCTATTAGACTCCAACATGAATGGTTTATGTAATAAAATAGGATGTTATTAGGAACACTATTGGTAAAATATATAGTTTATAAGGTGAATATGATTCAACAATATATGAGGATGGATCAATTTTTGAAAAAATTTATTCTGATAACCATATAAAATATTTTTTTATCAAGGTAGGTGATATATTTTTTAAGTATCAAAAGGGAAAGTATTTTGTGTTATTTTTAATGATATTATTGTAAGGATAATTTGACTATATAATATCTTAGAGAAAATGTGATCAGATTCTTTTCGAGTGGAATTTCTATTGTGTTTAACTTACAATCATGAAAATTTTCATGTTTCGTAATAATGAAAATATATTCTAGATGAATCTAACATTTTGAGCCATGGTATAGATTATATTAATGAAATATTTTCGTATAATGAACAACTAGTATAGACTATATACCCTAGATAGATATTTTTTATAATATTGTATTTCATCAATTTATTTTTTTGAAAAAACTATTTTGTTGGTGATGTGACAAGGGAATCAAAAAATTCTATCACGGAAAAATCTGAACAATTGTTTAAGTAATGGATAAAATTATGAGGACATAATTTCCAAAAGTGGGTAAGCATATAAAAATATAGTAAAAGTTAATATAAAATCAATTTCATTATTTATTAATATTCAAAAATTATATTTTATATAGTTATATTCATTATAATAATGTTAATTTATTTTTCAATCAAAAAGGAAACAATTATAATCTTAATTAAAGTGCATTCATGTATTAAAAGGGTTTATTTAAGAAATTAATTTCTAGATTTGATAAATTGAATTTAAAAAAAATGACCATTATTTTCTTAAATTATCATATCAATTTTATCATATGACAAAATTTTGGTATTTTCAGGAAAATATAGATTTCTTAGTGAATAGAGAAAAATCACGACTTTTGTAAAATTGTGTTTTGATTTCATTAAAAAGGTAATTAAAATTTCCCATTTGATATAAAATTAAAAAAATTCACATTTAATTATAATAAATCTAATTTATTAAAAATACATTGTCACTTTAGATGATTTTTCTATTAGTTCCTTTTTTGGTTAAAAACACAATTTTAAAAAAACTATTTTTCTTTTTGTTTGTGTTTTTACATAAAATTAATTTATCAAAATAATATAAAACGAGTCTTAAAAACATAATTTGATATATTTACTATAATGTTCGAAATTATTTATATAGGAAACTTTAATTTTTTGTCATTATAAATCGTAATTGTAGTAAATATATATAACATCTGTAAGGGTAAATTAGGTAATTAATGTAAAAAATAATTTAATAAGGCCTTAAAATATACCTAAAAATGAATTTTTTATTCATTAAGTTGTTTTATACCATGACCCTAAAATTTTATAAAATGTTGAAATTTATTTTCACTTTCTTTATATAATTATATTAAAATAATTTTAAATAAAGAATAACAACCAAATGTCATTTTCTTTGTTTTAGTGGTTTTTTCAAAATTAAAAAAGATGCTATATTAATTTAAAATTATATATTTTAATTATAAATTATATTTTTATTATGTTAATTTATTTTTTATTTTTATTTAAGAAATAAATACATTTAATTATTTCAAATTATTGAAATGGTGCTGGTGAAAATAAAATAAATACCAGTTAAATGATTTTAACAATAATAAAAGTAATATTTTTTTGTTAAGTTATAGTGTCCCAAATATTTTATAAATATTTCCAAAATCTTAGGTATGTGTTAAATGTTTATATTATAATTATTTATCTTGAAGACTTTAAAGTCAAATTAAATGACATGATCAAAAAAATATAAATAGTGATATTTATATTAATCAATATTTTCATAAATGATTTTGAATTCATAAAAATATTATACTCAACCTTGGAAATGTGATATAGATTATAATACCAAACAAGGTCTATTTTATTGTTATATCTCCTTTTATAGTAAATTTATTGACTCTTGTAGTTTAAAAAATATTAATACCACGATAATGGTCAAAATTGTTAACCAGGGGTTAAAATTAAGAGATGAGTGTTAAAACATGAGATACCTAGAGGGATAGTTCCTCACTCCCTTGGATTCCATTAATGGGATCTCTTATTATCTTCTTCCAACTAGTGCTTTATTCCCCTTATGGTGGATTCAAATCCCATTTTTATTCTTTTCCCCTTAGATCTCTCTTTTCTCAGACTCTCAAAATCACCTCATCATCTCATGCCATCTACTCTTAGTATCTCAAGTTCATTATCATATTGATTTTTGATGTTTCTCTATTTTCTTCCCCCGACCCATGCTCTATCGATCTATCCCAATGCACAAAACCCCACACATTTTTGGTGTGTTAGTTTCCTTGATTGGTTTGGGACTGTGGTGGTGAGAGTGGATCATCATGAGACTCATAATTGTTAGATCCCTCTTTCATTTATCACGTTTCATTTGGGGTTCCACTTCAAGGTTTTATTCCCATTATCATCTAAAAGTTTTTTTTCCATTTCCATCTCTTTTAGTTTTTTGGGCTCAATTTTCATTATGGCTTCATACCATGGGTCTCCTCTCTCTCTTCATATTACAGTTTCTACTCAGGATTTTTTCCTTGGTTTTTTTCCTAATAGTTTATTTTGGGTTTCTTCCCCTGGTTTGTTATTTCCCTCATTGTCATGCCCTGTTACTCTCTATGTTGTTCATTTTTGTTGATTCCTAGTGGTGTTGATGGAACATTGTTTGGCCCTGAAGTGATATTCCTTGGGTGACTTTTTATTTTTGTGAATAATCATTTATTTGTTGGTGCGTTCCAGTGGATGTCGTACATCACTGGTGGTTTGATGGATTTGTAATGTGGTGTTTATTACTTCAGGGTGAGTCACCTGGGGAAGTTCATTATATGAGTTTCGGTTGTCTGTCTGCTCGGTGGCATGACAACATCGACTATTCGATGACAATGAGAGTTACTCAATGGTGATGGTGACGATCCCCTTTTAATGTTGAGGGTTTCTAGTGAGTCTCCCTGGTGAGGTTTGGTGAAGTGTGTTGATGGTAGTGACATATGTAATGATATGTTGATGGTGAAGAAGATTGTATTGAGGTGAGTTAGTTAGTGATTTGTTGATAGATCTGGTTAGTGGTTTGTGTCCTTTTTGTCTCAGGGTGATATGATGATTTCCTCTTTTTAATTTTAAATTTGGAATCAAATTATTTTGCAGAGGAAATGTGGAATGGTTTAACCTTTTTGTTTGGTACACGTGGTGACGATATGATATTTTTTGTGATGTTTGAGATTGTTTGTTTATTTTTTATTTTGGTATATTATCTTCGAATTTATTTATAGGGTATGTACGGGTGAAAATTCTAAGGTTCTCACTTACACATAAAGTGGTTTTTAATAATACAAAAAATGGACTGTGGAAGGGAAAAGACATTTCCAAGACCTATCCAAATTTGGATGGATTAGATTATTTAAACTCATAATTGTCTTATATTATATATATATATATATATATATTTGGTTACATTTTCTTATAAAAATCAATTTATATTACTTTAATACTTTATGTGATTCTTTGAGTCCCCTCCCCTCACTTATAAAATGGAACATCCTATCCTCTCTTCCCAACACATTTTAAAGACTCTAGATTGAAAATACCTATTAACATATCTATATAACTTTAATATCTATTTCCTAAAGTTCAGATATATCCAAAAGATCAAAACTAGAATCCAAAAGTTGTAAGACAAAGAGGTTATCCCTAGAGAATGTGTAAGTCCTACCCAACCTATTTCAATATTATTTCATCTTCCAACTCCTTAAAATACTAATGAACCAAAATGAAATAATAATATAATTCTATTATATATACACATTTTTTTTATTATAGTATAACCATTTTTCATATCCTTTTATATCTTTTGGGGAATGAAAATGTTTCTCATGTAAAAGTGTGTATTATGATCTTTATGAAGCGATGTTTTTCATTTTACACCACATTCACTCATTACTATATATAATAGATTATTTAATGTGTATATATATTATATTAATGACATTGTTATAATTAATTAAATATATTATATAATCAAACTTCATAACTTTCCATTCGATGGAAAATATAACTTACTTCATCCATATATGTTCATTATCACCTCTATAAAGTGATGTGATTCGTTTATCCAATATTAATTTCATGGAAGGATATAAAAATAATTTTAATTAATAAAAATGATAAATATGTCATGATTGTAATTATGTATATGATTCAATAATAACCCCTTTGACCACAATCATCCCTCTAAAGCTGATTTGGGATTATGATCCAAACATCCATAAAACGGTTGATAGAATCATAACTAATTAAGTTACTAAATAAATTATCATAATAACATAAATAAAAAGAAAAATCATAATTTAATTGACATGAGAAATTTTATTAATCAATTAAATTACTAATATAATTTTATTATTGAATTTTCTGATCACACACAACACTAGAAAGTAAATAAGGCAATGTGATTTCTTTTAGAAATTCTCTTTTAATGTTTCCCTTCCAACAAATTTTTTTTTCATTTCCATGTTATTTTAAATGTTTGAATAAAATTATTATTTATGAATAATTGGTTGATAAATTCTACTTTGAACTATATTTTTCTTTCATTAAAATGGTCTATAAAGTAACCATTTAAATATTTTCTATCAGGGTCGCTTTTGACTCTCTTTACAAAGCATGAAAAATTGTTTTTCTTTAACATATTCAACTACAATATAATTTCACTTCGTAATGAATTATCATAGATATGAAGCATTATTTAAATTTTTCCTTGGATATTTTATAATATAAATAATTTACAGGATATTTTTATAATTTTTTATTTTCAAAGAGTTTTTAGAAGAAATCATTAATTCAATCATAATTTATGAAAAATTAGAAAGTGATTTTATTATGGATTTGAAAATGTTTTATGTTTAATTGTGATGAAAAAATTCAAGGTTAATTTGTTTTATCATTTGGTATATTTGTATTATAGAGGATTATGGGTGACAAAAACATCTTATATGATGGGTGAGTTTGATACAACTTATACGATGGGTGAGCCCGATATAGCTCTTCAATTCATTTAGAAATGTTACTTTTTTTTAAAGAATAATGAGGGAGTTTGACCAAGAAGTTTATAATAAGTATTTAGCTTGTATCTAGTTATTTATGATTTGATTCGACACTGGTTATGGATATAAAAATCGATATTTCCAACAAGGGATTCAATTTTCTTGTTATGGGTTTTATAGTTTTTCATTGAACAAAAATATTATTTTCCATATGGATAAGTTATATTTATTTGACTAAGTAATAATGTGTTAATGGTAAAAAGTTAATGTGTTTTCTATATTTTTAGTAGACAAAAATATTTCCATATTTTCCCCTTACATCACATATTGTGATTATCCAACATTTTCAAATGTTTCCCAATAGGGTTCAATGATGGGTAGGGGAAAATAATAAGTCATGTTAAAAGTACTTACAATTTTCCAAGAATGTATATTTTGTCCATTTAAAGTTTTTATATTGGGGTAAAAAGCGATATTGATTGGAATTTTCCACTTTTCAATGTACAAGTTTATTATATAAGTGTTATGAACTAATTCTCTTAAGCTCTAAATTTATATGTCCCAAGTATATTAAAAGAGGAACATCTTGTTCGATAGCATATATGACATGAATAAAAAAGAATTTAACAGAATGTTACACCGAAATACTTAATATTTTATTTAATTTTAAATAAATTCAATGTCTTTAATTTCTTGTGATGCACGAAACACCAGGTTTGAATAAAACATAATACTCAGTTAAAATATTATTATATAAACAAGAAAATTATAACTCGGCCATCAAGATGAAATATATTTATAAAATAATAAAAAATATATTTTTTATAAATGTATAAAATAAATTTAATGGTAGTATATTTAATATAAATAAAAAATAATCATTTGAAGGAAAAAGAAATGTTTTCTGAACAAAATTTATTTTTTTTCAAAAAAGACCATTGTCACCTATAGAACCCATAATTTTGAATTATTTTTTTTATCAATTTATGAAAATTTATTAGAAAAATTATTCCTAATTTTTTAAATAATAATATCAAAATTATCATTGGATAAATTTAAGTGATTTTTCGAAATGTATAATTTTATGATGAATAGTGAAAAACAATGGATTTAAATTAAAAAATTTATTTTTGGAAAAATTAATTATAAAGATGAATTATATTATGATTTATTTTAAAAATAAAATTAGTTCAATTATATTTCAATTAATATAATTTAGGCCATTTTAATCATTTCTATATTGAATTTGGATAACAAAACATTGTAAATAGAACATTTTATCTTTGGAAACATGTTTTATCATCCTGTCAGTGAGTTTAATTTTAAATTAAAATTTTAAACTATTAAGAATTTCATTTTTAATATTGTATTAAAAACTTATTAATCAAAATAATTTAAATTTTATAATAAATTAAACTTTATTTTTAACCAAAATGAACAGTGAACACAACGGAAATAAACATTCTTTGATAATGTAAAAACTAATTTACTAGGGGTAAAACTAATATTATTAGCATTAAAATGACGTAATTTTTTTTTCTAAAAAATATTTACAGAAATATTTTGAAATTATAATTGCTAATAATCTATAATAATCTTTTTCTACTTTTTTAGAATTTGAAAAATGTGGGTACAACTTCTTCAATTTAAAACATAAAAGTGTGTCACTCACCTCACATATAAAAGGACACCCAATCTCCACTATTTGTCACCCCATCAAACCCATTTGGTTCGACCAAACACTAAAATATAAGTTTTTTTACTTCAATCCCCTCATCCTAGAAATAATTTTTGGTTATGAATAAATTCTAGGAACACTTTATGTATAATACTAAATAGATGGCACAGGAAGAGTAAATATTTCTTAGTATGCATTTTTATTATAAAAAATATTCTACCTCATTAAATTATTCTTCATTTATGGATATATCAAAACACCATTATATAAGATATATTTATATTATTTTCTATTAATATAATGACATGTATCTATCTCTTATTTAATTAAATGTAAATGATAACATCGCTCATGTGCATGACAATATACCTCCTCACGAACCGATGTGACATTTTTTCCACCAAAACCTATCATTGTTGGCTATTATGATGGATATAAATTATATATATGATATTTAAAACTTAATTATAATTTTTATTCATTATATCATAAATTATTTTTTTTAATTTACATTCCGTAGGGGATATGATAATGTATCTCTTGTATATAGTGGACTACTCCCCCGCCAAGTGGTGTGATTCATTTTTCACTAACACTATACATAGAAGGAAATTAAGATAATATTAATTAATATATATTAAATAAATTAATTAATTATTATATTCATGACTTAATTATCATTATGAGAAGTCAATTTTATTTCATACAATTTTACTCACTAAAAGACGATAACATCATTCGTGTACGTGTTGACTTCTTCCTTCATGAAGAAATACAAGTCTATTTTCATCACCACACAACATTGAAGATATATAAAAGTATATATAAAAAATAATATTGTATATTTGATATTATTATATTTTTTAATGATAAATATTACTAACATTCTTTCCCTAGTGATTATTGAATGGTGGAAATGTTACTCATGTGTACATACAACCTTCTGTCACCATGATTATAACGCAGTTCAATTTTCAAAAGCATATTTCTAGGCGGGTGATAAAATTATAATTGATGTATAAATATTATAATTATTTCATAATTATTTTTATTTAAATGTTTAAATAGTTACCTCTTCGACTATAGTCAAACTACCAAATTTATTTACAAAACATAAGAAAACTATCATCGAAACATCTAATGTAAACATTGTTCAAATATATATCTTGGAAAAAAGTTAAATTAAAAGTATAATAAATAGAAAATTTTCACTAAAAAATTAATTAGTTTGAATTAGTTTATTATTTATGATGGAAAATAATGTATGCAATGATATTGACTCATGGTAAGGGTTTTCTTCCCTCACTTTTAATTCTATGAGGTATATTCCATTTTCCTAACATATTTTTGTTGTGTGGTGTATATTCTACCCATGAATGTATATTATGATTAATTTACTAAAAAAATTGGATTTTAAAATCCATATGTGGTTGTTTCTTTCATAGGGATTACGATTAAAAAGTTACCGAAGCGGTAATAGATTTTTGTCATGATTTTCCTTCTTTGAGACATATGTTTTATTAAAAAACTATCTTATTATATGAGGTGTATATTATATATCTTTAAATTTTTATATCATGAACATTCTAATTTTAATTATATCATATGTTTCACTTCATTTTAATTTTTCATGGGTATTATAATTCAATGTTATCAATGTAGTAAGAGTTTTAGGTAACAATATCATTATTTACTGCGATTATCTAGGATTGTGCTTAAAATTAAGAAATAATTTTATAGATCTCTCAAAAAAATCTTCAATTCTATACTCTCATAATTATTTCATATAAATACATGTTTTTCCTTCATTTTCATCTCTTTGGGTACTCAATAGTTTAAAATAATGTTTTTATAAATAGTTTTTTCTTGGTCAAAATTACTTTTTCCTCTAAAACCATGTTTATAAATATGTTTTAAAAAATGTTTTAGCATTATAATATAAAATAATAAAGACATTTTTAAATTTTATTAAATTTTAAAAAAGGATTTTATAGATATTCATTTTTCATTGAATGGGGAACTTTTCTAACCATTTTATAGTGAGAAAGGATTGTTATTTTTAACATATATGGCATGTATGGAAATACTCATCATCATTTATTTTAGGATTCCCTTACAATGTAACAAGGTTATTTTTAAAGAAATTTTTTAAATAATATTATAAAAATCTTTTTTCTGAAAAGTTATTTTAGAGAAAAGGATTTGGAAAATATTTTATTAATTTTCCTATTTTAAAATAAAATGGGTGATTTTGGAAGAATGGGTTTTTCCATCAAGAAATATTCTATATGATATTTAAGAATCATTTTTCTATAAATGGGGACATTATTTGATGTTTTTTATACTTTAATGTGGATGTACTCTAATAATACCTTCTTTATCATTTCTCTGGATGGTTTATGATTAGTTTGACCAGGGATGTACAATGTTAATACCATTCATTTTTTATGGATGATTTAGGATTATTTTTATTAATTAGGGAATATATATAAATTTCATATGTTAGATTAAATATTAATTTTTATGTGAATTATGTTTAAACCCTTTCATTTGAGGAATGAATTAGATATAGTAAGTGACATGTAGAGTATGCAATAGCCCCTTGATGCATCAGTAGGTCTCAGGATGAAAAATATATATGGTTTTCGAGAGGTGTTTCCCACTTATTTATATGTCTTAGAAAAATGGAGTATTTATATCCTCACACAGAGTCCCAATGGTATGTTTTATATTTGCATCATTATGAATTCTTTTGTTATGAATTCAATTATTGATACTTAAGGGAATTATTAAATTTTTTAAAATATCCACAGTTATATTACAAGCTCTTGTGATTTTCAATTTGTAATTATTTATTCATCAATTATTCCTTCCATATTATGCCCATGATACTAATTAAATAGAATATGTTTCAATTTCATACCATTCCATATTTACTATTCCATAGTTATTTATGTCTTTTATTGTATTATTAATATAATGTATAATATCAGATCACCCCTTTCTTATGTTTTATTATCCAATATATTCCTTGATTTATTTTATGATTCATAGTAAGGGATAAACTAATTAGAATAATTGTGTTATCAATGAAAATTATTTCTATATTTTATTTTCTCAATTTTAATAATTCTTTCAAGTATATATATATTTCACCAAGAGTACTAAATTATTCAGTCCATCATGATGTAATTCATTGTATCTTATTCCAATGTAATAAAGCATACATCAGTTTAAAGTTACTGTGGATATTGTATCGATAGTTAGTATTAGAGGATGTTTAATATAATCCTTTGGAACTATATTTCATAAAAAAAATAGATTCTAGAACATAACCCTGTAATATAATTTGATGATAAGTATATAAAGACATACTATAGTTTTTTTACAGAATATATTTTGTGTTTTTCCAAAAAAATACCCCTATGTAGATACTAAAAGTGGATGTGGTTTTGTAAAACATGTAACTAGGGGTAATGATTCTTAAAAATGTTCATTGGGATTGACCTAATCACTACATGGTACATGAAAATAGGACTTACTATGCACCTCATTTGAAACTCTAACAGAATATCCTTGGGTTAATTAACATATTTTTTAAAAACCATTATCAAGGATTTGAAAATAATTTTATGATTTGAAAAAATTACAAAAAATCCATGTTTATTATTATGAGATTATCTATGCATTAATTTTTCAATTTATATTTTGTGTTTCATGGGTTTTGGGATTATACATTATATTTCATAACCTTATGATCATATATAGTTAATTCCATTGCTTAAAAATTGATCCAAATGGATCCAATGGGAACTCTATCAATGCACGTACCCCATATAGGGATTTTCCCACAAATAAAGACAATAAACATGCATCAGGATCTAGAATTTATAAACTTTTAACCATATTGGGGATGCTATGTTAGTTTATAAGTAATAAAATTTATAGTATAGATAATCCTACTAATCCACCGCACAATGTATCAATGTTAAACCGCTTCAAGAGTAATTAACCTACATCACTAAATAGAACTACAAAACCATTTTTTATCTAAGAAATGCATAATTTCCATAGATGCAATATTTCAACCTCTGGGAATTATTGAAAGGGGGAAATTTTTCAACGTAGTTTATTCTCTCTCAATAGATGAAAATCATTTATAGTTATTTATTTAAATCACTAATGATTAAGAGGAAATAGAAAACATGGAATATAATTATTACATGTTAATATTCTTAGAAAAATCTTTTCTTCTTTAGAAATGATCGTATATAGAAATACATTTACTGAGTCTAAGATGAAAATAAAAAGAATATATCGTTAAATATAAATCCCAATATAAATAGTTATATGGAATGTTATAGACTATATACATAATCAATAGAGTATTAATGATAATTTATTTAATGTTCTTAATCAAATATTTCGATTGAAAATAGTCTCCCAAACATTATCATCATATGAAGATGTATTATCATGTTCTCACAAGATAAAGAAATAATTATCTAAGTATGATGGCGTTAAAGGGAAGTAATATAATGATTAGAAGAAAAAAAAGACCCATAAAGGGAAGAAGGGAATGTAGAATTTTTGTATATGTGAAAAGTTTGGGGAAAACACCCTAGTATATTCTTAAAAGGATAATTAATTTTCTTCAACTATTAACAAAAAAGACACCATGATTGTGACTGTATGGGCTAGAACGAATCTACAAATGTTTAATTATTCTCTATAATGTTATGGGAGTGTACAAAAAAGAATTCTCAAATCTTCAAGGGAATGTACCCAAGAAAAAAGAATTAAATCTAGGTCATTATTAGGTTATTAGCATACATGAGGTGGAATAATAAATGTGATTGTGTTTATATTCAAGAATAATGTTATAGGATTATTTTAATCAATGGTATTCTAGTTATATGAAATATAAAATATATAAGTATTATACTAATTTAATGTTTATTAAAGGATTTTAACTCATGTTTTTAATGGTACAAATAATATTTATTTAGCAAAATGTTCCTCACCTTGGAAAAAAAAATATTTGGGACGAACAAACCTTAATATATTTTGGATGTTGAGATAATAATGATAAAGTTGGTTTTATGAACGTATTGGTAACCATTAATGTATAAAAAATATTTTATATTATATTAATTATGGGTTATTATAATTTTATAACACTATAGAAATTATAATAACATGTTTTTAGAAAAAAGGACAACTCGCATGCCAAGTGACAACCCATCACATTTGAAAAGACCATGCGTCTCGGACCCATAGTTGATGGATGATAATGGTTTAGTGTCTACAACTGACCTACATGATTTCTTAGTTAATGTTTCATTATATTTATTTTATCGATTTGATTGATAAGTTTTAATTTTGAAGCAGTGATGATATTATTACGGTTTAGAGATTAATGTATCATATTGGAAAACTTTTGATAACCATATTTATTTTGGGAAACTATTATAAACATGTGGAAGTTATAGAAACTATCTATTGGTTATTTTGAAACATTAAAAGTATATTTTATGCAATTAAGAATAATAAAATTATATTGAATATTCATATCTATTAGTAAGAAATGAAGAGGAAAGTGAATAAAGAACAACCAAATGATGAAATTGTGCTTTGGAAATTAATATATATCAAGAAATTATATTTTCATATAGTCTAAGTCTAGATGGTGAAGGAATACATAAATATTTGAAAAGGTATTTTGATATATAATTTTATCCTAATACCATGATTTATATTGAATCAATGAAATTTTAAATCATCATAGATTTATGGTTTATATGTCCTTAAATTTCCATTTATCATTCACTTTCTCATGATCAATGACCTCAATCACTTGCTATAATTATTTTCATTTTTCTTCCATATCCATATACTAACATTCCCCTAATGTTCTCCTACATAGAAACCTAATTTTGTGTTATAAATAATAACCTTTTTACTACACTTATCTATTATTAATAGGATGTTTTATTAACACTTTTTACAATTTATATTTTCAAAGATATTATTTTCAAATTTCAAACTCTTAATTATTGAGATAATGATTTAATTATGAAGAGTAAATATATTTAATTGGGGTATAATGTTATACCTCAATGTTTTAAAATATAAACTTCATTTTTGATAGAATATATGACCAAAAACATAAGCGAAAGAAGATAATACAAATCTCTTATATATTAAAAAAATATTCTCAAATGAAAATTCTCTCTTCAATAAATTGTAATGTACCAAACACAAGGATTGAGGAAAAAACAATACAAGAATATATTTGGACTCAAACACACACTTATACTAAATCGGGATTCCAATTGGGCTTATTATTTATTTTAATGATCCAAAATTCATTGTGATACATCTTTTAGTAAGACAAACAATCCCAATTCATCCATCTAGAAGCACAACCATATTGACCATTCCAAGAAACTGAATCTACACAACATCAAAAGATGTGTGATGTATTTATTCCCTATATAGGGTTTTAGTTTTCCAAATTATTCCACATTTTTATAATAGTTAATCAATATGTTGTGAAATATAATTTTAGATTCATTAAAAGTGGTATAATACTGTTTAGACATCAAAAAACCATAGGAAAAGTTGTTTCTTAAAATTAGGATACCCCTAACCACCTTCCAATTTGCCTATAAATTAGATCCTTTGGAAATACATTTTGTTAATTAGAACAAAGAGTGAAGTTATGAGATTTAGGAGTTATGGATGAGTCTTATCATCATGTTATTTGTTTCGGTGGCCTCCACCCTCATAGGGGTGTCATGTGTGAAGATAGAAAACCACCTAATCATCTTCAACCACAAAATGTGGGTTTAAATGGTGTTAATTCATTATGTGGGACATAAAAATTTGCTAAGGGAGTTCTAGTGCATAAATTAGATTCAAGTTAGTATTAATTTGGGTTTTATAACATTTCATTATATATATATATTACATTATTTCATATATAAATGTTTATTTTGAGGCATGGGATTGATATGATCTTAATTTATTATTGATCATTATGAGATTTTTCGTGTAAAACTTGTGTTTATCTGATTAAAAAACCCAAGAACATTTTTCTAACCCACATTATTTATATATAAATATGATTTATAAGAAATTATTCTATGAATAATTGCTAGACACTGGAAACAAGATTGTTATTTTATGGTTTGTTCTTCATTCATTGAAGTAAATACATAGGAATTAATCTAGATTATAATTATTTTAAACAAAATAAATACTCCAAATCCAAATTAATATCTAATAAAAATGAACTATAAACGATTATAGTTAAATAAAATCAACCATTGTTTCTCATTCTTTACAAAATCCATTTTTTTCAACAATTAAACTCTTTAAATGATGTTAATTTATTAAATGTGTATTCAAAACACCCCATGTTTTATTAACTTTTATTAAGAATATGTAGTCTAAACCATTCAATTCTCCTTAAAAGATGTCCTAGGGTCTAACATAGAATATAAATAAACTTTTAAAACATAATCAATTTGATTTTACATGACAACATGCTCAAATTTTGGATCCATTTCTGGGGAGTTATTCTGTATTTAGAGTGTGTTTTTATAAGATTTTTTTAACTTTTATCAATATTTAATTGTTTTATATTATACCATTAAATATTTTTTAGAGTTATTATTTATTAATTTTAGAGTTTTTATACATGATGCATTGTAATCCAGGATACTTAACAACGTTCTTTCCAGAACCGAAGAGGATAATACTTTAGGGGAACTAAGACACACATGAGAACCCATTGAAAGATGACACCCAAAACATTGAAACTCTTTTTTATTCATATTATTATTCTTCTTCTTATAGAACCCATGATGAAAATTAAATAAACATACATAATATCTCTGATAATTACCAAACATTAGTAGACCAAACATCTCATGATGTACATATTCCTCAATAATACATTCAAATACAAGGATAAGCACATAATTTTAAACTAAAATCATGTTTATCTCACTTATTTACATGATTCAAGGGACTCATAGGAGAAAACCCAAATAAAAATTTAAAATAATTTTTCATTGTTTGTTCACATTAAAACTTATAAATGTGTTTGATGAAAAAGTAAAACTCATGTATTTCCCTTTTTAATTAGAATACACTTCGAAATATTGGATTTACTCTATTGATTCAACAATTACAGGTTGGGAGGACATGAAATGCATTTTTCTTGAATACAATTTCCCTACATATTGAACAAAAATAATAAATAAATATTTTTTTTGTGAAAATAATATATTAAGGGAAACTTCTTCTTGAATAATGATAGATATTTGTAATACCTTTTCCATGTTTCCCACACCACCAAATAAGTGATCAAATTTTTATAAATTTTCATTATGAAGTTTAATATCCTATTGATTGAAATATGATTGATGTTGATAAAGGTTGTAAACTAGTTGATAAGACCCCAATTACACTAAAAAAATATAATCGAGAACAAGGAATAGAACACTCAATAATTTAGTTCAAGGTCCTATATACCCATTTGAATTTTCCATGAGGTGCAGAGTATTGAATTTGAGAAGAAGGTGGACATGAAGTTAGAATGTAAAAGTACCCTTCATCGAAAACATTCATATTCCCAAGAAAAATTCCAATATCATTATCCCACAGACTATGGTATTTGTTCTTCTAATAGCCATTATTCTATCTAATTACTTCAACTGAGAGAATCATTTTTGGGTTGTGAGGAAATATTTCCCAACCTCATCTATAACCAACACTTTCGGAAATAAACTAAATATCCATCCATCATTGGGTGGATGGAAAAGTGAGGCTAAAAGAAAGGGGGTATTCAAACTAACCGCATCAATCATGGAAAAAACTAGGGTAGTGTAGTCATCATCCACCACCCAAGAATCCACAAGCACAAAAAGAAATTCCAAAAATCCCCTCCCAAACCTATTCCTAACTTGGAAGACATGATGAAACAATGGTTGAAAAAAAATATCCATTTCCAAAAAATCAACAAAGAATACATATAACACCTAGAAAACCAACTATGAAAACACACTAACCTAGTAGGAGAAAAATCAAAGACAAGGGTAAGGTAAATAACCCTACCAACCACTAGTCAACCCTAGGGATAAGGGAAATATCAATTCCATAACCCTTTAGAGTGTAACTAAACCTAAAATCCAAATGACCCCTCAAATTGAGTCATACCCATTAGATGAAACCACAATCCCAACCACTTAACATAATCCAAAAAAGAAAAAAATCTATGTGTTGAGAAAAATTACACCAAATAAGAGACCATGTCTATCAATGATCTACTTTTCCCTACCCTTCCTCTTCCATTTATCTAAAGGGATCCCCAACCAAGAAAAACAAAAGGAAACTAAACTTGATAAATATATCATCCATATTTTCGAAATAGTACAGGTTAATATTACATTTATTGATGTTGTAAATAAAAATCAAGGATATGCTAAGAATCTAAAGGAGATGTGTACACATTGAAGATAAATTCATGGTGATGAAAATGTGATCTTAGAGAGTAAAATATCAAAATTTATAAAGCCACAATTTTCCACTATATTTAATGATTTGGGAACACTTCTTATTCCAAGAACCATTGGAGGGTATTAGTGTTTAGATGTTATACTTGAATAGGGTGCATCCATAAATGTGACATTAAACACTATTTTCTGATTATTATAGGTTATGTAATTGAATCCCACAATAATTTTTGTGAAACTACAAAACCATAGTACAAGAAATCACATTGGTTTGTCAGAGGATGTTCTTTTAAGGGTGAAAAATTCAATTTTACCTCATGAATTAATGTGATCAAAATAAATGAAGGTAGGATGAATGGATGTGAAAAAATTATATTGGTTAGACATTTCATGAAAACATAAAAAAAACATAATCAATATCCAAAATAGTACATTATCTATGGATTTTGGGGGTGACGTTGTCCACTTAAACATCCATGATTCCATGAATATCCATTCAAAATAACATTCATCACATTCTATTAATTCAATTGATGTAATCCATTCCCTTTAAAAAATATTTTCATTCCCCTATATCCATTTATAATATTTCATCTTTGATATAAATCCTAGGTAATGGATCATGCATTTAATGTAGTACTGGTATATATAAATGTAATGAATGTTGGTTAATTGATAATTTCTTGAGAAATGAGGATCCCATGACCACTAAGGATACTGTTAAACTTGTAAAATCTTATTCCTCATCTAAGGATGTTACTATTGTGCAGTTAGACGATTTAATTGACCTCCCACTTAAAATTTCACTCTCTTAAATCCAAATTTCACATAAACTTAAACATAATATACTACTTGAATATTTAAAATATTCTTATTTGGAGAATTTAAATAAGTTGAATGTCATCATTGATACTTCACTCCCTCCAGAGCATGAATTGAGACTACATGAATTTTTTTGGGAGTATAAATGATCATTTGGAAGGAAACATACTAATATTCTTGGTATTATCCTATCAATTGTAATTCATCATATATTGAAAAATGGTGAGGCTATACTAGTGAATCAGGCACAACATCGACTAAAACCAAACGACCAATATTTTTCTAAAAAGTAGGTATCAAAATTATTTGATGTTGTAAAGTTATACCACATATATGATAGCCAATGGGTTAGTCCGGTGTATGTAGTTCCTATAAAATAGTCTTATAGAAATTAAAAATTAAAACAATAGATTAATTCTAAAATGTGTGTTGAATAATTAGTGTGTCTATATAAACTATAACTGACAAAACTAACATACTAGTAAGGTCCATTTCCCATTATCATTCATTGAACAGATGATAGAGAGGCTAATAGAGATGTCCCACTATGATTTCCTTGATGGTTATTATTGATATATTCATATTCATATTTCCCCTGAGGATCAGTAAAAGACAACCTTCACTTTTCCCTTTGGCACATTTTTATATAGAAGGATACCATTTGGCATGTGAAATGCCTCAAGTACTTTCTAGTGATGCATGATTAATATTTTTTTGGATTACATAATAAATCGTATAGAATTAGGCATGGATTATTTCAATATATATGAATCCTATTTTGATCAAATTTTGTGTGGTATTGGTTCTGTCCAACATTGCTATATTTAAAAGAATATTGTAATAAATTATAAGAAATATCATTTCATGGTGTGAAAATATATAGTATATTGACATTTCATTAATAAAAAATGTTTCCAAGTATATAAATCAACCGTTATTTTCATTTCTTCCCTACCATTCTGTAAAATGTTTTGGGATGTGCATCATTTCATAGGCCATGCTATATTTTCCCTTCATTTCATTCCTGAATTAAAAAAGATTGTACCCCTGTCCAAATTAATCCAAAAAACGGATTTTTTTTGATAAATAATGTGAGGATGTTTTTCAATATAATGAAATGGTGTCTCACATTACCACAAGTAATCCAAACCCATTTGCATGATTTACCAATTCAGCTCATTTGGGACCCCTCTATCTATACAGTTAGGGTTTTCTTATTATAATGGTTTGATCGAGCTCTACTTGTCATTCCTCTGCCTCATGTACACTAGACCATATCCAAGAAAACAACACCGCATGTGAAAAATAATTCTTTTCCATTGAGTTTTCTTTGAAAATTTTTTAGTAACACCATTTACTGTCCAAAGTCATTGTGTTCTTAGACCGTGAATCCCTCTAGTATCTACCTAATAAACAATAATCCAAACCACGTATCATTTTTTGGGATGCACCTAATTAAATAATTTAATATAAATATTAGAGGTAAAAAGGAACCTAGAATGTGGTGTATAACAATATTAGTAGGACCCTATTATCCTAAAACATTCCCTAATCCACATGTATTCTCATAAATGACATATTTCCAAATTAATAATTGTACTGAGTGAAAAATGTTATTCTAATTTATGTTGAAATTGTTAATTATCTGGTAGCATCTGTAATTTCATCTGATTTAAAAAAAAGAGACAATCTAAAACATGAGTATCAATGGTACATTCGGGATAAACCATACCATGGGTTCACATATAATGATCATGTTATTAGTTGTTGTTCTCTCGATATCAAGTTTTAGTATATCCTTAGGTTTAACACACACTTTATAGTGGGGGATACCTTGGTCCCTAGGAGACTGCTTTCACGGTCCTTCATTCATGTCTATTTTTATATCATTATTTATGTATTCCCATGATATCTATTAATCTTGTCTTAATTTTCAAATAATAGTGAATGTATCTAAAATTAAGGAAATTCCACAACAACCTTTTCTCTTCTATGAAATTTTCAATGTTTAGGGAAGTGAATTTCTGACACCATTTCCCAATTCCAAAGTAAACATGTTAATTCTTATATTATTTTATTATGTGTGAAAATGGGCATAGGCACAAGAAACAAGGACTGAGGATACCAAGAGATTTATGGAATTTGTTAGAACATAATTTTTTTTGTAGGTTTGGATAACTAGGTTAATCATCGGTAACCAGGATTCTCATTTCTATAACAAAACAATGAAATAACTTTTGTGTCATTATGGGGTTAGGAATCAAGTATCTACTGCATATCACCCACAAAAAAAAATTCAAGTTGAAGTGTCAAATAGATTGGTAAAAAAATTCTTGAAAAATAGGTCAACCCAATAGAAAATATTGGATTCTTAAAATCGTTGATTCATTAGGGGAATATCATACTTCATTTAAGACTCTAATTGGAATGAATATTATCATCTTGTTTTCATAATCAGTTTTATCCTCCATATTGAGATATATCACTAAGGTGAATGTTCCGTTAAATAATAAAATTCTAATCATTCTTGTGCAAGTGCTTGAAGGATTTTATATATTTAGGTGTTAGAGGAAACGTATATACATTTTTATGAGAAATCCTTGATCTATAAAAAGAAAACCAAGGATGCCCATGTCCACCTCATCCTTCATCTTCAATTCCATATTGGTTATACGTTCTTCTACAATGAAATCTTGAAGTATTAACCATGTAATCTTATTTATTGATAGTATTGACCATACAATATTACTAATTTTTATCAATTTGGAGAGGATAAGGTTAAAAATGATGAAACAAAACAATCCTTCACTCTCAATGGGAAGCTATTGAAGCACTTTAATAAATCCATGCTAGAATCCCTGATGGTAGAACTCCATTTTCAATAAGTGACCTAAGAATGACACCCACTAGATTTTATCCCTCCCCATACATCCTCTTGTATTACACTGATGAAACTGCATACTCTAGGTGTGGGGGGATGGGTATATTCCTTGGTTAGATAGGATTTTTCATTAGATTTTTTATTTTTCTCTTTCTAGATTTTTAGATATTATAGATAAATTTCACCCTCCCCTCATTTACCCCTATATTTTTGTGCTGAAATATTAATGTAGCATTCCAATTAAATCCTGGAAAATGATTCCCACTTGATCATAAAATTTATTGAAACTTTATGAGGAGTTTCCTTATTCTATGTGGTTTTAACAACATAAAAAATTATTTCTATGATGAAAGGTGTGTTTTAACATGAATAAAACATTGAGTTATGAATTTTTCCAGAAAATTGGATGGTTTCCTATGATATAAATGGTTGTATGATATTGAATTTTTTTGGGTATTATCACCCTTTATGTGAGTAATTTATGGATAAATTGTGTTATTTAATTTCTCCACACATTTTTTACCCAACCATCGAAGAGTGATTATTTATTACTTAATAGAGGATAAATATATGTTAGGTCAATGTTTATATACTTTCCAAAATTATTTTCCCATACATTTATTCATTATCCAGTCTATTTCATTACTATATGGGATTGACCTATGTGTTTTTAAATATTATCCAAATATTATACACCCTAAAAAATTTATAAAATGATTAAAAACACACAAAAATAAGGGTTGTCTCTTGGGAAGATCAAAACCACTATTCCTCGACCTTTTATCTAGTTATAACTATAACAATTAGTGTCGTTAGAAGATAGAAAAAGGGTTGAGTGATGAGTTCTTGATTTGTACCAAGTGAAAATTTTGAAAAGAAATTGAGGGTAGTGTTGAAATATAAAACATAGGTGATATATAGGTTGTGAGCATAATTTTGGAATTTTAGGTATTCTGAAGAGAGTGGGTCTGGAAATTTGATTTCAAAGGTTATAGGAATGGTTTGGTGGACAAAATTATTTAAGCAGACATGTTTCAAAATAACCTATATTTACTGGATAGGAAGTGGAAAGAATATCATGAAGTGGTTGTCACACACCCAGGTGGAGAATTAGTCATATGGTTATCATTTGAATTATTTTTTCAGATTGGTTTCATAAATCTCTTTGAATTTCTTTCCGATAAAATTTAAGATACATCGTTTTCCATGATCATTGATAACCACTCCTTGATTTGTTTTTTTCATTGATCAAATTTCTTTCAAGAATTAAATTTTTATTTAATGTTAAATATTAAAAAATATGGGAATATATCCATGAATCTTTTTTAAAATGTGACTTTTATCAAGAGTAAAAATTAGTAGAAGTTAGGGAGTGATCGGAATGTGATTCACTATTAATTTCCACCCTAATACCACTGTGTTAAATTTATTTTGTATCATAAATTTTGTATTTAAAAATAAAATTTACATCATTTTTTATTTGATTATTTTGTTTTAATCGTTATAAAAAAATTTACAATAACATATTGGATGTTTTCCTTATAGTTTGAAATGATTTGGAGGGACGAAGACAAATTGGATGAAAATGTGCCAAATTTTGAAGTTTTCCATGAACATATATGGACTAAACCACACACAGATACTAATTTTGAAATCTATGTGAGGTGAGATATTGTGGGATATTACAAACATCAGTGGGATATAACTTTATTAAGGAGCTGAAAGCACAAGTCAACCATATGGTATCATAGCTATATCTGTCTATGGAATTAAATCTGCATGAAGTTAAAAGATGTATTCTATATTTCATCCATATATCATGCTATAGTTATCAAAATTATTCCAAATGTTTAGTAGATATATTATAGATGTTTGGGAATAACATTTTAGATCTATAAAAAGTGTGATGATACATTTTAGCCTCCAAAAACCATGGGCCAAGTTGTTTTTAAAAATATATGTTCCCAAAACCACCTTTCACTATTCCTATAAATTTGAAACTTGGGTAAAAAATTTATTTGTTCAAAAAATGAGTGATGTTCATCCATTTTAGAGTTCTAATGGAGTACTCTCTCCATCCTAGATGTTCTGGAGGCCCCTATCCTCATGGGGGGGGGGGGGGGGGTCAAGGATTAAGTGGAGATCTAGCCGAGCTTCCTCCTCCTCTCAATGGTGGTCTAAATAGTGGGTGTTCATTAAGAGGGAGATACTAACATGTAAAGGGAGTTATGACACAAATATTAGCTACTAGATTAAAGTAATTTTGGTGTTAAAATATGTTATTCCTTTTATCTTACATTATTTCATATTTTAATGTCTGTTTTGATGGTTGTGATTGATATGCTATTAATATTTAACCAATTGGTTTGATATTTGGAGTTTATGACTTGTTTTTTCCATTGTACAACATAAGAATCATTTTCTTACCCAATTTCTTGAGATTTTCATATGATTTGGAAGCTATTTTTCCCTTAATAAGTTATAGACCAAGGAAATTCAATTTTTATGTCAAGTATTGGTTCTTCAACAACTATAAAAAAATATTGGGAATTAATCGTAATTCCAATTAATTTCAACCAAAGAATTACTCCAAAACTAGATGAATCTATAAGAACAGGAACTTCAAATGTGTGTAGGGAAATCACAATGACGGCTTTATCCTATATTTGAAAAAATATAGTTTATTTTTCATCTATTAACCTCTTGAAGTTAAGTTATTTTCCTAAATATGATTTCAAAAATACCCCCCACACATTAGTATGTTTTATTTAAAATACCCTCTCTAAACATATCAACTCTCTTTGAGAGATGACCTAGGGTCTTCTCTAGACTATAAATCAAATTTTTAAACATAATAAATTTGATATGTCCTGATAATACGTTCAAATTTCCATTAATATGGAGGGTATGAATATTAATATTAGGAACAATGTGCCTTAAAATGTATAAAATAAATTCCATGGTCATATATTTATTAGAAAGAAAACTAGAACTATTTCAATTAAATAGTAATGTTTTCAGAAAAATGGCCTTTTTTCTAAAATGTTTGTTTATTTATTATTACTATTAATAATTTAAAATTATTTTTTTATAACTTCATGAAAATTTATTTAAAAAAATTAGCATCATTTTTTAAAATAGCCTTTCAAAATTAATTTAGGGAGAATGTTTTATATTTTTTAGAATTGTTTCATTTTATAATGAGTTATGAAAAATACAAAATTTTAATTGAAATCTATATTTTCATTTAAATTATTTATAAAGATAAATTATATATTGAATTTATTTAAAAGTAAATTTAGTTAAATTACAAATCTATAAATCTAATTTAGTTCATTGAAAACATTTTTATACACAATTTTGATATTAAAACTTTGTAAACTTTTGATCATTTTCCCTGTGTAAAACCACTTTCTCATCGAATCTGAA
This sequence comes from Viscum album, assembly GCA_963277665.1. Lineage (NCBI taxonomy): Eukaryota > Viridiplantae > Streptophyta > Magnoliopsida > Santalales > Viscaceae > Viscum > Viscum album. The sequence goes on from OY728125.1 coordinate 1,947,188,005, forward strand.
GTATTAATTTTGAATTAAAATTTTCCTATTATTTAAATAGAATTTATAAAAATTGATTCACTATTTGTAATAATAAAATTCTATATTATCTAATATGGTTAAATAAATTTTTTACAAAAAACAACAGTAAAAAAAGAAAAATTAATTATCATGGTTAAGGTAAAAACTTATTTACAGGGGGTTGAACTAAAATTATAAAAGTTACATTTCCATATAAACTATTATAAAATCAATTTAATGGAAATATTAAGACACTAAAATTTCTAATACTTTCTAATAATCAATTTAATACCCTTTTGTCTTGTGAAAACATTGGTAGAAATATTTATTTTACAAAATTAAAAGTGTTCTACTCACATCACTTATAAAAAGCCACCCCCAATCCTATGTTCCTCATAACATAAAATATATTTTTCCACCAATAATAACCCAAATAACATTAAAAATTAAATTAAATAACCATATAACTCTTTTTTTGGTTATTATTAATGTCTTGGAATAATTTAATTTTATTCATAAATAAGTTGTCCGAGAAGAGGTAATATTTCTAACTATAGCTTTTTTATTTCTTCTTCCACATCCATAAAATATTATTAATTTATAATTATATAAGAAAAAATATATAATAGATACTAATATTTCATTATATAAATTTAATTACATATATCTATATCATATTCCCTCAAATGGGAAATGATAACGTCGCTCATTTGAATGGCAGACTACCACCTCACGAACCAATGAGACATGTTTTCCATGAAGACCTATCATGGTTGGGTATGATGATGAAATAAAGTATATATATGATATTTATAAAATAATTATAATTTTTTATTTGTTATATCTTATAATTATTTTGACATTTCCTTTTTAAGGGATACAATATCATCTCTTATATGTATGGAAGACTACAACCTCACATAGTGATGTAATTAATTTTTTACTAAAACAGTATATGAAAGGTATAGGGACAATTTTAAGGAATAAATTTGATATAAATTATGTAATTATTATATCAATTAATTATTTATCATTCTAAATTATAATTTTCTTTCTTAACTTTTCACTCACTAAAGGATGATAATGTTGTTGGTGTTTGTAGGGACTACACCTTCAGGAAGCGATTTTCCTTTCATTTAGTCACCACACAACATGGATGATATATATTTATATATTTAATGAAATAATATGGTATTTATGATATTATAATCATCATATAAAGATACATTATTATATTCCATTTTTTGATAAAGTTCATTGAATGATGGAAACGTTACTCATGCATACGTACAACCTACTATCTCAATGATTGTAATGTCGTTGTGTTTACAGAACCATATTTCATTATTGGTATTAATATTATAAATTATGTACCAATAAAATAATAATTTAATGATTTATATTCTTAATTTTTTTAAATAAATCATTGTAAATTTACTAATGTCGTTTTTGACACATGTTCATATTGCCAACAAAACAACCGACGAAAATTTAATTGATAATTTAATCATATATATCATTGAAATAAGTTAAATAAATTTTGTAATAAACATGTAAAAGGTTATTAATAATGTAAATAGATAACATAATTTTTATTGTGTGATGATTATGAACATATGTGACGAGTAAAACACAGAGTTAGGGTTTTCTCATCCACATTTATTTCTGTGAGATATATTCTATATTTACCAATTATATTTTTTTTATAGTTTATATTATATAAATTAATTTAAAATGTTATTAATATCATGAAAATTAGTCTGATTTAAAAATATATATGATTTACTCTCTTCCAATGTTTTTACGAATAACATGTTACCAAAACAGTAAGGGAATTTTGTCCCCATTTTCATTTTTTGAGACATATGTTATGTAATGAACCTATCGTCTTATATGTGGAATATATACTACCCCATTGAAATTTTATTTAATTAATATACATCTATTACTGATATTATATGTTTCATTTAATGTTATTATTTCAAAGGTATTACAATTCAACGTTACTAAAGTGGAAAGAGTTTAATGTTACAATCTTATCGTTTATGAAGACTGTTCTTGATAATGGTTATAATGATTCAATAATATGACATATATCTCAATAAACTTGTTAAATTATTCTCTATTATTTATCTCATGAGAACACATGTTTTCAGTTTATTTTAATCTCTTTATATACTTAAAATTTCAAAATAATTGTTTTAAGAAAATTCATTATCTCAGTCAAAACCCCATTTTCTTCTAAAATCATGTTTTCTAAAATGGTTTTCAAATTTTTACAATCAGGCAAACGATTTATTAATGGAATTTTGACCCATTTTTTAATTTTTAAAAAATTATTTGAATGATGCACTTTTCTAACACTTTTAATGTGAAAAATGAATATTCATTTATTCTTATAAGGCATATATATAATTACACAGTGAAGTATATTTGAATAATAATTTTTAGGTTTATGATGTTATTTTAATGAAATTTTTTTCCTACTATTTTTATAATTCACATGCAGTTTTCAAAGAACAATATTTTGACAATATTTTATGAATTTTATAATTTTAATTAAATGGGTAATTTTTAAAGAAAGGTTATTTTACTCATAATATGTTCCAAGTGATATCCAAAAATAAATTTTCCATATAAAAAACATACATTGAAGTAACTTATTATTTAAGGTGGATATAACCCAATGTAACCATCCTTATCATATCTCTAGATGATTTAAGAAAATTTTAGCTAGGGATATACTATGTTGATACCATACATTTTAATATGGATTGTTTATGATTATGTTTATTTTTTAGGGAATGTATTTACATTTAATATGCTAGTTCAAATAAAAAAATTCTCTCAGTATTATGTTTTATCCCCATACAAAATTATGTTGATATCTTGTCCTAATGAATCGATGCTATTTAGTTGTATTGGAACATAGAATAAACTATATCTTTTATTTACCATCATTATTCATTCCATCATAATGAATTTGGTTATTTATATTCCACGGGATTTATGAATTAGTTAGAATATCAATGGTTACATTTTAATCTCATGTGATTATTTATATGTAATTATTTGATCATAATTTATTTCAAAAATATTATGCTCAATTTATCAATGAAATATAATAGTTTTTAGTTATTTACTTTTATATTCTAATTATTCATTATGTATTCATAGATTTAGTTATAATCTTACCCATATTGAGAGTCTGAGCTCACCCCTATCTTATTTTTCCTTTCCCATTAGATACTATGAAGTGTTTTGTCAATAATATGTAGGGATATTCTAGGGGGAATAATGGAATTATAGAAGAATGTAAATTTTATTTTTTAGGTTTTAAATTATAAAAAATATAAAGTACGTATCTATTTTACCAAGAATAAGAAACTATTCAATCTTTTAATATGTGATTACTTGTATATTAAGAAAAATCTAATAAAGAAAACACGATATCTGAGTTTCGAGGGCTAGGACCGGTACACTATATTATCCTTGAAAATAAAATAAAGTGAACTCTATTCTATAGAAGAATGATTAATTAATGTTTTAAGGGTAGTTATTTTTTGCAGAAATGTATCCACTATGAGACCCTTAAAAGGTAATTATAAAATTTTTAATATATTAAAATACCGAGTGAAAGGGGAAAACGTAAGGTAAAACCAAAATATGCTCAAATGATAATGCAATTAATGTGTGTTGAATAATATAATATCCATATATTTTCTCTACGAAGAATCATATATCTATAAAAACTAGAGATTTCGAGAGTAACTAAAGTCTCTTAAATCATGAATTCAATAATGAAGGTTTATGTTGGGTCATGATTGGAATTTTGTATTTATGGTTTATGACCCAAGACAAAGTATTTATAACACACCTTTTTCTATTAATATATACCTCTTGTATCTAGGATAAATCTCCATAATCATATAGAGGTATCCCTGCATCATTATTGTATGCACATTGGTTGATGGGGGTTACTAACCCCTATGAAGGAGTCATTGATTAACATATATTGTATGCATCAAGAGAGGCATTTATCGACTCTATATGTGTAAAAACCATTCCATTTCATGGAGGGGGATTACATGCTCTTATAAGTGGTTGGTTTGACTTCTCCATATAACTGGTATACCAGTAGGGGAATTATTGACGAAGTGTTTAATCCAAATGTCTCACTTACTCCCTCTATCGTCATCTCTACAAGACAGGGAATCCTATTTACTCAAAAAGTGTACCCATTTGAAATTTCACATTGGATTTTCCTTCAGTAAATATTATTTTAATATCATTTTATAAATGAAAACCTAAACTAAAAGGATCTATGAAATATTAGACATGAATATTATTACATTAATAATCTAAGGGTTGTTAGAAAATATAGTTTTAAATTAAAAATGTGTTCAAAATAGGACTAATATTAATTATATTTTTAAATGGTCAATTTTTAGAAAAATATTATTTTTATTAGGGTATTATATTTTTATTTAAAGAAAAAATTAAATAAATTATAATTTTAATTTGAAAAAATTAAATTCATTTTTTAAATGAGAATACCAATATTATGTTAGGATTAAATTTTTAATTTTAACTAGAATAAATAAATTTTAATAGAATACAAAAAATATGTACACATTTTTATAATACCATCATTTTTTTGATATAAAATTTGTAGACACATTATTTCATTGTATATATTTTAATAAAACATTAGATATTCTATAATCAATTTATAAACACTGATGAATGGCATGGAAAATTAAGCAAATTCGTTAGTCTAAAAACTATTTTCATTAAGTTGTATTAATAATTAGTTATCATCACATATACAAATAAAATCTAACAAAATAGGATTCTCATTTTAGATAAACATTATAATATTATTTAATATGTTCAATTTCATTATTATTATTAAAATTATGACTACTAGTATTAATGATAATGACCATTCAAATGGAAACGTGTTATTTTTAATGATCTATCTTATTAATATTTTTTTACTTATATCAAATAAAATTAATTAGTATGTTCTAAAAATTAATTTAATATTTTTGAAATAAAATATTTAATTAAATTTTCTACCAGTTAAATAGTAATCAATACTATTTTTTTTAAAAACACGGAATGGTGATAACGACATTGTTCTACAAAACAGTTTCTTCTATATATACAATATTTTAATAAAAATGTTAATTTTATATTATATAGATATTAAATTAGACTAATTATTGATAAAATATAGTTTAATAATATATAATTATATTAATATGGGTTAATTTATATTTTTTTAAGATATAGGATACATGTGTAAGAACTAGTTAAGCTGGTAGATATAAATAAAATGTTAATATTAATATAAGAATATGCGAAATTTAAATCTTTAAAGCATTAATGAAAATAGTATACTATGAATTTATGGACCAAATAGCACCCCACCCTCAATTATGAAATTTTTGGAGTCGTTTACTTTTGAATAGTGTAATGATATCACTAAAACGTAAAGGGTATTCACAAAAGATCCCTCTTCTTCACTAGTAAGAGTGGATCACTTCAAATCATTAAATTTTACAAATTATTATTGAAATGTCTTTAAAACCCAACCCATTATCATCTCCTAGAATTACCATACATGTTATAATTTCTCTAATAATAACAAATTATCCTATGTCCTTTAATTATGTAGACTTCTTGAAGGGGGATTATTTTCTTGATGTGATTATTACTTGAAACTTACCTTTTTCAAAATATTTATCTTCCAACCTACCCTAACTATAGTAATATAATGAAATAAACTTCACTAATACACTTATGTGTTGTTATATTAATGAAAAAACACTTTGTTATACCTTCCCATACACGTAGAAAAATAAATGATCATTGATCATGATTTTGATAGAATACCACCACAAAAAAGATACATCTTCATGTTTCCACCCCCACCTATATTTGGATAAAGTTTAATTGAATAATAAAAAATAAATATATTATATTATAATGAATATAATAATAAGAATATTTATTATGCTTCATTTAATCTCATTTATCTGGAAAATAAGACGTTAACTGGGTGTTGTGCAGACTAATTCCTCTATGAAGTAACATTTTAGATTTTTCATAATGATTTTAATTATTTCTAAAAACTAATTATAATATTAATGAAACCCATAAATACATAAAAATAATATCATTATTAATGTTTTATAATGATATAATGTCAAAATAAAAAATTTTCATAACCATAGTCACCCATCGAATTATAATATGTCCATGTTTTGGTAAGTCCAACCACTTACATGGAAAATGACATGAAAATCTATTACAGATGAATATGATAAATTAAATACTAATATTATTAGTTATTTATTATAAATTTATGATAGTTTTTCAATTTTGTAATGGTTATATTATATATTTATAAAATTATTAAAATATCAGATTTGATGTCTGAAATTACATTAATAAATTGACACAAACTCCATTTTAGACAACATAACTAAAACACTTATGTAATGAAATAACATTTTTATAAATAAAAATAATTTATCTATTCTAATGAGTGAAATTATCTATAAATGGTGAAATTTTAAAGTGAAATACAGAACAAAGTCGTTAATTCAGTACTAGTTCACAACGATCAAGCTAACTCACAATAGGGAATAGATATAGATAACAACTAACTAATATAAATGTGTTGAAAATGTGTAGATAATGTTTAAAAAAATTATAGATATAAATAATTTTTTGGAAAATTTTATTAATATATTTATTTTTTATAAATTATTTTCAATCTCTTTAGTGGATGTCATAAATTAAGGTAAGGATTCCTTTTCCCAATATTCAATATGTTTAGAAATACTACCTAATATACACCCTGTTTTAATTGTAATGGTGGATCTACGACCCACATAATATTTTTTATCATGATATAATCATTATTCATGGGGTTTAATGATTCATTTGAAATCATATCCTTTAAGGGTTCTCATTAAAACAATTCTTATGTTGTAAGGGTATCATTAAATCAATTTCAGATACATTCGTTCTGAGTATTTCGTACATGAATATAATTTTCTAGATTTCATTAATATTACCACTCACTTATATTATGATTTAGATATTATTATTATTTTGGGAAATTAAATATCATCATAAATAACAACCTCATTGATAAAATGTATTATGAAATTGATGTATAATATTTGTATGAATAACCCTCATTTTTACCAAAGAATTATTCCTTATATATCTATATTTTCCTTACATATTTTTTATTCAACTATTTTTTGGATCATATATAATTGTTAATACATTAAACCTGCTTACATTACATCACTAATTTTTAATTTTCAATTATATTTCCCAATTTATGTTATGGTTTTTTGGTAACGGTGTTTCAAAATATAAAATGTTTTTATGAATCATGAATATCATTCAAATATTTCACTCTATGTTTTCTATATGAAAAAATTATAACAATATAAATATTACATTATTTTAGTTTTAATAAAAAAATAATATTTTAATATATTTCAAAAATTCTTTATCCTGTGTTTTTTGAGAAGGAATTTTTAAAATAGACATATGACTTTGTTATATAGGATTTATTTATAAAAATAAAAAAAGAACCTTTTTTATAATTTTTATACAGGAAACAATTTCCAATAATTTTGAATATTCATTCTCGTTATCCATGATTTTAAAAAGTACAATATTTCACAATTTTTATATAAATTATTTTTAAAATTTTATTCATTGAATATTTTCATTTTCATTATTATTTTAGAAGAATAAATATATTATTCAACTAAATTTATTTTTTTCATACTAGTTGATTCATTAACTATGTTTTAAATATTGAGAAACATTAACTCTCAATAAGAGAAATCATTTATCAAAGAAATTTTCTTTCATAATCATATTTTTCATATAAACACAATTTTTCATCTAATGCTAATGATATATGAAAAAAGTTGTTTTTATTCCATTGATTAAATGGTGTTATCCGAAATTCCATTCATTGGAAATGTTGGGAAATTATTAACTTAATCATGCTCCCTTAGTCCGTACAGTGTAAATACTATATGTTTTATCATCTTGATTGATGGGTTTTTTTATCGAGAAAGTTTCTGAATTTCATTTTATACCCATGTATTTTCCATGTGTTTTTATAATTTTATGATTATTTATAGAATAATTAATTATTTTTATATGATTCCATATTAAAATGATATAAAACACATTTCCTTCTAATGGGTCTTTATGATGTGATTAATGAATCCCATTTTATTTATAAGAGTTATTTATGAAATGATGAATGTTTAATTTCAATTGACACACATTAGAATGGATAAATGTTCTGTGGTGTCTAACATCACCCTCTAATGATTTAATTAAAATATTAATCTCATTAGTTTAGTTCATACAGGATGTTTTTTTTGTTTTCAAGAATGGGTGTGAGTGTGTGGCTCATAAAGTGAAGTATAAGTGAGTAAAATAATGTTTTCATACAAGCATGGGTTTAACTGTGTGACTCAACAGGGTGATGTTTACCTAAGTTAATGTTTGTTCTAAAAAATTATATATATTCATAATAATATGTTGTTATCTCAATGATTTTGTCAATTTTATTATTTTTTCAAACTCTATTGATTCATTTCATCTATTAGGACATGTCTTAATCCATGAATCATGTTTTATAATCTATGATTTTTAGGAATATGTTTCTTATGTATATTGGTCATATACATATTATCCTATTATTCTCACTTATGATGTTTGACTGTTATGTTTTCTAATTAACCTTGAAGATCAAATTATATCACCACTTTCATAGGTTTACATGTCCAAATGTTATGATGGTAAGAAAAGAATTAAATGTCAAAAATAATATCTTATTTTCATAATTTTTGAGATATGTTGGAGAGTTTTTATAGATTAATTTTTTTCTTATAGAGTGGGAGTAATTTAAACTAGTGAAAAAAGAAAATTGTATTGTTAATTTTTGTTTTATATAATTCACTAAAACCATAATGCTAAAATGTATTTTTACTAAAACAAATTCTCTATCTCGTGTAAAAATTAATGTAAAAATCATAAGGCCTCTTAAAAATCCTTATAATAAACAAACATATGACAGATTGACATGTAGCATTTCTTTCTATGTGAAATAATTCTTATATTGGATGGTTCAATTATCAAATTATAACACCTAGCTATGAATATGGAGAAATATTTTGGATCTATGGTGTTATTGGATGGTATTTGATGTCGATGTAGCGATTATTGAAAATCTATTTTTCGGTTGATCAAAGGAGTTTGAAGTCGATGAAAAATAGTTTATGTATAATGCATGATTCTTCGAGGAATTGAATTAGTTTGTTTAATGGTGCTATTTTCAAGTGTATCCAAAATCATTGGGCCAAAAAATATGAGGTTTTTTAGATTAAGCAAAAGGGTTTTGAGTAAATTTAGGTTAACCACATAGTCAAAAACAATGACCATGTGTCCATTATTCTTTCCCACATAGTCAAGTATGCAATCCTTGACAGGGTTCACATAAGTCTGACAATGTTGTGTGTCTATGATTGTGAGATGACAATATGATATTATAGTGGATAATTTTATTTTCCTTGGAAGTGAGGTTTACAGACAGAAGTATGTTATATCAAAAACAAGTTTTTTGATGGACTATATATCTAATTACATGGTTTAGGAAGGGAGTATATGGCCATTTTATAGATTTTTTGAGAGTTTTAAGGCTGTTTCTGTTGGGTTTAAATACGAATTCCATAGATTAGTGAATATCATGTTGGGATTTTCTTATAAATAAATCTATAACCCATTTATTAATTATTAGTAAAATATTAAGAAAGATCCAAAGAGTCATCAAATGTCCATGGATGGTTAGAATCATTTGTGATGTTGGAACCACATAGTGAGGATGTGGGGATCTATTCATCAAGTGGGATGTGTAATCCGTGAAGTGAAGTGTGTGGTCAATGAGGTGAAAAATATAGTGTGCATAATAAAATTAAAAGGTATATATTCATAATATAGATGATGGTTAGTGAAGGGTGGAAAATAGACCATAAGGTTGAGTTTATGGTCTATGAGGATGAGATTTTAGTGAACTAGATTTAGCATAGTTACTTTTAGAAAGGATGGTTTGGGCATGTATTTTCAGTTGAAGATCACATGCATCACTTTTATAGATTATATATTTGTTTGTAAAACCAAATTCAGTATTTTATGATTCAAATAAATTCATAATTTATAGAAAAATAAAAAACCATCTGTTAAATAGACTAATGATTTCTTTATCTAGAGTAGTGTGCAAGGAGTTGACATAAGCGCTCTCAGGTAGGTAGTTTATTATCCTTAAATAATTGTAAAGTAAGTGAACCTAGTTTGATGTGAATGTGGAATGAAATTATAATCCATAATTTCTAGTAGAGTTTAGTGGATTGTATTTTCACTAACACATCATCGATGTATGCTAATTGGATGAGGATATAGTTGTAAGACATGTAAAAATTTCTATGTTAGATTTTATTTCTAATTTCTGTATTTGGTAAATAAGAAGTCAATGAATGTAGTTTAATGTGTTATTACCAACATGGGAAAAATATCCTTTAATTTTGAAGAACAATTTGACAACCGGATTCACTCCTACCCTATAATGGAATTCTAATTTATAATAAAAACACTATAGAAGACATAATATGCAGAATTTAATATCATTCACATAGTTTGTGACATTTTATAGTGTCTGGAAATATGGTTCCTATTTCTAGAACATGTATATTTAACTTTTACAGCCTATAAATTATTGTATATAGTGTGCGTGATTTGTTTTTTAGTCCTCTCATTCACTACTAGTAAATTTTTATCCATGGAATATAAGTGCATGACATGTAATACTATGTACATGACATGTGTTCATCCACCAAAATTGTTTCATGGATAACCTACATGGAATTCCTAGAACGGTACATGTCATATTGGATGAAACATCACTCATCCATTTACTGATATAACTACCTGAGTTGTGAATACATTATTCATAGTTTATACCATGGATATCACGACATGTGAGGCCTATTGGTCAGTTTTGAATGTTTATTGATACATGATCAATATCGGTGGCCTAGAATACATGGCATGTCTACTGGAGTCACAAGCTATGAAAAATAGGTATCACTGCAAAAAAAAACATAGCAGCATGGATTGTGATATAAATGGTCTGTGACATAGATGAATACATATTTCACTATAATAAAAAAGTCATTTAGCGGTTCTTTTCAAAATGACCTCAAAATGATGATGTTTGATATTTATAGGAGTGGTTATCTATAACATGACGCTTAATTCTTAGAAAATTATGATTTTGTTTTATATTAGATTTTCGAGAGTATTAAGAACCTCTATAAAATGTATTATTATTTTTTAAAATTCATATTAATAATTATTTATTTATATGTATATATACTATATATAATTATTAATTAATAATAAATAATTATTCATTGTTAACTATTAATTATTTCTTATTAATGTTTTAAGAGACGTTGAAAATAAATCATCATTGGCCATAACTTTTGATAATGGTGTCAATTTATAATCTATAACCTATCAAATCATAGATTAAGAAAGGAAATATAGAGAAATTATACCATCATTTTGTAATGGTTAATAATGAAATTTTCATAAATATTTTAAGTGAAGTTGAATATCAAACATCAATTTTTAACATCCATAACTTTTGATCTAGTATCTATTTGGGTTCCATGATATGTCAAATAAAATACAATAATGAGATATAATTCATTTCTTTTATGGGTATCATAGGTCCAATTTTTTACAAGGAAAACATTCTTAGAAGGCTTCTAAAGATGATTTTTTAATTGGGACGTCCATATTTTAGGACATTTGATTGAATGTCAGCTTATATTAAGAGGATATTAATATACTTATTGGGTAGTGTATGGTTTTATTCATTGATTTTATATTTCTATAAATATAAAAATGCTGCAATTACAGTGGTCTTCCATATTTTTTTTAATTTATATGTGTTTGTGTGTGTTTATTTGTATATATCATTTTTTATTTATTTATATTTTATATATAATAATTTATAATTGTGTATATTTGTATATTTTAAGATTAATTTATTTTTTATTGGACTATATTTATAAATTTTTATATTCATTTATATGTATTTAAAATTATATATATTTACAAATGTTATGTGGGTATATATATATATGTATTTATTATTATATATATTTATCTATGTAAATTTACATATATTTATATGAACATGTTCTTTTATATAAATATACATGTTATTTATATAAAATTATATTTAATGACATATATTTGTGTGTGTGTATATTTAAATAATATTTGTGTGTTTATACCAATTTATGTCAATTTAGTTATATTTATAGATATTTATATCTACTTATGTAAAGTTATATACATTTTTATAAATTAATATATACATGGAAAGTGTGTCGATAGGACTATATATATATATACATATATATTTTTTAATTTATATAAATTTATTCAAATTTATTTATATTTACATATTTTTATTTGATATATATAACTTTATTTAAATAAAATTATATGCAATATTCTTTATTTATTTACCATGTATTAATTATTCAATATTTTATCATTTTTTTATTATTTATATTATATATTATTGATATATTATATATTATTATTTATTATTAGTTATTAATTGTTTAATTTTTTATTTTTTATAATTTATAGTTTATTATTTATTATTTCGAATTTATTTGGTAAATATTTTTTTATATATTAATTTTTTAATTGTAAAAACATATTTATTTTTATTATTTATTTATTTATTTATTATTTGATAATAATTTTATTGATTGATATATTGTTTATAATTATTTATTATTTTGTTATTATTCATTCATTTATTCATGATTTATTATTTATTATTTAATATTTATTTATTATTTTCTAATTATATTTTCATATTTATTATTTATTATTTATAAATAACAAATATAGATATATAATCATATTTTTTTACGTATATTTAACTCTCTCTCTATATACAAGAATATAAAGCCTCTTTAGTCACAATATGAAGAGATTGCTAGTGTGGTATAGACATTGGAGAAAAAATAATAAGTATGAGATTCATATATCACCTTACTCACACACATTTAGATATATATATATATATATTTATATATGCTCAATTTTACCATGGTAGAAAAACATGTAATATGTAATAATATATAAATAATAAAGATATGCATATGTGATAAATAAATAAAAATTATCTAAATAATAAATAAATAAATCGTAGAAAATAAAATAAAAAACCTCTGCTAAATCAGCTACATCACTTTAAAAAATCAGAATGAAATATTTATTTGCATCATTATATGTGGTGGTTTCAACAAACCATTGATCTCCATTTAGCGATGGTTTAAACCGACACCATTAATGCCCATTGATGATGCCTTTTTAATTATTTTCTCCTCTATCAATTCTACTCCAAGCTATAGATTATCAAAACCACTCCAACCATCTCCATTAATAATTGAATATAGCATGTGCGATCACTATCTAGGCTAAACCATGTTTCCCAACCTACCTGCAAATCACTTTTTTTGGATTTTTAAAAGCCGGTTTGAGGGTTATCCGGTTCCCGATGATAGCCGGTTTGTAAGGGTTGCCGGGACCCGTAGATTCAACCGATTTCAAATTCAAAATTCAAACATAAACAGGATTCAACGCGCGCAGTCGCCTCGAGCCACGAGCCACGTGACCCGCCTCGTGTAAAAGATGTGTAGTCAAGGAATAATGGTAATAAAGAACCCAATTTTTCAAATTTGAAATCAAAAATATTTTGGTTGAAGGGTACTGAAGAAAAATGGGTGTTTCTAAACAAAATCATTTTATTTTAATTAATGAAACAACAGAAGGAATTTAAGGTGAAGAAAATTTTGAATATTGTGAGATAATATTTAATGAATAATAATGCTCTACAAGATATAAGAAATATATTATTTTAATACTCCATTAAGTAAACTACATTAAAAATTTATCATAAAAGAATCTATAATAATGGGATATATATTATTAAAATTTTTATATAATGATTATTTTGAAGGTGAAATTTTAGGATAATACCATTACATGAATATTAATGAGAAATCAATAACCTATTACCCCAATGATCAAAATATGATATTCAATAACTCTTTTATTATAAAAATTACTTTAATTTATAACATAAATGAATATTTATAAAGCATTCAAATAATTATTATTCAAAAAGATATATTGTGTGTCATAATTATGGAATATGAAATGTTTTTATTGGTTGTGATATTTTAAACATGTGAACTATGGGAAATATTAGATTTAAAAATTCAATCCTCATAGCGATAACATCGATGCTTCAATAATCATCCAATGACGCCTTGTGATCCAACTATCTCTTTGATCATAAATCCACCATGAATAAAATCTATAAATTCTTTTTTAGGATGCCTTTTCACCAATGGGTAACCCAAAGATACTTTACATAATAATAAATTTTTATATCAATAAATAGGTCGATCGTTTTCTTATATAAGACCTAAAATGATCTGATATGGGACCCACTACGAGGGAATAAAATACATAGCACTCATCGACAAAACACTCCATTTTTTATGGAAACATGGTGACATAATTTTCAATTGAAAATATTTTTTGAATATAAGAAATATTCACACATTTAAGATATATATATATATATATATTAATAAATATTAAATATTCTCTAAAATACATTTAATTTGGAAATATTTCAAATTATAACCAGAGACTAAACCTTAAATTATCATATCAACAAAATGATAAAAACAATTTTCTAAGGCAGATATATTTTGTAAAAATACATGTTTACCCTATTCAATAGACTTGAGACATCCAAACTAAAAAATAGATAAGATCTAGTGATGAATTACTAGGCCAAAACATAATATATATAAAACATGGATGAGCATATAAATATAATCAATATGTCCGTCCCCCAAAATCCCATGTTCCAATGTGAATGAATCATAATGATTTTTCTATGTATTGAATAAATTTAGAAAAATAATCAATTAGTTTACATCTCATAAATTACAACCATCCAAAAACTCCAATTCCACACCTAATATCATCCCACTATCATCGAAATAAATTTTTTCTATCACACATAATCACATAACTATCAATATTATAATTTTCCGAAGTAATGAACCTATTTGAACCATGATGTCATCTATCTACATTGACCTTAATGTAATATCACTATATAGCTATCCACCCATAAGGACAACGCTATTATATCATCATTCAATTTGTTCACCCATATGGGACTCAAAATAATACCATAAGAACCATGCAATTTTCCACCGAGAAGTAATTTTATATAATATATCGATCAATTTGTCCACCTACATTAAAATATTTAAAGATTATCCATTAGTTAGTTTATGTTCACTCATATCCACTGTCATTGTTTTTTAATTTCCCACCCATCGAGATTCTACCTTGATACATCCAACATAATTTTGGAATCTATCCACATATAGTGAATATAGATATTTCTTGGGATCCCACCCTCTGTTACCCACACCCATGAAAAAAATAAATTGGGTATATTTCCACAATTAAGGGATCCCTTTGTATTGTTATTTTTTCACCATTATGGCCTCTCAACTCCCCATCATGAATCACTACCACTGAAAATAACATTTCCACTACCTCTAGTATTATTATCCACACCATCTCCACCAGTAACATAAATGTATATGGATTCATACCCCCATAATACACTTTATTTCCCACCAAGGCCCCACCACAAAAAATATTCTAGGGAATATAAAAAACATCATTGATATACAATTCTCCCACCTGGTTCCACCAAAACCAGTTCCCAGGGAGTAATTAACCATATCCTACTTTTTATTCCATGATCCCACATATGTATATCATAATTAAGGATTATAATGTAATTCACCACATGCCTAGCATTCTTTATATCATGGGAATAAAGAAGTAACATTACTTCTTCAATTGACATATAACATCAAGAATTCACCACAAATATTTTTTCCATTCACCCCATCCAATTACATACGTAATTATCTATTTATATAACAGATATTAATGAATTAATATAGCTTTATGACCTCCTTTATTGATATGATAAATCAAACATGCACTCAACAACCTATCCACTAATAAATTATCATCTACTGAAAATTTATAGAAAGCTACATGACTTGGGTTCTAATTTGGAACACCGTCGATAAAAAATAGAACTCTCACTCTATTTATAGAATGTGTTTATTAGGATATTATTAGAAAAACTAAAATAAAAGTGGTAAAATACATAATGAAAAGTAAAACACTATTTTTATTTTTTAAATAACTCATTATCTCACATATTATTGATTTTACAGAAAGTGATCATAATTTTTATTTTAAAATCATCAATTGAACTCAATAATTTATTAATATATAAATAATAAACAATTAATAACACTAATAATTTCATTAAAAAATATTATTAAAATATCATTATTTAGATATTCTAATTACTCTATCTTTTATTCATATCTTACTAGTATTCAACTTCAAATTATAAATAATTTTTTTCTATTATCATATAATATTTTTTTTCATTTAAAATATATATCTTTTTTCCTTCATTTATCAATTCCCATCATTAATAAATCACTTAATATTTATAATATATTTAAAAAATAATCATTAATATTTATTCCATAAATCTCATATTTATTAACAAAAAAACATCATTCTTTCGTAAAAGAAAATTATTCATATTGATATTTATAATTTATCATAAAAACATGTAAGAGTATTATAAATTATATACCAATAAAAAAATAAAAATCCAAAAATAATCTCAAGAATAATTAATACATAATAGTTTCTAATCACCTACCTCGATTCAGTAGTGAATTTTAATCCATAATCTTCTAATTATAATTTTCATTAATGAATTTCTCCATATATATTCATTTGATCAACACTAACACACTAAGACCTTAGGTTTCTCCACTAAGATAATGGAGAAAACATAAATAATCTGAGATATAATGTTATTGGTGTGAAAAAGAAATCCATGTGAATGCAAATCATTAAAATGTTACTTAATTTATATTCCATAAAGAAAATAAATTCCACCATTAAATTTTATCTTTCGTTTTACTCTTCAAATACTATATTCTGAAACCACACTTAAATTCACTAAAAAGATAAAATATTAATATTAAAAATATTTAATCTTCTTCTAATTATATTTCATGTCATATCCACAACATATAATATCTTCCAATACCATATTATTAATTTTATAAATAGGATCTATTTTAAATGATTTTCTTAAAAAAAATACAAAAAATCCACCATAAATTGGTATTAAAGAAATTCATATTACCATTAATGTTTACAAAAATACCACCAAATGGAAAAAATAAAGTCATTAATCCAATTATAACCTCAAAAGTTCATTATTAGTCAATAAAAATTTCCATTTACCCCATTATATATTCATAAAAGACAAAATTCAAATTTCCAAGTCTCTTAATTTCTAGAGTTTATTGGGGTTATGGTTACAAGTGGTTTTGTGTGTAAAAGTATAATATTACTGAATATTTCATATATGTCAACCCACCACCCTAGATAATTATCTATCTATATAGTTTAATAAAATTTTATTTTATAAGTTATATACAATCTTTTAAAATTTGAATCGAAACTAAGAATAGAATAAGAAATTATGCCCAAAATAATGAGTTTGTGCCTGAGATAATGTGCCTATCCAAATATCAATTTAACATACCATAATATTATTTTAAACATGGCATATAACATGAATTATTAAAATAAAATTTTTATCCGGTTAACTCATTATTTGAATAAATTTCATATTAAAATTATTTCATGAGAAAAATGTATTCTAAAAATACTAGTGTATAATTCAATGTGAAAATTCCAAAATTTTAATGAATTTTAGAGATACATTCACTATTTCAAAACTCTCAATGTATGATTCTATTTTTATTCATTGTGGGTAAATAATTCATAAAATTATTAATAAAATAATCTTGAAAATATGTGTTATTATTCATCATTACTTTTTCCAATAATTTCATACTAATTACCTTTGAGAACCCATTAGAGGTAAAAATGATTCGATAATATTATTGTTCTTCTATTTGATTCAGAATATTTATGATATTTAATGTGATATATTCTTCTCAAACTCAAAAAATAAAACATTCTTATATTACATTAATTTTTTTGCTTCATTTTTTCAAATTTGGTATACCAAGGATGATTATCACATCCACATATTATTATATCATTAATGTTATGATGTTAGTAAAGAATATTAATTTTTATTCATTAATATGTTTTTCCTTAAAAATTCTTTAATGGTATTTCATTGAGTAATAAATAAATCAAATTTCTATCAAATATTCATAAAATAACATTGGGTAATAAATTTAATGTTTTTAATAATTCATAAAATTATTATTAGAAGTGAATGAAACATTTATGCTTGAAGTACAAATAATTCATACATTATAGTGAAGTAGTGTTATTTTATTTGCTCTCTAATTGATCACTCGTTTTTTATTAATAAAATTTTTAATTTGCACCACAGTTTCTTATATTTACTCCTTTTATAATTTTTTTCCTATCAATTATTTTTATTTATAAGTAAATATTACATTGTATTTTAATTTATATGAATTAATTATAATAATACAATAGTTTTTATTAAAATACCTAATATGTGAATTAGAGGATTGGTTCATATGGATATAAAATTTGTTTATTTACAATTAAAAATTAATATATTGGGTTTTGAGTCCTCTACAACATTTATTATAACATATTATTGCTTATTTTATTCATATATTTTCTTATCTCTTTCTTCAATACATTTTTTTTGTATTTATTCATTGTGTTTTAACAATATAATATACCTTATATCTAATTCTCAATGAAATTGTCTTGGATTTATCTTTTACATTATTCTATATGTAATATATGAATTGGGTTTTTATGATATAGCTAAGTAAAATTTTGTTATTATATATTTATTATTAATTACTTTTCATTAATATATCATTGTATTGTATACTTTAATTGTTTTCGGATATGTACTTTTAAAAAAAATATTATAATGTATTATTTACTCAATATGGATACTAGATATATTGTTGTATTTTTTGAGTTGTCAATAATGTGTCAATATGTCTTTCTAGAATCAATTTTGTTGATCTTATTATTGGAAAAATAATATGGATCAATTTAATGTAATTGGATGCCATGCTTGGAAAATTATCCTTGATAATTGTGATCATTGTTCAGCTGATCTTCAATGATTAAATACAAATTCTATGGTGTTCATAATGTTACAAAAGGAGTTCATTCGTTATTTGAATGAATAATAATAGATGAATATCATCTAAATATTCATTTTTCATGATGATTTGTTCATAGAAGATTATATGGGATAAAATAATGTACCATAAATATATTGAAGAAGATGGAAATTATTTTTTTTGTATGAGGAGTTTTTTTGCATAAATTGTTTTTAATTCCATTCTATGATGAGTATTATTTTCCAATTAATATTTAAGTGTTTTTGGAAATCATTATGCGAGTTTAGTAAAAAAAATTATCACCAACCGCACAATCCCAATGGGCTAGTTCAATCCAACAAATGGGAGGAGGCATCTACCACCTGGTATAGATATCTCATAAGGTCCCACATGGAGGAAGTTGTAATTGGGCCATATAAGGCCCAAAGGTGAGCAAAACCAGGTGAGAGAACACGATCTTGTGTATGTTGTGTAGCATGTAGAGGCATAACCCATGAGAATACATTGGTTGTTATGTAATGGGTTTTTAACCCCATTGAAATATTTAATAGATGAAGAGATGATATATATTAAATAGTGGAGGCACGTTGGAGATATTTTCAATGTGTGACATAATTTTTTACAGAATTTTTCACCCCCGTATTAAAAAGATGGACATAACATGCACCACTCGATCAAATAGATCTCCATCATCTAATGGATATCATAAACATTACATTCAAAGGGTTTCATCTTCAACTTTTCATGTTAGATCGTAAGAGTATATGATGTCTACAAGAGGGGGTGACATGTCATTTTACAATGTAAACTCACATTAATACTTAGGTCACATTTATTATATTGATTGAATGAATAAATCATATAATGATCAAAGTATAAGTGTAGGACATAAAAGTCATCTGATAAATCAATGAAACTAAAATGAATTACAAATAGTATGGATAAAAAAATATTTGAAAAATATAGTTAAAAAATTATAATGTAAAATTTATAGTGGAATATATAGAATATTAAAACAATTAATATGAAAAACTATTGCAATGTATGTATGACTTACAAGATTTATAATAGATATTATACTCATTAAACATAAAAGTTAAGGATGTCAAAAATCATGAAATAAGGTATCCTCAGTGTTCAACCTAAATTTAATATATGTCTTTCTACACATGGAAATCCCTTGATATGAATATCATAATAGATACATCTGTTATAAAAAATCCATCAATTTAATGATTGTTAAAACTTTTGTCTTACAATACCATGAAATCCCTTGATTTACATGTTTGGTATCAACACTATTTATATTTCCAAAATCCTTTGATAATAACATCAATTAGATCAATAGAGTACAAATGAAAAACTATTATAAGGATTTTAAAATTCCTCACATGGAATACTTATAAAAAAATATCTATGAAATATAACAAAGCATAAGAATGAAATGTTTATTTATATCTATATTTATATGTGTTGAGTGGAAAATGAATCATCTCCTAGAAACATGAATTCTATTTATATTAATAATAATACCTTAAATGATCATATTTTCATGAATATTGTAGTTGGTCCCATCATCCACAAATGATCTTCACAAGACATCTAAATAAAACATCTCTATCTGATGTCATTTTTATATAACCATTACAATGATCTTATAAATTCCATATGATTGAAATAACTTGAACACTTTCAATTATAAAATTTTAACTCTATGATGGATTATATTATTATAAGTGTGATGAACTGAATAATGTACATTCTAATGGATATGATTTCGATCCATCCGATAGATAGGTCGTCTGTTAAATTGATGTACAATACACAGGTAAATACGATGATCCAGAATCTCATTCATTCTAGTGCATCAAACTAAAATAATATAAATATTATATTTATCAAATTATTAACTATTTCTATGTTCATTAATAAATAATTATTACTACAAAAACAATCTAATATACTCGCAGAAAACAAAGTTACTAAAACAATATTTTATGAAAGTGTTTATAATTTTCAAAAACATAGAAAAGAAAAGAAAAAAATATAATCCTTTGAATCAAAAATATAATTCTTTTTAAAGTATAAAAAACACAATAATAATGATGAAAAACTGATATATTTTAACAATTACAACCCTTTGTATGATTAATAACATCAAAGAGATTATTTATAAGAAATGTCTCTTATTTTCATATCATAAGCCCCCCAATCCTGATAACTAAATTTTTCTCAACATTATTCATAAAAAAGGAGGTATTATTAGATTCAATGAATAATAATAATAAATATACTATCACATTACCCCTTAATAAATTCCCCTTTAATATATTCTTCCTCTATGTGGTTTTAAACAATAAATAGAAGATGTTAGGTATTTTCGTGAAATGATAGAAATTATAATACAAAACAATTTTTATTCAATGACAATTCTTCAATGATAAAAAAATGAAAATTAATCCAAGTAAAATTAGAAAACATTAAAAAATATATTTATTTGGATAATATTTAATTCAATTGAAAATTCATTCAAAATGTTTTATTTAAAAATTCAACAAACTTTTAGAAAAGAAATCATTCTCTATTGTTGTGCTTCTTGACTATTTATTTTATCTTCAAGAATTACTATAGATTATTCTAGGTATTTATATATTTAGACTTAAGATTCACTTTATTTTCGTCCATGGAAAAAAATTTATATTCTCTACATTTAAAATTATTACCTATTCTTCATGAATACTGATCTTCTTCTTTTCTTCTTTCAGTCTCATAATTTCCACTTTAAAATATTAGATTCTAATATTGTCTTCACAAAAATCATTTTTATGATAAACTAAAATAGGGAAGTGAGTATTACAAGGAGTTTTCTATTTTCTTAAATTAGAACTTAATTTTAGTCTACCATGACATCCTCAAGATGGATTGTGAATAAGATATCTAAACATAAGTTTTTTGTATACTTATTGGACTGGTTCTCCCCTCTTTGATTATATTCAACCCCCTGTTTCAAGTATTGATGCTCATATTTCTATTAAAGATATTTTTTATTCCCCCGAACTCTTTTATAGGATGAACATAAGTTATTATTGATAATTATGATTTTTTATCTTACGTATATTTTCTTATTTGGGAGCCAACTATGAATGGAGTTATAAATTGTAAATGATTTTTTTATAATTCTGTTAAGGTCTCCAATATTTAAGTTAAATAGCTGTAAATTTTCAAGAATTTTTGGATCAGACCATCTCAGTTAACACTTATTTGGATTCATTCTCATAACAAAGTACCCACTAATGTTATTCTACAGAAGTTCAGGTTTTCCCCTTTTATCTCAGTGTTTCCTATGTCATCAATAGAGGGATGATGTGGAGCATCTCTTTCTAAATTTTAAACTACCTCATCTATTTGGAAAGAGATATTTAAAGTATTCTATTTTTATGGCCTTTCGTTCTTGGGTTTGTATAACCATATGTGATGTTTTAAATACATTAATCAATCTACCCATGCGAATTATATTTTTTCATTGTTGTTGTTGAATATATGCACTCCATTTTTTAAGTCACAATAAATTTATAAATTATGGAAAGGAAATATATTTGATGATAGTTTTGTAGAATCTCTTTACTACTAAGGACAATATTGTTGTTCATATATGACATTTTAAAAATAGTTTTTGGGACATCAACATTCTAAGAAAATTGAATGTTCTGGTAATCTTCATACATATTATGGGTATAATTTATTTTTTTTGGTTGCCTTATATCCCTCATTGGATTAAAATTAAGAACAATTGTGCCTCTAAAATAATCCTAGTAACCTTGGGGTGTTATGTTATATTCTAGGAACATAATTATAATTTATTGGGTTGTTTTTATGTATTTTTTCTGTGTGATTTCTTCTCTTGAAGTATATATGCTTGGAATCATCCATGTTTTCTCGTTTTTAGAAATGGATGGTTGGAATAACATTTGTATGGAAAGTGGTTCTTCCACTCTAATACAGGCTATTAGGAATAGTTATTTTCATATTTCAACTAGGCATGCAGCTAAATGGATTGAAAGAATGAATAAAATTATGAGCCTCAACATTATTATCAAACATGTTTTTCAGGACTAAAACATAGTTATAGATGGGCTTGCAAACATGAGCATTAGTGTGACTCTCACTTGGTCAGACGCACACCCGATTGATTTGATTTCTTTCTATGAAAATGATTATAATAAGATCTATTGATTTTGACTTCTATTATTTCATTCATAAATAAATACCATGGCCTATTTGATGAGGGAATCCTTTATAAAAGATGGATATCATTCCACCAAAATACAAATGTTGAGGTTTGACATGACGTTAACTCAGATCAAATTCCCCCTAAGAAACATGATACCCCCTCAGGGGAAGTAAAGGTGAGAAAATGTAGATAACCATTGATACAAGTCATATAGGATATTAGCCAATCAATCATATGAATGAAATTCATTTTTTTATATCCATAAATAAAAATACTTAAACCAAATCTCTTTATAATAATGAAAGTGTGTAACGTGAGTATCATTAACTATGTTCATTGTTCATTCTAAGAGGCATTTCGATCTTTACTACATAATTCATAGGATATCTATGATTTTTTGAAAGTTACATATCTTGGTTATATTAAAAGTATTGATGGGAATCAGTACCAAATAAAAAAGTCACTAAATATGAATCAATGGAAATTGTACAAATCACTATCATAAAATGTGCATCATTTTCCACAAGATACTCATACATAGTGTGAATAATTTTTTTTGATTATTATTGATGAAAGATATTTTTTAATGAATTATTTTATTATTCCACATATCCTTCCCATACATGAAAATTATATAACAATGTCTTGGGTGGTAAAAAATATGGAAAAATCCTTACAAGTGACCTGAGCTTTCATAAGAGATACAGATATTCAGTTTCACTGTACAACCTATCTTTAAGTTCCTAAGGATTCTATACTATAAAAAAGTAAGTATTACATTACCATATAATTTATAAAAATTAAAATAAGTCTCATAATGAGTTCCACCACAATGGTTTCAACTATAAGACTCATCCAACTTCCTCTTCCCTTTAAGGGTACTACACATGCTGTCACAAAAGCATAAGAAGAAAACGATTCAATGATAATGATATAGTTATGTCAAGTTATAGAGTCAAATATATATCCATAAAATCAGTATATATGGGGAGATTAAAATATAAAAAAATAGATGAAATATATTTTTGGACTCGCATATCAGATCTCAGAGCATTAAACTTCTCATATGACACCACCACAAGTGAGAAATAAATAAACATGACAAAATGGTGTATATATTTGGTCATTATATGATCATCTTTCTATATTTTAGGGAACTCTATTGACATACCAAACACCATCAATTATATATATAATTTACATATGAAATGTTCATTGAAGTATTTAAACATAATTTCCACATTATTTTGAATTAGAACTACCGAATCCCAAGATATAATTTTAGGCCATTCATGTTTGAAGGTGATGCGATTTTCCTTAACTGAATCAAGTATCTCTAAAAAATATAGTGATTTTATTAAAAAATTTCAACCAATACAATTCATCTTGATTTTCATTAGTCCCTTAGAATGATTTTTGTTTCATATGAAGTAACTCATAGGAACCATCTATAATATTATCCTTCTATGGCATAAAAGATTTAGCCTGAACATGAATATATGGAGTTCCCAAGCTCAAATCCAGAACCTCATGCATAATGAACTCTAAAATTATTGGATCAACTAGAGTGTTTTACTATTGTAGTTTATTAACATATCTCTCATGATGTATTTTCATATTAAATCTTAGGGGGTGGTATTATAGAACAATATTAGATATCAAGGTAAAAATCAACAGAAACGATATCATCAACTCTATCAAGAAGAATTCAACAAAGAAAATAAACTCTTAGATCAAAGCATTAGAAATATTATTGATTTAGATTAAAAAATTTCTTAATGTCACCTTTCCAAACATACCAAATTATCTTATGACTCGTTATGATGATATATTATTAGGAAATCACTTATAACATACCCTGTATGTTCTATAAATCATGTCTCATATATACCTAGAGATCGTAAATTTAATACCAAAAAAAATAAAGGACAAAAACTCACCTATTACCCCAATTTTTTTGAATCAACCTGAATAAATATCCTAAAATATACCTAAATCAATCATGAGAAGGCTCTAAAGAAAATCCCAATCACCATAACCTAATGAGTACAACTTGGGAATTAAAACAATCATAAAGGGAAAAATTATCCACAAAAATAACTCATCAAAGAAAAATAATAGATGAAAAATAATAATTTATTTGCATAAAATACAAACAACAAGAGAGAATGTACCACAATAAGGATGATATAATTCTCAAAAATGGAATGTTAACTATATACAATAAATAATACCCTCAATATATTACCCAAAAACTATGCACAACCAGTTGATCACATGCTAAACTAATTAATGAAATTAGTTTATAACATCCTATAATTTTTTATATCACAAATGTATTTATTATTTTAATGTATTCATTTTTTATAATAAATCTATTATGGTATATATACTACTATATAATATATCATCTTCATGTTTTTATATTTACACAGTAATAATATGTTATTTCTATTATACCATAACTCACGACCATTCATGTATCTCTTCTTAGTGTCTTTAGTTTTTTTTTGTCGAAAAGAGTGGATTATAATGTTAGATTAATTTTCAATTTATAGTTTTTTTGATGTCATGTAAATTAAATTGAAATATGTGAAGTGGATTAGGAACTAACCTGCTATGGTTGGACGATATTCATGAAGTAACATGAATATGATAGATAATTCCATGAGATCATGTGTAAGAACCTCATTCTTATTCTTGAGGTACATGTTTCTTATTATCCTTTTCATTTTAATTTAATGTTTTTGAGAAAATAAGGAAAATGGGGGGAGAATCCCAAATTTATGGGTACACACCATGTACTTTTCCACACGCTGTGTATGCTGGCCATGTGGGATGAGAATACAGGGCGTGTAGGCCTGTCGGCGAGGAAGGGTGTAAAAACTGACTACATGCCACGTACATTGTAATACATGTCGTGTACTCAATCGACAGGTGAACAGTAATTCGGTGGGAGTATCCGCCAATGGAACAATAGTACACGCTGTGTACTTAGTAATACACACTGTGTAACCAAGTCGGTAGACGAATAGTGAGGTGGTGGAAAGAAGCCGCCAATGGAAGAGTTAAAAAATGGAAATTACATTCCATGTACTTGAGAGTACACACCATGTGGTTATATTTTTTTGTTAAAAATAAGCAGTATCCACCTCATTCTGTAGAGAAGGCATAGAACTCGATGGGAGCCACAAGAGAGGAGGCCCAAACTTAGAAGATCTCCTGATCGCACACCGGGACTTCGATTCCTTCGACGTCAATCTCGTTTCTACCGCGCCGGTGAGATATTCCCTCTCATTTATTCATTCCTTCCAATACTTTTCTGAAAAAGATGTTATTTGAGTTTTAATGAGTAAATGTTTATCCGAAATCTACATCGTTATTGGTTGACTCGGGAGGCATCATTCACGTATATCAATCAGAGGAGATCGAAGTAGGTGGTCTCGTGTTTATTTCCAACTATCAAGTTGATTTTGGGTACTTTAGTGCTAGGCACCCATGTTTCGGGTGTCGTATGAATCAGGAATTTTCCATTAAGACATATATAATTGTATAGGTAATCTAATGAACATGTATAAACTACTGTTTTGGATCGTTGCCTTGATCTAGGGCCACCCCGTGGGTGCATTTCCCTTGTTTAGCCATTTAGCCAGGATACCCATGGGTATTCCTTGATTATAATAATGTTTTGAGTTTTCATTAGATAAAATATATATAAATTGCTTAGTTATGTGTTGTGCTCGGCTCAGTTACATTCTTAGCTGGAGGGTAGTGTTTTTCTTAGCCTGAGGGAAGTGTTTTGCTTAGCCTGAGGGCTTTGTTTTGTTTAGCCTGAGGGAATATTTTCTTATGCCTATAGGTAGTAGCATCTATTCCTGATGGAAATACCTCGTATGCATGAGGGGAATATTCGTTATTCCTAATGGTAGTCACCTAAGGGTTTCGTTTCTGTATGCCTGAGGGTAAGGATTTATATGTATGAGGAAAATGTTACTTGAATATTCAATATGGTGTTTTCTTCTGTTGAACATACCAAGCTAAAGCACATGCTTGGATTTATTAAATAATTATTAAATTGGAAATATAACTAGTTTTAATGGTTACTTTAGAGTACTTAATATTTTACTATATTTATTTATTTCATACAGTTATTGCACATTTTCACTAACAGTTGGGCACAGACCTTTGGTGGTTTCCTATTGAGATTTATTTCTCACACCCTATTTGGGTCATGTCTTCGGCCCAAAAAAATTATACTACTATAGGTTTTGATAAAGGAATGAGTCCCTATACAGGTACATGATTGTTGCAATGAAGTAGGATAGCATGGGACCGAGCTTAGGCATGTGATGTTGGTGAGTTCCTGCTGCACTTTTTTTTCTTTGTTGTACTTATACCTTGTACTATATTGTTTTAGATTGTAGTGTATCCTATTTTGGATGCTTTCCTAGAATTATGGACATAATTAATCATCATATATATGACGGTTGGTCATATTTTACTTCAAGTGTCGTTGTCCATTTCATCTTAATTTTGTTGAATGATTCTGCTTTTGTATGTTTCTATTTGTTCCATATGCTACACTTTGACAAATGAGGGCATAGTTTCCACACTATCAGTCCTAGGCCCTCGATACTAATCAGAAGCCTTTGGCGTTTGGGGAAATGTGATTGAGGTCATGTGACCAACTATGTTTGGGGAACCCATTGTGTGGAAACTGGATCTGAGACGTTAGAAAGTGGTATCAGAGGCAATTATTTTCACTTGGATTACTATTTGGAGCCTTATCCTAGGATATGAAGGAATAGGTACTTGGTAATAAGATGTGCCCAGAAGTAGCTAACCCCTGTACAAGGAAAATCCAATCTACCTCATTTAATTACAATTTTTATGGTTTTGCAATTTTACATTTTATTTGAGTTTCACCATTGGGTGACACACTTCTTGTATGATTTTTATATTTTATACTAGGTTCTATTTAGTTTCAACCCGATGAGATGAGGGTATACCATCTCATGCATCATTTAGGCACATATTAGAATCACATGTCATGCATAGTTTCCATGCCATGTAGGTGCATTAGGAATAGCATGTTGTTGTGATATAAGTTGTGCTAGAAAATGCAAGTCTTTGTGATAGATGACTTGATAAAATACCTACTTTTTGATAGGGTATTATTATGTATGGTTTTGTGAATGAATACCAAACTTTAATTCTTGAGGAGTATGGGCCCTCATCCACTGAAATTTGGTGGATCATCGACTTTTTTTCTTTTTTATAACATGTATAAGAATCAATGCATTGGTTCGTGGGGAGTATGGGCCCTCAAGGATCGGAATATGGAACTTTGGTGTTTGTTCAGTGTTTTTTGGGACTCCGGATTAGTTTTTAAGGCTTACTCTCTGAATAAACACAGAATACACGTTGTGTCATTTTGATACACGCCATGTGTTATTCTATTCAGGAAGAATTATTTTTTTAAGAACACTCCATGTCACTTATGTACATGTCGTGTAGTCTCTAATCGTGTCATAGGCCATGTGGGAAGAGACACGGTATGGGTAAGTTCTTGTGTGAACACTTTGTGTATCAGTTGTACATGCCGTGTAGGGTTGACCCTGTATCCGCCTGTGTGACTAACAACACGGATGGATAAATCTTCGTTTAAACACACCGTGTCACTTCCGAACATGCAGTGTAGTGTAATCATGGAATCCGGCCGTGTAACTAACAACATGGGTCGGTGGTATCCTTGGTATTTCATGTTGTGTCCATCAGGACCACACTGTGTAGTGTTAGTCATGTATCAGGTCGTGTCTCGAACAACAGAGGTCGGCGAAGCACATCTAGTACACACTGTGTACCTGTGGGAAATGTTGTGTAGTCTTGAACGGTAATAGGCTGTGTAGACTAGGCCATGTGGATGGGGTGATGGAGTGGTGTACACACCGTATACAGGTGTAACATGCTGTGTGTCTAGAGTTGAGACACACCCATGCCAACATCAGAACACGACCATGTAAGTGCCTAAGGGGACACGCCGTGTAGGCCTTATACACGTCGTGTAGTATTGTTCAAATACGAGTTGTGTGCCTAAGACATGTATATAGACTCGGGAAGGGTAAGAAAATTCAAGTACACGTCATGTGAAATGACAACACACCATGTGTTTTGGGTGTTACACGTCCAGTTCTGTCAGAAGTACATGTCCATGTAAAAGACATAAGGGAACTCACCATGTAGACCTTAGACACGCTGTGTATTCTTGTTTTGTAAAAATTGAATATTTTCTTTTCCTTATTCCCTTCTTAAATTTCCAGTTCATAGTCTTTAATAATCTTGATCTAAGGCATGTGTTTGACCTTGTAGACTCATGCCGCCAGACAACCATGAGTTATTCTCCAAGAGAGTGGTGACAATTATACTCTAGAGATGGTAGGCCATGAGCTATTGATGGATCCAACAAAAGTCCCAGATGCAGGATCAGTTGTTATACCAGATGCTGATGCGGATGGGCGGTTCTGTGAAGGCTTCATGCGGTTTATGCAGTCCTTCTAGAGAGCACCTCCAGTTGCAACATCTATGGCATAGCTGACACGTATATTCCAGTAGCAGCATCTGCCTATGTTTCTTAGGGATGGCAGACCATAGGAATCAAATTCATGGCTGGGTTTTATACAAACAATCTTTGATCATCTAGAGACACCTCCTAGGAAGATGTTCAAGCTCGCTACATACATGCAACGGGATTCCTCCATGAAATGGTGAGATGCTACCACCTATACTGAGCATCACCGAGACATGGAGTGGGAGAATTTTTAGGCAGTATTCAATGAATTTTCATTTCCGGAGATACTAAGGGTTGATCGAGCTCAAGAGTTCATGAATATACAGTAGGGCATCATGTCAGTGATGGACTATTATACCCACTTCACTGATCTACCACGTTTTTCACCTTTTCTGGTGGCTGATGAGATGATGAGGGATAGACACTTTGAGGATCATCTATGATATGACATCCAAGTGCTGGTAAACGTTTATAGGTTTCCTACCATGCATGCTATTGAGAATGAGGCGTTGATAACCAAGCAAAACCTGCGGGAAGCTAGTGGTGTAGGCTTGGGCGATTCGGCACCAGTTTCTGGTACTATTTCTTCCGATAAGAGGAAGTGGAAAATGGATTCCTCTCACAGTGGTGGTACTAGACAGAATAATATTTCAGGTGGCGAGGTGATGTTCTACCAGTGTGTTAAACAGGTTTAAAAGAGACCTCAGTGTCCATGTGGCCCAGTGGAGTGCTGATCATGCAGAAATATGGGTAATCTTCATCCTTTTTGTAGGGTGTCTCCACCAGTGACTAGTGAGAGGGGTTCTATGCAGACTCTGTGTGCAGGAGCAGGTCCATCAGCTTTATAACTGTTATGGAATTGGAATACGTCAGGACGTTTAGGCCAAGGAGGTGGTTGTGGTCGTGGTAGCCAGACACCAGGATCTCATAGACATCAGGGTGGGTCAGCTCAGGGTATCCATCTTGTGTCGTGAGGCCGCAACACTAGGCAGACATATGTACTACAACATACCCAACAGGAGCAGGATCCCAGACCTTCCACTGTTAAGGGTACAATTCTAGTTGCATCTATTATATCTTTGGTACTTTTCAATACTGGTGTTACACATAGCTTTATATCTATTCTCGTTGTGGAGAGCCTTGGGATCTGTGTTTCTTCTTCTTCTGATATTATGGCGCTAGACACTCCGTTGGGGACTAAAATGGTAGGTGCGCATAAGTTAAAGGAGTTCCCCCTAGAGGTTGGTGGGTGTCACATTCTATGGGACCTCTATGTCTTAGAGATTTCAGCCTTTGATTTCATTCTCAGGATCGACTGTTTGGTAAACATTCAAGCCTTTTGGATTGCTATCGTCGTAGGGTGAGTTTTACATCACTAGAGGGAAGAGTGTTTCTATAGAAGGGAAAATGGGATGTCCAGGCGAGTCGAGTTGGACCCGAGTATCATGGGCGAGGTGGAGTGACAACCAATATTGTGAGTTTGTATCTAGATGACCAGGGAACTTGTCAAAAGGATTTTCCTCCAGTGGTTGATCATTTCAGGTTTGGATTCCCAAACAACTTCTCAGTTCTACCTCCAGAGCGAGTGGTGTATTTCCCTAATGAGCTTTTTCATAGCATGGAACTGGTGTTTATTCCTCCTTATAGTGTGGCTAAACCTGAGTTTTAAGAGCTCAAGAAAAAGTTAGAGGAGTTACAAGAAAAGGTTTTCATCAATCACAGTAATTCTCCTTGCTGTTCGCCTATCCTATTTACGAAGAAGGTGGATGGTACCCTTAGACTTTGTGTGGATTATCAGAAGCCGAACCATTTGACAGCAAAAAACCAATATCCCTTACCAAGGATTGATTATCTTTTTGATCAACTTTGAAGACCACGAGTTTTTTAGATGATTTAATTGAGATTCGGATATCATCAGTTCTGTGCTAGACCGTCGGGCATACCGATTACAGCCTTTCGGAGCAGATATGGTCTATACGAGTACTTGTTCATGACGTTTAGACTCACGAATGTGCTAGAAGTTTTCATGGATCTGATGAATCGTTTGTTCCACCCTTATCTAGATTATTTTTTTGTAGTCTTCATGGACGATATCTCTGTGTTCTCTCACACTCGACACGACCATGCTACCCATCTTGATATTATTTTGTGTACACTGAGATAACATCAGTTATATGCTATGCTCTAAAAGTGCCACTTTTGGATGGACTACATTAACTTCTTGGGTCGAATTATCTAAAATACTGGAGTTGCAATAGACACAGAGAAAGTGAGAGCAGTAGTTTCTTAGGAGCATCCTAAGAAAATGTTTAGAATATAGAGTTTTGTGGGGCTGGCTAGTTACTACAAGCACATTATACAGGACTTCTCCCACTTAGAAGCATCGTTGACGGGTTTGACTGAGAATTGTATGAAGTTCGTTTGGTCAAAAGCTTGTGAGACAACCTTTCAGGAGCTGAAGGGAAGGTTGACATCAACACCAGTCCTGATACTTCCAGAGCAAGGGAGGACCAATATAGTTTACAATCATGCATCAGGTATTGGTCTGGGAGTAGTGTTGATGCAGGGAGATCGAGTAGTTGAAAATGGGTCTTGGTAGTTGAGGATACATGAAAAGAATTACATGACACATGATCTCGAGTTGGCTGCAGTAGTACATGTGTTACAGTATTGGAGACATTATTTCTTGGGAGAACATTATATGGTGTTTACAGACCACAAAATCCTTAAATACATCTTTACCCAGCGTGAATTGAATCTAAGATAGTGATGGTGGGTAGAATACCTTCAGTCCTTCAACATCGAGATTTATTGTACACTTGGTAAGGGAAATGAAGTAGCTGATTCACTGAGTAGGAGGACTCAGATACAGGCAGTACAGGAGGCCAGTGGTGAGTGGCAGTATATGGATTTGTTCTCTAAGATGCATTTTGAGGTGCATGATACTCAGGGTCGAACCTATCTTTCATCCTTATCTGTGAATTCTACCCTCCTAAATAGAGTTAGGATGACACAAATATCGTATTCAGAAGGCCTAGTTCTACGGGAGTCGTCGATATGTGAGGACCCTCCTCTTAGTTGGATGATAGGAAATGATGAGGAACTATGTATCCATGGATTAGTGTGGGTTCCATGGAATATACGTGGGGAGTTGATGTAGGTGTTTCATGCTTCACCTTCGGCAGTGCATCGTAGAGTTACCAAAATGTAACGTGACTTGAGACGTCAGTATTGATGGTAAGGTATAAAAATAGAGGTAGCTAGTTTTGTTACGAGATGATCCACCTGTCAGAAGGTGAAGGCAGAGCATCAAAGGTCAGCCGGACTATTACAACAGTTACCCATTCCATAGTGTAAATGGGATGATGTCGCAATGGACTTCATAATCGAGTTTCCGAGGTCACCTCGATGTAGTGATGTCATATGGGTTGTTGTGGGCAGACTTACGAAGGTAGCTCACTTTTTGTTGATCAAGGAGACCTTCAGTGTTGATGAGCACAAGAAGTTGTATATCCATGAGGTTTTACGTCTTTATGGGGTCCCACATTCTATCATTTAAGATAGGGACACACATTTTTCATCACATTTATGGCATAGTTTTCAGAGGTCATTGGGTACACAGGTGCTTCTGAGCATATCTTACCACCCTCAGACCGATGGCCAGTCAGATCATATGATAAAAATGATAGAGGACATGTAGCGTGCATGTGTCCTTGAATTTGGGGGATCTTCGGAGAAGCACATACCCCTGGTCTAGTTTTCCTACAACAATTGTTTTAGAAAACTATTAGGATGGAACCTTACAAATATTTATATGGTAGGTCATGCCGATCACCTATGTGATGGTTGGAGGTAGGTGAGACAACATTACTGGGACCATGTCTCATGCAGGATACTTTAGAGCAGGTACAGTTGATTCAGAAGTGGATGACTACTGCACTGTCTTTTCAGAAATCATATGCTGATCACCACAGATGACCCTTCGAGTTCGTGGTCGGGGATTAGGTTTTCTAGAGTGTTTCATCGAGGATGGTACATGGGTGGATTAGATGGCTGGGTAAACTTTCACCGAGGTATGTAGGTTTGTTTTAGATTCTAGTGAGAGTCGGGCTGGTTTCCTATCAGTTGAAGTTACCAAAGAGGTACCAGGACATGCACGACGTCTTCCACATATCTCAGCTACACCATTATCACTAATACCCATATAAATTTTTTTAGCCTGAGGATGTTGAACTTCAGGTCGATGCATCCTTTGAGGAGAATCTTATTCATATTTTTGATAGGAGCACGAAGGTTCTCCAAGGCTGGTCAGTTCCTCGTGTACGGGTTCTTTGGCGGCATGGCCGAGTGTAGGACAAAACCTTGGTGCAGGAGACCGATGTACGTTCTCATTGGAAATTTTTTTTCTCATCATTATCTTCACCAACCATGGAAAGGAAATTCAAGGATTAATTTCTTTAAGGGGGGATGTTTGTAAGAACCGGGTTCTTTTTATTGAGGTATGTGTTTCATCTTTTCCTTTTCCTTTTCCATTAATGTTTTTGAGAAAATAAGGAAAATGGGGGGAAAATCCAAAATTTATGGGTACACGCTGTGTAATTTTTCACACGCCATGTACTTTGGCCTTGTGGGATGAGAATACAGGGCGTGTAGGCCTGTCAGTGATGAAGGGTATACAAACTAAATACATGTCGTTTACTTAGTAATATACATTTTGTACTCAGTCGATTGGTGAACAGTAAGGTGGTGGGAGTAGCCGCCAGCGTAATGATAGTACATGCCATGTATGTAGTAATACTTGTCATGTAACCAAGTTGGTAGATGAACAGTGAGTAGGTGGAAAGAATCCACCAGTGGAACAGTTTAAAATGGAAAGTACACAATGCGTACTTGAGAGTACATGCCGTGTAGTTATGTTTTTTTGTTAAAAACATGAAGTAGCATCCTCATTCAGTAGAGGAGGCATAGAACTTTATGGGAGCCATGGGAGAGGAGGCTGGAACTTGGAGGAGCTCCCGATCACACACTGGGACTCTGATTCCTTCGTCGTTGATCTCGTTTTAATCGCGTGGGTGATGTCTTGCCTCTCCTTGAGTCTTTCATTCAAATAGTTTTCCTAAGGGATGTTATTTTAGATTTAATGGGTAAATTTTTATCCCAGATCTACCTCGTTCACGGTTTATTCGAGAGGTGTTGTTCACGTATATCGATCAGAGGAAATTTAGGTAGGTGGTCTGGTGTATATTTCTAACTATCGAGTTGATTTTGTGTACTTTGTGCTACATGCCCATGTTTGGGGTGTAGTATGGTTGATGCCTTAACTGTTAAGATATCTAGAATTTCATAGGTAATCTAATGAACAAGTATAAACTGTTGTTTAGGATCGTTGCCTTGATCCAGGGCCACCTCATGGGTGCGTCTCCCTTGTTTAGTTGTTTGGAAATGATACCCATGGGTATACTGTTATTATAAGCAGGTTTTGAGTTTTATTGAGAGAAAATATTTATAAATTGCATTATTATGTATTGGGATCATCCCAGTTACTTTCTTACCCAGAGGGCAGTGTTTTACTTAGCCTAAGGGCAGTGTTTTTCTTAGCTTGAGGGTAGTGTTTCGTTTAGCCAGAGGGAAACTTTTCTTATGCCTATGGGAAGAAGCTTCTATGCCTAAGGGAAATACCTCGTATACCTAAGGGAAATATTCATTATGCCTGAGGGAAGTCACATTAGGGTTTCATTTATGTTTTCTTGTGGGTAAGGATTTGTATGTCTGAGGACAATGTTACTTGAATATTCACATTGGTGTTTTCTTATGTTGTACCTTCCAATATAAAGCACATGCCTGGATTTGATAAATAATTTTTAAATTGGTAATATAACTGGTAGGAATGATCACTTTTTAGTACTTCCTAGTTGACTGTACTTCCTTATAGCACAATACTATTTCACATTTTCACTGACAGTTGGGCACGACCCTTTGGTGGTTGCCTATTGGGATTTATTTCTCACACCCAGTTTTGGTCATGTCTTGGGCCCAAATTTATTATATTTCTACAGGTGTTGATAAGGAAAATAATCCCTATACAGGTACTTGACTGTTACAGTGGAGTAGGGGAGCATGGGATTAAGCATAGGCTTACGATGCTGCTAAGATCTTGTTGCTCTATTTTTTATTGTTTTCTATACTTATACCTTGTACTGTATTGTTTTAGATTGTAGTGTATCCTATTTTGGATGCTTTCCAAGAATTATAGACATATTTCATCATGATATATATGATTGTTGGTCATCATTTACATCAAGTACCATTGACCATTTCATCTTGGTATTGTTTACTGCTTCTGCTTTTGTATGTTCAAATTTGTTCGATTGCGCTACACATTGACAAATTAGGGCATAGTTTCCCTAATATCAGTCTTAGGCCCTCACTGCTAATCGGCAGCCTCTCGCATTTTTGGAAATGCACATGAGGTCATTAGACCATCCGGGTTCGGGGTGCCCATTTTGTGGAACCTGGAACCGGTATGTTACATCGTGCATCAAAAAAGTAGTAGAACATGAAAAATAGAAAATGAAATTACTTTTTTATATGAGAGAATAATATATTTATAAGATTTATTTATAGTGTTAATGGGTTATTTTACTCACTCATAATATTCCTTAATGCCATGGGAGGGATAAAGATGTTGTGAATATATTTGAAGTAAAAAATTAATGATGTCACATAAAGTGTATGGTATTTAAAAGATGGACATGGAATGTTTAATGATATATCATTTTCTAGTTTTTAGGGAAAAGGTGGACATACAGTAAAAGTCCTGACTATTTTGTGGAAGATAAGTGATGAAATGAGACTAAGTGTTGATGAAAATTGGACTATGTAAGGGGAATCTAGGGAAAATGTACGTGTAATTATATTATAATTTTATGAATTATTACTTTTTCCAATTTATTGATTTTATAACAAGTTGGGACACGAACATTACACAATAAAGATAGTGAGATTGATTTAAGAAGATCATGTTATCTGAATATTCTCTCACCATTGAGGACATGTTTTTATACAACATGAAAAATAATAAAATATGATTTTAGAGCTTATATTATGGCTACTAGTTATAAAGAAGCTACATGGTCATGATTTTGGAGGACTCATCTATTTAGAAATGGAGAAAGATCACAATCTGTAGAGTACTCTTCCAAACCATATCCTTTCTAAGGTCGATAAAAATTTATACAATAATTAAATGTTCATATTAAAGTTTTAAATATAGGTTTTTTATATAAATTAGATTTGATGGTTAAATATTATAGACATCATGATAAACAAAACCAATTTTTCAACTAGATGTTTTTGATGAATTTCATACAACCATTAAGGAGGTATATTCCTAAATGAGAAATATACAAAAAATTATGGCTGTTAACCTTTATATTCTATTATATAGAATTTTTTTACAATTGGTTATAATTATGGAATATTAATTGATATTTATTTATGCTCTGTTAAGTGGGTTATAAGTTGAATATTTATAAAAAATGTATTGTATAAATAAATCGTGAATTTTAAAGGTGAATCAATAGGATAAGAAAAAAACAGAGAATACATGGAATATTGAAAACTTTATAAGAATGGAGCCTTGAAAAAATTCATTGAGTATGAAAACATAAATATGGATTTGAAGACAAATAAAAATAATTTGATGATTTTATATTCATCCAAGATAATAATAATTGTGATATATTTTGAATCAAATAATTTTTTCTTCGTTATTTTAATGAAGATCAAACAAAATTAAAATTATGGACATCACCTAGGATTGAAATTACACCTTTCATAGAATAATTCTATCATGAATTATAATTATTTTCAATACTTGGTACGTTGATAAATCATTGTATGATTCTCTTTAGACTATACCATATTCTTGAACCCCGTAAAACCTATGTGACACTATATTAAATTATTTAATCTATATGATATGTTTTCTTGAATGATTGAAAGGTTTGAGTTTCTCTAAAACTCGATAACAAGACCCAATAAAGTGAAGATGAATTGAAAACCCTAATTAACCCCCTATTATGTTTTATTTGGTCTAAGGTAGAAATATATAGTTTTATATTGATTAGTTTCTTACATGAATAATATTTCTATAGAATGTTATTTTTATAGAGAATGTAGTTAATATAAATCAGGTTCCTTGTATTGATGGTATTATTTTCAATTACAAAAGAATCACATATAATATCACTTATAATCTCTTTGATGTAATGTCTTTACTAATTCATTAAAAGGAATACATGTTAGAAATTTTATATGACTGACAATTATTGGAGTTGAAAAAAAACTTTTGGATATTGATGTGAAGTCTCAAAATGAATTATCCAAATCATTGTGGAACTAAATCAATATTAATGTGATAGTCTGCACATCACAAAGATTTAGATAGGATAAATTAGCAAATATTTATTAATGTGAAAACAATTTGATGGAAGAAACACCACATTACTACATAATAAGTTCTATGATTTGAAGAGATCATAAATAGAAATATTTTTTTTATTCAATTTAATCATTATTTTTTTGACACATCCTTGGAATTAGGGATCAAATTAAATGTGTTTATATTATGGAAATTATTCAAAAAATATTGTTCCCTTTGTATAATTACCTTATTTTGGATATTGATGAATAACACCTTATAAATATAACTCTAAATGATTATCACTGTAAGTAGGTGGCATATGAATTTTTTTTTGAAACCCGAGATCATATTTTAGATATTTTTGACATATATTACATTCAAATCCATGGAAGATCTAGGGATACATGAAGTAATAAGCAACCAAAATTTTTTCTTTAATGAATTTATATCATTAGAAGAAATCTTATTCATAAAATAAATAATAATTTATGAATGTAAAATACAATTTTCATGTATAAATTAAATAATTTTTTTGGTATTTCCAAAAAATTTGTCGAATAAAGGAGGAAAAGGAAGTGGAATATGTTGTGGAACCAAAAAATTATTTTATTTTTTAACTATGATTGGATATTAAATCTGTAAATTCAATCGAAATAAATTAACCATAGATATATATATTGTGTAATGTATTTAAAATAATGAAAATATGATTTAATATGAGAAATTTGAAGATATATAACATTTTACGATGGAAATGGTTGAGTGAAAGAAACATGAAGATGAACATAAAGACCAACATGAAGGGATTTTTTATTTAAAATCAAAATTCAAAGGAGATATTGAATTACTGGTTATTCAACATTGAAAAAACAATAATATAGGTAGGGTACATATGGAATCTATAGTATATGTTGACCAATTTGAAACTAAAATTATATTGTTAGAGAAGGTTGTGGAAGGTGATTATTCTATTCAATATATTTATAAATGAGTGATTATATTAAAGGGTAAAATAAAAGAGTAGTAAACCAAGATTAATTATATCAATTACAAGTTTGAAGAATGAAATAATAGCATTTAATCACTCTCATTAAAGTTGTATCTTTATAAACAATTATTTTGGATAAATAGAAAGAGGATGGTAAAAATAAAAAAGATAAAATTTAGGAATTTAACATGATAAGAATTGATATAATGGGTATGAATAGATTTTTAGACTATTAATTATATAATAAATGATAATAATACTAGAACTATGGGTATAAGTAGGCTTAGATGTAAATTAGAGACATTTAATGTTGGTGGAGTCTCTATAATAAATAAGGGAAAGAAAAAATTGCAAAAAATATATCAATAAATTTGATTTCCCCAATAGTCAAGAAGATACACTAATGTTAAAAATATGTGGAGAGTGGTAACTCGATTTTTTCTTTTTTTAATAAATTAAAATTATATGCCTTTTGTGTCCATATAATGACTTGGTGTATGAAGGAGGAAAATTTTTTGAAAGGTGAAGTTTTTGTCATTCAACAGTGAAGGATGAGAACATAACCAATATTCCAAATCAAAAAATATTATTAGGGGTATTTTCTTATCTATTATATATCTTGTAAGATGGAAATAAATGATAGAAAATAGATAATTCTATCAAAACTCAATTAAATCCAGAAGAAAATGGTAGAAAAACAACTATTATATATTCCTTTAAAAAATTGTATCCATCCTCTACAAGTTGGGGAGACTGATCATAAAACATATAATTAAGAATGTTAGGATAAACCTCCAACTATATTAACTCAATAATACCTATAAGGCTCTTTTGGTAGTGAGTTATTTCAATGAAACTAAAAATAGAAGAACATGGATCCTTGATAGGGGTGTTCATCCAACATATATTGTAATATAAATAATATAAAGAATCTAAAGAGATATTTTCTGGGAATTATTAAAAATTTTATTGTAGTAGCATTAAAAATAATTGATGTGGAATGATGGGGTTGGTTATTGATGAACTAAAGAATAAAAAATTTATTTATGTTGATGGGAATTGTTATAATATTCTCAGCATGAGTCAACATTAAATAACCATAGATGAGTTCATGTTTCACGAGAATGGATACATTATAAAATAATGAAATAGATACTCTTTATTGAATGGATCTATAACCAATAGAAATATTTATCAAGTATATTTGAAATAAAAATGAAATTTTTTTCATTACCATTGAGGAAGAAACAATCTCTTAGAATTAGTGGCATATACATATTAAGAAATAATAAAAGTAGAATACATCCATGTTAAATAATGTAAAAAATATTCTAAATTCTTAATTAGACCTAAATAAGATATTAAATTAGTTTATAAAAGAGAAACTCCAGATAAATCTTCATTAGTAAGAGAATAAAATTCCTTAAATCAACTCGATCTAATTCAAACAAATATGTGTAGTCCAATGATGGTTACTAGGACATATTATGAGAATTTATTTACCCAATTATTTATATATTATAATATAATGGGTTGAATTATATATGATATAAGAGAAGTGGTTGAGTGTATTAATCAATATTTATGGACCGTAATGAATGAAACATGAAGAACGATCCATATTATTTGAACTAAAAATGATATTAAGTACATGTCTGCTGAGGTATAAAATTTCAAAGAGAATCAATGAATTAAGAAAAATGTTTCGTCATTAATAAAATTTAACCAAAATAGAACGGTTTAATGGTGAAGCATAATGGTGACGATAATGAGAAAAAATTTCTCTTCAAAA